>CM051271.1:52735195-53025195 GCA_027921565.1 Artemia sinica
AATTAAGTTAAATAATCATATGAAGCATTATAAGCGTCAAGGATGTCAATCTCTGCAAACGGTTAGCGGTGACAGGGCCATCTTGCGATCTAAGAGCTTGCGAAATTCACTCCAACAGAGTGACAAGGTTGCCTTAGACTGCGAAGCCACCCTAATAGATGTGTATGATCCATTGAATCCAAATCTTGTTAAAAAACATGAGGTCATTGTAATCTCTTATGCTCACGCACAAAGAGACTCGTGTAATTCCACGCAATTGGTTGAGTTAGTTGAGATATTGAGTGGTGAGGATTGTATGATCTCAGCCGTGACAGCACTCATTAAAACAGCAAATAAATCGATATCACGGCTGCGTAATACATCCCATTGAATGACTCTATCACCAGAGGACGAGTTGGCTATTAAAACTGAAAAAATATGTTGGGTTAGCAAGGGGGAAATTGTTGAGGGTAATGGGAAAGAGGGAAAGGGGAAAGGGGGTAAAGGGATAGTCCACGACCACGATCATTTGGGCAACCCGATTGTATTGGAGTTGAGTAATTTTCTCGGAGTGGTCCATAAATCGTTTAATTTAAATGTTAGCCAACAATATTTTCTACCTGTTTATATACACAATTCCAGATATGATCTTAAGTTTATTTTTACCGGCGTTGGCGGGATTGCAACGAGATGAAGTTGTAGATTGTGCATAGGTAGATGGTTCTTTTTCATATAATACCGTGCCCAAATCGTCTGAAAAGCTGCTGCTCTTAGAATTCAAATGGCAAATAATAGATAATGATTAATTGTGCTTGAATAAGATCCGTTTTTTAGACTCCTTTAGCTTCTTCCCCAAATCCCTAAGACAACTCGTTCAAGTACAGAAAAATGACGATTTTAATAGTTTTCCCCTTCTTAAGCAACACCTCCTTAAACAGTACTTTCTAGACAGTGAAATGTATGATTTAATAACGTGTATGGGCATATACCCGTATGAGTACTACAACTCCAACGCAAGACTTTATGAGGAGCAATTGTCGTCAATCGCCTCGTTCTACGATTCAGTTTACGATCGTCAATGCACCACTGTCGACTCTGAATTTGCCAGGAGGGTTTGGGCTTAGGGAGGGTGTAAAAATGGGTGGGATTATTGTAGATTTTACCTGGCAAGTGATGTATTGACGTTGCTGGATACTGTGTGTAAGAACACGGATAAAATCTATGGGGAATTTGGGTTGGATTTAGGTTATTATTTTTCCACTCCTTATTTGGTGATGAATTTAATTCTTAAAATCAGCAAAGAGGAAACAGGCTTGATCACCGACGTGGATCAGCATCTATTTGTAGAGAGATCAATGAAGGAGGGTATGTTTTTCATGGAGATCGTATTCTTGAAAATGATCCGACTGGGCAAGACACTGGTGTAAAGTCGGATGCAGTTTTCTTAGATATGAACTCCCTCTATCCGTCGGCAATGCCTCACTACTCTTTGCCGTGTGAAAATTATAAATGAATTAACTATCCTCGTGCTTCATATTTCCCCAACATTGCCAATGTTGAAGAGAATGGGCCACAGGGATGATTTTTTGAAATCGATGGTGAAATACCGGTGGAGCATCATGACTCGGTGAAAGATTTTGTTTTCCCGTGCATAAACAGAGCAGTGACTAGGGACTCTTTGAGTCCATACAATATTTCTAAGGTAGAGGATGGGAGTGTGCACTGGACACCTTCAAAACAAAAACTTATCGCTGACCTTCATCCGAAAGAGAATATCGTTTTACATCACGTTCTTTTGTGGTGGATGGTAGCCAACATTTTCAATGTCACAAGGATACATAGAGCCCTCCGATTTCCCTATTTGAAAACGTCTATTGACACTTTTGTCGGTAAACGTTCCGAAGCGAAAACAAACATTGAAAAGGAAATCTTTAAACTCATTTTCAATTCAGCCTTCGGTAAAATGTGTGAGAGTTTACGTAATCGAAGTCGTTGTGACGTTGTGACTGACCCAAAAGAATGTGCTCGAATCGATGCCGATCCAAACTTCACATCATTCACCATCATAGACTAGACTATGGTCCTCTTGAATAGAAAAAAAAGAAACGTAATTTTAAATAGAATTATTTTATGTGGCAGCGCAATAACCGAAATATCAAAAAGCTCATGTTGTCATTCTTTTACGATGTGTGTAGGCGCCAATGGCCGGGGGAGGGAGAAGTTCAAGTATATTACGGGGATACCGATTCACTTTTGCTATAAGTTAGAACCGCGAATTCATTGGAAAATTTGGAAAAAGGCGCGCACATTAGCTCTCGAATGGACTTTGCTAATTGGGACGAGTCTATTTACCCGAAGCTAGTGAAGCGCCAAGCCCCAAATCAGTTATTAATGTTAAAATCAGAGATGGGAAGTGACTTGATTTCCAGTGGTTCGCTTGCAGTTCCGAAGCTGTACTGTGTGCAAACAAACAACGAGGTAATCAAAAAAGTCGGCAAGGGGATGCCTAGACACTACGTGAATAAGAATTTCGACATGAATGTGTATAGAAACTGTGTGGAAAATAGTATAGTTCCAAGGGCGAAAGTCATGGCGATTTTCACTCTTTAAAATTTAAAAACCACACAGTTTTAGTTGATAAAATAGCCACGTGTCCCGTGTCGGATAAAGTCTATGTGTGTGCGGATGGTATGACGGTGCTACCCCCACGGACATTATATACCTTCTGACCGAAGTGCATATCAAGATTATAGACATCGCTTCGGTCGGGAAAAAATTCAATAGTAAACGGTTGGGTGGTGGGATCCTTTTTTAATAGATGTTTTTTTCCCAACTCAGCAGTGTTTTTTCCCCAACTCAGCAGTGTTTTTTTTATTTTATAGCAAGGTAGTCTTATGTTTTTTTTCTTGTTTTTTTTGTAAATAAAAAAAAGTGTGTGTTCGAAATTGTTCTTTTTGGACCCCGCGCCCGCGGCCGGCCCAGGGGGGACCGGCCGTCGGTCGGCCGCCTTCAGTGGCCACCGCGCCCTTCCAGGGGGTGGGGGGAGCCCCTTTCCAATTGTGATAAGTGCTTTTTAGTGTCTTTTTTTTGAATAAATAAAAAAAATGTTTTGAATTTATTACGTGATAGTGCCTTTTTTATGTTTTTTTTATGTGTGTGTGTGTTAATAAAACATGCAGTATTTTTTTGTAGTGATATTTTTATTTGTAAATAACAAACATGTATAATTCTTGAAAAGATGTTTTATTTTATTCTTCTTTTTCTTGAATCTGATTAGAGAAATAACTATTGTTATTTATTCAAGGGAATGATGCAATCTACAGTCAGTTGTGTTCTGACATCGATGCAAGGGGGACTATGTATCAATTTAAAACTCCATTTAGGTCGTTTCTTTGCGGACCATCAATGTCCGACAAAACGACACTTTTAACAAAAATAATTCAAAATCGTTATAAAATGTTTTTAGAAAATCCAACAAAAATTTACTATTGCTACAGTGTTTGGCAAGAATCCTATGATAGAATAAAAACTATTGCCCAAGACACGAAATTCATACATGGACTTGCCATTTTCAACAGTATTGAATCAAACTCTTGGTTGATTATTGACGATCTGGCGGAGTTCATTGAAGACTGGTCCGAGGAGATGATACAATTGTTCACTGTCAGATCTCATCATCAACAGATCTCCGTAACCCTAGTTCTACACAATCTCTTTCACCAGAGCAAGTGTATGAGAAAACTAGCTTTGAATTGCACCTACTATATCATCCACAGGGTTGTTCGTGATTCCAGTTCCCTCATAACGTTAAACAGAAAAGTGTATCCGGGAGAACTGAAATTTCTACTCTCGGCCTACAATCAGGCTACCAACAAACCCTACGGATATATTCAATTTGACCTAAATCAGATCAAACCCGAGGATTTACGTGTAGTCACCGATATTTTTGACAATGAAATTACTGTATATCTGCCGGTGAACAGTAAAAAGTTCGTTAGTTGCAATCATGACACTGAAGAAACTACATGAACATCGACATTTATTCACCGTCCTAGGTAATTCAAAACCACGACTTAGGAAGGCCATACTCAAACATGGTGTCGACAGAGAACTCATTAATCTCATATCTGAACTTTGTTTAAATCTAACTGAAGGTAATGTTCAACTGCCAGAAGGTGTTAAGCAACAGACAAAGCAACATCGTTCCCTTGTACGCTCCCTAGCATCAGCAGCAAGCAAAAATAAAGGAAACGATTTTAAAAGAAAACGACTTCTTCAAGCGGGTGGTAACTTCTTTACACTTTTACTGCCAATCATTGCAAGACTTGTAAACGGCTTTCTCTAGAAAATGGCCAAACCCTATAAATTGACTCCAATTGAACTCGCTCTTTCGCCAAAGGAACATTTCAAGGACAATCTGAATAAATTCATTAACAATGAGACAATTGCCAACGATGAAAAATTATTTCTTCTTCAAAATGTACTTCGCCGAGTCGACAAATATAAACCCTATCGTGAGAGACCACTCAAAGTAAATGTCATTGATCACAATAAGGAAATGACTCCAACATCATCATCCTCATCATCAACAACAATAATACCAAAAGAAGAAGAAGAAGATAATTTGTCTAAAGTTATGACAAGTGTTGCAGATCTAATGCCACATTCCTATCGCGAACAGTATAAGAGACTCTTGACATATCTCAATGACAGTGAAAATGTTCAAATTGATGCTAATGGAAAACAAGTTGTAATCCATGGCAAGGCCTATATTCTACTTGATTTATTATCAGATTTGGTCACGAATCGTAAAAGACTTGTATCATTTGACAGTCATCTGCATACATTTTTAAACTCATCAAACTTTCCCAAAAGCCTTATTGCCAATAAAAATATTTCAAAACGATTAAAGGAATTTAGTCAAATATCAAAAGATGTTTTTAAATCATTTTCGGAAAATACTACTAGCACGCCAAGTGGAAATGATTTGACAAGAGTTATGAGTGGGGGAGTCAAGCGAAGACGTCTTAATATCACTGCATCTCCCTCACCATCACCTGTTAGTATGTAAGTGGGCAGTGGACACTTCACTACTTGTTTACGTTCAAAGTGGTTGAAGCATTGAAACATGTTTATGAGAATATTGGTGCAGTGGGAAGTTTAAATTCACCCAACACACTTGCTCAAGTCACTGGACTTGAAAAGAATCGGGCGGCAGAGTATCTACAGAATGAATCAAATTATAATCTTCATCGTAATCGTAGAGTTCGTGGTAATCACTATCGAAAAACTAAAGCCTTTTTCCATTTACAAATATTAGAAGCAGATCTTTTGACTCTGGTTGAGATTCAACGGCGTCACAATCACCCATACAAGTACATTCTACTTGTAATCAGTGTTTTTAGTCGCTATGCATATGCCATGCCATTCCACTGAACTCAAAGAGCGGCGATGAAGTTACTCTTGAAATCATCCTTGAACAGGATTGCTATAAGAAGATTCAAACGGATCGGGGTAGTGAATTTGTTAATCCCCGTGTAAAGAAGGTTCTACGGAAATACAATACAATTCTCCATCATAGTTATAGTCCAATAAAGGCAGCATTGGCCGAACGGTTGATAAGAACTGTTCGACTTTTAATTTCTAGATATTGCACTTTGAAAAATACTGCTGTTTTTATTCATGATTTGGATAAACTCATGTTGATTTATAATCAACGTCCACATCGATCCCTGTCCAGTTCAACCCCAACAGAAGTTCATCATGATGTCAATACATTTGACACTTTTCTTAAACAATATTCCAATGGTGGTAATGAGAAGAAAAAGAAGAAATTCAATGTTGGTGATACTTTTCGAATCAATCGAACTACTAATGTTTTTGAAAAGGGTAATTACTTATGGTCCACGAAACTTTTTAAAGTGTCCACACTCTTTTACACTACACCCATAACGTATCGTCTACGTGATATGAAAGATGATGAGATTCTTGGCGGCTTTTATGATTATGAATTACAAAAATTTAAAAACACCGGAATCTATCAGATTGAAAAGATATTAAAGACTCATACTCACAGGGGCATGAAACAGCTGCTAGTTCGTTGGCTAGGATACAACTCTGATTTTGATTCTTGGATATCCTCCGAGGACATACACAATGCCCAATGATTTTTATGTAACATTTATGTCCGATGTCTCTGACGCTCTCTACAATGATTTGAATAAAACAAGTTATTTTTGGACGGAACTCTCCCCCACCATCAAATTCGATTATGGAAAGTATGAAGTTGCTCTTGTCAATTGTATTCTCAAAAATACATATGATATTCTGATAAAAGATCGCGTGTATGAGATAAAAGTTATACCATTCGACTGGTCACTCTTTGTCGATTATAATGGGTTGAAGCACTTAAATCTAGTTAATATTCCCATGTCACACTGAAATACAAAGAATTTGGTAGTATGAACGATCTGTGTCGCACAATCAATAGGGAAAATGTCTGTTCGTATGAATGGTACATTCCAATTTAATTATTCAATGGAACATGATAGGATTTACATTAGCTCACCCTGTGCCGATGAAATGATTCATTTCAATGACAATCTGAGAGATGTTCTTGGCTTCAAACGGAATATGATCAGTGGTAAAACCGGTGGAACTGTCAGTAGGATGAATCGTGTTAGTTTTGCTGGTTATCCGGCCGGTTTCGCCTTGGACAATGTATATTTTTTTATACGTCCTTTGTGGAAACATCGAGAGTTGGTAATTCAAATGTTCCCCTCCTACGTGTTCTTGAACGAAAAACCACCCATGAACATGTTCATCACTATAATATATTGCATCTTCAGTATAATCCTGTAAGCACTTCGTATTTGGAACTCTGTCAGTTAACACTAAGAAGTGAAGTAGGTGATCCTCTAGCAATAACAAAAGGTTTGGCCGTGATTACGTGTCATTTTCGACCTATTCAGCAAAAACAAGAAAATGGCTAATAGAAAAAATATATTTGTATGTCCTGATATTGATTGCTATGTTACTGCTCTCCAACCACGACAATTGGGTCATGGAATGGACTATTATAAAGGCTGTTCTTCATTGTCGGGCTACGGTCTTGCCAGTTGGTTTGCTAAGCTGTTTCGCTCTGCAAGACCGCTGGCTAAAAAGTATATTGCGCCGGTTGCCGCAGATTTTGTATCCTCTACGCTACACGATTGGGGGGAAGGTATAGATTTTAAAGAAAGTGTTTCACAAAATCTCAGGTCCAGTGCACGATCCCTGGCGAGCGATTGAACTCACGACAAAGTGGAAAAGGCTTTAAAAGGAGGAGAAGCATCTCATCCCTCATCAGTCTCTATTCAGGTCAGAAGCAAAAGACATCATCACTCTTGTCAAAGAAAAGGAAGAAAAAGAAACCAAGAAGAAAAATTGTTAGATCGAAAAGGGATTTCTTTTCCTAGACTGAAATGGCATAAATGCCCCACAAGGAATCTCATCCCACTGTCATCACATCTCTAAATCTTTTCAACGCAGAAAGTGTGGATGTCAGTGTAAAACCTGGGTACTATGAACAGTTCTATCCACAGCAACCCCTCTCTGAAAACATACATTTTCAAATTTATTCAAATGAAGACTGCTTCATACATTTATCATCCACATTTATCGATTTAAAAGTTGTGGTGAGGAAAAAGTCTGAAAATTTACCTCCCTCCAATGTCGATGGATTGTCCTATGAAAATGTAAACAAATATGTGTCTACATAAATGGAACACTTGGTGAGCATTAGCAATAATCTATCAAACTATGTGAGTTATATACAATTTATGTTGATGACTCCAAAGGCCTATAAGAAATTGAAAGGTCTGCCAAAGGGCTATGACTATAGATCAAATATTGATACTGACGGTGATCTCACTTGGGCAGTAAGCAAGGAGTATCATTTAGTTGGTAGACTCAATCATGAAATATTCAATATGTCGCAATGGATGCCCCCCAACGTTAAAATTGATATAAAGCTACAACTTGCACCGTCCAATTTCATATTGAGAAAAACACTCGATGCAGCACCCGATTCTAATTTCAATCACACCTCGGCAATACTTCATGTTTGAAAACAACAGGTTATGAGTTCTGTTGCTTTGGCAATTGAAAAAATAAGAGCCTCTGGAAATAATATAAAACTGATCGTTCCTCACACAATCGCCTATCAACGTCATATTGCCACTGGATCAAGTACCTACACCGATTCTTCATTTATCAATGGTGAAATTCCTTCGAAACTTGCCTTGGCTTTTGTAAAAAGTACCAGTGCCATAGGATCGTGGACAGGTTCGCCACATGAATTTGAATTATTTGGACTTTCCTTTCTTGTATGTTAAGTAAATGGAATTCCTCTCTACAATCTCCCCTTTGATAAATCCTATAGGACCCTATATGAATTGACAATGCAATCCCTAGATCGAGATTTTCAACTATATGAAATGGTATAACCGTTTCAATGTTCGCAAAAAGTCATGGTATCATTGATTTGGACTTGTCTGGTACTCAAGATATGAGTATTGCCCGAACGGATACTGTACGATTGGAGTGTACCTCTGACAAACCATTGACAGAGAGTGTACTATTAATCTCACTCAATTAATTTGAAACCTATTGGGAAATTACCCCGATTGTAGTGTTTCTATTAGACTTGGCACCATGAACACCAATCAAATAATCGATGTATTTAACATGGATCTTTTTATGCCCAAATACAAATCCTATTGTATACCCTCAGATTTCCTTGATTATATTCATACTGTTAACAAAACCATTATCATTGTTAATAGTAGTCAATCGACTGAGCAGACGGGCCATTTACTATGCATCTTTCAAACAGCGAAGAATATAGAATTTTTTGATCCTCTTGGTCTACCATATGCATTCTAAACACCACACATCAAAAATTACCTTGAAGGAAGTGGGTCAAACAATTATTCAAAATATGATGCGAGTACAAGATTTATCAACCAAAAGCTCTGAATTTCATACATTACTTTATTTCATTTTTCGATGTTGTGACTATACTTTCAGTGAATTTCTCAACATTTATGTACACAGTCCACATTTGAATGACTTTCTAGTAGAAAATACCCTCTCAGACCTGTATAATATTAATTTCAGTGCCCTAAGAATAAAGTGTTTTAAAATGTATGTGAATTTGTTTATTAATAAAATATATATGCACTATAAAAAAGAAGTCTTTTGTCTTCATTGTTTAGATGTCTTCTTCTTCATAGTCATTTATATTGTCATCGTAGTCGTCATCGACAACGATTAGTGGTGGTAGATCATTGGGATTCAACTTGTACTGATCCTGGCGTGCAAAGTCAGGGTCACATTTTCCACAATATATTGTAACTTCATTTTTATTAAATCTTCTTGTGAAGTCAATGATACTATTACGATTCATATTGTAAAATTCACCTGTTTCTATCTGATTGTTTGAAGTAATGTCGCACACAATATTCTCATATGAAGAATCACTTTCTGTAACAGCCAAATAAAAATCAGTAGGTTTATAATCATTACTAGCATTGTCCTCACAATGATGACTCAGGAACCATACTCTCTTCATGTTTTTACAATTGAAACGTGCTCCAAATTCTTCTTCCCGAAACAATTTAAATCCACGACGATACCAATCCCTTAGAAATAAATTGAAATTACTTTTAGGGTTTTTCCAATCATGCCAGGTTAAGTATTTTCCCATTGGAAACACTTATCATAATGACAATTGGAGCATAGATATTCATTAGGATGAGAATTACATGTCTCTTCAAGACAGGTATTACATCCCTTAATTTGTATATCATATCCTTTATGCAATTTACACGGATTGCATAATCTACACTTTTCATTATAGTCATCAGCTGTAGTACAGTTCTCACATGATGAACAGCCGCCCAATGTATATAAACATAGTGAACATGTATGATACATTTTTTCGATGTTGTCCGTCTCACTGCCAAAAAGAAACTGCCTCAAAATCAATAAAAAAACATTGTCTTCTAGGAGGAGGAGGAGGAGAAGTAATCGAGTATCGTCACATAAACTTATTTCCTATTGTTTTAAAGAATGAATTTCTAGGTAGTGGTAAAAGCAGAATCACAATATCATTTTGTTTCGTTTCAATTAATATATCAATAAATTCAGAAAATGCATTTGATTCACATACATAGCTTCATATAATAGTCCAAAGATGGGGAGTCAATTCCCATTATACTGTTAAGCATTTCTAGGGAAAATATTTTCCGTTGAAGAAATAATTCCAGAAAGTCATCATCTAACTAAATATTTTTCCTATTCTACTAGATTCCGCAAGATCTTCTGTTTCTCAAATCCAATCATTTTCGTTCTTGATACTCCCACTATCAATGTTCTTGAGGCTTCCCTATGGGCCTGCATGTATGGTGGGTCCGCTTGTATGGCTTGCCTATGGGCCCGCTTGGAGATATTGTTACATCACTGCTCTCATTCAATTGAAAATAGAAAGGACTGATGCCCTTTTTAATAGTCGAAAGTGATTGGAGGGAAACTAATCCCCCTCCCACGCCCACCCTACCGTTTGCCTTTATGTTTAAAAACTAAATGTTGCCTTAAGATTAAATCAAAATGCACTGTGTTAATGCTAACTCCCAATAAGACATCTCAGCAGTATCCCAAGAACGACTGAGGGTATAATGTTCAAACTTCCGGGGCTATTTCTGCTCTTAAAATTTAACCAAATCAAAATAGCGAAAGTGTATCCAAGCTATCAAAGAAAACAAACAGATTTTTTTGCGAATGGTATCAAGTTTTCCATTTCAGGTCAACTAGAGGAGGTATGAAACTAAATTAAACACTACTATTTATGTCCAGTTTTTAAAGGTGTATGCTGTTAAAAATTGCTGAAAATTTTTCTCCAGCATACAAATAGCAGGCCAAACTATAATTGGTTAAAAAACGAAAAGATTTAAAGTTTTTTCTTTTTCACTGAAAGTGATTATTTAAAAAAAAAAATCCACAAAATAAGTTTTTCAAAGAAAAGTAAAGAACTCCATTAAACGAAAAATGAGCAAAAATAAAATCAAATAATCTTCCAAGCGTGAAACTACCACAAATCAGCATCGATAAATAAATGAAACCCAAAACGAACAGAAATTACAATAAATAACCGAGTCAAACTTAAAACGAGCAGAAATTAACATATTTTGGGCTCAAAACTCCTATGCCTTCCCAAGGCCAGAACATAATTTGCACTTTACTGAAAAAAATACAAATATATGTGCATTGTCAGTTTAATATACATATACTGATATTTACTAATCAAAATTTTAATATTATTTGATTTATAAAAGTTATAAAAGTAAGAACATTTATATTTTATTCAGTAAAGGGCAAAGTATGTTCTGGTCTTGGGAAGGCATAGGGGTTTTGAGCCCAACTTATGTTAATTTCTGCTCGTTTTGAGTTTGACTCGGTTATTTATTGTAATTTATGTTCCTTTTGGGTTTCATTTATTTATCGATGCTGATTTGTGGTAGTTTCACGCTTGGTAGATTATTTGATTTTATTTTTGCTCATTTTTTGTTTAATGGAGTTCTTTACTTTTCTTTGAAAAACTTAGTTTGTGGAAATTTTTTTTTAATTAATCACTATAGCCGAATATGTAAACAAAATCCAGTTTGGTACCCCTTAGAGATAGGCCCGAAGATAGCCGTCCCGCTACCCCCTGGTTACTTCACTGCTCCTAAAAAGGTATCATAGGCAGCGCGCTAGCGCTGCCTAAGTAAAGAACGATGTGGGCATAATGTTTTTTTCCACCCGGGCACTTCGCATCGAAGGAGCTGTCGTAAAAGCTTCAAAAGGGCTCATTCGAATTGAAATTGGAGTGGCTAGTGCCCTTTTTAATAGTCGAAACTGATTGGAGGGCAACTAGCCCCGTCCCACGCCCATCATTCCCCCAAACACATCCAATCAAAATTTTGAGATAACGTTTTTGTTCCACGCAGTTTAAAGTTCAGGAAATTATACCTTTGAGCAGTACCCTCCCCCGCAGTCTTCAGGGCAGGGGTTATAGTTATGTCCTGGGGGCATATCAGTTTTTATTGAAATCTCTGTCGTAGAAACTTGAAAAAGGGCTCATTCGATTGGAAATTCAAAGGTCTAGTGCCTTTTTTAACCGTCGAAAGTGATTTGAGGGCAACTAACCCCCCTCTCACGCACAGCTTTTCCCCAAACACGTCCAATCAAAATTCTAGATAGCCATTTTGTTCAGCGTAGTTGATTTCCAGATAGAAATTATGTTTTTGAGGAGGACACTCCCCCACAGCCCTCAGGGTAAGGGTTGTAAGTTATGCCCTTTAGGCATATAAGGTTTTTATACAACGCTTTGTCGTAGAAACTTCAAAAAGGGCTCATTCGGTTGGAAATTGAAATGGCTAGTGTCCTTTGTAATAGTCGAAAGTGATTGGAAGGCAACTAGCACCCCTTGCACGCCCACCATTTCCCCAAGAACACCCAATCAAAATTTTGAGATAGCCATTTTGTTCCACGCAGTTTTAAAGATCAGGAAATTATACCTTTGATTAGAACACTCCCCCTACAGTCTTCAGGGCAAGGGTTATAAGTTATGTCCTGGTGGCATATAAGTTTTTATTGAAATCTCTGTCGTAGAAACTTGAAAAACGGCTCATTCGATTGAAATTCAAAGGGCTAGTGCCCTTTATAATAGTCTCGAATGTGGTTTGAGGGCAGCTAACCCCCCTCTCACGCCCACCTTTTCCCCAAACACATCCAATCAAAATTTTCGGATAACCATTTTATTCAACGTAGTTGAGAGTTTTGGAAATTAGTTCTTTAAAGATGAAGACCCCTCCACCTCCACAGCCCTCAGGGAAAGGGTCGTAAGTTATGCCCTGGGGGCATATAAGGTTTTTATAGAAAGCGATGTTGTAGAAACTTCAAAAAGAGCTCATTGAATCGGAAATTGAAAGCGCTAGTGCCCTTTTAATAGTCAAAAGTGATTGAAGGGCAACTAACCCCCCTTTCACGCCCACCATTTAGAGTGGCGCAACTCTAAGTGAACC
Organism: Artemia sinica; assembly: GCA_027921565.1. Taxonomy (NCBI): domain Eukaryota; kingdom Metazoa; phylum Arthropoda; class Branchiopoda; order Anostraca; family Artemiidae; genus Artemia; species Artemia sinica. The sequence continues at coordinate 52,748,281 of CM051271.1, forward strand.
TGAATTAACCTAACTTTTTGCATATCTCTCTCACTATGGCTGTGTGTTTGAGCGGGTGTGTTGCCATCTATAACCGGTCTACCTAAATTCAACATAACGACGCATGAAGTCAAAATTAATAGAACTTGGATTTTATGACTGTTATCTGATTTATCCGATAAAAACTTTGAAAACGAATTTATTCATTCTGATACTTAGATTTTGTCAATTTTATCCGATGTATCTAACATATGATGTTGTTAATGCATTTAAAGGATGTTGATAAAGCATTTATTCACTCTGATACTTAGATTTTATCAATTTTATCCCATTTATCCGAGAAAGGGATGTTGATATGGAATTTAATCACTCTGATACTTAGATTTTAATCACTCTGATACTTAGATTTTGTCAATTTTATCCGACATATCCGAAAAAGGATGTTGATAATGAATTTATTCACTCTAATACTTAGATTTTGTCAATTTTATCCGACATATCTGACAAATGATGTTGATACAGCATTTATTCAATCCGATACTTAGATTTTGTCAATTTTATCCGATGTATCTAACAGATTATGTTTATAAAAAAAAGATTTCACTCTAACACTTAGATTTTGTCAATTTTATCCCATGTATTCGAGAAAGGGATGTTGATATAGAATTTAATCAATCTGATACTTTGATTTTGTCAATTTTATCCGATATACCCGACAAATGATGTTGATAATGCATTTAAAGGATGTTGATATAGCATTTATTCACTCTGATACTTAGATTTTGTCAATTTTATCCCATGTACCCGAGAAAGGGGTGTTGATATGGAATTTAATCACTCTGATACTTAGATTTTGTCAATTTGATCCGACATATCCGTAAAAGGATGTTGATAATAAATTTATTCACTCTGGTATTTAGATTTTGTCAATTTTATCCCATGTATCCGAAAAAGTGATGTTGATAAAGTATTTATTCAATCTGATACTTTGATTTTGTCAATTTTATCCGACATACCCGACAAAGGATCTTGATAATGAATTTATTCACTCTGGTACTTAGATTTTGTCAATATTATCCGACATATTCGACAAATGATGTTGATAAAGCATTTATTCAATCTGATACTTAGATTTTGTCAATTTTATCCGATGTATCTGGCAGAGGATGTTGATAAAAAAAATTTATTCACTCTAACACTTAGATTTTGTCAATTTTATCCGAAATATTCGACAAAGGATGCTGATAAAGCATTTATTCACTCTGACACTTAGATTTTGTCAATTTTATCCAACATATCCAACAAAGGATGCTGATAAAGCATTTATTCACTCTGATAGTTAGATTTTGTCAATTATACTCGTTGTAAGTCATAAAAGATGTTGATAAAAAAAATTATTCACTCTGATACTTAGATTTTGTCAATTTTATCCCATGTATTCGAGAAAGGGATGTCAATATAGAATTTAATCACTCTGATACTTAGATTTTATCCAAGATATCCGACAAAGGATGCTGATAAAGCATTTATTCACTCTGATAGTTAGATTTTGTCAATTATATTTGATGTATCTGACAAAAGATGTTGATAAAAAATCACTCTGACACTTAGATTTCGCCAATTTTATCCAACATATCCGACAAAGAATGCTGATAAAGCATTTATTCACTCTGGTATTTACTTTTTGTCAATTATATTCGTTGTATCTGACAAAAGATGTTGATAAAAAAGTTATTCACTCTGACACTTAGCTTTTGTCAATTTTATCCCATGTATTCGAGAAATGGATGTTGATATAGAACTTTATCAATCGAATACTTAGATTTTGTCAATTTTATCCGATATACCCGACAAATGATATTGATAAAGCTTTTGTTCACTCTGACACTTAGATTTTGTCAATTTTACCCCATGTATCCGAGAAAGGGATGTTGATAAGGAATTTAATCACTCTGATACTTAGATTTTAATCACTCTGATACTTAGATTTTGGCAATTTTATCCGACATATCCAATAAAGGATGTAGATAAAGTATTTATTCACTCTGATATTTACATTTTGTCAAATTTATTCGATGTATCTGACAAAGGATGTTGATGGAAGCAAATTCAATCGATAAAGAATGTTAATAAAGAATTTGTTCAATTTTTTTCATAATTTCCTGAATTAAATTTCTGTATTGCGTATCCAAGAGGTGAATTCAAGAAAGAGTTTGTTACTTACTTACTTACAATTTTCTCATAATACTTAGATTTTGATTTTGTCAATTATATTTGTTGTAATTGATAAAAGATGTTGATAAAAAAATTATTCAATCTGATACTTATATTTTGACAATTTTATCCCATGTATCCGATAAAGGATGTTGATTTAGAGTTTAATCACTCTGATACTTAGATTTTATTCGAGATATCTGACAAAGGATTCTGATAAAGCATTTATTCACTCTGATACTTAGATTTTGTCAATTATATTTGATGTATCTGACAAAAGATGTTGATAAAAAAAAATTTTCACTCTGACACTTAGCTTTTGTCAATTTTATCCAACATATGCGACAAAGGATGCTGATATAGAATTTAATCAATCTGATATTTAGATTTTGTCAATTATATTCGTTGTATCTGACAAAAGATGTTGATAAAAAAAAATATTCACTCTGACACTTAGCTTTTGTCAATTTTATCCCGAGAAATGGATGTTGATATAGAGTTTAATCAATCTTATACTTAGATTTTGTCAATTTTATCCGATATACCCGACAAATGATGTTGATAATGCATTTTTTCACTCTGATACTTGGATTTTGTCAATTATATTCGTTTTATCTGACAAAAGATACTGATAAAAAAAATTATTCACTCTGACAGTTAGATTTCGTTAATTTTATCCTATGTATCCGAGAAAAGGATGTTGATATAGAGTTTAATCACTCTAATACTTATATTTTGTCAATTTTATCCGACAAAGGATGTTGATAAAGCATTTATTCGCTCTGGTACTTAGATTTTGTCAATTTTATCCGATGTATCTGACAAAGGATGTTGATAAAAAAAATTAGTCACTCTGACACTTAGATTCTGTCAATTTTATCCGATGTATCTGACAAGATGTTGATAAAAAAAATTTATTCACTCTAACACATAGATTTTGTCAATTTATGATTTAGAGATGTAAAAAAAAAGTTGAAAAAAAGTTGAATAATTTCGAAGTCCAAAAAAATTTAGATAAAAAAATAGTTTGTTTTTCATGAAAAAATATTGAATGAGAACCATCAGTCCTCATCAATAGGAGCATGGGTATGCACAAGAATTTGTTTTAAAATTTAGATTAAAAGTGTCATTCTATTTTTCTGATATGATTTAGATGTAAAAAAATTTGAAAAAAAAATTCAAAAAAATGCTCACTACAAACATTATTTTTCTAATAGTAAAAGTCACGACTAACATTTCTATATCATTCTCATTTTGAATTTGGAAAATATTAAATGTGATTTTTTTTATGTTTTAAGTATGCTAAATGTCATTCTAAGAGATATAAAAAAAGTTGAAAACTATATCATGTAAAAAAAATAATAAAAAAACTTTAAAAAAAATTCAAAAAAATGGGGGGGGGGCAAAAATTTTGGGTGAGGGGCCCCTTGGAGGTATGGGACCTTTGGAGGTTGAGATCCTTGGTGGTTAGGCTTATTGGTGCTTATGATCCATGATGCTTCAAACCTATAATCACCTCACTACTTGATTTGTAAGGATTTCTATGGATTGTTCTGAATTTCATTATTAAAATTCTTTTCTTGACATCTCCATCTATATTAGTATCAGCTTTTTAGTATACTATAACGTTAGGCCCTATTTTAAATTGACAACACTATTCAAACGCCACTTGTGTATTATACAGAACACATCGAAGAAGTAAAGCCAGGTCAACTCACAGGACCATTTTATCATCGTTAACCATTTTCATAGATTGATGTTGTTCCAAATTTGTAACAAATTGCCTGAGTTAGCAAGCTCTTCGGGCTTACCTTAACTGGTGATTAGTTTAACCCTTTTTTTTACAACCTTCATACAATCCAATTCGCAAATGTTATCTAGCTCTGTTTTTCCCTATTATTCAATTAAGATCGGTCATACAGTCCAATTCACAAATGCTATACCCTTTTTTCGCAAATAGAGTTAGCTTTAAGCAAAATATAATAAAGCCATATGCCAATCATTTCTAGACACGATGCATTCTTAATCAAACCCGATGAGATGCCTTTAAGCTAGAGGTTATCAAACTCTTTGGCAGGTTCTACTCACTCTCTTTGAAAAGGTGTAGAGGTCCCGTAGAATAGCACAGTAAGGAACATAAACCAAGCAAATAGCATGGGAAGGAACATAAGCCAAGCAAAGTATAAGGTAACATACTACTGACACTCCCCCACTTACCTCAGGGCAAGGGTTTTTAAGCTATGCCCTGGGGGCATCTAATGTTTTTAAAGAAGGCGTTCCCGTTGAAACTTCAAAATAGGCTCATTCGAATGAAAATTCAAGGGGCTAGTGCCCTTTTTAATAGTCGAAAGTGATTGGAGGGCAACTAGCCCCCCCCCCGCCGCCCATCATCCCCCCAAACACATCCAATCAAAATTTTGAGATAGCCATGTTGTTTAACGTAGTTGAAAGTTCTGGAAATTCACTCTTAGAGGATGACAACCACCTTAACAGACCTTAGGGTAAGGGGTGTAATTTATGCCCTGGGGACATAAAAGGTGTTTATAGAAAGCGGATTCGTTTCCAAAATGGCTCATTCGATTGGAAATCAAAAGGCCTAGTGCCCTTTTTAATAGTCTAAAGTGATTGGAAGGCTTGACATTTTTATAGTAAAGACCGAAGTGGGTATAATGTCTTATTTTTTGTTGTTGTTGTTGTTCAGACCAGGGCCCTTTTTATCGAAGGAGTTGTCGTGGGAACTTCGAAAAGGGCTCATTCGATTGAAAATAGAAAGGGCTGATGCCCTTTCTATTTTCAAGGGCAGATGAGGGTAACTAATCCCCCTTCCACTCCCATCATCCCACACCAACCCTCCCATTTCTGCTCTTAAATTTAACCAAACCAAAATAGCGTAAGTGTATCAAGCTATCACAGAAAGTAAACAAATTTCTTTGCGAACGGTATCAAGTTTTCCATTTCAGGTCAACTAGAGGAGGTATGAAACTAAATTAAACAGTACTATTTGTGTCCAGATTTTTAAAAGGTTGTATGTTGTTAAAAATTGCTGAAAATTTTTCTCCAGCACACAAATAGCAGGCCCAACTATAAAGTCTTAAAAAACGAAAAGATTTAAAGTATTATTTTCTTTTTCCCTGAAAAGACTATGTCAATATAAAACGAACAGAAATTAATTTAAAAAAAATTTTTCCACAAAATAAGTTTTTCAAAGAAAAGTAAAGAACTGAAAAATATAAATGTTTTTACTTTTATAATTTTAATAAATCAAATAATATTAACATTTTGATTACTAAATATCAGTATATGTATATTAAACTGACAATGCACATTCATTTGTATTTTTTCAGTAAAGTGCAAATTTTGTTCTGGCCTTGGGAAGGCATAGGGGTTTTGCGCCCAACTTATGTTAATTTCTGCTCGTTTTGAGTTTGACTCGGTTAATTATTGTAATTTCTGTTCCTTTTGGGTTTCATTTATTTATCGATGCTGATTTGTGGTATTTTCACGCTTGGTAAATTATTTGATTTTATTTTCGGTCATTTTTTGTTTAATGGAGCTCTTTACTTTTCTTTGAAAAACTAATTTTGTGTAAAAAGTTTTTTTTTTGATTAATCACTATATCAGAATATGTAAACAAAATCAAGATTGGCACCCCTCGAGATAGGCCCGATGATAGCCGTCCCGCTTCTCCCTGGTTACGTCACTACTCCTAATAAGGTATTATAGTATTCAGTCATGTTAACATCACAGGCGAGAGAGAGGCCATAAGGCTCGTGCCCCCTTTAGAGGGCACATACATCTCGTCTGATCCTGCGTCTTCACATCTGCATCTGGTGTTCAAGAGGTGCTTCTTGTGCTGCCTGCATGCGACTTAGTGCACAGTTTATTCAATGGTAAATTTTTCCTCTAACTAGTGGTGAAGAAGAAGAAGAAGAAAAAAGACAGAAGCAAGAAAAACAGAGGACACATCAACGCTCCTCATGCTAAACAGTGATTTTCCTTGTTGTTCAAGGTGGGGGACTGTAAATTTCTTGCATGGGGTTTTTGGCAAAGGCGATTCCAACAATGCACTTTTCTTTTAGATCTGACGACATTTTCGATGGGTTTCAGCCCGGGTTCATATCCAGGATTTTTTTCGGAGGGAGGGGTTGCAAAAGTATTTTTACGGGGGCTTTGCAAAAAACTTCAAAAAACGTGTCAAAAACTTGTTTATATTCATTTTGTTACGTTTTTAAGAGTCTGACAAATATTTCAGGGGGGGGGGGGCTCAAACACCTTAAACCCCGCTGGATACGTTTCTTGTTTATGCCTATCTTTAGAAATTCCCATAATTTTATTTTCAAGATAACATTGTGCTACTAAGACTAATTCAAAATATAGCTACCACTCCTGAATAAGCTATAAATGGCAAACTCTTTCATGAGGTAGTTTTTTTTTTTTTTTTACGCGTTTTAAATTTGTTGCTACCATGGGCCGTTCTTCGTTCTTTATCTTCTATTATTTTCTGTTTATCTTCAATTTTTATTTTTATCCTTATATTGTTTGTTCTAGCTATCGCTGAAACCACGAAAAGGGGCAAGCTCAATTATATATTTATGACACCGATAAATTCTTGCAACATTTTTTTTGAATTGTGTGTCCTGTCTTGAATAATGTTCTCTCTTCTAAAAACAGTTTAGATCTAGATCTGAGTGACTTCTAAAAAGGTGTTCTTTATTTTATAGGAGACCCTTGTAGGGTATCCTGCAAGGAGACCCTTAAATCCCCTCCTCTAAAACAGGCAAATCTGAGTAGAATATTTTTTAAATGTCTCACTATGAGGGGTCCTGACCCCGAGCCCCTTAAATCCTTTACGGGCATTGTTTCTAACAGTCTATAAACATTTTGAAATGTTTATTTAATTCTAACTCACGACTGCTTTGTTTGCTTATTTAACCTTCAAGTGATTTTATGCCTATTGGATTTTGTAAAAGGACAAGGAACTCTCAAGGAAATGAACGCATGTGGTTGTTAACCGGCTAATTAGGATTAAGCCTATTGAATGAAAAATTATTCTGTTAGCCTAGACAATGACCTAGGGTTCGATACCTGAGCATTCTAGCAAGGAATTGAAATTTGAATATAAATCCAAATCAAGGCAAAACGAAGGAATATGTTTCTTTCGCGGTAGGGAAGGGGGCTGCTATTATTAATGATGTCCTTAGAACAAAAAAATAAATCCAATTTTCATCTTTAAGACAAAAAGCATATCAATAATAATAGTTTGGCCATGAAGAAGCAGAGAATTTACTTGGGAAAATCTTTGGACATAAAAATTCGTTGTTTTTACTGGCTCAAAATTTGACATAGCAACAGTGAGTAAATACAACAGCGGGTAAAAAAACGAGATTTTTTATTACCTTCCTGACATAAGTTTAAAGAATAGTTTGATTGACATACGAAAATGCATCACAAAAATAAACTAATTGAATTCAAGCACACTTTTTAATGCAGGAAAATAGGACAGTAATTTTTTCTTCTTGGATCAACCGTTTTTAATTGCCCTGCTTTGAGGTTTGACTACTTTTAAGCCACTGCGTGAATAATGCTATAAAGTTATCTCATCCTATTACCTAATGAATTAAAAAAAAAAGTTTTTCTAAGGAAAGTAAAGAGCGAAGTTGAAGAGCGAAGTTACCCCTGACTTGTCACGGGTAGACAAGTCAGACGCGAAACAATCGGAAACAAGTGGAAACCCGCTATTACGAATAATGCACTTAGTAACCATTTCTCATTGATAGACGCAAACACACTGATCCATAACTGCACGAAGAAGTGGGAGGAGCTCTTTGTTCGCACCGAGAACGAAGACCAGAAATGATCTGCGATAAGCTTACTGGATAATTATATGAACTGTGCTTAAAACGAACAAAAATTATTGCTTCACAATCTATCTAACATACATCGATGAAACTATTGCAAATAAGCCAATTGGTAATATTTCCCTATGTTTGTATGATTATAGAGAACTAACGCTTTACTGGAAATACAAAACAATTTAGGGGTTTTGGTACAGTAGAAGCAAACCGATTAAGGATACTTTTTGAAAAAAATAAAGCATTTTAGGATTGTTGCTTTATTTTTTTTTTTTTTTTTCGTGCAATTTGGTATCGCTTCTCCACAATGAGCTCAGTACAATGATTGAATCTTGTTTTGGCTCTGAAAAGGACATTTCATGATTAGTTTGTCCTGACAAGTCTGAGTGAAGTCATCTTGATAGTCTATGGACTGTTTCATAACTTGAAATATTCCGTTGTACAGAGAGAAATAACCGGATTTCCGGAGTTCAATTTTGGTTGTTTGTTCTTCATTTTGAGTAATACTAAACTGTGTTTTTTACAATTTAAACTTGTATATTACTCACTATTGGTGTTATAGCGGTTGATACCGGAATGTTACCTGATAAATCAATCCATTATTTGTGTGTGCTGCTCAATGACTTTTCGGCTATTAGAATAATATTTATTTTTATGCTTAAGTTTTAAGATTATTTTAATTGTATACTGGAAGTTACTGATATCAGAGCATGTGTAAGACTATGAAAAGCGTCATGGATTAGTGTGTTGTTGTCAGGCTATGTATTCACATTTGACTCCTAACAAATCAGTATGATTGTTTTTTATACTGGCCTTTGGGCGTTTTCAGTAAAGCCCTAGTTTTCTATAATTATCCAAACATAGGGAAATATTATCAGTTGGCTTATTTGCACTAATTTTATCGATATATGTTAGATAGACTATGAAGCAATAATTTTTATTCGTTTTAAGTATCAATTTCACTCTTTACTTCCCTTAGAAAAACTTGTTTTTTAAAAATTAATATTTGCCAGTTTTTAATTTAAATTTAATGTAGAACAAACAGCGTCATGATCTATTTAATTTCTGTACTGGGGGGACCACCCTTCATATACAGAATAATTTTTGTTCGCTTTAAGTTTTAATGTAGTTCCTTACATCCAGTTGATTTTTTTTTATTTAATTTGTGACGGTTTTCAAATAATGCTAGGAAATTTTAATCCTCCCCTTGTATATTTTCTCCTGGAAAGTTCCCCAAGAAGCTCTCTTTCCCATGGAAAACTCTTCCCATGGAAAATCCCCCCCTACAAAATTCCCACCCTAAAATATGTCCGAATATTTCCCAAAAACAAATACTAGGCTACATACGGAACCCTTTCTTTGAAGACTAAGGAAACAAAAAGAAACAATGAACTGATGAATTTGAATATTGGCGGTTATTTTGGCGAATTTTGGCGGTTAATCGTAATTTTTGGCGCAGTAGGAAAAACAATATTGTTTAAGAATTACCGTAGTCTGCCTTAACAAATACAGGTTACCCACATAATCATAAAGAAGGCACAAAACCATGATTGAAAAAAAGCTCTTTACGGACTTGAACCTTTTACGCCCTGCTTCAAAGTCCAAACTCTACCGACTGAACTACGCACTCCAATTCATTGGATTTTGAGGGATCATAATTGCGTAACTTATCGCCCTTTTCTCAGGAATTATGGAACGTCAGACCATCACCAAAAGTAGGCTATGGTTCTTGGACTTCCAACTATGCTGAAAAATTACTATCTCATAATTCTGATCGGATGACTTTAGGAGAAGGGGGCCTGGAGGATTTTTGGTCGCTTAAAAAGGGCACAAGTAATTTTAACTCCCGTTCGAATGAGCCATTAAATATTTCTTTATGTTGTTCTGGTGTCTCGCTAGCCCTGGTTAAAAAAGGAAAAAAGGACACATCAGTCCTACCCATGCAAAAAAATGATTTTCTTTGTGTTTCAAGATGGGGGGACTCTAATTACCCTATGAAAGATTTTTGACCATACTGATTCTAATGGTGCAACTTTGATTTTGATCTGATACCATTTTTGGGGGTTTCAGGTAGACCTCGGTGCTGTGTTGGCGGAACTACCGAACGCTGTCAACGAGAGGCCTGGTTGACCACCGCCGAAGTGTCACTACGCCACCGGCGCGCCGCAGGCACACCGCCACCGGCAGAGGCGGCGGCGTCCGGCTGACTTTGAATTAATTTTACGGCTATTCTTTATTGCGTCAACCGCAAAGTCGGAGCTTTTCTTTCTCGTGTGGTTTAGTATTTCGATTTTCCTGATAAGAAATCAAGCAGGGCTTACACTATCCCCGAATTTTTGGGTATTTCCCCGAAAATCTATGCGTCATCCCGAAAAAAAAAATTTGGTTCCCTGAATCCCCGAAAATCACCCAATCACGGTGCCACTCCTAGTGATTTATCACCAATGACTTTCCCTGCCAAATATTACTTTGCATACCATAATTCTTCACTAATCTCTTGTTCGTTAATTTTCGTCTCTTTTGTTACTTTGCATAAAGACCAGAGAGATGCAATTGCAATATACACAGTTCTTCATATGTTGACCAAAAAAGTATCGTCCTTATGAAATGAGATTAAATATTTCAAATTCAGTTTCCCAAATATTATTGATTACACCATTCTTAGTCAACAATTTTATTTTTAAGTTGAATAGAATGCATTCACTACTATACAGCTTCAGCTGTGTTTTGAAATTGATGATCGACAGATTGTTTCTACAGCTGGATCGTAAGTTTGCAGAATTTTGTTTTCTTTTGCTGTTTTTAGATAAGGTTTTCTTAATGTTTAGTACACAATTGTTGAACGCCTGAGAGATTAAAGAAAATACAATCTTCTTCCTGAAATTTTTTACCCGCCCCCCAAAAAAAAAACCTTCTATTGAGACAAAAATTAGCTATAGACTAAGCTATGTACAAGGTTGGGGAATTAAAGATTGAAACGGAAGTTATCATAAAATATGATTCATAAACAAATTGTAAATTATTGTCTATAGGGGAGGGGGGATAGGGGGCTCTCATTATTAAATGATAATACCCCTTTTTTTAATTGAAAGCAGGGATACCAAAAAGATAATTATTTTTTTTTATTTAAAGTGGAGACGGAAGAAAATGATATCAAATTTCCTGGGAAACCATTGAAATATTTTGATAGACCCAGGGCCCCTTATTCGGACTTGTTCATTGTCTTGGGCATTTTGCGATTTCTCATAGGCTACTGGTCTAATTTGGCTTTTGTGCGTGCTCCATTTTAATTAGATTCTTTGGATCTTATTGAATGCCACGGCGAATCTATGACTCACTTTTCCAATAATTTGAGGTATATCTGAATAATTTCGACATTTTTTTGTTGTCATTGTACCCCTTTACTCACACCCTCATTTTTTTTTTTTTTTTAAGGAACACTAAGCTGTTTAACGTTATTTCGCGTGTTTGTTTGAACCATATAGTGACCTATTTAATTATTAAGTAATTTTTTTTTATGTAAGCTGAGACGGTATCCTATCAAGGTGGTATCCAGAGGGGGGGGGGTAGGTAGGTATTACATTTAAATGATAATATCTCGAATTTTTTTTATTGAAAGCAGGATGTCAAAAAGTTAATTTTTTTTTTTAGTTTAAAACAGACGGTCTCCTATCAGGTGGTATCCAGAGGGGTGGGGGGGGGGGTTTTGAACTCATGAATAGGCCCAAATCAGTTGTAAATTTAAGCTGTGGTTTGAGAAAGAGTGATGAAAACATTAATGTTTGCGGTCAACATTGATTGCGCCGGCGGTGCGTCGCCACTGCTGTTTTTGGCCCCGCCGCCACCGGTCTTCCCTCATCGGTGTGCCGCCGGGGTCTAGTTTCCGGCATGTTTTCAAAATGAACTAAAATTTGTTTTCTCAATGAACTTTAACTTTTAAAATTAACCGAACGAATAGTTACCATTCCTGAATCAATGTCAGATGGCAATTTTTTTTCCATTAGACAATTTTCTTTTCAAAATACTCTTTTCCACTTTTGGTTACTATGGGCTGTGGTTTGGTCTTTACTAGTTTGCTGCTAGTGCTGCTACCATGATTGCAGCTACTGTTGCAACCATGATTGTAGCTACTTCTGCAACCGTGATTGCACCTACTGATGCAACCATGATAGAAGGCACAAAGCCATGATTGAAAAAAAAACCCAATACTTATATGCCCGATACGATAAACGCGACACCGATACGAGCGATACCAATACACCCGATACCATGTTTAGCCCTTCCTCAGGGACTATGGAGGGTCATATCATCATCAAAACAACATTTATTGGACCTTTGAACTATGTTGAAAAAAATGGCTCTTTCAAAATTTTTATAGGACGACTTTTGGGGGAGGGGGCCTTCTAGGGAGTGGGGCTAGTTGTCCTCCGATCTTTTCGCAAACTTTAAAAGGGTACTAAAAATTTAGTTTCCGTTCAAATGAGCCTTTAAACATCTCTTTATGATGTTTTGGTCCTTCGCTAGCTTTGGTAAAAAAAAACAGAAAAAAAGGAGGCACATCAGTGCTACCCATGCAAAAAAGTGATTTTCCTTTGTGTTCAAGGTGGGGGACTGTGATTATCTTAACGAGATTTTTGGCCATGCTGGTTCCGATGGTTTACTTTTTATTTCAATATGACTCCATTTTCAAGGGGTTTCAGGCTCTTTTTTGAGATCACCATAAATTTGTTTTCACATTAAACCTTTACTTTTAAGATTAACCAAAACGATAGTTACCATTCCTGATTTAGTGTTTCAGTTTTTTCTCACAAGGTAGTTTTTTCAAAACGCGTTTTTTCAACTTTTGGTAACTATGGGCTGTGGTTCGGTCTTTACCAGGTTGCAGCTACTGCTGCAACCATGACCCTCCCTGACAAAACTTGAGTCGTCTATAGTAGGAATGCCATACACCCCAATATATTGGGACCCTCACCGTCATGAACCCTCTTATCCCAACGAGACCCAATTATGCCCAATTTTACAAAACTATATTACGAGCTGGGCTCAAGTTCGGACATAACACCATTATGGTAATTTTTGCTGGTATCGGCGCAGTGGGCTGACAAAAATAAATCTGCTGGCACCACGGACTGTTGAATCCGTCGTACGGTGATAGTTAATCTACAAGCGGGCTTGTATGGAGCATTAAGAATGCGTAAAGAGAAAGACTTTCCAAAGAGGATGAACTTGTCTGAAAAATAAGAAGGAGAAAATTTGTCAAAACAACAGAAACAGGTGCTTTATGCGACGAAATTTAAAATAAATCAAGAAAATCTGGCAATTTCAAAAAGAGCGGGTTCAATATTAGTGATGTATCAACAAATATAAGGGCGTCCTTATCACTTCGAATCCCAGTCCCGAGACTTTTTTAAACTTCTTCAAGACGCAGCTTCATGTTGCGTCATAAGGAATGTTTTCTAAGAGATGCAGGTGCATGTTACGTAATTGAGAATATTTTCTGAACGGAGATTGTGTTAATTACTTAAAAAACCTACCAGGGTCAGGGCTTCTTTACTTCAAGTTTCTTTGGTTGTTGCGTAATAGGGTTTGGGTGTTACCTAATAAAGAATGTTTTTTCTTAAAAAACCTACGAGGACCAGAAAAAAAACCTTCATGGAACCCACCAAATTATCTTTTCTTTGATCGTTAAACATTTAAAAACCTACGAAGGCCAGGAAAAAACCTTCAGGGCCCCCTCAAGTAAAAGCATGGTCTTTACATCACTCAATATTTTAATGCTTTACAAACAAGGCCATTTTTGTCAGCAAACAATGAAATTTTCCGCCATTTTTTATGAGCAGAACCGTTCTAGGGTCTAGACATGTATTGATTTTCCTAGGATCCAAGACTTGCTGGTAAACATATAGTATCCCGCTATTTCCCAGGAAACAGAAAAGTCACGTGATCTACTATTATAACTATAAATTCTGCTATTATAGCTATTATACTATAAATGTTTTTACTTTCATAACTAATAAATCAAATAATATTAACATTTTGATTACTAAATATCAGTATATGTATATTAAACTGACAATGCACATTCATTTGTATTTTTTCAGTAAAGTTCAAATTTTGTTCTGGCCTTGGGAAGTCACAGGGGTTTTGCGCCCAACTTATGTTAATTTCTGCTCGTTTTGAGTTTGACTCGGTTATTTATTGTAATTTCTGTTCGTTTTGGGTTTCATTTTTTTATCGATTCTGATTTGTGGTAGTTTCACGCTTGGTAGATTATTTGATTTTATTTTTGCTCTTATTTTGTTTAATTGAGTTCTTTACTTTTCTTTGAAAAACTTATTTTGTTGAAAAAGTTTTTTTTTAATTAATTTCTGTTCATTTTATATTGACATAGTCTTTTCAGGGAAAAAGAAAATAATACTTTAAATCTTTTCGTTTTTAAAGAATTTATAGTTTGGCCTGCTATTTGTGTGCTGGAGAAAAATTTTTAACAACATAAACCCTCTTAAAAATCTGGACACAAATAGTAGTGTTTAATTTAGTTTCATACCTCCTCTAGTTGACCTGAAATGGAAAACTTGATACCATTCGCAAAAAAATCTGTTTAATTTCTTTGATAGCTTGGATACACTTACGCTATTTTGATTTGGTTAAATTTTAAGAGCAGAAGTAGCCCCGAAAGTTTGAACATAATACTCTCAGTCGTTCTTGGGATACTGCTGAGATGCCTTATTGGGAAGTAGCATTATAACAGTGCATTTTGATTTAGTCTTAAGGCAACATTTAGTTTTAAACATAATGGGCAAATGGGAGTGTGGGAGTCGAAGGCGGACTAGTTGCCCTCCAATCACTTTCGACTATTAAAAAGGGCATCAGCCCTTTCTATTTTCAATCGAATGAGCCCTTTTCGAAGTTCCCACGACAACTCCTTCGATAAGAAGTGCCCTGGTCTAAACAACAACAATAACAAAAAATAATACATTATACCCACATCGATGTCAAGCCTTCCAATAAAAATGTCAAGCCTGCCAATAACTTTCGACTATTAAAAAGGGGACTAGGCCTTTCGATTTCCAATCGAATGAGCACTTTTGGAAACAACAACGCTTTCTATAAGCACCTCATATGCCCCCAGGGCATAAATTACAACCCCTACCCTAAGGTCATTCTCAAAGACCTAATTTCCAGAACTTTCTACTAGGTTGAACAAAATGACTATCTGAAAATGTTGGTTGGATGTGTTTGGAGGAATGGTGGGCGTGAGAGGGAGGTTATTTTGGCTCCAATCACTTTCGACTATTACAAAGGGCACTAGCCCTCTCAATTTCGAATTGAATGAGCCCCTTTTGAAGTTTTACGACAATTCTATCTATAAAATCTTATATGCCCACAGGGCATAAACTACAATCTTTGCCCTTGGGGCTCTCGGGGGTTTGTCATCCTTAAATACATAATTTCCAGAACTTTCAACTATGTTGAACCAAATGACTATCTCTAAACTTTGATTGAATGTTTTTGGGGAAATGGTGGGCGTAAGAGGGGGGTTAATTACTCTCCACTGACTTTCGACTATTAAAAAGGGCAATTTCAATTTCCAATCAAATGAGCCCTTTTTGAAATTTCTATAACAACTTTCAATATAAACTTTCATGCCCCCGGGGCATAACTTACAGCCCTGCACTGAGGGCTCTGAGGGGGTTATCATCCTAAAAGACCTAATTTCCAGAACTTTCAACTTCGTTGAACAACAAGGATATCTCAAAATTTTGATTGGATGTGTTTGGGAAAATGGTGGGCGTGAGAGGGGCGTTAGTCGCTATCCAATCACTTTTAACTATTAAAAAATGCACTAGCCCTTTCAATTTTTTAATTGAATGAGCCCTTTTAAAGTTTCTACGACAACGCTTTCAATAAAAAATTTAATTACCCCCAGGGCAAAATTTACGACCCTTGCCCTGAGGGCTGTGGGGGGATGGGTTGTCATCCTTAAAAACCTAATTTCCAAAACTTTCAACTACATTGAATAAAATGATTATCTAAAAATATTGATTGGATGTGTTTGGGGAACAGTTGGGCGTGAGAGGAGGGGTAGTTGCCCTCAAATCACTTTCGACTATTAAAAAGGGTACTAGCCCTTTGAATTTCAAATTGAATGAGTCCTTTTTCCAGTTTCTACGACAAAGATTTCAATAAAAACCTTATATGCCCCTAGGACATAACTTATAATCCTTGCACTAAGGGTTGTGGGGTAGTGTCTGGGGAAAAGGTGGGTGTGAGAGGGGGTTAGTTGCCCTCTAATCACTTTCTACTATTAAAAAGGGTACTAGCCCTCTGAATTTCAAGTCGAATGAGCCCTTTTCAAGTTTCTACGACAAAGATTTCAGTAAAAACCTTATCTCTATTTGTATCTATGTGTATTATCTCTATGTGTGTCGTCTCTATGTGTGTCTTGTCTCTATATGTGTGTCGTCTCTGTGTGTGTGTCATCGCTGTGTGTTTGTCGTCTCTGTGTGTGTGTCGTCTCTGCGTGTGTATAGTCTCTCTATGTGTGTGTCCTCTTTGTGTGTTTGTCGTCTCTCTGTGTGTGTCGTCTCTCTCTGTGTGTTGTCTCTATATGTGTGACGTCTCTCTGTGTGTGTCGTCTCTGTGGTTGTGTCGTCTCTGTGTGTGTATTGTCTCTGTGTGTGTGTCGTCTGTATGTGTGTGTGTGTCCTCTCTCTGTGTGTGTCGTCTCTGTGTGTTTGTCGTCTGTGTGTGTGTCGTCTCTGTGTGTTTGTTGTCCCTATGTGTGTGTTGTCTCTATGTGTGTGTCGTCTCTCTGTGTGTGTCGTCTCTGGCTTATGTTAGGTTAGGTTAGGGGGACTATTAAAAAGGGTGCTAGTCCTTTGAATTTCAAATCAAATGAGCCCTTTTTCAAGTTTCTACGACACAAATTTCAAAAAAAACCTTAATGCCCCAGGGTATAACTTATAATCCTTGCCCTGAGGGTTGTGGGGGAGTGTCCTCCTCAAAAATATGTTTTCTATTTGGAAATCAACTACGCTGAATAAAATGGCTATCTCAAAATTTTTATTGCATGTGTTTGGGGGAAGGATGGGTGTGGGAGGGGGGGGCTATTTGCCCTCCAATCACTTTCGACTATTAAAAAGGGCACTAGCCCTTTGAATTTCCAATCGAATGAGCTTTTTTGAAGTTTCTACGACAACGCCTTCTTTAAAAACCTTATATGCCCCCAGGGCATAACTTAAAACCCTTGCCCTGAGGGCTGTGGGGGAGTGTCCTCCTCAAAAACTTATTTTCTATGTGGAAGTCAACTACGCTGAACAAAACGGCTATCTCAAAATTTTGATTGGATGTGTTTGGGGAAATGATGGGCGTGGGGGGGCTAGTTGCCCTCCAATCACTTTCAACTATTAAAAAGGGCACTAGCTCTTTGAATTTACAATCGAATGAGCCTTTTTTAAGTTTCTACGGCAACTCCTTCTATAAAAACATTATATACCCCAGGGCATAACTTAAAACCCTTGCCCTGAGGGTTGTGGGGGAGTGTCCTCCTCAGAAAAATATTTTCTATCTGGAAATCAACTAAGCTGAAAAAATGGCTATCTCAAAATTTTGATTGGATGTGTTTGAGGAATGATGGGCGTGGGGGGGGGGCTAGTTGCCCTCCAATCACTTTCGACTATAAAAAAGGGTACTAGTCCTTTGAAATTCCAATCGAATGAGCCTGTTTTGAAGTTTCTGCGACAACGCCTTCTATAATAACCTTATATGCCCCCAGGGCATAACTTAAAACCCTTGCCCTGAGGGTTGTGGGGGAGTGTCATCCTCAAAACATATTTTCTATCTGGAAATCAACTATGCTGAACAAAATGGCTATCTCAAAATTTTTATTGGAGATTTTTTTGGGAATGATTGGCGTGGGGGGGGGGGGCTAGTTGCCCTCTAATCACTTTCGACTATTAAAAACGGCACTGGCCACTTCAATTTCCAACCGAATGAGCCCTTTTGAAGTTTCTACGACAACACTTTCAATAAAAACTTTAATTACCCCCAGGGCAAAACTTACGACCCTTGCCCTGAGGGCTGTGGGGGGAGGGGTTGTCATCCTTAAAGACCTAATTTCCAAAACTTTCAACCACGTTGAATAAAATGGTTATTTAAAAATATTGATTGGGTGTGTTTGGGGAAAAGTTGGGCGTGAGAGGAGGGGTAGTTGCCCTCAAATCACTTTTGACTATTAAAAAGGGTACTAGCCCTTTGAATTTCAAATCCAATGAGCCCTTTTTCCAGTTTCTACGACAAAGATTTCAGTAAAAACCTTATATGCCCCCAGGACATAACTTATAATCCTTGCACTAAGGATTGTTGGGGAGTGTCTGGAAAAAAGTTGGGCGTGAGAGGGGGGTTAGTTGCCCTCAAATCACTTTCGACTATAAAAAAGGGTACTAGCCCTTTGAATTTCAAATCGAATGAGCCCTTTTCAAGTTTCTACGACAAAGATTTCAGTAAAACCTTATCTCAATGTGTATCCATGTGTATTATCTCTATGTGTGTCGTCTCTATGTGTGTCTTGTCTCTATGTGTGTGTCGTCTCTGTGTATGTGTCATCGCTGTGTGTTTGTCTTCTCTGTGTGTGTGTGTGTCGTCTCTGTGTGTGGTCGTCTCTGTGTGTGTGTATCGTCTTTGTGTGTTTCTCGTCTCTCTGTTTGTGTCGTCTCTCTGTGTGTGTCGTCTCTCTGTGTATGTCGTCTCTGTGTGTGTGACGTCTCTGTGTGTGTGTCGTCTCTGTGTGTGTGTCGTCTCTGTGTGTGTATCGTCTCTGTGTGTGTCGTATCTGTGTGTGTGTGTGTCGTCTCTGTGTGTGTGTCGTCTCTGTGTGTGTGTCGTCTCTGTGTGTTTGTCGTCTGTGTGTGTGTGTCGTCTCTGTGTGTTTGTTGTCCCTGTGTGTGTGTCGTCTCTATGTGTGTCTCGTCTCTGTGTGTGTGTCGTCTCTGGTTTATGTTAGGTTAGATTAGGGGGATTAGTTGCCCTCAAATCACTTTTGATTATTAAAAATGGTACTAGCCCTTTGAATTTCAAATCAAATGAGCCCTTTTTCAAGTTTCTACGACAACAATTTCAATAAAAACCTTATATGACCCAGGGTATAACTTATAATCCTTGCCCTGAGGGCTCTGGGAGTGTCCTCCTCAAAATAATATTTTCTATTTGAAAATCAACTACGCTGAACAAAATGGCTATCCCAAAATTTTGATTGGATGTGTTTGAGGGAATGATGGGCGCGGGGGGCTAGTTGCCCTCCAATCACTTTCGACTATAAAAAAGGGTACTAGCCCTTTGAAATTCCAATCGAATGAGCCTGTTTTGAAGTTTCTGTGACAACGCCTTCTATAAAAACCTTATATTCCCCCAGGGCATAACTTAAAACCCTTGCCTTGAGGGTTGTGGGGGAGTGTCCTCCTCAAAATCATATTTTCTATTTGAAAATCAACTACGCTGAACAAAATGGCTATCCCAAAATTTTGATTGGATGTGTTTGAGGGAATGATGGGCGTGGGGGGGTGGCTAGTTGTCCTCCAATCACTTTCGACTATTAAAAGGGCACTAGCCACTTCAATTTCCAATCGAATGAGCCCTTTTTGAAGTTTCTACAACAACTCCTTCGTTACGAAGTGCCCGGGTATGGAGAAAAAACAAAAAAAACACATTCTTCCCACATCGTTCTTTACTTAGGCAGCGCTAGCACGCTGCCTATGAAACAGAAAAGTCACGTGATCTACTATAATTCTAACGGGAATTGGGTAATTCCCTGTGTTGTTAGGGCTATAAAACCGGGTACTAGAACGAACTTTCACATTAGCCTTGTATGAAATCTGGAACGTGATAAATTTTCTAAAATGGATATGTTTCAAAGATATCAACAGGTAAGCCTCAATCTATATACCCCTCCCCCAACTAAAAAAGGAGAACTATAGTCAAATGTGAGCTACTATAACTTTCTATATTGGATTAACGGCTGAAATCCCAATCCCTCCCCCCCTCATAAAGTAATTTTATCACCGATAAATTTATCTCTTTTTTATCACAAAATTCAGGTCCCCATATTAAACCTTTTTGAAGCATATTCTAACAGTTTAATAAAAGATACATAAACAGGTATGCTGGGTTATACCCTTAATGATACCTTCCATCATGTAAAAGCTTAGTTTCTATTGAACACCTGGTCTTGCGTTAATTACATAGGGGGATCTAGCCTTTGTCTGTTAAATTTGAACACTATGATATTATGAGCGTTTCGTAATTTAGAAATATTTTTTTATCAGACGTAGAAACTTCAAAAGAGCTCATTCGACTCGAAATTTAAAGGGCTAGTGCCCCTTTTAATAGCCGACAGTGATCGGAGGGCAACTAATCCCCCTTTCACGCCCACCTTATCCCCAAGCACATCCAATCATTTTGAGATAGCCATTTTGTTCAACGCATTTGAAAGTTCTGGAAATTATATCTTTGAGCAGGAAACTCCCCTCAGAGTCTTCAGGGCAAGGTTTATAAGTTATTACCTCGGGGCATATAAGGTTTTTATTGAAAGCTTTGTCATAAAAACTTGAAAAAGGACTGATTCGATTGGAAATTGAAAGGGCTAGTGCCCTTTTTAATAGTCGAAAGTGGTTGGAGGGCTACTTACCCCCCTCTCACGCCGACCATTTCCCCAAACACAAACAGTCAAAATTTTTAGATAGCCATTTTGTTCAACGTAGTTAAAAGTTTTGGAGATTTGGTCTTTAATGCTAGCATACCCCCCCCCCCCCCCGCCACAACCCTCAATGCAAGGGTTGTATGTTATGCCCTGGGGGCATATAAAGTTCCTATAGAAAGCGTTGTCGTAGAAACTTCAAAAAGGGCTGATTCGATTGGAAATTGAAATGGCAAATGCCCTTTTTAATAGTTGAAAATGGTTGTAGGGCAGCTAACTCCCTCTCACGCCTGCCATTTTCCCAAACACATACAATCAAAATATATAGATACACATTTTTTTTGAACGTAGTTTGAGGAATGTCTTTGAGGAATGACAACGCCCCAAAACCCTAAGGGAAAGGGTTGTCAGTCATGTCCTGGGGGCATATAAGGTTCTTATAGAAAGCGATGTTGAAGAAACTTCAAAATGGCTCATTCGATTGGAAATTGAAAGGGCTAGTGCCCTTTTAATTGTCGAAAGTGATTTAAGAGCAACTTAGCCCCTCTCACGCCAACCATTTCCCCAAACACATCCAATTAAAATTTTGAGATATCCAATTTGTTCAACGTAGTTGAAAGTTCTGAAAATTAGGTCTTTGAAGATGATAATCCCCTCAGAGCCCTCAGAGCCAAGGGTTGTAAGTTACGCCCTGGGGGCATATAAAGTTTTTATAGAAAATTATGTAGTAGACACTTCAAAAAGCGTTCATTTGATTGGAACTTGAAAGGGCTAGTGCCCTTTTTAATAGTCGAATGTGAATGGACAGCAATTAAACCTCTCTCACGCCCACAATTTCCCCAAAGACAATCAATAAAAGTTTACAGATAACCATTTTGTTCAGCGTATTTGAACGCTCTGGAAATTATGTATTTGAGAAGGACAGACCACCAAGAGCCCCAGGGCAAAGGTTGTAAGTTACGCCCTAGGGGCATATAAGGTTTTTATAGAAAGCGTTGTCCTAAAACTTCAAAAGGGGCTCGTTTAATTGAAAATTGAGAGGGCTAATGCCCTTTCTAATATTCGAAAGTGATTGGAGGATAAGACACCCCCCTCTCACGCCGACTACACTCACCCAAACGCATCCAATGAAAATTTGCATATAGCCATTTTGTTCAACGTAGTTGAAAGTTCTCGAAATTAAGACTTTGAAGATGACACTCCCCCAGAGCCCTCAGTGCTAAGGTTGTAAGTTATGCCCAGGGGCATATAAGGTTTTTATTGAAAACTTTGTCGTAGAAGCTTGAAAAGGGGCTCATTCTATGGGAAATTCAAAGGGCTGGTGCCCTTTTTAATAGTCGAAAGTCATTGGAGAGAAACTAACCCCACTCTTACACCCACCTTTTTCCCAAACTGATCCAATCAAACTTTTGAGATACTCATTATGTTCAACGTAGTTGAAAGTTCTGGAAATTAGGTCTTTGACGATGACACCTCCCCCCCCCCCCACAGCCCTCACGGCAAGGGTTGTAAGTTATACCCAGGGGGCATTTAAGATTTTTATAGAAAGCGTTGTCGTAGAATCTTCAAAAAGGGCTCATTCAATTGGAAATTGAAACGGCTAGTGCCCTTTTTAATAGTCGAAAGTGATTGGAAGGCAACTAACATCCCATCCACGCCCATCATATCCCCAAACACATCCAATCAAAATTTAAGATAGCCATTTTGTTCAACACAGTTGATAGTTCTCAAAATTATCTCCTTGATCAGGGCACACCCCCACAGTCGTCAGGGCAAGGGTTATAAATTATTCCCTGGGGGCATATAAGGTTTTTTATTGAAATCTTTGTCGTAGAAGCTTGAAAATGGGCTCATTCGATTGGAAATTCAACGGGCTAGTGCCCCTTTTAATAGTTGAAAGTGATTAGAGGGCAACTTACCCCCCTCTCATGCCCAACTTTTCCCCAAACACATCCAATCAAAATTTTTAGATATCTATTTTGTTCAACGTAGTTTTAAGTTCTGGAAATTAGGTCTTTAAGGTTGAAAACCCCCCAACAGCCCTCAGGGTAAGGGTTGTAAGCTATACCCTGGGGACAAATAAGATTCTTATAGAAAGCGTTTTCGTAGAAACTTCAAAAAGGGATCATTTAATGGGAAATTGAAATGGCAAGTGACCTTTTAAATAGTTGAAAATGATTTGAGGGCAACTAACCCCCTCTAACACCTACCATTTCCCCAAACAAATAAGGTTTTTATAGAAAGCGATGTTGTAGAAACTTAAAAAGGGCTCATTCGATTGGAAATTGAAAGAGCTAGTGCCCTTTTAATAGTCTAAAGTGATTGAACAGCAACTAACCGCCCCCCACCCTCCCCCCATATCACGCCAACCTTTTCCCCAATCATATCCAATCAAAATTTTTAGTTAGCCATTTTGTTCAACGTACTTGAAAGTTGTGGAAATTAGGTTTTTGAGGATGACAACCCCTATACAGCCCTTAGGGCAACGGTTGTAATGTATGCCCTTGGGGCATATAAGGTTTTTTTTTATAGAAACCTTTGTCGTAGAAACTTCAAACGGGACTCATTTGATTGGAACTTTAAATGGCTAATGCACTTTTTAATAGATGAAAATGATTGGAGAGCAACTAACTAACTCTCACACTCACCATTTCCCCAAACACACATAATCAAAATTTTGAGTTGCCATTTTTTCAAAGTAATTAAAAGTTCTGGAAATTATGTCTTTGAGGATGAGAACCCCCCCCCTCCTCAACAGCACTAAGGGCAAGGGTTGTAAGTTATGTCCTGGGGACATGTAAGGTTTTTATAGAAAGCGATGTTGTAGAAACCTCAAAAGGGCTTATTTAGTTGGAAATTGAGAGGACGAGGGCCCTTTTTAATAGTATATAGTGATTGGAGGGTAATTAATACCCCTCTCACGCCCACCATTTCCCCAAACACATCCAATAAAAATTTTGAAGTAGCCATTTTGTTGAACGTAGTTGAAAGTTCTGAAAATTATGTCTTTGAGGATGACACCCCTCCCCCCCCCCCCAAAGCCCTCAGGGCTAAATTTGTAAGTTGTGGCGCTAAGGCTTTGTCGTAAATATTTCTAACAGGGCTCATTCGGTTGAAAATTGAAAGTGCTATTGCCCTTCTTATTAGTCGAAAGTGATTGGAAGGAAACTAAAACCCCTTCCGAGCCCACCATTTCCCTAAACACATCCAATCAAAATTTTGAGATAGCCATTTCGTTCAACGTAGTTAAAAGTTCAGGAAATTATTTCTTTGACCAGGATACTCCCCCACAGTCTTCAGGGCAAGGGTTATAATAAGGTTTTTATTGAAAGCTTTGTCTTAGAAACTTGAAATAGGGCTTATTCGATTGGATATTCAAAGGTTTAATGCCCTTTTTAAAAGTCGAAAGTGATTGGAGGGCAACTAACCCCCTCTCACGCCCACCTTTTCCCCAATCACATCCAATCAAAATTTTTAGTTAGCCATTTTGTTCCACGTAGTTGAAAGTTGTGGAAATTAGGTTTTTGAGGATGACAATCCCCCTAGAGCCCTCAGGACATGGGTTGTAAAACAATCAAAATTTTGAGATAGCCATTTTTTCAAAGTAGTTAAAAGTTCTGGAAATTATGTCTTTGACGATGACAAGCCCCCCCCCCACCATACAGCCCTCACGGCAAGAGTTTCTAGTTATGCCCTGGGGGTATATAGTGTTTTTTATAGAAAGCGAGTTGTAGAAACCTCAAATAGGGCTAATTCAATTGGAAATTGAGAGGACTAGTGCCCTTTTTAATAGTTGAAAGAAATTGGAGGGTAACTAACCCGCCTCTCACGCCCACTATCTCCCCAAACACTTCCAATCAAAATTTTGAGATAGCAATTTTGTTGAACGTAGTTGAAAGTTCTGGAAATTAGGTCGTTGAGGATGACAACCCCCCCCCCCCCGAAGCCCTCAGGGCATCGGTTGTAAGTTATGCCCTGGGGGCTATAATGTTCTTATAGAAAGCGTTGTCGTAAAAGTTTCTAAAAGGGCTCATTTTGTTGGAAATTGAAAGGGCTATTGCCGTTTTTAATTGTCGAAAATATTCGGAGGGAGAATATCCCCACGCCCATCATTTCACCAAACATTTCCGATCAGCATTTTGATATGGCCATGTTGTTCAACGTAGTTGAAAGGTCTAGAAATTATTTATGTCTTTGAGGATGACAATCCTCCCCACTTAGCCCTCAGACAAGGGTCTTAAGTTATGCCCTTGGGGTATATAAGGTTTTTATAGAAAGTTTTGTTGTAGAAGCTTCAAAAAGGGCTCATTTGATTGAAAATTGGGAAGACTAATGCCTTTTCTATTAGTAGAAAGGGATCAATTAATAGAATTAGTTGAAAATTAGTAAAAAGTGACGCCCATAATTTGCCCAAACCCTCCCGATGAAAATTTTGAGATAGCCATTTTGTTCAGCATATCAGATCGGTCTGGAAATTATGTCTTTGAGGATAACAAAATCTCAAGTCCTCAGGGTAAGGGTTTTAAGTTATGCTCTGATGACATATAAGGTTTTATAAAAAGCATGGTCATATAAACTTCGGAGGGTGCTCATTGGATTGGTAGTCAGACGCTCTAGTGTTCTTTTCAGAGTCAAAGTGATCGGAGAGCAGCTATCTCTCCCCCCCCCCCACATACGTCTTATTGTCACGAAATGTATGTAGTAGAAATTTTGAGATAGCTATTCCATTCAAAATGGTCTAAATATCATACAACAAGGCCTTTAAGGTTGGGACAATCCCCAGAGATTAGGGGCAAGGGTTTTAAGCTATGCACAGGGGGTACTTAAGGTTGTTATTGAAGGGATGGTTGTTTAATTTTAGAAGAGATTCAGTCTTTCTCCCTGAAAAAGACTATGTCAATATAAAACGAGCAGAAATTAATTAAAAAAAATTTTTCAACAAAATAAGTTTTTAAAACAAAAGTAAAGAACTCCATTAAACAAAAATGAACAAAACCAGAATCAAATAATCTACCAAGAATACAACTACCACAAACCAGTATCAATAAATAAATGAAACCCAAACAAACAGAAATTAAAATAAATAAAGAGTCAAAATCAAAACTAACAGGAATTAATATGAGTAGGGTTCTAAACCCCAAGCTTTCTAAAAACTAGAATATAATTTTTACTTTACTGAAAAAAATTATTTTAAATGTTTTCACTTTTCTAACTTTTAGAAATCAAAAATCAATTAAGATTTTAAGAAATAAATATCAGAATATATATGTTAAACTGACAATGCAGATTTTTCTCAGTAAATCAATTTGAATTTTTTTCAGTAAAGTACAAATTATATTATAGTTTTTATAATTAATTACAGGAAATAGCCAATCCTATGCAATCTAAATCATGCTGTTTTTAGGCTTTGTTAAAAAAAAAAAATGTATCATGTCAAGTCAATGCTCCTAATCTTTGCTTCGTGAGAGGCGCTTTTAAGCTTAAATACTAGTCAATGATATAGCACTCCCGAGAACTCCCAATGAAAATAAGCACTCCCGAGGGTTATGAGGACAAATTGAATTATTTATTAGAGATGAATTTAACGGGAAACTATGATTTTAAGACTCAATTTATATAAAAACTAAATTTAATCTTTATTTCAGGAACAACCCAGGCAGGAACAGCTTCCTCCCCAAAGAAATAAAGGGTATGCGATGTGGGACCCTCATCAGCCCTCAAGCCCCATTACAGTCAAGCTGCGGGACCTTTGAGAGCTGTGCTGCCTGCGCACTTGCCGTCTTTTTCGGGCCTCCCGAGCCCCATGGCAAAGTTGACAGTCCAATAGTAAGTAAAATTCTTTTATTTTTCTTTCATAAATCTTATTTTTTCTTGGCCAAAAATTACAGTTTTTTCTAGCTAATGTATATTCTTTTTAGTTTACTATAGGAGTCCTGCCGATAGTTTTGAGGGGGGTTGAAAACCCCTCGCTCCTAAGAGAGTAATAGCTAAAAATAAAGCATTCCTTTCAGCCTAATAAAGGCTTCGAGGGACTTTTCGCCATGATTTAACGCCAAAAACTAAATTTTTATATGAAATGAATTCTCAGGCTATTAGAACATTGATTCTATCTCCCATCATAGGCAGCGATCGCGCTGCCTAAGTAAAGAACGATGTGGGCACAATTTACTCGTATTATTATTTTTTTTTTCCTCCATACCCGGGCACTTGGTATCGAAGGAGTTGTCGTAGAAACTTCGAAAAAGGCTCATTCGATTGGAAATTAGAGTGGCTAATGCCCTTTTTAAAAGTAGAAAGGGATTGGAGGGCAACTAGCCCCCCCCCCCAACGCCCATCATTCCCGCAAACACATCCAATCAAAATTTTGAGATAGCCATTTTGTCCAGCATAGTTGATTTTCAGATAGAAAATATGTTTTTGAGGAGGACCCTCCCCCACAACCCTAGGGGTAAGGGTTTTAAGTTATGCCCTGAGGGCATATAAGAACGTATCATTTATTATTTTTTTTTCTTTAGAGCAGAGCACTTCATATGGAAGGGTTCGTCGTAGAAACTTTAAAAGGGGCTCATTCGATTGGAAATCGAGAGTTACAGTACCCTATTTAATAGTCAGAGTGATTGGAGGGCAACTAGCCCCCCCCCCCCTGGGCCCATAATTACCCCAAACACATCCGATCAAAATTTTGGGATAGCCATTTTGTTCAGCGTATTTGATTTCCAGATAGAAAATATGTTTTTGAGGAGGACATTTCCCCGCAACCCTCAGGGCAAGGGTTTTAAGTTATGCCCTGGGGGTATATAAAGTTTCCATAGAAGGTGTTGTCGTAGAAACTTCAAAACAGGCTCATTCGATTAGAAATTAAAAGGGCTAGTGGCCCTTTTAATAGTCGAAAGTGACTGGAAGGCAACTATTCCCCCCCCCCTCCACTCCCATCATTCCCCCGAACACATCCAATTAAAATTTTGATATAGCTATTTTGTTCAGCGTAGTTGATTTCCAGATAGAAAATATGTTTTTGAGGAGGAAACTCCCCCACAGCCCTCAGGGCAAGAGTTTTAAGTTATTCCCTGGGGGCATATAAGGTTTTTATAGAAGGTGTTGTCGTAGAAACTTCAAAGAAAGCTAATTCGATCGGAATTTCAAAGGGCTAGTGCCCTTTTTAATAGTCAAAAGTGATTGGAAGGCAACTATTCCCCCCCCCACGCCCATAATTCCCTCCATCACATCCAATCAAAATTTTGAGATAGCCATTTTGTTCAGCGTAGTTGATTTCCAGATAGAAAACATGTTTTTGAGGAGGATACTCCCCCAAACCCTCAGGGCAAGGGTTATAAGTTATGCCTCGGGGGCATATAAGATTTTTATGGAAATCTTTGTCGTAGAAACTTGAAAAACGGCTCATTCAATTTGAAATTCAAAAGGCTAGTACCCTTTTTAATAGTCGAAAGTGATTTGAGGGCACCTAACCCCCCTCTAACGCCCACCTTTTCCCCAAACACATCCAATCAAATTTTTTAGATAGCCTTTTTATTCAACGTAGTTGAAAGTTTTGGAAATTAGGTCATTAAGGATGACAACCCCTCCCCCCAAAGCCCTCAGGGCAAGGGTTGTAAGTTATGCCCTGGGGGCATATAAAGTTTTTATTGAAAGCGTTGTCTTAGAAACTTCAAAAAGACTCATTCAATTGGAAATTGAACGGGCTAGTGCCTTTTTTAATAGCTGAAAGTGATTGGATAGCGACTAACGTCTCTCTCACGCTCATTCAATTTGAAATTCAAAAGGCTAGTACCCTTTTTAATAGTCGAAAGTGATTTGAGGGCACCTAACCCCCCTCTAACGCCCACCTTTTCCCCAAACACATCCAATCAAATTTTTTAGATAGCCTTTTTATTCAACGTAGTTGAAAGTTTTGGAAATTAGGTCTTTAAGGATGACAACCTTTCCCCCCACAGCCCTCAGGGCAATGGTTGTAAGTTATGCCCTGGGGGCATATAAAGTTTTTATTGAAAGCGTTGTCGTAGAAACTTCAAAAGTGCTCATTCAATTGGAAATTGAAAGGGCTAGTGCCTTTTTTAACAGTTGAATGTGATTGGATAGCGACTAACGACCCTCTCACGCCCACCATTTTCCCAAACACATCCAATCTAAATTTTGAGATAACCGTTTTGTTCAGCAAAGTTGAAATTTCTGGAAATTAGGTCTTTTAGGATGACAACCCCTCCCCCTCAGAGCCCTCAGTACAAGGGCTGTAAGTTTCGCCCTGGGGGCATATAAAGTTTTTAACTGAAAGCGTTGTCGTAGAAACTTCAAAAGTGCTCATTCAATTGGAAATTGAAAGGGCTAGTGCCTTTTTTAACAGTTGAATGTGATTGGATAGCGACTAACGCCCCTCTCACACCCACCATTTTCCAAAACACATCCAATCAAAATTTCGAGATATCCATTTTGTCCAACGTAGTTGAATGTTCTGGTAATTAGGTCTTTTAGGATTATAACCCCCTCAGAGCCCTCAGTGCAAGGGTTGTAAGTTATGCTCTGGGGGCATATAAGGTTTATATAGAAAGTTGTTGTATAAATGATATGCAGCACGATCACGCTGCCTAAGTAAAGAACGGGGACACTCAAGAACGAGACAAGGAACGGGGACTAAGTAAAGAAGAGGACACTCCCCCACAAGCCTCAGGGCAAGGGTTTTAAGTTAAGCCCTGAGGGTATATAAGAACGATGTTGGCACAATGTATTATTTATTAATTTTTTCCTTTAGAGCAAGGCACTCCGTATTGAAGAAGTTGTCGTAGAAACTTCGAAAAGGGTTCATTCAATTGGAGTGGCTTGTGCCCTTTTCAATAGTCGAAAGCGATTGGAAGGCGACTAACACCCCTTTCACGACCACCGTTTCCCGAAACACATCCAATCAAAATTTTGAGATGGCCATTTTTGTTCAGCGTAGTTGATTTCCCGATAGAAATTTTGTTTTTGAGGAGGACAGTCCCCCACAGCCCTTAGGGGTCGTATGTTATGCCCTGGGGCATATAAGGTTTTTTATAGAAGGCGTTGTCGTAGAAACTCAAAAAAAGGCTCATCCGATTGGAAATTCAAAGGGCAAGTGCCCTTTTTAATAGTCGACAGTGATTAGAGGGCAACTAACCCGCCTCTCACGCCCACCTTCTTCCCAAACATACCTAATCAAAACTTTGAGATAGCCATTTTATTCAACGTAGTTTTAAGTTCTGGAAATTAGGTCTTTGAGGATGACATCCCCTCCCCCAAAAGCCCTCAGGTTAAGGGTTGTAAATTATGCCCAGGGGGCATATAAGGTTTTTATATAACGCCTTGTCGTAGAAACTTGAAAAAGGGCTCATTCGATTGGAAATTGAAATGGCTAGTGCCCTTTTTAATAGTCGAAAGTAATTGCAAAGCAACTAACACCCCTTCCACGCCCACCATCTCCCCAAACACATCCAATAAAGATTTTGAGATAGCGATTTTGTTCCACGCAGTACAAAGTTCAGGCAATTATACCTTTGAGCAGGACACTCTCGCCCCAGAGTCTTCAGGGCAAGGGTTATATGTTTTTTCCTGGGGGCATATAAGGTTTTCATTGAAATCTTTCGTAGAAACTAGAAAAAGGGCTCATCCGATTGGAAATTCAAAGGGCTAGTGCCTTTTTAATAGTCGAAAGTGATTTGAGGGCAACTAACCCCCCTCTGACGCCCATCTTTTCCCCAAACACATCCAATCAATATTTTAGATAGCCATTTTATTCAACGTAGTTGAAAATTTTGGAAATTAGGTCTTTAAGGATGACAACCCTTCCCCTCCCCACAGCCCTCAGGGCATCGATTGTAAGTTATGCCCTGGGGGCCTATAAGGTTATTATTGAAAGCGTTGTCGTAGAAACTTCAAAAGGGCTCATTCAATTGGAAATTGAAAAAGCTAGTGCCTTTTTTAATAGTTGAAAGTGATTAGAGAGCAACAAACGCCCCTCTCACGCCCACCATTTTCCCAAACACATCCAATCAAAATTTTTAGATATCTATTTTGTTCAACGTAGTTGAAAATTCTTGAAATTAGGTCTTTTAGGAGGATAACCCCCCTCAGAGCCCTCAGTGCAAGGGTTGTAAGTAATGCCCTTGGGGCATATAAAGTTTATATAGAAAGTTGTTATAGAAATTCCAAAAAGGGCATATTTGATTGGAAATTGAAATTGCCCCTTTTAATAGTCCAAAGTGAGTGGAGAGTAATTAACCCCCCTGTTACGCCCACCATTTCCCCAAAAACATTCAATCAAAGTTTAGAGACGGTCATTTTGTTCAACATAGTTGGAAGTTCTGGAAAATATGTATTTAAGGATGACAAACCCCCCTGATCCGCAAGGCCAAAGGTTGTAAGATTCACCTCACGATCGTTAGTATACCACTGCCGACCCTTAATTTCCTAGAAAGTTTGGGTCAAGGGAGGGTGTAAAAATGGGGTGGATTATTGTAAAATATACTCGGCAAGTAATGTAATGACGTTGTTGGATATTGTCTGTAAAAACACGGATAAAATTGACGAAGAATTTTTGTTGTATTTCGGTTATTATTTTGAAACTCCTCATGAGGGTATGTTTTTCACGGGGATCGTATCCTGGAAACCGATTCGACTGGACAAAGCACCGGTGAAAAGTCGAATGCGGTTTTCCTGGATATGAATTCCCTTTATCCGTCGACAATGTCTAACTTCTCTTTGCCGTGTGGGAAATACAAATTGCTGGACAATCATTGTGCTGTAAACTCCCCGACGTTTGCACTGTTGAGGAGAATGGACCACAAGGATGATTTTTCAAAATTGATGGTGATAAACCAGTGTAACTTAATGACTAGGTAAAGGACTCTGTTTTCCCCTGCGTAAAGCAGACCGGAGCCTAGCGATTCATTGAGTCCCTATAATTTATCTTTGGTAGAGGATGGGGGTATTCAATGGACACCTTCAAGACAAAACGTTATTGCTGACCTTCATCCGAAACAGAATATCGTTGTACATCACGTTCATTTGCGGTTAGATGCTGGCCAACGGTTTCAAGGTCACAAAAAATTATAGAGCCCTCCAGTTAGATCAGAAGCCATACATGAAGACGTTTATTTATACTTATTTCGGTAAATAATCTGAGGCAAAACGAACGTTGAAAAAAGAAATCTTTAAGATTATTTTAAATTCAGCCTTCGGTAAGATGTGCGAGAGTGTGCGCAATAGAGTCACTGTGACGTTGTGACCGACCCAAAAGAATATACCCGAATCATTGCGGATCTGAATTTCGCATCGTTCACGATCATAGACTCCAATATGGTCCTTTTGCATAGAGAAAAGAAGAATTATTTTAAATAAAAACATTGCCACTAGCAGTGCTATATCTCTAATGTTTCTGATGTATTTCTAACATAGAAATTTCAAAAAAACTCATGTTGGAATTTTATTACAATGTGTGTAAGCTCCAATGGCCCGGGGAGGGACAACTTCAAGTTTATTATGGGGACACAGCTTCATTATTTTTAAAAGCTAAAACTCAAAATTTATTAGACGATTTAGAAAATAGTAAGCACATTAGCTCTCGAATGGACTATACAAACGAGTCCATTTACCTGGAGCTAGTGAACCGCCAGGCCCCAAATCCAAGACGGTGATTGACTTGATATCCAAAGGTGTGCTTGCATGTCCGAAGGTGTACTGTATGTACGTATCTATGTATAAATTTATTGCCCGTCAAAAATCTAAAATGCAACACTGATGGAGTATAAAGAAAGAAAATGGAAAGAAACAAATAAAATTTGAGAAATACAAACAGAACCAAAACAAACAAGAACTAACAAGAAAAAAAATAAATAAGGGCAATTATATGTAAAAACAAACATATTATCAGCGAGAGACAATTTCAGAGATGCTTTCACCAACAATCTGCCTCCGACATCTTTCATTTCTTTTCTGCACCACGGACACTGGACTTGTAACTCCATACCGCGAGAATAGTGAGCTGTTATTAGTCCAGAGGGGCAGGCTTAGCAAATATTTTGCATACTTGTAGAAACATTTCCGTATATCTTTAATATCTGAAGCAGTAAGAAGAGACCAAAATGGTGCAAGGGCAAGTAGATCTGGAACAGAAAATGCATTATAAACGCTAGCTAAGATGCGGAGGTTAAATTTAGACTTTAACGCAATTAGTAAACCGTACGCCTTCCTAGCGTACTGTCTGCAAACGCACAGTGAGGACACAAAAAAGTCTGCATAGGGGCTCCTTCGCAATATGTAAAGGAAAGTTTTTACATGACTCTTCATAGGAACTGTGTAGAGAACAATTTAGTTCCAAGAGCGAGTTTAATGGCATTCCGCTCTTTAAGTGTAAAAAATATTACAGTTTGAGTAAAAAAAACACCATATCGGCCATATCGGACAAAGTCTATGTGCATGCGGACGTTGTGACTGTACTACCACACGGTCATTACCTTACTTCAGATCGACACGTATTTGTAAAGTATAGACGGCGCCTGGGTCTGGAGAAAGTTCATTAATTGGTGGGAGGATAGTCCGTTTTTTCTCAATCTCCAGCTCAGCAGCAAGTTTTCTTGTGTTTTTACATGTTTTATTTATTTGTATTTATTTATTTTTTTCTGCAAAGGGGAATTGTTGTTTTTAAAAAGTTTTTAATATTAAACTATTTTATGTTTCTTACCCCATCGCCGACCAGTCCCAGTCCCCCCCCCGCGGCCTTCGGCCGCCGCAGAAACCGCTCCTTCTCCCGTGAGGGTGGTGCCATGTCCAATTGCTTTTTAAATGTTGTGTTTAAATATGTTTAAGTGTCTAGTTTTGTAAATATGTTAAAGTGATTATGTATTGCATTTATTTATATCTTAAAGAAACCAAGCATTATGTTTTTTAACTATTTATTTAAACGACTGAGGCTAGGTCATGTTATTTGAATTTTGACATCGAGAGAAGTAATATGTATCAACTTAAAACTCCATTCAGGTCATTTATTTGTGGACCATCAGTGTCTGGCAAAACAATACTTTTAACAAAATGACTCAAAATCGTGATAAAATGTTTTAGGAAATCCGAAAAATATACAATTCGTACAACACAGACATAAAATTCACACGGGAACTTGACGTGTTTACTATAATTGCACCAAACTCATGGTTGATTATTGATGATTTAGCTTAATCCATTGAAAAATGGTCTCAGAAGATGTTACAGTTATTCACGGTCCATTTTCATCACAAAAAAATTTCGTAACCGTTGTTCTTCATAATCTCTTTTATCAGAGCAAAATTATGAGAACACTTGCATTGAATTGCACTTACCATATCATCGATAGGGTTGTTCGCAATTAAGTTTTCTTATAACTTTAAACAAGGAAATATATCCCGGTGAACCGAAATTTTTACTCTCGGTATGCAATCAAGCTACTAATATATTTTGTGGTTATAGTCTAGTGGATCTCATTCAAAAGATGCGCGAAGAGGTATGTGTAGTCATGGATATTAGGACCATGAAATTACCGTATATTTACCAATAAATAGTAAAAAGGTCATTAGTTGCCATTATGACGCTGAAGAGACTACATGAAAACAGACGTTTTTTTCCCTCCTAGGTAATTCAAAACCACGATTTACTCAAACACGGCATTGACATTGAATTCATTATTGTCCTATCTGAGATTCGCTTAAATTTAACTGAAGGTAATATTTAACTGCCAGAAGTAGGTAAGCAATAGACAAAGCAACGTCGTTCACTTGTACGTGCCCTAGCTTGCAAAAAAAGTGAAGAGATTTTAAGAGAAAACGGCTTGTTCCAGCGGCTGGTAATTTCCTTTCATTATTACTGCCAATAATCGTGGGACTTGTAAACACTATTCTCTATAAATGGCTAAACCCTATAAAGTGACCCCAATAGAATTGGCTCTTTCACCAAAAGAGCACTTTAATGATCATTTTGATAAATTTATTAACGGTGAAACAATTTCCGACAATAAAAATTAATTTTGCTTAAAATGCCCTACGACGTGTCGAAAAGACCCCTAAAAGACCGGAAAAGACCCCTAAAAGTAAATGACATTGATCAAAGTCAAAATTCACCTACAGCACCACCACCGCCAAAACCGGAACGTCTTTGAATCTTGTCTAGAGTCAAAAGATCTGCTTGTAATATATGCAATGGGACTAAGGCTTTACTTTTTAATAAAGATTACCACGAACTCTATGATTTCGATGAAGATTGTAACGGGGTTGATTCAGTAAGTACTCTGTTGCCCACTTCTTTTGAAGTCCGGTGAAAAGAGCAAGTGTGGTAGGGGAGCTTAAAATCCCCGCTTCACCTTTTTTTTCATAAACGTGTTTCAAAACTGAAGCCAATTTGAACGTAAACATGAGTGTAACGTCCACTACCCTCTTGCATACTAACTGCGGTGGAAAGACGCCTTCTTTTGATACCTTTTAAATCATCACCCCTACTTGGCGTGCTATCTAAAAATGATTTAAAAACATCTTTGGATGTTCGACTATATTCCATTAGTTGTTTTAAAACGTGTTTATTCCCAATAAAAATTTTTGGATAATTTGACAACTTTAAAAATTTATATAAATGACTATTAAATGATTCACGTCTTTTACGATTTGTAACCAAATCATATATCGGATCAGTTAAATTGTAACTCTTACCGTGAATTAGAACATCATTCTTTTTGTCATCAATCCATACATGTTCATTTTTAGCGAGATAAGTCAAGGGTCTTTTGCCTTTCTCATGATAGTATTGTGGCATTAGGTCTACACCACTTGATGCAGCCTTAGATAAATCATCTTCCGGTTTTGGCGGTGGTGGTGCTGTAGGTGAATTTTGACTTTGATCAATGTCATTTACTCTTAGCGGTCTTTTCCGGTAGGGTTTATGCCTTTCGACACGTCGTAGGGCATTTTAAGCAAAATTAATTTTTATTGTCGGAAATTGTTTCACCGTTAATAAATTTATCAAAATTATCATTAAAGTGCTCTTTTGGTGAAAGAGCCAATTCTATTGGGGTCACTTTATAGGGTTTAGCCATTTATAGAGAATAGTGTTTACAAGTCCCACGATTATTGGCAGTAATAATGAAAGGAAATTACCAGCCGCTGGAACAAGCCGTTTTGTCTTAAAATCTCTTCACTTTTTTTGCAAGCTAGGGCACGTACAAGTGAACGACGTTGCTTTGTTTGTTGCTTACCTACTTCTGCCAGTTAAATATTACCTTCAGTTAAATTTAAGCGAATCTCAGATAGGACAATAATGAATTCAATGTCAATGCCGTGTTTGAGTAAATCGTGGTTTTGAATTACCTAGGACGGAAAAAACGTCTGTTTTCATGTAGTCTCTTCAGCGTCATAATGGCAACTAATGACCTTTTTACTATTTATTGGTAGATATACGGTAATTTCATGGTCTAAATATCCATGACTACACATACCTCTTCGCGCATCTTTTGAATGAGATCCACTAGACTATAACCACAAAATATATTAGTAGCTTGATTGCATACCGAGAGTAAAAATTTCGGTTCACCGGGATATATTTCCTTGTTTAAACTTATAAGAAAACTTAATTGCGAACAACCCTATCGATGATATAGTAAGTGCAATTCAATGCAAGTGTTTCTCATAATTTTGCTCTGATAAAAGAGATTATGAAGAACAACGGTTACGAAATTTTTTTGTGATGAAAATGGACCGTGAATAACTGTAACATCTTCTGAGACCATTTTTCAATGGATTAAGCTAAATCATCAATAATCAACCATGAGTTTGGTACAATTATAGTAAACACGTCAAGTTCCCGTGTGAATTTTATGTCTGTGTTGTACGAATTGTATATTTTCGGATTTCCTAAAACATTTTATCACGATTTTGAGTCATTTTGTTAAAAGTATTGTTTTGCCAGACACTGATGGTCCACAAATAAATGACCTGAATGGAGTTTTAAGTTGATACATATTACTTCTCTCGATGTCAAAATTCAAATAACATGACCTAGCCTCAGTCGTTTAAATAAATAGTTAAAAACATAATGCTTGGTTTCTTTAAGATATAAATAAATGCAATACGTAATCACTTTAACATATTTACAAAACTAGACACTTAAACATATTTAAACACAACATTTAAAAAGCAATTGGACATGGCACCGCCCTCACAGGAGAAGGAGCGGTTTCTGCGGCCGCAAATTGCTAGTGCCCCTTTTGAAAGTCGAAAGTAATTGGAAGGCAACTAACACCCCTTCCGAGGCCCAACATTTTCCCAAAAACATCCAATCAAAATTTTGAGATAGCCATTTTGTTCCACGTAGTTTAAAGTTCAGAAAATTATATATTTGAGCAGGACACTCCTCCCACAGTCTTTCTCACGCCCACCTTTTCCCCAAGCACATAAAATTAAAATCTTTAGATAGCCATTTTATTCAACGTAGTTGAAATTTTTGGATATCAGGTCTTTAAGGATGACAATCCCTCCCCCCCTCCACTGCTCTTAGAGCAAGGGTTGTAAGTTATGCCCTTGGGCACAGAAGGTTTATATAGAAATCGATGTTACTGAAAGTTCGAAAATGGCTCATTCAATTGGAAATTGAAATGGCTAGTGCCCGTTGAATAGTTCAAAGTGATTGAAGGGCAACTAACCCCTCTCTCATTGAAACCCTTTTCACAAACCCATCCAATCTAAATTTTGAGATATCTATTTTGTTCGACATAGTTGAAAGTTCTGGAAATTAAGTCTTTTAGGATGATCCTCCCCAGAGCCCTCAGTGCAAGAGTTGTAAGTTATGCCCTGGGATCATAAAAAGTTTGTATAGAAATTTGTTGTAGAAATTTGAAAAAGGGTTCATTTGATTGCAAATTGAAATTGCCCTTTCTAAAAGTTGAAAGTGAGTGGAGAGTAATTAACCCCCCTCTCACGCCCCCCATTTCATCAAAAACATTCAATCAAAGTTTAGACATAGCCATTTTGTTCAACATAGTTGAAAGTTCTAGAAATAATGTATTTAAGGATGACAACCCCCCCCCCCCATATAGGGCTTTTATAGATGGAGTCGTCCTAAAAACTTCAAAAAGGGATCATTCAAGTGGAAATTGAGAGGGCGAGTGCCCTTTTTAATAGTTGAAAGTGATTGGAGGGTAACTAACCCCCCTCTCACGCAAACAATTTCCTCAAATACATCCAGTAAAAATTTTCAGATAGCCATTTTGTTCAACATAGTAGAAAGTTCGGATAATTAGGTCTTTGAGGATGACAGACCTCCAGCCCTCAGGGCAGTGGTTGTAAGTTATGCCCTGGGAGTATATGAGGTTTTTATTGAAAGCGTTGTCGTACAAACTTCAAAAGGGCTCATTTGATTGGAAATTAAAAGGGCTATTACCTTTTTTAATAGTTGAAAGTGATTGGAAAGCGAATTTCTGCTCGTTTTGAGTTCATGTCTCAGTGATTTATCGTAATTTCTGTTCGTTTTGGGTTTCATTTATTTATCGATGCTGATTTGTGGAAGTTTCACGCTTGGTAGATTATTGGATTTTATTTTTGCTCATTTTTTGTTTAATGGAGTTCTTCACTTTTCTTTGGATAACATATTTTGTGGAAAAAGTTTTTAATTAATCTTGAATAAAAGCAACATTATTTTCCAATATACAATATCTCGAGATTAAAAGTCAAATTTTTTGTATCAAACGTTAAGCCAATGCCGCCTTTACTGGCCTATGACTATGATAGAGCATTGTATTATATTTCGATTAAACCTTTTTTACAAGTAGATTAACAAATTAACAACCCCGATATGTTTGAGTTTTTCTATCAAAGATAGATTCAAGTGCTCTAACAACATCATAGCGTCTCTTTGAAGGCAGTGGAACAGCATATGCATAGCGATTAAAAAACTGAATGCACGTAAAATATACTTGTATGGACTTCTCCACAAGTCCACAACTTTCTCCACAAAATAAGTTTTTCAAAGAAAAGTAAAGAACTCCATTAAACAAAAAATGAGCAAAAATAAAATCAAATAATCTACCAAGCGTGAAACTTCCACAAATCAGCATCGATAAATAAATGAAACCCAAAACGAACAGAAATTACGATAAATCACTGAGACATGAACTCAAAACGAGCAGAAATTAACATAAGTTGGGTTCAAAACCCACATGCTTTCCCAAGGCCAGAACATAATAAGCACTTTACTGAAAAAAATATTTTTTTTTACTTTTATAACTTTAATAAATCAAATACTATTACCAATTTGATTACTAAATATCAGTAAATGTATATTAAACTGACAATGCACATTCATATGTATTCTTTCATTAAAGTGTAAATTATGTTCTGGCCTTGGGGAGGCATAGGGGTTAAGAGCCCAACTTGTGTTAATTTCTACGCGTTTTGAGTTAGAATCGGTTATTTATTGTAATTTCTGTTCGTTTTGGGTTTCATTGATTTATCGATGCTAATTTGTGGTAGTTTCACGATGGGTAGATTATTTGATTTCATTTTTGCTCATTTTTTGTTTAATAGAGTTCTTTACTTTTCTTTGAAAAACTTATTTTGTGGAAACAGTTTTTTGAATTAATTTCTGTTCGTTTTATATTGACATTGTCTTTTCAGGGAAAAAGGAAATAATACTTTAAATCTTTTCGTTTTTTAAACTTTATAGTTTGACCTGCTATTTGTATGCTGGAAAAAAATTTCATCAATTTTAAAAACATAACGGCTTGTTTTTATTTTTAACGGCATAAATTACAACCCTTACCCTAAGTGCTGTTAGGGTGGTTGTCATCCTGTAAGACCTAATTTCCAGAACTTTGAACTACATTAAACAAAAAGACTATCTCAAAATTTGGATATGCTTGGGGAAATGGTGGGCGTAAGACGGGCATTAGTCGCTTTCCAATCACTTTCAACTATTAAAAAAGGTAATAGCCCTTTTAATTTCCAATCAAATGAGCCCTTTTGAAGTTTGTACGACAACGCTTTCAATAAAAACCTCATATACTCCCAGGGCATAACTTACAACCACTGCCCTGAGGGCTGGAGGTCTGTCATCCTCAAAGACCTAATTATCCGAACTTTCTACTATGTTGAACAAAATGGCTATCTGAAAATTTTTACTGGATGTATTTGAGGGAATTGTTTGCGTGAGAGGGGGGTTAGTTACCCTCCAATCACTTTCAACTATT
This sequence comes from Artemia sinica, assembly GCA_027921565.1. Classification (NCBI taxonomy): domain Eukaryota; kingdom Metazoa; phylum Arthropoda; class Branchiopoda; order Anostraca; family Artemiidae; genus Artemia; species Artemia sinica. Next base: position 52,788,242 of record CM051271.1, read on the forward strand.
AAAAAGGGCACTCGCCCTCTCAATTTCCACTTGAATGATCTCTTTTTGAAGTTTTTAGGACGACTCCATCTATAAAAGCCCTATATGGGGGGGGGGGTTGTCATCCTTAAATACATTATTTCTAGAACTTTCAACTATGTTGAACAAAATGGCTATGTCTAAACTTTGATTGAATGTTTTTGATGAAATGGGGGGCGTGAGAGGGGGGTTAATTACTCTCCACTCACTTTCAACTTTTAGAAAGGGCAATTTCAATTTGCAATCAAATGAACCCTTTTTCAAATTTTTACAACAAATTTCTATACAAACTTTTTATGATCCCAGGGCATAACTTACAACTCTTGCACTGAGGGCTCTGGGGGGGATCATCCTAAAAGACTTAATTTCCAGAACTTTCAACTATGTCAAACAAAATAGATATCTCAAAATTTAGATTGGATGGGTTTGTGAAAAGGGTTTCCATGAGAGAGGGGTTAGTTGCCCTTCAATCACTTTGAACTATTCAACGGGCACTAGCCATTTCAATTTCCATTGAATGAGCCATTTTCGAACTTTCAGTAACATCAATTTCTATATAAACCTTCTGTGCCCAAGGGCATAACTTACAACCCTTGCTCTAAGAGCAGTGGGGGGGGAGGGATTGTCATCCTTAAAGACCTGATTTCCAAAAATTTCAACTACGTTGAATAAAATGGCTATCTAAAGATTTTAATTTTATGTGCTTGGGGAAAAGGTGGGCGTGAGAAAGACTGTGGGAGGAGTGTCCTGCTCAAATATATAATTTTCTGAACTTTAAACTGCGTGGAACAAAATGGCTATCTCAAAATTTTGATTGGATGTTTTGGGAAAATGTTGGGCCTCGGAAGGGGTGTTAGTTGCCTTCCAATTACTTTCGACTTTCAAAAGGGGCACTAGCAATTTAAATTTCCAATCGAATGAACCCTTTTGAAGTTTCTACGACAAAGCTTTCTATAAAAACCTTATATATCCCGAGGGCATAACTTAAAACCCTTGCTCTGAGGGCTTTGGAGGGGGGGGGTTGTCATCCTCAAAGACTGAATTTCCAGAACTTTGAAATACGTTGAAAAAGGGCTATCTTAAAATTTTGATTGGATGTGTTTGGGGAAAAGGTGGGCGTGAGAGGGGTGTTAGCTGCCCTCAAATCACTTTCGACTATTAAAAAGGGCACTAGCCCTTTGAATTTCCAATCGAATGAACCTATTTTGAAGTTTTTACGACAACGCTTTCTATAAGAAACTGTATATGCCTCCAGGGCATAACTTACAGGGGAATGTCCTCCTCAAAAACATAATCTCTACCTGGATATCAACTACGCTGAACAAAATGGGTATCTCAAAATTTTGATTGGATGTGTTTCGGGAGATGGTGGGCTTGGAAGTGGTGTTAGTTGCCTTCCAATCACTTTCGACTATTAAAAGGGCACAAGCCACTCCAATTTCCAATTGAATGAGCCCTTTTCGATGTTTTTGCGACAACTTATTCGTTACAAAGTGCACTGGTCTAAAGAAAAAATAAATAAATAATACAATGTGTCAACATCGTTCTTATATGCCCCCAGGGCATAACTTAAAATCCTTGTACTGAGGGTTGTGGGGAGTATCCTCCTCAAAAACATATTTTCTATCTGGAAATTAACTACCCTGAACAAAATGGTTATCTCAAAATTTTTATTGGGTGTGTTTGGGGAAATGGTGGGCATTGAAGGGGTGTAAGTTGCCTTCCAATCACTTTTTACTATTAAGAAGGGCAAAAGCCACTCCCATTTCCAATCTAAAGAGCCCTTTTCGAAGTTTCTACGACAACTCCTTCGATACAAAGTACTCTGGTATGGATAAAAACGAACAATCAAAAAATAAATAATACATTGTGCCAACATCGTTCTTTACTTAGGCAGCGCGATTGCGCTGCCTATGATTTATATAAAATCATGTTGACTCATGTTCATGTTGATTAAACAACATTTCAATGAGGGAGGGCATGTGAAAAAAAAGAAATTTAATGTTGGGGATACAGGTCAAATCAATCGAACAAGTAATATTTTTGAAAAGGGGAATTACTTGTGGTCCCTTGAACTTCTTAAAGTGTCAAAAGTCTTAGACACTAAAGCTGTAACGTATCGTCTACGTAATATGAAACATGATTAGGTTCTTGGGGGGTTTTACGAGTATGAATTACAAAAAGTTAAAACCACTGGAGAGTATTAAATTAAAAAGATATTAAAGAGTTGAACTCGCAAGGGTAAGAGACAGTTTCTTGTTCACTCTCTAGGATACAACTCTGATTTTTATTCTTGGATTGCCGATGAATACGTGACGTTCATAATGCCTAATGATTTTTATGGGACGTTCATGTCCAATGTCTCTGACCCACTCTATGATGATTTGAATGAAACAACTTATTTTTGGACAAAACTCTCCCCCGCCATCAAATTTGATGGAAGGTGTAAAGTTGCTCTTGTTGATTATATTCTTAAAAATACATACTAAATCCTGAGAATGGATTGTACATATGAGATTAAAGTAAGACCCTCTGACTTCTCCGACGAGGTTTTGGTGGCAAATTTTGACTCTGATGATTACCCCTTTGCAGCACACGCTACGAGGAATACAACAATATGCATGAGCTGTCTTGAGTTATAAACAAAAATTGTGATTAAAAAAAAGGTGGTTTCGCATTCAACTATTCAACAGAAGAAAGGAAAATTTACATTACCGATCTATTTGAGAATGAAAGAATTCTCGTCAATAAGGATTTACGTGAGGTTCTTGGTTTTAAAGATTGTATTATTAAAACAAAAAATGTAAGTGGCAAGGGTCATGCTATGTATGCAGACTATGCACCTGGCTTCTAATCCGACAATTGTATATATCCTTATGCATCCTTTGTCGAGACATTGAGAGTCGGTAATACCAATTCCCCCCTTCTACGTATTCTTGAACAAAAAACAGTCACGAACACATTCACCACTACAATATAAAGCACCTGCAATATATTCATGTCAATGCTTTGTATTTGGAGCTCTTTAGGTTAACATCAAGAAGTGAATTGGGCAATCCTCTAGCAATAACAAAAGGTTTGGCTGTGATTACATATTATTTTTGACCCACTCAGTGGGATGGCTAATATAAAAAATACTTTTGTTTGTCCTGATATTTATTGCTATGTTGCTACTCTTGGACCACGGCACTTTGGTCATGGAATGTACTCTTATAGGGGTCACTCGTCACTGTCCTGTTACGGTCTCGGCAATTGGTTTGCTAGGTTGTTTCGCTCTGCAGTACCCCTGGCTAAAAATATGTTGCACTGGTTGCCGCAGATTTTGCGTCTTCTACACTACACGATTGGGGCTCTAGGAAGGATTTTAAAGAAAATGTATCACAAATGCTCAGGTCGAGTGCGTGATCCCTCGATAATTGACTGAAAAATATTTCAAAGTGGAAAAGGTTTAAAAAGGGCGGGAAACATCTCATCACTTATCAGGCTCAACTCAGGCCGAAAGCGTAAAACATCGCTGTTGTCAAAGAAGAAAAAGAAACCAAAAGTAAAAATTGTTAGATCGCAAAAGGATTTCTTTTCCTAGAATTGGCATATTTACCACATAGAGAATCTCACCCTTCAGTCAAATCATCTCTAAATCTTTTCAATACAGAAAATTTTTATTTGAGTGTAAATCATGGTTCCTTTGAACAATTTTCTCCGCAAACACCGCTCTCTGAAAACATTTCATTTTCAAATTTATTCCAGTGGAGATTATTTCATAGATTTGACTTCCACATTTACAGATTTGCAGGTGATTGTCAAAAAATCTAACAAGGAAAAATCAAGTGCAGCCGAGGGGCTATCCTACGAAAACTGTGTACTACACAATTGGTTTAGACAAATCAGTGTCTAAATAAATGGAACATTTTTGAGCACAAGCAATAATATTTCAAATTATGCAAGCTAAAGATATTTCATGTTAATGACTCCAATGTCCTGTAAGCTATTGAGAGGTTTGGCTACTGAAAATGAATATAAAGTGGGCACTGATTCTAGCAATATACTTAGAAATGCGACAACTAAAGATTTACATTGTGGCAATGAGGACCTTGTGGCAATAAGTTTTACACTTGTGGCAATAAAGACTGACCGCGCCAGTTCTGCCGGGTGCTTTTGCTTAATTAGCTTCAGATATCGCCAATTCTGCCGTGGGAGTTTTATGGGGTACCTACCGGCTGCGCCACTTGAAACGCTAATAGTTTGTGCCACTCTTGTAACGCTATGAATTGCGCCGTTACTATTTTAAACTTGTGCCACTAAAGATTACACTACCTGTAATGGGGAGCAAGATAAATGGGTGACCGCGCCACTTCCTATGGAAGAAAATAAAATACGTAACTATAGTAGGTTTGAAGTTCTCCAACCATCAATCCATCAATACCTCTAGTGTCAATTAGAGATCAGATTCCATTGGAGCGCTGCCTATGGAGTACAATTGAACTAGTTATCTACTGTGAGATGAGATACAGGCATATAACAGGAAAAAACACAAATAGAAAAGTAATAGTTTTATTGTGACTTACATTTCAGGTGTACAACAACGTATGTATATGAGCAAGGCTTCACTTCAATCAGAATAATAATTTCATAATTGCTCACAGAATGGTAGAAACATAAGGTCTGTCATCATAATGCCTGGGTTCTGAATAACAATAATAATGGCCCGAAAAACACTTTTCTAACATTATAAAACACTAGTCTTGATTTTGCGCGCTAAGAGCTAATTCACGATTGGCCCAACTCCTGTGGAGGGCCCGCTACCTTGTAATTATGTTTGCAAACTAAACTCATTATGCTAACTGCCCATTCAATAATTTATTTTCAATATTTTGATGATTAAACATTCATACTCGTATGATAACTTAAACTTCCTGTGAACTTTGTATCTCGTGATTTTTTATTGCCAAGTATTTTCGCAAAATTCAAAACCGTTTTCCTTGATTAGCAGCGATATTCTGCTGAGAATAAAATGCAGTTTCTCTTTTGCTGATTAAGAATTTAGAATAAAGTTTGAAACGGGATTTAAGCTTAATTAGGGGGAGTTTAGTTTATGTCGGAAGTATCCTTAGAAGGAAATAATTTTATTTTTTGTATTTTAAATATATCACATATTAATCACGGTAAAACATTTGGTTGGGACAATAAATCATGATATATTTGAAAAACCTCAAGTGTTGCCTCCCAATGTTAAGATTGATATAAAGCTACAACTCATCCCGTCCAATTTTATTTTGCAAAAAGTACTTGGCACTATACCTGATGTAACAGTCTCTCTCGCCTCGTCAATGATTCATGTGCGAAAACAACAAGTTATAAGTTCTATTGCTTTGGCAATTGAGAGAATTAGAGCCAGTGGAAATAATATCAAACTGCTCGTCTGCATACAATCACAAATCAACGACAAATTGCTACGGGTACACGTACCTACACCGATTCGTCTTTTATCAATGGCGAAATTCCTTAAAAATTTGCTTTGGATTTTGTAAAAAGTACCATTGCCGTTGGATCATAGAAAAATTCTCCACATAAACTTGAAATGTCTGTACTTTCATCTCTTGTATTTAAAGTAAATGAAATTCCACTCTACAATTTATCCTTTGATAGATCCTACAGGATCTTATACGAATGGACAATGCAATGCCTAGATCGAGATTCGCAATTATTTGAAAATGGTATAACCGAAGAAATGTTTGCAAAAACTCATGGTATCATTGTATTGGATTTGTCTGGCACTCAAGATATGACTTTTTCCGAACGGGCACAGTACGTTAAGAGTGTACGTTTACCGAAATATTAGAGGAGAATATAGTATTAATCTCACTAAATCAATTAGAAACCTATTGGGAAACTATCCCAAATGGCAGTGTTCTATTATACTTGGCACCATGAACACAAATTAAATAATCAATGTGTTCACTTTAGATCCCTACATGTCCAAAAAAAAAATCCTATTGCAAACCCTCGGATTTCCACGAGCTTACTCAAAGTGTTAACAATACCCTTATCATTGTTAATAGTTGCCTATCAACTGTAAAGACGGGGCGTTGACTCTGCATATTTCAAAGTGCAAAGAATATTGAATTTTTTTATCCTCTTGGTCAACTTTATGTATTCTACTTGCCTCACATTAAACATTTTCTTGAGCAAAGTGGAAAATCTATTATTCAAAATAGGAAGCGAGTACAAGATTTATCAACCAAAAGCTGTGGTTTGATTGCACTATTATATTTTATTTTTTGATGTCATGGATATACTTACGGTGAATTTTTTTGCATTTGTGATAAAAATCCTCGATTGAACGACTTTCTAGTTGAAAATACTCTTTCCTACCTGTATAATATGAATTTTAGTGCCCTAAAAGTGAAATACTGAATGCATATTTAAGAAATTGAGAAAAAGAATCAAGAAGAGAAAGTAAAACACATAAAAGACATCTTTATAGAGTGTTAAACCAACTGAAGGAAGAGATTGACGTGAGAACGGAGGTGTGGTACGAGTTTAAAGAGGTGAAAGATGAAATTCGAAATATTGAAGTGAAAGAATTCGAGATTTGGAAACTAAAAAATAGACTGGCTGAAGAATAGAATGCAGAACAAGTAAATCTAGCAATAAAAATTAAGGCAAAAAAAGAAAAGAGAAAATAACAGAAATAGAGGATTAAGAAATAAGCAGGGAGAGGTTGTGGAAAATGAAGAGGAGATACAAAGGATTAAGAAATAAGTAGGGAGAGGTTGTAAAAAATGAAGAGGAGATACAAAAAATAGTGGAAGATTCTTATAAGCAAATTCACACATTGCCAGATCAAGGACAAGATAGCGGAATGGATTCCTTGGCAGATTTTGAACCAGTTAGGAAGGTAAAGACCGAAGAGAATGAGCTGATACGGCAGAAGGTAACCCGGTTGGAAACGGAAAAAATAATAAGAGGAATGAAAAATGACAAGTCACTTGGGGTGGAGGGACTGGAATACGAATTTTTATAAGGAACTTTTCCGGAAATCGGCAATCTGTTTACTTTGGTGGTGAGAAGCTATGCTGAACAAGAATATCCAGAGGATGATATGGGCATGATATCTTTCCATTTTAAAGGAGGCGTTAGAAAGGACCTTCAAAACTGGAGACCTATATAAGTTTTAAACAGTGACTACAGAATAACGTCCAAATTTTTAACTACTTTGCACTTTACTGAAAAAAATATAAATGTTTTTTACTTTTATAACCTTAATAAATCAAATCATATTAACATTTTGATTATTAAATATCAGCATGTGTATATTAAACTGACAATGCACATTCATTTGTATTTTTTCAGTTAAGCGCAAATTTTGTTCTGGCTTTAGGAAGGCATAGGGGTTTTGCGCCCAACTTATGTTATTTTCTGCTCGTTTTGAGTTTGACTCGATTATTTATTGTAATTTCTGTTCGTTTTGGGTTTCATTTAATTATCGATGCTTATTTGCGGTAGTTTCACGCTTGGTAGATTATTTGATTTTATTTTTGCTCATTTTTTATTTAATGGAGTTCTTTACTTTTCTTTGAAAAACTTATTTTGTGGAGAAAATTTTTAATTAATTTCTATTCGTTTTATATTGACATAGTCTTTTCAGGGAACAAGAAAATAATACTTTAAATCATTTCGTTTTTTAGACTCTATAGTTTGGCCTGCTATTTGTACGCTGGAGAAAAATTTTCAGCAATTTTTAACAACATGCACCCTTTTAAAAATGTGAACAAAAATAATACTGTTTAATTTAGTTTCATACCTCCTGTAGTTGACCTGAAATGGAAAACTTGACACCATTCACAAAAAAATCTGTTTCCTTTCTTTGATAGCTTGGATACACTTACGCTATTTTGATTTGGTTAAATTTTAAGAGCAGAAGTAGCCCCAAAAGTTTGAACATAATACCCTCAGTCGTTCTTGGGATACTTCTGAGATGCCTTATTGGGAATTAGCATTATCAAAATGCATTTTCATCTAATCTTAAGGCAACATTTAGTTTTTAAACATAATGGGCAAATGGGAGGGTGGGCGTGGGAGGGTGGGAGTGGAAGGGGGATTAGTTGCCCTCCAATCCCTTTCGACTAATAAAAAGCGCATTAGCCCTTTTATATTTTCAATCGAATGAGCCGCTTTCGAAGTTCCCACGACGACTCCTTTGATAAGAAGTGCCCTGGTCTAAAAAACAACAACAACAAAAAATATCACTAATTACTTTCGACTATTAAAACGGGTACTAGCCTTTTGAATTTCAAACAGAATGAGCCCCTTTTCAAGTTTCTACGACAAATATTTAAAAAAAAACCTTACATGCCCCCAGGGTATAACTTATAACCCTTGCCCTGAGGGTTGTGGGGGAGTGATCTTCTCAAAAAGATATTTTCTATATGGAAATCAACTACGCTGAACAAAATGCCATACTCAAATTTTTATTGGATGTGTGTGGGGGAATGATGGGCGCGGGGGGGGCTAGTTGCCCTCCAATCATTTTCGACTATTAAAGAGGGCAAAAGCCCTTTGATCTTCCAATCGAATGAGCTTTTTTTAAAGTTTCTACGACAACGCCTTCTATAAAAACCTTATATGCCCCCAGGGCATAACTTAAAACCCTTGCCCTGAGAGTTGTTGGGGAGTATCCTCCTCAAAAACATGTTTTCTATCTGGAAATCAACTTCGCTGAACAAAATGGCTATCTCAAAATTTTGATAGGATGTGTTTGGGGGAATGATGGGTGTGGGGCGGGGCTAGTAGCCCTCCAATAACTTTCAACTATTAAAAATATCATTAGCCCTTTGAATTTCCAATCGAATGAGCCTTTTTTGAAGTTTCTACGACAACGCCTTCTATAAAAACCTTATATACCCCAGGGCATAACTTAAAACCCTCTCCCCGAGGGTTGTTGGGGAGTATCCTCCTCAAAAACATGTTTTCTATCTGGAAATCAACTTCGCTGAACAAAATGGCTATCTCAAAATTTTGATAGGATGTGTTTGGGGAAACGATGGACGTGGGGGTCTAGTTGCCCTCCAATCACTTTTGACTATTAAAAAGGGCAAAAGCCCTTTGAATTTCCAATCGAATGAGCCTTTCTGAAGTTTCTACAACAACGTTTTCTATAAAAACCTTATATGCCTCCAGGGCATTACTTATAACCCTTGTCCTGAGGGTTGTGGGGGAGTTTCCTCCTCAAAACATATTTTCTATCTGGAAATCAACTACGCTGAAATCAATGGCTATCTCAAAATTTTGAATGGATATCTTTGGGGGAATGTTGGGCGTGGGGGGGGGGGGCTAGTTACCCTCCAATCACTTTCGACTATGAAAAAGGGTACTAGCCCTTCGAGTTTTCAATCGAATGAGCCTGTTTTGAAGTTTCTACGACAACACCTTCTATAAAAACCTTATATACCCCCTGGGCATAACTTAATACCCTTTTCCTAAGGGTTTTGGGAGAGTGTCCTCCTCAAAAACGTATTTTCTATCTGGAAATCAACTACGCTGAACAAAATGGCTATCTCAAAATTTTAATTTGATGTGTTTGGGGGAATGATGGGCGTGGGGGAGGCTTGTTGCCCTCCAATCACTTTCGACAATAAAAAAGAACACTAGCCCTTTGAATTTCCAATCGAATGAGCTTCTTTGAAGTTTCTACGACAACACCTTCTATAAAAATCTTATATTCCCCCAGGGCATAACTTAAAACCTTTGCCCTGAGGATTGTGGGTGAGTTTCTTCCTCAAAAACATATTTTATATCTGGAAATCAACTACGCTGAAATAAATGGCTATCTCAGAATTTTGATTGGATGTGTTTGAGGGAATGATGGGCGTGGGGAGGGGGGCTTGTTGTCCTCCAATCACTTTTGACTATGAAAAAGGGTACTAGCCCTTCGAATTTTCAATCGAATGAGCAGGTTTTTAAGTTTCTACGACAACGCCTTCTATAAAACCTTATATGCCCCCAGCGCATAAATTAAAACCCCTGCCCCGAGGGTTTTGGGGGAGTGTCCTCCTCAAAACATATTATTTATCTGGAAATCAATACGCTGAAATAAATGGTTATCTCAAAAATTTTGATTGGATATGTTTGAGGGAATGATGGGCGTGGGGAGGGGGGCTTGTTGTCCTCCAATCACTTTTGACTATGAAAAAGGGTACTAGCCCTTCGAATTTTCAATCGAATGAGCAGGTTTTTAAGTTTCTACGACAACGCCTTCTATAAAACCTTATATGCCCCCAGCGCATAAATTAAAACCCCTGCCCTGAGGATTTTTGGGGAGTGTCCTCCTCAAAAACATATTTTCTGCCTGGAAATCAACTACGCTGAACAAAATAGCTATCTCAAAATTTTGATCAGATGTGCTTGGGAGAATGATGGGCGTGGGGGGCTAGTTTCCCTCCAATCGCTTTCGACTATTAAAAAGGGCACTAGCCCTTTGAATTTCCAATCGAATGAGCTTTTTTAAGCTTCTACGACAAAGCCTTCTATAAAAACCTTATATGCCCCAGGGCATCACTTAAAACCCTTGCCCCGAGGGTTTTGGGGGAGTGTCCTCCTCAAAAACATATTATTTATCTGGAAATCAACTACGCTGAAATAAATGGCTATCTCAAAAATTTTGATTGGATGTGTTTGGGGGAATGATAGGCGTTGGGGGGGGGGGGGGCTAGTTGCCCTCCAATCACTTTCGACTATTAAAAAGCGTACTAACCCTTCGAATTTCCAATCGAATGAGCCTGTTTTTAAGTTTCTACGACAACGCCTTCTATAAAAACCTTTATGCCCCCAGGGCATAACTTAAAACCCTTGCCTTGAGGGTTGTGGCGGAGTGTCCTCCTCAAAAACATATTTTCTATCTGGAAATCAACTATGCTGAACAAAATGGCTATCTCAAAATTTTGATTGGATGTGTTTGGGGGAATGATGGGCGTTGGGGGAGGGGGGGGGCTATTTGCCCTCCAATCACTTTCGACTATTAAAAGGGCTCTCGAACTCTCGATTTCCAATCGAATGAGCCCCTTTTGAAGTTTCTACGACGACCCCTTCCATAAGTGCACTGCTCTAAAGGAAAAAATAAAATTGGGGGGGCTAGTTGCCCTCCAATCACTTTCGACTATTAAAAAGGGCACTAGCCACTCCAATTTCCAATTGAATGAGACCGTTTTGAACTTTCTACGACAACTTCTTCGATACGAAGTGCCCGGCTGAAGAAAAAAACACATTGTGCCCACATCGTTCTTTACATAGTCAGCGCTAGCGCGCTGCCTATGATAACATCTTTGATGTTGGCACACTGAACTCTTTTTCAATACTGAATCAAATTATGCAAATCACGTGTCGTTGACCTTCAGAACCAGTTTTGCCTGATTATAAAGCACCAACGGAACTAAAACAAGTCAGGAACGATTACGTCATCTTCACCTGTAAATATTGGACTAAGATCAATTTTGTAAAACTGGGACTATCCCGATTGATTAACGAACACTACCAAGTCCTATTTTGTAACACCCAAATCTTATGACATAACAAGCAAGAAAACACTGAAGTCAACAAGCCCTGGCTCTCGTAGGCCTTTTAAGTACTTAACACATGCTTCGTTTAGAAAACATTATCAATTACGTAAGGTGCACCTCATCTCTTAGAAAACATTCCCTATGACGTAACATTCACCTGCGTCTCGAAGAAGTTAAAAAAATTGTCCGGACTGGGATTTGAATGAATAGGGATGCCCTTAAATTTGTTGAGGCATCACTACTTTCAAGTCCTCAGACCTTTCACTCCCCCCGACGTATGCTGTCTTCTGCCAGGGGCTTAAACACTTCATGGTGACGATTGAACCCCCTCCTACATGTTGTGACGACTTCCGTCAACGCGGCTAAGGCATTTCAAAATCTTCCAAAAACATAATTTCGGAAAAATTAAAAGGACCACATGAAAAAGCATCAAACAACTAGACTTTAACGTCGCGCCGGTTTTCTTTTGGGGGCAATTAGCTGATTTTTAGGGAAAACAGTGGCTCGTCGTCACTCAATCGGCATGGCGTCGGGGTCTACCACTGTATATAAATTTAGATCTAAATTTAGATACTTATTTACTATCTGTAAAACACGCGAAAACTGAAGTCTGGTTAATGCTAATGAAATAGGATGAAAATATAATAGTTTAGAAACAAATTTCAGCTATATATTTGCACATTAGGGGGGGGGGGGGGGTAAAGCATAGCATATATTAAATACGTAACATAACCTAACCCATCCTAGGTGTTTTTTTTTCCCTAAACCCAAAAAACAATAGTTAAAATATTGTAAACGCAATGACGAACCACAACTTCCAATCCAACTGTCTATTGAAAGAAACCCGTTTAACTAGTTTCTTAAGCACCTTCCCTATATAATATGGCACGTGTTTTACAGGTAGTACATAAGTACCTAAATTTATGTACAGTGGGGTCTACAAACAACACAATCTCTTTTGGCTGTTAACAATTACATATTTCTGTTAGTAAGGAATGTTTTGCTGAGGCAATCCAGACCTGATATAAACAATTTCGTAATCCTTAGGCTACCTACTTTTACCAATTAATTGAAAAAACCAAGTTTCTCCTACGGATGTAAAGAGCGAAGTTGGAACTTAAAATGAACAAAAATTATGGCTCCGCAAATTACGCAAGACAGGCCTATATCTACAAAACTAACGTAAATAAACTGACTCCTGATATTATCCGATGTCTGTAGAATTCTAAATACTGGCACTATTCAGTTGAGCGCTAGTTTTCTATAATCCTACAAACATAGGGAAATATCATTAGTTGGTTTATTTGTACTAGTTTTATTGATATATGTTAGATAGACCGTAAAGTAATAATTTCTGTCCGTTTTAAGTTCCAACTTCGCTCTTTACTTCCCTCAGAAAAACTTTCTTTTTTTCAAATTAATTAAGTAAAGGATTGCCAACATTGGCTCTGATTATCCATATCTTTAATGAATAAACATTTCAAACATAAAACGGACAGAAATTACCAGAAACAGAAGTAAGTTTAGCGCCCCTAAGCCTTCTTAAGACCAGAGCGTCATTTTGGCTTTACTGAAAACAAAATATATTTTAAGAATTTTCTATTTAATAAAGCCAATTAAATCTAAAATTACTCAGTCTACCAGGAATGAACATAAACATATATCAAACAGTCAGTCAACTTTCATTAGTTCTTTTCAGTAATCCTAGGTATTATGGAGATTTTCTTCCTTTTGTTGATGTTGCTTTTTGGACAAACAAAAACACACTACTTGAAATAATAATTGTTTTTCAATGAAGCGCAAACGGTGCCCTAGCCTTTAAAACGCTTAGAGGCGTTAGCCCTACTCCTTCTTGTGGTAATTTCTGCCCGTTTTAATTTTGACTTGATTGTTCATTGCAATTTGTGTTTTCTTTGTATCTCAATTGATAGTGATTTCTGTTTAATCTAAGCTTGAAGATTAATTTTAACTTTATTCTTGCTCGTCGTTGCTTTAAGGCAGCTCTTTACTTTTCTTTAAAACGCTTTTTTATTGGAATTTTCTTTTCAATTAATAAGTACAGTGACAGTGAATAGTGGGGTACATAGTTTCAAAGTCAGTGTAACAAAGACAGTGGGGTACAAGATATTATTTATTATAACTGACCAATATATTTTAGTGCAAATTTTCCTACTTTCCAGCCTAAGTCTGCTTCAGGGCTAGTATTTTTTTTATAAATATCCTTTAAGTAAAGTACCGTTCAAAAGTGAATGTTGAATAAACAAAACATCCACGTGAAAGGTTAAGAGCCATCAATCTTTTTGGTTAAGCCTTTGATGACTCTAGTTTTCACTTTTGTTTAGGATTGCATGGCTGAATGTGATGTCCCTTGGGGGGTTTCAAGGAATTGGGGGTTTAAACAGACCAATATGAACTAGTTTACCGTGCTAAGCAAGAATACCTTATATGAAAAACCTTGAAATTGAGAGCAAGTCAGAATTTTCACTCGCTGGAAATTTTGGCCCTCTTTGGTCCATAGTGGCTGTCTCTCACTATAGTTTCAAAGTTCTGGCTTGATACGATCACCCTTGGGGTGATCGAAACAATAGTTGAGCTATCCATGCTCAAATACGGCTTTACTTGATTTTCGAGATGGAGAACTGTAAATTTAGGTGTCTTTCAGCGTCATTAGCTGAAAAACACTGCTCTGCCTTTAAAATTCCTGACCCAACCTCGTTTTACCAATGAAAAAAAATCCTTTCATAACTGAGTTTCTGTGTCTGAAACCAAGGTACAGGAATTGTAGGGGAAAATCTCGTATCATGACTACAGGCCAACCACTAAACAGGGACTAGTTTTGAAAAACTAAAGTTTTCTGAAGAAAATAAAGATCAGAGTTGAAACATAATAAACAAAATTACTGTTCGCAGTTTATGCAACGTATTTTTGAAGAAAAATGACTCGTGATGTTTCCCTATTTTAATAGAATTCTGAAAAACTAGCGCTTAGTAAAAATTAAGCTTGTTTGAGTTCGAAGCCTACACGCAAATTTAACTAATTAGTTTTACTTATTTATTTTCACGGTTCAAAATGTCAACCTCTGACGAAAATGTGGTACTACCAAAAAGCTTCACAATTTTGAAATTAACTGAAAGAAAAATGTTAGCAAGTTGTGGATTTCGGATATGAACGGACCGAAGCCGGATCCATTGGGCAAAAAATATTTTCCTTTCTATTTCCTTTCCATCTTGTCCTGGCCATCTTGCCATTAGTTGTCGCGGAATTTCAGATTTTCAAACAATTTTTTCAATTTTTTCAATTCAAACAGTTTCAGGGAATGTTGAGGGAGTGTTGAACTAACTATGTGTATTTTACCACTATTGCTGCAACTACTACTACTACCCACTACTCTACTAAAGACGCTAAGGATGTTAAGTAGAAACTTTCAGGGAATATTTAGAGAGATATTGAACTAAATTAAAACACACTTTGTGCATTCACAGAAGGGTGTATGCGCGATTTCTCACGGACAGCTAGAAGTAGTAAGTTGAAACTTTCGGAGCACGTTGAGAGGGATGTTGAATTAGCCAAAAGGCCCTATGTGCATGCTGCAACTACTACTACTACTACCATTGGCATTCATAAGCTGAATTTTAGAGGGGGCTTAGCTGGTCTAATCGGCACTTCCAGTGCTACATAATAGAAATTTCAAAACAGAAATATAAAATATAAGGCAGCATCATTCAGCCAGGGGGCTGGAGCCCCCCTCCACCCCCCCCCCCATATGGGCGCCCATGACTACTACGACTACTACTACTGATGCTTAGGGTGTTAAGGTGAAGCTTAAACTTTCAGAGAATGTTTAATGGGGTGTTGATCTAAATCAAAACATACTATGCGCATGCAGGTTATCAAAAAGGCATATCAACAATATCCCACGAGTGGCCTAGTATATCAAAGTCCAAACGTTCAGGGCATGTTGAGCTAGCCAAAAGGCACTATGTGCTTACTGTCTACTACTACCACTACTACTACAACTACTACTACAACTGGTACAACTACTACAATTATTACTACGACTGCTACTACTACTGCTAAAGCTAAGGGTGTTAAGATGATTTTTTTTCGAGAATGTTAAGGGAGAAATTGAGCTAAATCGAAACTACTGCTACAGCTACCTACAATTGTCCTTTGAAGAGATTCGGGTAGACCCAAAAACTTCCATGGCAGAGGAAACATAAAAATGAACATTAATTGTCCTATTTATAGAGCAAATGTAAATGCATATGTAAAACTCTTTTCATAAGGAATTTCGGTACTGGTGAATTAAATGGTCACTTCTTAGGTTAGGTTACGTATTTAATATGTGCTATGCTTTACCCCCACCCCCCTACTGTGTAAATATATAGCCCAAATTTGCTTATAGACTATTGTATATCCATTCTATTTTATTTTACTTCATTAGCATTAATCAAACTTGACTTTTTAGAAGTGACCATATAATGCACCAGTAACAGAATTTCAGCATTCAACAAATACAACTAGCTCTGAATTGCAGGTGATTCATTGACCGATTGCCTTTCAAAGCATTTGAACTGAAAATTTTATTGTTTAAATCAATCATAACTAAATGAGCCATTTGATTCTCAAAGTGTTGCGGTAACAGAAGCTAAACTTTTTATCCAATTTGTTTTTGCAATAGGGCATTCACTCTTGAAGCATTAAAACTAACAGGCACACTTCAGTTTAAAGAATAAGGGGCGTTGGGGGAGAGGTGATCCCTTTCATAGAATCAAGTACTTTTTAATCGTTTAAGGTTCTAACAAAACTTTAATTTCACGAACAGAAACATTTCCGTTTTAATGTCATGTTCGAGGTTATCTCGTATGTGTCAGATGGATGCCCCCCTCAAACCCAGGGGCTTAATTTGCTATGGGGCAGGGGGCAACTGCCCCCTCCAGACCCTAGTCCCCCCCGACTCCAGTTTGCCCCCCACCCCAGCTGAAATTTAATTTCTGCAAAAAATCTTGTCAAAAATAAGATAAGTATGCATAATTCAAGCATCCAGAGAAAACAGGTCAGTTCGCTTTGTTTTATGTTTCCCTTTATGATACTATACGGCTGACTTTTTAACTGTTATTTCACTTGATTTGGGAAAATTGGCTCCAACTTTGCCCCCCCCCCCCTTCCTAAAATTTTGACGAAATTATGCCACTGATCAAACCCCTGTCATTACTAAAATACATAGCCAAAATTATATATTTCCCATCTATTGTGTCACTTGTCTTTGTCTTGTCTCACGTTAAGCTGAAAGAAACTAACGAAGAAACCGGTTTCTATTTAGCTTCTATATACACAGGCGCTATAACATAGGTGCTATAAGAGACAAGTAACGAATTTTAAGTTCTACTGCCCTTTTTAGGTAACAATATTTTGGTCGCACCAGCTATAATACCAATAGTGAGCAATATGCAATCTTAAATTATAAAAAATACGCTTTAGTATTACTCGAATTGAAGATCAAATTAGAAGCAATATGAACTCTCTACACAGGTTATTTTTCTCTATGCAACAGAGAAGTTCAAGTTATGATCATGGTTGCAGCGGTAGCTGCGACCAAGTAAAGAGTGAACCACAGCCTATAGTAGCCAAAAGTTAAAAAACGAGTTTTGAAAAAAAACTGCCTAGTGAAACAGAAATTGCCATCTGACACTGACTCAGGAATGGTAACTATTATTTCGGTTCGTCTTCAAAGTAAAAGTTTATTGCGAAAAGAAATGTATAATGATTTCTAAAAGAAGCCTCAAATCCCTTGAAAATGGTGTAAGATCCAAATGAAAAGTGTACTATTAGAATCAGCATGTTCAAAAACCAAAAATAACGAAATTACAGCCCCCCTCCTTGAACAACAAGGAAAATCACTTTTTTGCATCGGTAGCACTGATCTGTCTCCCGTTTTTTTTTTTTTTTTTTTTTGTTTTTTTTAGGCTTAGCGGGTTAACCCCGCTAGGACATCGTAGAGAGATGCTTAATGGCTCGTTTAAAAGATTTTTTCTCATATCTTTTTATAAATTCCGCCATGTGCAAGCGGCATATGGCACTAAAATAGCACTTTTAGTGCCATTTATCAAGGGGTGGCACTAGCAGGCTACCAGAACATTCTAGACAGATCTCATATAACTCATATAAAAGATATTGCACTGATCTATCTCCGTTTTTTTTTTTTTTTTTTTTCAGGCTTAGCGGTTAACCCCGCTAGGACATCGTAGAGAGATGCTTAATGGCTCGTTTAAAAGATTTTTCTCATATCTTTTTATAAATTCCGCCATGTGCAAGCGGCATATGGCACTAAAATAGTACTTTTAGTGCCATTTATCAAGGGGTGGCACTAGCAGGCTACCAGAACATTCTAGACAGATCTCATATAACTCATATAAAAGATATTGCACTGATCTGTCTCCGTTTTTTTTTTTTTTTTTTTTTTCAGCTTAGCGGGTTAACCCCGCTAGGACATCGTAGAGAGATGCTTAATGGCTCGTTTAAAAGATTTTCTCATATCTTTTTATAAATTCCGCCATGTGCAAGCGGCATATGGCACTAAAATAGCACTTTTAGTGCCATTTATCAAGGGGTGGCACTAGCAGGCTACAGAACATTCTAGACAGATCTTATATAGCTCATATAAAAGATATTGCACTGATCTGTCTCCGTTTTTTTTTTCAGGCTTAGCGGGTTAACCCCGCTAGGACATCGTAGAGAGATGCTTAATGGCTCGTTTAAAAAATTTTTCTCATATCTTTTTATAAATTCCGCCATGTGCAAGCGGCATATGGAACTAAAATAGCACTTTTAGTGCCATTTCTCAAGGGGTGGCACTAGCAGGCTACCAGAACATTCTAGACAGATCTTATATAACTCATATAAAAGATATTGCTCTTATCTACGTCCTCCATATAAATACCACCATAAGCAAGGTCCAAATGGCACTAAAACGGCAGTTTTGGTGCCGCGTCTAAAGTGGAAAAACTGGGGCTATGGGCTAGCAGAACTTATAAGAGTGATCTTTAATGACTCAATTGAAAGCTATTGCTCATATACACATGCTTATTTCATAATCAATTTTACCATTCGTAAGTGCGATATAACATTGATAACGACACTTTTGGTGCCACTTCTTAAGTGGAAAAGCTCTGAATTACAAAACAGGTACTATTTTAATAGTTGTGTTTCAGAAGCCTTACCTGGAGGTTTACAAGAACCCCTCACGTACACTCCGTCTCCCAGCCCTCTTAGTAAGCTTCATAAATCATCTGCTCACCAGTAAGCTGCTGAAACATTAGCAGGCTACCGCACCATCGAAGATAGATGTTTAATGGTTCAGTTAAAAGCTATTGCTTATGTTTACTAGGTTTTTACAAATTCTACTGATAGCTCATATTAAAAATATTGCTCATATCTAAGTTCTTCTAATAAATTCTACTATATGCAAGTTTCAAATGGCACTAAAAACAGTACTCTTGGGGCCATGTCTCAAGTGGGAAAGCTGGGGCTAGTGGGCTACCAGAACCTTTTAGAGTGATGTTTAATGGCTCATTTGAAAACTTTTGCTCATATCTACGAGTTTTTTTTTTATCACCATTCGTGATTCTACCATTCTACCATTCGTAAGTGAGATACAGCACTGAAAATAACATTTTCGGTGCCACTTCTTAAGCGGAAAATCTTGTAAGCATAAAAAGATATCATTGTAATAATTATGGTCCAAAGCCCTTAACTGGAGGTTTGAAAGAACGACTCCCGCATGTTCCTTCTCCAGGCCCCCTCAAGAAGCTACGCAATTAAAGTCCTTCAAACACCAATATATTAAATTAGATTATTAGAGGCGCGGTTCTGTTAGTGCAGCACTGTACTTCAAATTAGATTATCATGAGTTCGATTTCAGCTTGGATTTTTTTTTTAAATCATGATATGTCTCTTCTTATAATTACTTTTTAGATAATCCACTATATTTGCAAATGTGATGCACTCACTTTTTAAAGCATATCCCGAGAAGGCTCATTTTAGACCTATTACTCATATCTACGTGCTTTTTATCAATTTTACCATCCATAAGTGCCATATAGCACTAAAAACAGCACTTTTGGTGCCATTTCTTAAGTGGAAGAGTTTGGAAGCATAAAACGGTATTATTCCAATAATTTTAGTACAAAGCCCTTAACTGGAAGTTTATAAGAACCCCTATTATATATTCCCCCTCCAGACTCTCTTAATAAGCTTAATAAATCGCCTACTCATCTTAAAATTAAAAGATTATTGCGAAAACAAATTAACTAAAACTAAAAACTTTTTAACTAAAAATCTAGCAAAAATTAAGCTTGAATGATCAACAATTTTGAACGGAACCTTTAAACTTCTCTCTGCGATGAAACCTGTGTGCTAGTTCTAATGAGGATAATTGAGGGGAATGGTCGTCCTTGCTTCTGCCTAGTTTTTAGCTTCTGCCTAGGTTTTGAAAAACACCTTTTTTTTGGTCATTTCATTGGAAAAGGCACTTTTTTCAGTTAAAAAAAAAAAAAAAAAAAAATGGGAGAAACAACCGAAAGTGCGCTTTGTGGGACTGTGCTATCAAGTCAAATTTATAAAAAGCGATTAGGTATAAATATAAGCTTTTAAATGAACCCTTAAACAGCTCTCTTTTGTTACAGTAGCCTTCTAATTTCTGCTAGTCAGTAGGTGATTTAAAAGGCCCTGTCTTTATTATAACTTTTTCAGGAGATGTCAGCCGAGTAAAAACAGCTTTTTGGTCATAAAAAAAACGTTCCTGAAAAACATGTATTGTTTTGTGAAAAATGGATAATGAACTTTATGTTATAGATAGAAAGTTTTTCGTAGCTGTCAAGGTTGTTTGCAGTATTTTCTAGATGTGTCTTATCTCCCCTAGATCGGTGATAATTAGAAATTATATTAAAAACAAGTTTTCAATTGTAACTAAGGAGTGACATTAAAACTTATAACGAACAAGCATTATTCCACATAAATAATAAAAAATCATGGCAGCGTTGTTTCTACATTAAATTTTAGTCAAAACAAACAAAGATTAATTTAAAAAAAGCAAAGTTTTTCCCTGAAAAGAAAAGAGCGGCGTTCAAGCTTAAAACGGACAAAAATTATTACTTCACAGCCTATCTAATATATATCAATAAAACTAGTACAAATAAACCAACTAATTATATTTCCCTATGCTTTCAGGATTACAGAAAAACTAGCGCTTTACTGAAAACAAAATAATATAGGAGTTTTGGCACAGTAAAAGCAAACCAATTAAGGACACTGTTTTACCGAATAAAAATATTATAAATGCCTTTTAGGATCCATGTTTTTTTAAGATAAAGCAACAATTCATTTTAGGATTGCTGCTTTATTTGTTACGTTTAATTTGGTGTCACTTCTGAACAATCGCTCAGTTCAATGACTGGCTCTTGTTTTGGTTCTGATAAGGAAATTTCATGATTAGTTTGTACACAAGTTCGAAGTAAAGCAATCTTGATAGTATTAGGACTATAGACTAGCTTTAGAATTTGTACCATAGCTTGAAATTCACTGTTGTATAGAAAGAAATAATCGGATTTCCAGAGTTCATATTATGTCTTATTTGATCTTCATTTCAAGTAATACTAAAGTATATTTCTTACAATTTAAGATTGTATAATTTGTACATTACTCACTATTGGGATCATAGCTGGTAATAACAAAATTCTACCTGATAAATCAATCCAATATTTCTGTAAGCTGTTCAGTTACTTCGCGGTTATTAAAAAAAAATTAATTTTACGCTTATGTTTTTTAATGATAATTTTAATTGTATACTGAAAGTTACTGATGTCACAACTGGTGTAAGACTAAAAAGTTTGATAGATTCGTTTATTGTTGTCAGACTATATACTCACTTTTGACTCCCAAATCAGTATCACCTTTTTTTTATACTTGACTTTTGTGTTTCCAGTAAAGCGCTAAGTTTTCTATAATCCAGAAAGCATAGAGAAACATAACTAGTTGGTTTATTTGCACTAGTTTTATTGATGTATATTAGATAGGCTGTGAAGTAATAATTTTTGTCCGTTTTAAGTTTCAACGTCGCTCTTTACTTCCCAGGGAAAAACTTTGTTTTTTTAAATTAATCTTTGTTCGTTTTTGACTAAAATTTAATGTAGAAACAACGGTGCCATGATCTTTTATTATTTATGTGGAATAATGCTTGTTCGTTATAAGTTTTAATGTCACTCCTTAGTTACAGTTGAAAACTTATTTTTTAATATAATTTCTAATTATCACCGATCTAGGGGCGATTAGACACCTCTAGAAAATACTGCAAACAACCTTGACAGCAAAGAAAAACTCTCAGTCTATCAAACAGTTCGTGGTAACGAACTGTGAGTAAGGAGCGACCCGGCTCAATGGTAACCGAAACTCTAGAAAACGGGATTTTGATACCAATACAGTTGAAACGTTATAAGTTTCAGCTTCGCTCTTCACTTCCCTTGAAAAACTTTCGTTTTTTTAAATTAATCTTTTCTAACCTGACCTGTCATCATCAAGTCTTGCATTAAATTGAAAAAGTTGACTGGCAACGATGACCAAATCCAACGAGAACAAAAAAAAAGGTATTTCGGACATTCACCGGTCAATGTCGATATTCACCAATTTGTGGACATTCACGGTAACATATATATATATATATATATATATATATATATTATATATATATAATATATATATATATATATATATATATGATATATATATATATATATATATATATATATATATATATATATATATATATAATATATATATATATATATATATATATATATATATATATATATATATATATATATATGAAAATGAGACAAAATTTTTAAGGCTTGTAGCCTTTGATTGGTAGAATTAAACTTAGTAAATCTTATATATTTAGAATTCGCATAATAAGCTGATTCTGTTGAGGTGTCTATTGATATATATATATATATATATATATATATATATATATATATATATATATATATATATATATATATATATATATATATTATATATATATATATATATATATATATATTATATATAATATATATATATATATATATATATATAATATATATATATATATAGTATATATATATATATATATATATATATATATATATATATATATATATATATATATATATAGTATAAGCCTAAAATTGGGGCTGTGGAAGAGGAAACATGTTGAGAAAACAGTTCCTACTTTTATAATATGCAAAAATTGTAGTTACCTAACTTTGAAAGCGATTCCGCTATACTTATCCCCCAGCCCAGACATACAGATAGCCCAATTGTGTTATTCCGATCTGTTTTCCCGTTTCTTGATTTTGTCAGCACTTATGCATGGAAAATACTTAATTTGGGCTGTAAATTTGCAAATAAAGGGGGAGATCATAGTGGAATCATTTTAAAAATTATATCATCTTTTGCATTTTTGTATATTGTCAAACTTTATTGCAGATCTGATCTTGATGGCATCAAATTGCAGAACTTCATGGCAAATCCTAGTTTGTTCATTTTGTTCATTGGAACTTCTCAGCCTGCGACAGATTTTTACAAACAATGGCAAAACAGGTTCTATTGCCCTTAAGGTTTTCCCTTCATAAGGCGTTTAGGGTAAAGAACGTCTTTCCCCTGTAGCCATCTCCGTTTAAGGCTTGGGAGACCGTCCATACCCTTTTTTTGTCTTTCAGGTCAGTAGAGTTTTCGACACAGGATCGTAGTTTACGTAGACCTCGTGGAAATCTGCGAATGCAAAACAATGCTGGAGGCCTTACTTGCATGGTTCATGTCATAATGGGTTTCTGGCATCGAGTACGGGACGCAAAAAGGTCTACTTACCGTCTTGGAGAGGTTTGTTACATACGTATAAATTTAGTCAAATAGAATAACTTTAATCTTTGAGCATACAAATTTTGCTTCAAGCAGGTTATCCAGCCTACTCGAATACTGCTCATTTATCCAAAAAGCAAATTTTGTTGAATTATGTATTTTTTTTTTAATTCTGAATCTACCAATAGCCACAAGCTGGGCTTTCACTTCAAAGTTTGACCGTTTTCACCAAGAAAAAAGCATTTTAACATCTTATGAATCAGTTTTAAGATCCCTTCAAATTTTGCAAGTTGTAACTTCTGTTTCGAGCCTAAAATTCTTTGCTTTCAAGTAAGACCTCAACTCCGCCTAAAATTTTGATAGATCCCTCCTCAATCCCACCTTAAAATGAAATCCCCTCGCCCCACTTCTCCTTGACTCTTGCATAAAACCTTAGGGAAACCGATTTATATTTTTAGGCCTACTATGTCTGTATTTCCTGGCCTCCTTAAGCTCTGCTCGACTAATTTTGCAACCTGTCCTACCTCCATCTGGTCCACTTCCATCTTACTAAAACTGCCCTAACCCCCAATCATCTTAAATCACATTTACCTGATGTGACCAAGGACTCATCCTCTTTTATATACGAAAAGTTGTTTCTCTGGAAATAACATTCTGTCTACGCTACTGCCGATGCTGGAGATTTCTGTGGTACTTTTCAAAGTAATACTAATCACAGCTAGGCCTAACCTGAATGCTTTACACACAGACATTAGACTCCTACTGAATTACTACTTATTGTTACGAAGAACCCTTCATGATTGTAGTAACCTTAGGAACTGTCTTGTCTAAAATATGTCACCAAGATGAATCCTCAGAAGAGAGCCCTCCTACCAGCAAAAGTGAGAACAAACTTTAATATAATTTTTCTTGTCTTTTTTTCAATTTTTATTCAAATATATGTATATTTAAATAAGACGGAATAATTCGATTCGTTTGTCTTTTCCCATAGTATTTGGCCGGATGGTCGTGTTTTTAAGCTGATACCAATTAGTTAAAGTCGGAGCAAAGATCAGTGATAGGCCGAGACTATTTGTGCTTGTTTTGTTCTTCTTTCATGTAGTTGGTTTTTGTGGACCGTTTTTAGCATACTGGGCAGGGGTAACTGCGCTTGACAAAGTAGAGGTTTCGTTTGGCAAGTTTCCCTTTGAATTTGAACTTTGTTTGGCACGATGGATCAAGGTCTTTCCTCACTTTTCTTCTACTGCCAGTTGAATTTATTTTCCCCAGAAACATGGATCTGTCTTCAAATTCAGCTTTAACAGTTGGATCCGAGTGTTGTACACCTGTCAAGCTTTCCGGTAGTTTGACAACCAGTTTTCCAGTTTGACAACCAGTTTTCCAGTCGTTTGACAACCAGTCGTTTACTAGAGGAAGTGATTTAATTGTAATACAGTTTTTGGATTATAGTCAATTTTTATCAATTGTTGAACGATGATATTGGTTTAGATAGTTATACATATTCCTTTCGAATATGCCCATTAATCCAACTGTAAAAGCTGCAATTCAAAATTTCAACTCGGGACCCTCCCCCTTCCAAGAAAATCCTTTGTCCCGACCCTAAAAAAATCGCGTGGCCCCTCCCCCCCCTTCCACAAAAAAAAACTATACGTACCGCCCACCCTTAACGGTTAGTCATTATCAATTTACGCTTAAGAAACGTAATTGTATGGTAAAAAAGCGAGACGCGAAAGCTTTCTTGATAAGCAGAAATGAAACTGGAAGCTCACGCCAGACCAATGAAAAAGTAAGCTAAGAGGGTCATTTTACGTTGAAAAAGCGTAATTTCAGGATCACAGGGATTGGCAGCGACGAATACAGCGGGTCCACCCATAACGTTAAATCAGCACAATGTATGCTATAAGACCTTCGGTTTAATTTCTCTGACTGAAAAACGCTAAATTAGCGTCCGTTAGTAAATAAACACTTTTTTAGCGTAAGGATCACTTGTAGCGTAAGGATCACCATAATTTAGCGTAAAAGTACGAGCGGATTTTTTACCGTGTAGGACCTTAATTACGCAACTTACAGCCCTTTCCTAGGGACTATGGAGGGTCATGCCATCACCAAAAGTATAGCTACTGGACCTTAATTAGCAAATACATTTGTAATTGACTATTATAAAACATTGAGTCATCCCTGTTGCTTGCAATATTAGTAAGGTTTTTGAATATGTTCTGCTCCCATATATTATTGAACGAACTACGAAAGACTCAAACCAATTTGGATTTCAACCTCGTATTGAGTGTCAATATGCGCATAACGTCTTAGCTTCAATTCTTTCTGATGCCCAGTCTAAAGGTTATGAATCACATATTCGTGCTTTGGATTTGTCTAAAGCCTTCGATAGTATTTGCCATGCACAAATGTGGCACTCTTTGTCAGAGTTTGGAGTGAACCCTTCTGTCATACATGTACTATGTCATACATGTAATATGAAAGAGTTTTACACCGTCTTGTAGAGAAAAAAATGATGTACAACATACCAAAAGTCCCTAAAAATCCCCTTGGTGGAACAGGGTAAAAAACAGGGGGAAATGGGGAAAATTGGAAAAATTCAGGGGAAGATTTATTGTGCTCGAATTTCACGTCTGCTCTTTTTCTACGCGGAGAAATCGAAAGAAGACAGTTGTTGTTTTATCGCTGGACTAGTTTCGATTTCCCCCTTTTGCGGGGGAGGGGGAGGGGAAACAGTATCCTCGAGAGTTGTGCTATATGGCTGTTCAAACTGTTGCCCCAAGGTTTTTTGACTCGATAATTTCAAAAAACATGGTATTAGATTCGTATCTTGCTTTTCTGTAGTATTTTCACTGTAGGGTAGACAATGCATCGGGCCTTCGGAGTACGTGGGCAGATTTACTTCGACTATATAATAGAAACATAAGACAAAATAAATGTAAAAAATGAAAAAAATCAGGTAACTTCGGTAATCACAGCAAAAGATAGTTACGGTTTTGATTCAACTAGAAAGGATAAGATCAAGGATTTGTTTTAAACATCGTTTTCTTCATCGTTATCGACAAAAACATCTTTATCAGAACACACAATCCCTTGGCAGTCTTTGCAAGCAAGTGTGCAAAGCAATCGATTTTTTTTGGGAACTACAGCGTGAACTGTCACAGTTGGAACGCGTGCAGCTGCAACGAGTCACATTTAGCAGATGAGGCGGAGTAGGTCTGATGTCTGTCATGATTGGAGTGAGGTGTCTGTTACGTAATCGCCAACTCCAGTCTTCCGGGTCGAGTTCTGACGCAGTATTACGCCATTCCATAACCTGATAGAAGACTATAAGAATGAAATTTCACAGCCGATGGAGTTGGTGGAAGTCTCTCTGGGTTCAAAAAAGTTGATATCTTTGAGCTGTTCAGTTTTTCAAGAAAAACCATTTTCTTAGTCTTGTAGAAACACAGCAAAATATTTTCACCGGCTTGGTGGACTTCTTCCTTCGTAGAGCATGGATTAAGAAATACTTCACAGTTAATCCTAAATTCTTCATGGCTTTTCAGGAATGGCAGGACAGCCTGCTTTCCTATCCCAAACAAATGGGATGTTGTGTCGCAATCAAGAAAGGTGCGGCCAACAATAATAGAGTGACAAACCTGTCACAGCGATCTTTTGGTAAACTTGATGGGCCAGTATTTAGTTGACAGCGCTCTTGACTTGGTACTGGTTTCGAAGTAGAGATCCCTGGCTTCTGGAGGCAGGTGATGGAGGAGAAGGATCAATAAATCAGTGTCGTTTCCGACTACTGTGGTTACCCTTCCCTTGGCCGTATTAACACCTGTAAATTCAATCAGAACGTCCGCATTTCTCTCTGCATGAAGGACAGTGAGGTCGGCTTGGACAAGCTTCTTTCCAATAGCTCGGATAATGTTCTGCTTATTGTTGGGATTCCGTAAGAAGTCCTCCTTCTTCTTTTTGCAGCTTTATACTCAGTGTGAAATCGACGGTCAGACACTGGATACCTTTCGTTCGTCTAACCTAGGTGACATCTTTGGTAGACGGACCTGAAGTATAACCGTCAAAGACGACAGAAACATTTGAATACTTCTTTGTCACGAATGAAACGTAACTGTTGCAAATCTGTTCGAAAGTGTTTCCTGTTTTCCATAGAATATGCTTGGGCAGTCACCCGCCATTGATCACGTATTTTTCCGGATCTTTTAGTAGGACGTTCGCAGTTTCTGCCTTTGCTAATTTCCAAATAGCTTTCATTAGCTTCGCTTTATCTGGCTGTCGTGGCAGGCTTGACGATTCAAAAAGGGTGGTAGGGTAGCTGGAGAGTACAAATCTGAGAGTTTCTTCCATATCCCCTCCGGCTGCAGTTGCCGCTGCTGCAAGACATTGGAAGAGAAGACTTGCGTCAATTTTTATGTCTTCACCGTCAGCTTCGGAAATGTTGCCTTAATAGGCCATCGTAATCGCTTTGCTTTTTGCGCTTTAAGATGTAGCGATCGGCATCAGTGTCGTCCATTGACTTCAGAATTTCTTTTCCTATCGCCTTTGCTGCATCCGCGTTGACATTCCTTGCTGCTGTCATACCATTCGATATATTGCGCAATTGAATGCAGTTCTCATACGGACAGGACTGCGCAAAACAGCTAAATTTTTGCACAGTCCTTTGCGTCCTTTCTATCTCTTTCTATCCGAGCTGGTCTTGCGGAAACGTGCTGGTCAGATGACACGTACTCAACGCCAGTGAGTGGCTGCATAAGCTCATTAATTTCAGCTCGCACTGGCATTGTCCAGATCAACCTTTGCGTCTCACTCATTCCATTTCCCCTCGTGCTTCCTATGCTTGTTTTCAGTGACTTCATCAGTACTTGCTCAATTACTAAGTCGGAAGAGAGCCCAGCCCAAAATCTATCGCTTCTTCGGAAGACAAACATCCCATCCGTGATGTCTTTATATAGCTTCTGGCTACTTTTTTCAGCTCTTCCATTTGCTGAAGAAATATTCTCACCTATTTCGTATACAGGTTGTGGCCTGCAGCTGCAAAGTAAGGAGCATCTCAGAGAGTGCTTGAAGATACTGCACCCAGTTTCCAGTCTGTTCTGCCCTGATGGCCTTCTTAAGCACTCTGAACATTTCTAAATACTGTAGCAATATTTTGCAGTCCTGTTGTTCTGCAGCGTGTCTTGAAACTCCATCATTCGCATTTGGATTCGACGCACTACGTCTGCGTTGGATGCGTCTTCAAGGGTTACTTCCTCATTCAGTATAGCCCTACATATTGCCGAAGCTACTGCAGGGTCTTGATGACTCGCATAAGTGTCATCAGTGCAGTCGAAACCATACGATTTGTAGATGAGAATTATCTGCAATGCTGAATCCATAAGCTCGTGCGCTCTCATGGCTCTTGAAACAGCCTTACCGCTAAGGACATGCTTAATGGTGTTACCGGTATATAGGCATTCGAGCACTTCTTTTATTCCTGTCTCCGTCATCAGGTACCAGATCGCTCCAAGAAAGCTCATACGGCAATGGAGACCACCGATCATTGGAACTGCTGCCTTGAGAGGACTATCAGCGGGCTCAGAATTCATTATGTTCACCGCTTTCATGTACAAAGGTTGGTCGAAAGTAACAACTGGTACCATTCCGTGCTGGCGCGCTTTATCGGAAATAAAACGTAAGGTTGCGTATACACAAGAAAGATCGGAGGGATTATAGTCAATCATAGGCAGAAAAACAATCGAAGCAGCACCTTTGTGTGACCCATGGTGAATTGCTTGCATAAACCCACTCCATTCGACCCGTTCCACGTCATGTATCTAGCTTGCATGCCATAGTAGTTCAATGCTTTCGATCTTGTCGTCGAAGGTGATGGCCGGGATGGGTTTGTACACAAGACTGTTCTCCTGTTGTCGAAGAAGAAAGACACTTGTCCAACCTGCTGGTGTAGTTCAAGGCTTACAACTGCTCTTTGGATTATGATTTTAAATTTGGGTAGCCTTGGTGTGGCAGCAGCTAGCATGCCCATCCCATGGAAAGTACCTTTTCTGTCGATAGTGCAAATGTCGTGGTCGACATTGTTGCCAATGAACTGGGTGAAAGTTTTAGAAGTCATCCCTGGAAATTCTGTACCATGAGTTACTGCGGCAGAACGCTCGAATCGAAGGACTTCAGAGTAAGAAGTAGAAAAACATAGCCTATTCATCTGGTCGATGAGAAAACGTGAACCAAATTCCTGGTATAGCTGGACTCCAAGGTATACTTGTAAAGGAGTGAGCAAAGATCGGGGACGGCAAGTCTGCATTATTGCTTGAACGATTGGACCTACCAGTAGGTAGTGAATCTCCAGCAAACAGGAAAAGAGAAGCACCAGGGAATAGGATATTAAACTCTCGTCAAAACCGTGTTAGAGGGTTTTAAAACCTATTTGATAGACCTTTGTCTTCTCTCCGAATTCTGTAGTGCCGTCTGACTATCTTTTCCCTTTAGAGGATATCTTGATTTCCCCCTCTTTTTCCCTTGTAACTGGAAAAAGGGGGAAAGACTAATGACAGAGCAATCTAAGTAACACATTCATTCTTCTCGCACTGGGAAACCCCAGAAAACAAGTCTTGTAACTGCTGTACAGGATCTATATTTCCCCCTCTTTCCCTCCTGTAAGTGGGAAACGGGGGAACGACTTCTTACACAGCATTAAAAAACTCATATTCGATCTTCTTGGACCCTAGAGCATCAGGAATGCCATTATCAGCATCAAAAACTACCGGTCGTAGATTTTCGAGTTTTCCCCAAGATTTTCCCCTTTCCCACCGTTTTTCACCCTGTTCCGCCAAGGGGATTTTTAGGAACTTTTGGTATGTTGAACAGAATTTGTTTCTCTATAAAATGGTGTAAAAATCATTTATATTGCAATTTTGTCCCAGATCGTCGATTTTTTCCGTAGATTTACTGGACTATATATTGCGTATGCGGACGACCTGCTAGTTTTAAGCCGAACCAAGTCTATTTTGGCATTATCGGTGCAACGTATTTCTATGATGTTTCGGATGCTGGTCTGTTATGAATGTTTGTAAATGCGAATATTTAGTTTTCAATCCAAATCATCAGCTCATAATTTGTCCTGTGGATCCTCAGTAATTCGCAATGTTACGAGTTTACGGTGGTTAGGAATTAGTATTTCTTCTACACTCACTTTTTTGCGACTTCAAGTTCTGAGAGATGTTAAAGAAAAGTTGTAGATCAGATATGCGAAAATTGTACCTAACCGTGGAAAATAATTACGCCGAGCTTTAGCTAAAATGTATTCCACATATTGTGACCATTCTGTTTTGTTTTTAAGTGGAAGTTATTCGTTATTGAATAAGAATCATTTGCGCCAGATCCGTATTGGTTATTTTAGATATTGCAAATTTTTACTGTACCTTCCCACTTCATATCGTAATACATGTATTATTGAGAAGTATGGTGCTACCGACATTATCCAATCGTTTGAATTACTAAGTAATAATTTAAAAAGACATGCTTTTGTGTCCCTAGGCCCAAACCATAATATTATCCGTGTGTTTTTGTCAGTGATTAAGGTTTAAATTATCTTTGTTTCTGTGTATTTGATTTTTTTTTCCCTTTTTAGTGTACTTTACTCCGATTGTTTTGTATAAAAGTGGTTTATAAATAAATTATTATTATTATTATTATTAAAGTTTCAAACAGTTCGTGGTAACGAACTGCAAGTAACGAGCGACCCGGCTCAATAGCAAACGAAACTCTAAAAAACGAAATTTTAATACCAATAGATACATAAAAAAGAATTAGGTTCTTATGCTGATTTCAAATATATAAGTTTCATCAGTCTTAGTCTTACCAATCAAAAGTTACGCGCCTGGGAAAATTTGCCTTATTCTCGAAAAAAGGGGGAAACAGCCCCTAAAAGTCACAGAACTTTAATGAAAATCACACCATCAGACTCAGTGTATCAGAGAACCCTACTTTGGAAATTTCAAGCGCGTATATGCAAAAATGTGGAATCTTGTATTTTTTGCCAGAAGAAAGATCACAGGTACGTGTTAATTTTTTTTCCAGGGGTGATCATATCGATCCAGTAGTCCTAGAATATCCTGAGAGGGCTTATTCAAACGGAAGTTAAAAGTTCTAGTGGCCTTTTTAAGTGACCAAAAAATTGGAGGGCAAATTGGCCCCCTCCCAGGCTCATTTTTTCCCGGAGTGACCCAATCAAAATTTTGAGATAGCCATTTTGTTCAGCATAGTCGAAAATATAATAAATATGTCTTTGAGGATGAATTAATCCCCCACAGTTCCCGGAAAAAGGGCTACAAGTTATAGACTTTGCCCATTTTTTACATTTAGTATTGGTTAATGGGAAGTATACGGATGTTTTCAGGAGGGAATTTTTTCTGGTAGGGGCGGGGAGGGGGGTCAAAGGAGGGTATTATGGGGAAGGATCTTTTCATGGAGGATGTTTCCTTGGGGGAGGGGACATTTCTATGAAGGGGGTGCCGGATTTCCCAGCATTATTTAAAAAACGATCAGAAATTAAATAAAAAAAAAAAGTTTTTCCAACTGAAAGTAAGGAGCAACATTAAAACGAACAGAAATTATTACGTATATGAGAGGGTCGCCCCCAAGTCAATACCTCGCTCTTGACGCTAAAGTTTTTTTTAGTACTTTCAAAAGAGCTGTGATTCAGGGGTTTGTGATTCGAACAAAATTCGAACTTTAGCGTAAAGGGCGAGGAATTGACTAGGGGGCGAACTCCCTTATATACGGAATAAAAAAATACGAATATAGAAGTTCGTTACGAAAGTTAATTCGTAAGTTACGCCAGAGCAAAATTTCGAAAAAGGCAGTTAGCCAAAAAAAAAGTAAAATTAATATACAAATTTCGTTTTATTTATTCATGTACGGTGAGCCAAAATCAAAGCTGCATTAATTCAAAAAATTTCAGAAATTAAATAAAAAAAAACAAGTTTTTATAACTGAAAGTAAGGAGCGACATTAAAACTTAAAACGAACAGAAATTATTCTATATATAAAAGGGGCTGTTCCCTCCTCAACGCCTCGCTCTTTACGCTAAAATTTGACTCTGTCTCAAAAATTTATTTTTAAAACAATACAAAACTTTAGCGTAAAGAGCGAGGCGTTGAGGAGGGGACAGGGGTCTTGGTTGCAGCCAAGCCATTTCTGCTTTGGCTTCAGTCTTGATTGACGCTGATGAATCAAAGGATTCCATTGTTATAGGTCTACATGACGTCTGCCGTGCCTATGACTCACTTCTCCATGACCAACTCATTTTGGATATGGGAAAGAGAGGTATACAGAAGGACATCCTACTACCCATTAAAGACATGTACGACCACCTACAGGCTGAACTCCAACTTCCTGGCCATGGTCAAGCCCCTCACTGAATACACACTAGACGTGATGCTGTCATACCGAGGGAATCCTATAGTCCCAGTAAAAAAGGGCGCTCGACAAGGATCAGTCACATCTCCTTGTGCCTTTAATAATTGTATTATTGAACCACAGTCTACTATCGAGACTAAATGCATGGCTGGTGGCATAGACGTTACAATGATAGCCTACGCCGATGACATTCTGAACCCCAGCCGCACAGTCGAAGGTACAGAGACCACCTTCTCCACACTGCAGTCAAATTACAGTTGCATTGGCCTAAAATTTAACCCGCAGAAGTCGGATATTCTTCTGTTCAACTGGCGCCAAGAAGAGGACTCGTCTGTGAGGCTGGGAGAATTGTCCGTAGGCCCTGTCCCAAAAATTATTTACCTTGGTTTACCAATTGGAAAGGATCTCAAAACTACCCGCTCCCTTCTTATTGATCATCTCCGTAAACGCCTGGCTTTTGCTTACAGTAGAGTAGTTTCATCTAAAATCCGTTTCAAGCATTTAATTCTGGCTCGACTTTATAGCGCAGTATCCCTTCCCCATTTTCTGTATCTAGGCCCGTTTTGGAGAATTTTTCCCGAGCCAGAGAAAAGAAAGCTCAGATCTGCGTTTTTTAAGTATGCAAAGTTCTTGTTTGCGGCTCCCGCCGCGGACAAGAAATTCGCACCTTGTTAAAAATTTTAAAATTGCGGACCCGACGGCAGCTATAATTGAACAAATTAAACGGCACAGCGAGAAAGTTTCTTTCCACCCTTGGTACCGTTTGCTAAGGCAGTAAATCGCTGTCCATTTAATTTTGTTTGCACACCTCTTGTCATATTTAGTCTTTTTACCGTCTCTTGTCATATTTAGACTAGTTGATTGAGTCCGTTGATTTTGAATTGAAGTTATAAAGTAGTTTGCTGTAGGTTAGGTTAGTTGAATTGAAGTTATCAATCATATTGCTTATGTTTCTTCAGTACTTGAGAGTTTAAAAAGTAAAATTTCTTACGTACCTGCAGTGCAGTGTATAATTGGTTTATATATATATATATATATATATATATATTATATATATATTATATATATATATATATATATATTATATATATATATATATATATATATATATATAGTATATATATATTATATATATATATATATATATATATATATATATATATATTATATATAATATATATATATATATATATACTATATATATTATATAAAGCTACTACAGAAGATTAACTGAAATTTTTATATGAACAGTTCAATACTTACGTACAGCTGCATAGTTGCAACTTGCATATACAGGTTTAGTTAGAAGCTTGAGCAATTTTTTAAAGAGACGGTCAAAGGCTTTAAAAGATGCCCGTTCATGCCAATTTTATTTGCTTTTTGTTTCATGCCGATTGCACTAGAATTAGAGGAGAATCGATTATACCGTCTAATAAGCAAGTCTGACAACCCCATAAAATAAGTGTTGTATATATAATAAAAATTTTGTTCTTTGAAATATATACTAAATTTTATTCTCTCAAGTCAACTACAATGATTCAAAATTATAAATTTTAGTAGAGAGAACAAATTTTAGAGGTAGGAATATCATGCGGTAGCTACAACCTAGTAAAGAGCGAACCACAGTCCATAGTAACTAAAAATTAAAAAACGCGTTTTGAAATAGGCTACCTAGTGAAAATAAATTGCCATCTGGCACTGATTCAGGAATGGTAACTATTATTTCGGTTCGTCCTAGAAGTAAAAGTTTATTGCCAAAAGAAATTTATTGTGATTTCCAAGAAAGCCTGAAACCCCTCGAAAATGGCGTCAGATCAAAATGAAAGTGTACCATTGGAATCATCGTGGCCGAAAAACCTGTAAAAGAAAATTACAGCCCCCCTCCTTGAACAACAAGGAAAATCACTTTTTTGCATGGGTAGCACTGATCTGTCTCTTTTAGCGGGGCCCTGCTTTTTAGCAGGGCTAGGGGGTGATCAGAGCATCATAGAGAGATGTGCAATAGCTCATTCGAACGGAAATCAAATTTGCTAGTGCTCTTTTTAAGCGACCAAAAACATTGGAAGGCAACTAGCCCCCCTCTCCCCAAAGTATTCCAATCAAAATTTCGAGATAGCCATTTTGTTGAGCATTGTTCAAAGATCCAATATCTATTGCTTTGGTGATGGTATGAACCTCCATAGTCCCTGGGTAAAGGGCTGTATGCTGTATCGGTATCGGACGTATTGATATCACGCGTATTGGTATGGGCGCATTGCTATCGGGCGTATTGGTATTGCCTTTATCTTAGGCAGATTTTTAGTAGCTCTTATAAAAGATATTGCTCATATATACATCCTTCCTATACATTCCACCATCAGCAAGTTCCAAATGGCACTAAAAACGGCACTTTTGGTACCTTGTCTCAAATGGAAAAGCTGGGGCTACTGGGCTGCCAGAACTTTTTAGAGTGACGTTTAATGGCTCATTTGAAAGCTATTGCTAATATCTACGTGATTTTTATCATTTCTACCATCCGTAAGTGTGATATAGCAAAAACAGGGGTGCAATTTTGTCAAAATCCTGGGGGGGGGGGGGCAAAGGCGTATCAAACTTTCCCAGGCCAAGTGAAACTGTCAGTGATTAATAAAAAATAAGCCTTATAGATCATAAATGCAAAGAATTGCTAAAGAAAACTGGGCCGTTTCTCTGAATTATGCAGGCTTATCTTAGCTTTGACTAGATAGATTAATGAATGTAAAAAAATGTAGGTGCCAAGATGAAATTTTTCGAGAGGAGATTCAGAAAAATTCTTCAAGAGAGGGGGAGTGGGAACATTAAAAGTAAAATAAGAAAATAAGTTTAAAAATCTTAGCACCCTGTACATTTTGTATTCCTTAAACGTGGAGGAGGGGGGGGGGGTGGAATGCCTAGTTTGCATCCTCGTCCTCCAGGAGCCCATGATCAAATATGTCTAAAGTATTTGACTGAACTTAAAAACAGATTGATCAAAAACTTTTTTTTTCTACATATAGCAGGTGAAAATCTTCTAAGAATTTTAGTTATTCAAAATGACTTTGGGACTGGTATTGCTGAGGTGAAAATTTTTCCAGCCAAACCTCACAAAGGGTAGAACTAAAAAAGAAAAAGGTCCACATCTTTACTTAAATTTTAACCTGTGACTCTATTTCCTTATTTAACGAGTGCGAGTTATTTCCTTAACCTACTATCGGTTTGGGGGCAGATATTATAGAAACTCATTGAAATTATTAATTTTACGATAATAAATTTGCAGTTTTTAATATCATAATAATTAATTTAACATTATTTTACATTAACTATATTAACATTACATAAATTAATTATTTTAAAAAATTAACAAAACATTAATTTAACGTATAACTGAGTTTCTTCAAAGAAAAATTGACTTTTTTCTCTAAATTTTGCACGGAGTGTAGGATTTTATTATAATTCCCGATGATCGTGAGAAAAAGAAGGAGAGGGCTAATCGAAAAGCGTGCCCAAAATCACCAAGGGCAAATTACTTTGGAAATTCGAAACAGAACCTAAACTTGACATTTCAAAACTTTCTTCTAGTATTCCTGGCAAAGAAGTAGCATTTCCGTGAAGAAAAACACATCCAAAGTCACGGCCAATTTATTTGGCATCCGTATTTTAAGCCTATGAGCCCAGGTTCACCGAACTAGCCGCCATAAGTGGGTCACCAGATGAAACTTTCACCATCCTACTTAACAACCATAGTGCAATGAACTTAACTCGAGTAGTTAAGCAACTGAAAAACTTGTTTATAATTAACTTATTTTACCTTTGGGTGTTGCTAATTTGGATATACACGTTGAGCACTATAGCACATGACTTAAAAAAACAATTTACAGAAATTGCAGCAATGCTCAGAACCATGAACGTATCCAGGATTTTTTTTTCGGGGGGGGGGGGAGGGAGGGGGTTACAAAGGAAAACTTTAAAAAACGCATCAAAAATTTGTTTATATACATTTTTGTTATGGTTTTACGAGTCGGACTATTCTTTTTTACGCTCGAAGATCGGGCTACGGATCGAAGATGTAGGCAGGGGGAAGGGGACAACAGCCTATATTTTCACGAATTTATGGGCTCTTCTTATTAAAACTATCGAATAATTGTTTTTTATTATCATCCCCCCCCCAAAAAAAAAAGAAAGAATTTCTGCGTACCTGCCTGCTAGGTATGAAGCGTTTTAGTGCTTGACTTGAACAGTTTTGTAGAAGTTGAGAAAATGATTAAAGTTATATATTGAATGGTAATAAGATATTGGTCTCACTCATGCACGTAATCAAACAGGAACGGGTAAGGGGCTACAGATAAAATATTTTGGATTTGACTTAAAAAAGAGTTGCAAGAATTACTAAAACGTGTATTATAAGGTGATAAGATACTGATACAGCAGTACCATAGATACGGTTTGCTGCTGGTCCTTATATTTGTTGGTATCAAAGCACTCTTTGATTCCATCGAGCAAGAAGCTGTCTAGTGTATCCTATGTCTGGTGTATATGCAAGGGATGGGAATCCCTCGCATTTCGTAGAGCTATTAAAAGGTACGACGAGGGCATGCAGATGAGGGTAAGGGCTTATGGCGAAGAGTCTGAAAAATTTGCTATGGATTCAGGGGTAAAGCAAGGCGATGTCTTGCCTCCTATCATAATCTATTACGTAATTGACTGGATTAAGTAGAATTGTGAGCGCACACGAAGTAGTGATGGTTGAGAAAGGTGTTCAGATTAGTGACTTTGACTATGCTGACGACATTGCCCTCGCAGAGGACGATTCACAGAAATACGTGATATGAACAAAATGCATACTACTTGCATAGTAGATTAAAATGAACCACAAGGCCAAGTGGCTCTGCAATCTCAGAGTCCCCTTCTATATTCCTGGATGGCAACAGCATTGAGAAAGTTGGAGAATTCGTCTTCCTCGGACCCTTATCGATTCGGAGGGGTTGGGGGTCTGACCATGAACAAAGACGTCTTCAACTAGCCTCTCGTAAATTACACGTCCCGTACCCGTACGTGAACAAGTATCCAACAAGGATATCCGTGAGCGCTGTAAACATCAGTCTCGGAAATGGTAAAGAAACAAGGTATTGTGTGACTGAGCCATTATCTAAGGCGTGAAGACCATCGATGCCAGTTCCGCTCAGCGCATTAAACCACAATGGAAGTATCGAACCATAAGTCTCACTGAAAATTAGAATCTACGAGGCAATTATGAGAAGCACTATCCTATATGGGTGTGAAACGTGGGCTGCCGAAACTCGAAATAGTAGAAACATAGATGATTAGATGACACGAATGCCTCCTTCGTAAATTACACGTCCCGTACCCGTACGTGAACAATTTTTTTCACGTATTTTTGTACCGTACGTAAACAAGTATCCAACAAGGATATCCGTGAGCGCTGTAAACATCAGTCTCGGAAATGGTAAAGAAACAAGGTATTGTGTGACTGAGCCATTGTCTAAGGCGTGAAGACCATCGATGCATCTCGGAGTCCGCTATTGAAAGTACAGCCGCTTAAAAATTGGAGCGGTTGCTCTAGAGGCCAGAAGAAACATTGGTAGTAAATGATAAAAGCAGCGTAGGTCCGCTTGAAGGTTTCCATATCTTCGGTCGGGTCTGGGGCAGAATCGAAGCCATGCTTCACCACGTCCAAGCCGCTGCACCTGACCATGCCTCATTCAGACTTCTGTTGGTGAAAATATGTATGCCGGGCGAGGCGGAGCAGCGTCTAGTTCCCATCAAAAGTAAAGCAAGTAAAGTATACACATAATCAAAGGGAGAAAGGCTTCAAGTAAAGCGTTTTATTATTTAACTTAAATAACAACGATCCAGAGAAGTTGCAACAATGACCAAAAACTCCATCATTCATTGATAAGATAT
The DNA here is from genome assembly GCA_027921565.1 of Artemia sinica. Lineage (NCBI taxonomy): Eukaryota > Metazoa > Arthropoda > Branchiopoda > Anostraca > Artemiidae > Artemia > Artemia sinica. The sequence goes on from CM051271.1 coordinate 52,827,046, forward strand.
TGGCTTCAAACAGGCACGTAATAAATAAGGAGTTGGGAGGTATACCAACAAGAGATTAGCCTCAAACATTAAGGTAATCAAAAGAAGAGGGATGAGTATCAAACAAAACATAGGCATAGGGGAGAAGGGGATTTTTGGACCCGTGGCTTCACCGAAATGTCAAGATTTCTGTCATTTAGCAGACAGTGCGATGCAAGTAAACCATTTTTGCTTTATATCTAGACTACTTTATAGCAACTGTCATTCCTGCATTTCTTGCGCAATTACTTCCTAGACTACCAGTGGCGTAGATAGGGGGCGTGGTTAGTGGTGTGGTGCGGACTGGACTGGACGGCACAGAGGGAAGCAGTGGCGTAATTTTGTCAAAATCCTGGGGAGGGGGATTTGGAGCCAATTTTCCCAAATCAACTTAAAATGACAGTGAAAACTGAAAATTGAGTCATATATTACTACAAAGGAAAAGATACACTAAAGAAAACTGACCTGTTTCTCTGGATACTTAAATTATGCAGGCTTAACTTAATTCTGACAAAATTTTCGCAGAAACTAAACTTCCTTTGGGATGGGGGGGGGTATGCAAAATGAGGACTGGGGGATGGATCTGGAGGAGGGAAAACTTGGGCCTGGAGAGGGCAGTTGCTCCCCTGTCCCAATAGAAAATTACGCCCCTGGAGGAAAGAGAACAAAAAGAGTAGTATAAGCGGTCTAAATTATATTACGTCCACGGAAGATCAAGCTCCTATTTCTGAAGACACCAAAGCGACAATTATAAGCATTGTATAGAGCGTGGTCTGGATTCAGAAGTAGGAATTCTTGGTATCAAAGTTGAATGCGCTACTCCGCAATCCTCAAGTTCTCCTAACCCGGCCTTGTTGAAAAAAAAAAAAAAAAAAAAAAAATCTCCCTGAGAAACTAAAACCACATCTTAATTCCAATACAGCTCCAGAGTTCTAAGTGTTATTATTTGTGTAAATAATTCTTCCACTCTATGGCAAGTATCATGTTCACACACATACACAAAAAAATATATGTAGTTGAATATAGTTAATTTTATCCTCACCATTTTCAAAACGGTTCGTGGTAACGAACTGTAAGTAAGGAGCGACTCGGCTCAATACTAACCGAAACTCTAAAAAACGGAATTCTGATATCAATAGATACATCAAAAGAATCAGTTTTTTATGCTGGTTTGAAATATATAAGTATCATCGAGTTTAGTGGTACCCATCAAAATTTACGAGCCTGAAAAAAACTGCCTTATTTTCGGAAAAAGGGGAAACACCCCCGAAAATAATATAATCTTAATGAAAATCACACCATCAGATTCAGCATATCAGATAACTCTACTTTTGAGGTTTCAAGCTCCTATCTGCAAAAATGTTGAATTTTGCATTTTTTGCCAGAAGAAAGATCACGGATGCGTGTTTATTTGTTTTTTTTTTCCCAGGGGTGATCGTATCAACCCAGTGGTCCTAGAATATCGTGGGAGGGCTCATTCGGACGGAAATTAAAAGTTCTAGTACCCTTTTTAAGTGACCAAAAAAATGGAGGGCAACTAGGCCCCCTCCCACACTCATTTTTTCTCAAAGTCACCCGATCAAAATTTTGAAATAGCCATATTGTTCAGCATGGTCGAAAATATAATAAAAATCTTATCTGCAAAAATGTGGAATTTTGTATTTTTTTTACCAGAAAAAAGATCACGGATGCGTGTTTATTTGTTTATTTCCCCGGGGTGATCGTATCGACCCAGTGGTCCTAGAATATCACAAATATAAGATATTAGATGCATCTTCAGCTGCATGTTGAAGATGTGAGTCTGAAATTTGAGTTTCTAAAATTTAAAATTTGAGGATAGCGATTAGGACAGGTGGAGGAAGACGTTTCTTCTCCAAATACAAACCTGCGAAATAATATAAAATTCAACTCATTCTACAAAAAAATATAATAAATCTGTCAGCTTTAATTAGTCTTGACAGATTAGAATGAATACTATTTAAATATTTCAACAATAAATTTATATAGTTCAAAGTATATAAATTTATATATTAAATTTATTTTATCTAAATTTATATGTATACATTTATATAAACTCAACGTATATAATATAGTTATATAGTTCAATATAGTTTAAATTGGCGCCCCGCCAATTAAATTAATTGATTACGTAGGGACGTTCAATTAATCAATTAATTAATTAATTAAGTAGGGACATGTAAGTATTTCTTTTTTGCAAGAAGATACAAAAAAAAGGCATTTTAAGGGAATTTAGAGAGGAGCATTTAATTTTTCTTCGATTTTTTAAAATGAAAATTCCAAAGATAGTATATTTTAGATCTAAGGGAGGGGGGGGGGGCAGTTGTCCTTCCCAGATTGGCAACCCTGTTGGTCTAAAGAAATTCAATAACTCTATCATCTCCTATATTCACACGTGTTTGACCCATGATAAATTTAGGTCCATTCGATAAAATATTTATATCCTTAGATGTAAAACCTTGGACGATAGATGGAGGGCCAGGGCAAACTCTAGGAAGGAAAATCCTTTACTGTTGAAAATTTTCATCATTATCATCAACATTATCAAATTATCATCTCCTATATCTGAAATCTTACAAGGAGAAGAGTAACCAGACAGAACAGATCGGCTGTTCGATCACAAAAGGCTGAAAAGACCAAAACACAGATACCCGATAATTCGAGAGGTATTCAGTAAAATAAAAAATTACGAACATGATAAAATTAGACTAAACTCCAAAGGAAGAAGAAGAAGAAAGAAAAATAAGTTCCTAAATCTAAATTTCATTTGCTAACATCCTAAATTTCAGAATGACGGTCAGTAATTAAAAGGCGTCACTCTGCCTTTACTGGCGTTAACTCATAAAAAAAAATGAATTTTAATTAGCATTAAAACATTACAATGAATGCAAATCAAACATTTCAACAATAATTTTATATGGTGTACATCCTAAAGAAAATCCATGTCATCCCATATCAAAAATCTGAAACCTCACAACAGTAAAAATATATCAAAACGTTCATATGGATCCAAATTGCAGAAGTAGACAATTAGTTGGAAATCCAAAAGGTGTTAAGTCACAAACGATTTTTTAGACGATGTTGCCTTTCAAGTTAAAATAAAATGAAAATAATCATATGTATATATGACAGGTAAAACTTTGAATTGAGACAGCAAAAATAAAATAAGATAGAAATATTCAGGCATTTTTTAGCTTATTTTCCCCTGTTTTAATAAAGTTTAGCCCATTATTTATCAATATGGATATTTCCATTTCATTTAATAAGTCATAAAAACAAAAACCAGTTGTTTGCTCAAAGTATTCATAAAAGTGGAATAGAAAGACAGCTAAATGAGCTCAAAAAGATGATGGAGGGGTGGGAGCATTTCAAGTTTGGGTCAAAAACATATATTTCGTTTCAAATATCAGTTTTTTTTACTTTTCACAAAGTTTTAGCCTTTTACGGGGAAGAGGTCATTGTTCAAATGTTTCAGTTTTTTTACTTTTTGTAAAGTTTTGGCCTTTTAAAGTTTTGGCATTAAGGCCTGAAATAGACCAATCAATCCACTTGCTTAGTTAAGCATCAATTATAGTCAAGCTGCAAATTTTAAAGTGGCAGCTGCATGCAGCTGCAACGATGTTTTTTTTTTTTTCTTAAAAATTACGACATACCATCTCAAAAATATGTAACTTGTTTCATTTCATCGATCTGCTTTCTTCCTCTATTTATAGAAGTTTCTCTGTGTCAAATTCACTTTTATCTTTTCAAAACTTTTATTTCTTTTATACAATTTTCCATCTCTTCATGTTTAATTTAAAAATAATATTTTCTATTTTCGTTTCTATTATTATTTCTTATATTTTTTCTTGAAGTGAGTTTAACGTCAATTTTAGTTTTAAATTGGAACTTCTAGAAAGGTATAGTCAGAATAAGAACAAACCATCATGCTCCCCTCCCCCCTCATTTTTTTTTATCAATTTCTCCCTCCACCGAAACAAATTCTTGCTTAAAAGTCAATTGACAATGAATGTAAGCAGATAAGTGTGGTAAGGAAGCAAACAAGGGAATTATACAAATTTTGCCAGTCAATTTTAGGAGTTTTTTATATGCACCGTAAATCAACCGTAAATGTGCCAACTAACAAAAAAAAAGAAGAAAATTCAGCTTTTTGAAATAGGTCATCCAAAAAAAATAATAAAAATAAAACCAACAAAAAAACATAGTTTTGCAACCAGTTTTATGAGTCTTGAAGTGCCCAGGGCACCGAAATTAATTTATAACCAAACTTAGATTGTAATCTAAATCATTGCTCAACGAAAATATATACCTAGCCCACTCTAATGCTTAACCCTCAACATAAGGACCATTTATGAAGAAGCGGAATAGTAATGTAATTTAAATTGTAATTAATTACAACTTAATTTGAGACCTCAGTACAGGGACCAATTATTTGTAAGTAGAATAGTATTGTGATAAATTGTGATTCAAATTAATTTTAAATTCAGTTATAAATTAAAGCACTGTGTAAATGGAACTACTTCACAGTAATTATGAGCTCTCAGTACAAGGACCAACTATTTACAAGTGGCACATTGTCGCTGTTTAAATTATAATTTAAATTTCAGTTGTAATTAACTTTAAACTACATAATAAATTAAAATTTTGTGTAAAATTCAAAGTATTTTCGAGTGAAAAATTAATGTTTAATTGAAAAATTGTTGTTTAATTAAAACCAAACTGTATTGTGTTAATTTAAAGGTATTGCGTAAATTTAAAGTATTGTGAAACAAAAAAAATGGACCAAAATTTCAATAAAATTACAATTTTGTTAAAATTAATTATTTGTTTAAAGCATTGTGGAACGAAAAAATGAACCTATTTAACTCTTATACTTTGCCCTCATCATAAGGACCAATTATGTATAAGTGGAACAAGGGGGCAGATTCATAGAAATTTAGGGGGGGGAGGAAAAGACTAATTTTTATTAAAGATGCAAATAGCAGAATACATTTTTTTGGTAAAAATATTCCCCTCCCCTAAACATAAGGGAGGTAAGATTTCGTTTTTTTTTTCGATTTTTCAATGCGAAAAAGGAAAATATATTTTTCAAAATTCAAGGTGCAATTCTCCCCCCCCATTGGCGCCCCTGAAGCGGAATTTTCAAGTGTTTTAAATTTTAATTAATATAATTTAATTTTAAATTTCAATAACTTAATTTGAGACCGCAGCATGAGGACCGATTATTAATAAGCGGAACAGTATTGTGATTTATAGATTAAATTTTAATTATGATAAAAAATATATTCAAAATTTAAATTGTAATATATTAATTGTAAAATATTAATTAAAGCATTGTATAAAATTCAAAGTGTTGCATAACAACAAAATGAGCACTGTTATATTAAGCCCTCGCCAAATGGAATAATTAGAATACTATTGTGATTTAAATTTTAAGTAATTTTAAATTTAATTGTAAACTGATAAATTGTATAAAAACCAGATTATAACGAATAAAGGGCCAAATTCACTGTAATGCTGAGCCCTCAACATAAAGACAGGTTAAGTATACGTGGTCCTTACAGCATTACCAAAAACAATCGCCACAATAACAACACTATTAAGAAAAGCAATAAAATCAGGGATTTTAAATAAACGATTAATAATAAAAATCAGCTAAACAAAAAATATAAATAAATAGTAGTGATAATGAAAATAATAATATTTAAAAAAAAAAAAAAAAATAAGCGATACACAGTGCATGCCAAATGTTTGCATTCAAAAATAAATCATGTGAGCTTAGTTTATACACAATATCCAGGGTTGTTATTCCTACAATATTTATGTTAAATGAAAGTTTTAACGTTAAAATGTGAATGTTAAATGTTAAAATGGAAAAAGATAAGGTTTAGGGGGAATTTAGAAATTACAAATCTGGAAAAAAATACTGAGAGATTAAACTTAGACAAGAAAGAAAACTAGGCATCGCGCCAAAGACTAACTGGATGATTTTTTTACTGGCTTCGGGAAACTAAAAAAAGTGGCAACCCTGGTATTAATAAAAAAATAGGCGAATTCAAGGATTTCATTAGGGAGGAGGGTTGTAGAAGTCCTCCCTTAATGTTGTTTGGCAAAGTTTTAGTAGAGGACATTTTCCTCTCATAAGAATCCTTAAATAACAATTGTTAGTATATCAGACACTAGAATACAAGAAAATGGGTAAAAGAGACGCAAAAACAGTAGAAATACCTCACAATACCTCACACAATACCTCATTTACGGAGAAAACAATACTACCATTAAAAACCCAGCTTTAAATCAGACTTTTCAGTAAAATAAAAGACAAATACATTCTGCATAGCATCCAGCACCATAAACGTTCCCAGAATTTCTGCCGGGGAGGAGGAGAGCGCGAGTTTTTGCTAATTCAGAAGGAGGAAAGGGGGAGGGAAGAGAAATAAGATGAAGAAAGGGAGAAAATCAAGTCATTTTAATGAATTTAAGTTTTGTGTAGTTTTTCTTGTGGATCATCAAAATTGCATATTTATCATATGCATCATAAAAGCAGGAATCAGGCGTTCCGCCCCAAAATCAAGATTCATACAAAGTAACCTAACCATCTAGAAATACAAAGATATTAAAATAAAAACACTTCTTCTCCCCTGAACTCACCTTTCGTTAAATAATGCAATTACTCTTATTATTTAATTTGTTTTTTCTTCCTATTCAGGGGGGAGGGGCGGGTGTAGTTCAGAAATTTGAGTGATTATATCCTCCTTGGAAATTGTGCAGCTACATAAAGGTTTTCTTAGACGGAAACTCCTTGGAAATTGTGCAGCTACATAAAGGTTTTCTTAGACGGAAAGAGCGCTATAAACAGGCGAAGCATTTCTTTTTTATTTCTAAAAACATTTTACAATATGGATGAATGATTTCAACCAAATCTTTTTAATTAATTTTTTAAAAGTTAAGTGTCAATGATGTTTTAACAGTGTCATTATTTTTGATAGATTAAAAATGAAAACAAAAGAAGCATCGCTCAGTGGAATGGATCAGGGATATACACAGGGGGCCTCCATGAAATCCCAATTTTTTTTCCAGATTCCTGGGCAGTTCTTCTTCTTCAAATTATGAAATGCAATTTTTATGCCCCCCCCCCCATATCCATAAAAATTTTCTACGTAAGTGCCTGGAGTAAAGGTTTGAGTATTTGATTATTCAGGCAGAACCAAAATCTATAAATGATTAGGCTTACCAGGGCCGTATCATGTATTTTTTTTTTTTTTTGGGGGGGGGGGGGGGGTACAATTTTTGTTAACGAATAAAAAATTTGTTTATATTGTTTTTGTTACGTTTTTAAGAGTCGGAGAAACGTTTCGGGGGAGGAGGGAGGTCAAACAAATTCATGCCGTTCAAGAAGTGACGAACATTCTTTTCGTTTCCAGAATATGAATGCTAGCAGCGTCCAGTTTCAAGCTAATTTCGACACTTCGGCAGAAATAATGGCAACGCTGACAGGCAGATATAACAATACGGACCAATCTAACGGTATATTATGGGCAAAGTGATTATTTTAAACATTATCTATAATTCTCACATAATCACTCTGACATTTTCGTATATATGGGCACTGTGAATAAAAACAATCAATCACTTGGCCTAGAGCATGGACCCAGATAATCTTACATCAATACATCTGCTGTAATATAAATAGGATGAAACCCCTGACTTTAAAGAGTGGTTTAGAACTAGTGGGAAAAGGCTAATCAGTTTGATTTAATTTCAGAACTTATATTCGATAAGGCAGGGAACTTTTTTCCCTGCTTCACAATAGAAATAAAAAATTAACAACTAGAAGATTTATTTCTTCTAAAACAGTTCTGAATGTTAACTTAAAAGCTTATTTCATTACCAAAAGTAATATTGTTTCCTCTCAAGTAATACAATTTACTTTTAAAGTACCATAATTTTGAACAAAATTTAACACGACTGAGTCTTAGCCACAAGTAATTTAAAAATACTACTTTAAAGTTAGTGGAGATAAAGCTAATTACTTTGATTTAATTTAAGGATTTTTAGTTAATCAGGAACCACCTGTTTAAAGCAGCCTTACCAATCATATTTGATTACAAAAAAACTATAAATCTTCAGCCTATATAGCCTATATAGCTTATAATAGCCTATAAATCTTCATCACTATCACGATGATCAGCAGATTTGCCTGCTCCACTGGATACTTCCATGTCCACCTCCATTCCATCTGAGCCTCGAATATCTTCATTCACCGGTTCTAAAAAATTTTAAATATCTAGTATTGGCTACTAAATTTTAAAGGATTATATTACTTTAAAATACAAGAATGAAAAATAAAAATAATATAAAAATTTAAACTCCCAGGAATTTATCGACAGACAAATTTACAAAAATACAAGCCAGAGAGCATTTCGGTTCATTAGGACAACCCCAAACTCAAACACATGCATTATATAAATAAACAAACAAAAAACAATAGCTTTTACTAACGGGCTAACACGCTGAACGGTAACTATGTCAAACGGTAATTTAGTTAAAGCTCTACTAAAACAAAATAACACAAAATAATAATTCAAATTACAATATAAATATCTTGTAGATACCACTATATTTTGAAAGATTATCTTATTTTATATAATTGGTAAGTGTCCGTAACTCGTTACCAATCACGAATCTGAAAACAATCACATGATGTTTCTCAATAGGTACCCAATGACAAGGTAACATTTCTTAACGGAATAATCAAGTTTCTGTCCTGACAAGAGAGCATATATTTGTTCTTGTTTATGTCGTGCGACATGTCGTCGATCGTCATGTCATCCGTTTTCTTTTGTTATACCTCCCTGTCGTTCGAAAGGATCTCCTGCCTGCTTATGCAATTTGAAAGGAACCCAAGAGCGTCTCAATTTTTTTTTCGCTTTTGTGAATTTGCCACACTGGGGTGGCAAATTTCTCCTTCTTTCTTCTTTCTCCTTCTTCTACTCTTCGTTGCAATGTTTCTTGTTTGTGCTTTTGCTCTCATATTGTTATTATATTCGTGTTTATTTTTGAGGGTCTAAATATTTTTGTGATAAAACATACCCTTTGTTTGGAGTGTAACTCCATTTGAATATTTGTTTTTCTTCATTTTGTATGTTAAGAAAATCACGAAATCATAACAAATGTATTTAAGTGTTTGATTTTATAAAGTGGCGGCTAATTATAAAAGAGAGATTTTGTTTTTGAAGAGAGTTATAAAAAGTAAGTACGTTACATAATAAGAATCTTATAGAAAAGTGGGAAACTAAAAAATGTGAAAAGTAAAGAGCCATAAAACGAGCAAAAATTAAGCCATATAACAAGTAATGCTTAAAACGAACATAAATTACTAAGAATGAATATATGAAACCTAAAACGAACAAAATCAAAACGAATAATTGCAACAAAGCTAAAAATAACAAATACTACTACAAAACACACTTTATAGAAAAGAATTTTCGGTACTGTTCTGTTATTAAATAAAAAAAAAAACAAAGTTTCCCGAGGTAAGTAAAGAGCGAAGTTGAAACTTAAAACAGACAAAAATTATTAATTTAAAGCCTATTTAATATATATCAATAAAACTAGTACAAATAAACCAACTAATTATGTTTTCCTATGCTTTTAGGATCATACAAAACTAGCGCTTTACTGAAAACACAAAAGTCAAGTATAAATAACAGGATTATTGATTTAAGAGTCAAAAGTGAGGTTGTAGCCTGCCAACACTAAACGAATCTATAAAGCTTTTCATAGTCTTGCACCAGTTGTGACATGAGTAACTTTCAGTATACAATTAAAAGTATCTTAAAAACATAAGCGTAAAACTAAATATTTTTTAATAACCGCGAAGTAATTGACCAGCAAACAGAAATATTGGATTGATTTATGAAGCAGCATTTTGATCTCGTCAGCTATAATATCAATAGTTGGTAATATACAGTCTTAAATTGTAAGAAATATGCTTTAGTATCACTTGAAATGAAGATCAAATAAGATATAATATGAACCCTGGAAATCTGATTATTTCTCTCTGTACAACAGTGAAATTTCAAGCTATGATACAAATTCTAAAGCTAGTCTATAGTCCTAATACTATCAAGTTGGCTTTACTTCGAGCTTGTGTACAAACTAATCATGACATGTCCTTTTCAGAACCAAAACGAGAGCCAGTCATTGAACTGAGCCATTATGCAGAAGTGATACCAAATTAAACGTAAAAAAAATAAAGGAAAATCCTAAAATGGATTGTTGCTTTAGCTTTTACTGTGCCAAAACCCCTATATTATTTTGTGTTTTCAGTAAAGCGCTAGTTTTTCTATAATCCTGAAAGCATAGGGAAACATAAATAGTTAGTTTATTTGTACTAGTTTTATTGATATAGATATATATATATATATATATATATATATATATATATATATATATATATATATATATATATATATATATATATATTATATATATATATATATATATTAGATAGGCTGTATCTAATATATATCTAATGCATCTAATATATATATATTATATATATATATATATATATATATATATATATATATATATATATATATATATATATATATATATATATATATATATATATATATATATATAATATATATATATATATATATATATATATATATATATTAGATAGGCTGTGAAGTAATAATTTTTGTCCGTTTTAAGTTTCAACTCCGCTTTTTACTTCTCTCGGAAAAACTTTGTTTTTTAAAATTAATCTTTGTTCGTTTTTGATTAAAATTTAATGTAGAAACAACGCTGCCATGATCTTTTTTATTTATACGGAATAATCTTTTTTATTTATACGGAATAATGTATGTTCGTTTTAAGTTTTAATGTCACTTCTTACTTTCAGTTGAAAACTTATTTTTAATATAATTTCTAATTATCACCGATCTAGGAGAGATAAGATACCCCTAGAAAATACTGCAAACAACCCTGACAGCTAGGAACAACTTTCAGTCTATAACATAAATTACATTATCCATACTTCACAAAACAATACATGTTTTTCAGGAACGTTTGTTTTTCGATGAGCAAAAAGCTGTTTTTACTCGGCCGACTTCGCCTGAAAAAGTCACAATGAAGACAGGGCTTTATAAATCACCTACTGACTAGAAGGAACTAGAAGGCTACTGTCATAAAAGAGAGTTGTTTAAGGGATCATTTAAAAGCTTATATTTATACCTAATCGATTTTTATAATTTGACTTAATAGCACATTCCCATAAAGTACACTTTCAGTTGTTTTCCCAACTTTTTAAATGAAACAAGTGCCTTTTCCAATGAAATGACCAAAAAAAAAGTATTTTTCAAAATCTAGGCAAGAGCAAAAACTAAGGGGGCAAGGACGTCCCTTCCCCTTAATTACCGCCGTTTGAACCAGCACACAGGCTTCATCGCAGAGTGAAGTTTGAAGGTTCAATCCAAAACTGTTGATCAATCAAGCTTAATGTTTGGTAAAATTTTAGTTGAAAAGTTTTTAATTTTAGTTAATTTGTTTTCGCAATAATCTTTTACTTTTAAGATGAGTAGGCGATTTATGAAACTTACTAAGAAGGTCTGGAAGTACATGTGAGGGTTCTTATAAACCTCTAGTTTAAGGACTATGGACTATAATTATTGCAATGGTACCGTTTTATGCTTCCAAACTCTTCCACTTAAGCAGTGGTACCAAAAGTGACGTTTTTAGTGCTATATGGCACTTTTGGATGGTAAAATTGATAAAAAGCACGTAGATATGAGTAATAGGTTTTAAATCTGCCTTCCCGGGATATGCCTTAAAAAATGAGCCCATCATGTTTGCAAAAATAGTGGATTATCTGAAAAGTAATCATAACAAGGGACAAACCATGATCGAAAAAAAAAAATCCAAGCTGGAATCGAACGCATGACAATCTAATTTGAACTCCAGCGCTGTACTGACAGAACCACGCTTCTAATAATGTAATTTAATATATTGGTGTTTGTAGGAATTAAATTGCGTAGCTTATCAAGGCGGACTGGAGGAGGAAGTTGCAGGAGGTGTTCTTGCAAATCTTCAGTTAAGGGTTCTGGACCATAATTATTACAATGATAACGTTTTATGCTTCCAAGATTGTCCACTTAAGAAGTGGCACCAAAAATGTTGTTTTCAGTGCTATATCTCACTTACGAATGGTAGAATTGATAAAAGGCACGTAGACACGAGCAAAAGTTTTCAAATGAGCCATTAGACATCACCCTAATAAGTTCTGGTAGCCCACAAGCCCTAGCTTGTCCACTTGAGACATGGCATCAAAAGTGAAGTTTTTAGTGCTATTTGAAACTTGCAGATGGTGGAATTTAAAGGAAGAATGTAAATATGAGCAATAATCTTTATATGAGCTATCAAAATCTATCGAAGATTTTCTAGTAGCCCACTAGACCCACCCTCGAGAAACGGCATAAAAAGTGCCATTTTTCGTGCCATATGGCACTTGCACAAGGCGGAATTTATATAAACCACGTACATATGAGAAATAGCTTTTGAATGAGCTCTTAAGCATCTCTCTATGATGTTCTAGTAACCCGCTAGGCCTGGAAAAAGAAGAAAAAACGAGCGTTTTAACATTTTTTAAGTTTTAGTTACTATGTGCTGTGGTCCGCTCTTTACTAGGTTGCAGCTAATGCTTCAACCATGACAAAGAGTTCATTGTAAATGTACTCTTTGTCGTAATGAACTCTTTGTTGAAGGTGGAGGACTGTAATTATCCTTCAAAAGGTTTTGGATCATGATGATCTTAATGGTGTACTTTTTATTTCGATCTGACACTATTTTAAAGGGGTTTCAGGCTCTTTTTCGAAATCACCATAATTTTTTTTTCGCAATAAACTTTTACTTTTAAGATTAACAAAAACCTGATTCAGTGTCAGATGGCAATTTTTTCTCACTAAGCAGTTTTTTTTGAAAACGCGTTTTTCAACTTTTGATTACTATGGGTTGTGGTTCAGTCTTTACCAGTTTGCAGCTGCCGCTACAACCATGATAGCGCCTATGTATTTTAAGTTCTTCATAAAGTAGAACTTGTTTCTTTGACTAATCTTAATAGAAGATCACAAAATATGATGAAAATATAATACTTTAGAAAAAAAATTGGGATATATATTTGCATATTAGGGGGTGGGGGGGGGGGAAGTAAAGCATAGTGAATCTCTATGGAAAATGTGTTAGGTAAAATTATTCTGAATATTATGAAGTAAGAATAGTTTTCTATTATTAGTTTTCTTCACTGTCCAAATATTTTACCCCCATCCCCCTAATGTACAAATATATAGCCCATCTATTCTTCCACTTGTCTTTGTCTTAGAAAAAAAAGTTTCTGTTTTAATGACGTTGGTGCTTTTAGCTTAGTGTTTGTTAGGCAACTTTTTTTTTATTAAGTGAAACGGCCAAAGGAGTAAAATAAAAAACAAAAAAAAAAGGAGAATGTTTCTGTTTTAATGGACCTGGCGCTTTAAGCAGCGTTTGTCAGTCGATTTTTTTTTCCTAATTTCAGTGGAACGTCCAAAGAGTGAGAAAACATACACAATATATATTTCGCATCGAAATTGATCGAAGTTAACTATCATTTTTACAACAGAAATATCAAAATTCATCTAAAGAATTTTACACCACAAATAACTGAGATTTTAAATAGGGTATTATAGAGAAAAAAACAATAAGAACGAAGTGACAATTTCACGCATCAGCTTCTTAAATAAACAGAAATTCATGGCAAGTCTTGAAAGAGAAAACGACATTAACGAGGGCAATGGACTCATCAACTGGGTTCAAATGCTGGGACAGAGACGCGATTTTTCCAGGGACATACTATTACTATTCAATTGTGGCTTTTTGTTCTAATATGTACTTGAAATTATAATTGAAGTTTTTCTTTTAAAGGACAAATGAACTGAATAAATAGAACTGTAATCCATTTTAACGTAACTGGTTTAATCATGTGGCGAACTAATTAATTTGAAGTGATTTGACACTTTCACGTGTCTACACCAAAGAAATAAATTTTGAAACAATGAATATATGGCCACTAGGAAGATGAAGAAGAAGAACAATCAAACTAATATTTTTTTTTTTGTATACAACAAGGCCTTTTCAGAGTTGTAACTGAGAGAGAATTTAAACCACGATTATTTAAAAAAAAAGCAAAGAATCTAAAATCAAAAGAGGAAAAAAAATCCTTTTATCCTTTTTAATATTTTATGTTCTTTAAATTTTAAATTCTTTCCTTTTTTAACCTCTTAAAGGAGAAAGGAAAGAAGAAGAAGAATCTAATATATATTTCACCTGTCTACAATAAAGAATTCTCAGCGTTGAGACAAGAAACAATTTAAACCAAAACTATTTTAAAAAAGCAAAGAATGCAAAATCAAAAGCGAATAAAAAAAAAAAAAAAAAAAAAAAAAAAAAAAAATCAAACCAATGAAAAATCCAAGAATCAAACCTTTCTTTTTATTCTCTATCTTTTTATTATTTTTCATTTCCTTTCCTTTGATTTCTTTTTTTTCTATCCATTGTTCTATTTTATTATCTTTAAATTTTATATTCTTTCCTTTTTTTAACCTGTTGAAGGAGAAAGGAAAGAAGAAGAAGAATCAAACGAGTACTGTATTTGTCTACAATAAGGCATTCTCAGCGTTGAAACAGGGAAAGAATTTAAACCGCAACTGTTTTAAAAGCAAAGAATGCAAAATCAAAAGCGAATAATAAAAATAATAAAATAAACCAATGAAAAATCCAAGAATCCAGCATTTCTTTTTATTATTTTTCATTTTCTTCCTTTTGATTTCATTTTTTCATTCTTTTGAAGATTTTTCCTTTTTTAACTTGTTAAAGGAGAAAGGAGAGAAGAAGATCTAACAAATATTTCATCTGTCGACAACAAGGCATTCTGAGAGTTGAGACAGGGAAACTATTTAAACCACAATTGTTTTACAAAAAAGCAAAGAATGCAAAACCAAAAGCGAATTAAAAAAAAAAAAAGAAAAAAAATCAAACTAATGAAAATCCAAGAATCAAACCATAATTTTTACTATTTTTCATTTTCTTTCTTTTGATTTCATTTTTTCTATTTCTTTTGAATATTTTATACTTTAAATTTAAATTTTTTCCTTTTAACCTGTTAAAGGAGAAAGGAAAGAAGAAGAAGAAGAATCTAACGAATATTTCACCTGTCTGCAACAAGGCATTCTCAGCGTTGAGACATAAAAACTATATAAACCACAATTGTTTAAAAAAAAAGCAAAGAATGCAAAATCAAAAGCGGATAAAAAAATAAAATAAAACCAATGAAGGTCCAAGAATCAAACCTGTATTTTATTATTGTTCATTTTCTTCCTTTGATTTCATTTTTTCTATTTCTTTTGAATATTTTATTCTCTTTAAATTTTTTTTTTTCCTTTTAACCTGCTAAAGGAGAAAGGAAATAAGAAGAATCTAACGAATATTTCACCTGTCTACAACAAGGCATTCTCAGCGTTGAGACATGGAAACTATATAAACCACAATTAATTAAAAAAAAAACAAAGAATGCAAAATCAAAAGCGAAAAAAAAATGAAAGCCCAAAAATCAAACCTGTATTTTTATTATTTTCATTTTCTTTCTTTGATTTCATTTTTTTCTATTTCTTTTGAATATTTTATTCTCTTTAAATTTTTTTTTTTCCTTTTAACCTGTTAAGGAGAAAGGAAAGATGAAGAAGAATCTAACGAATATTTCACCTGTCTACAACAAGGCATTTTCAGCGTTGAGACAGAGAAACTATTTAAACCACAATTGTTTTAAAAAAGCAAAGAATGCAAAATCAAAAGCGGATATATATATATAAAAAAATAAAACCAATGAAAATCCAAGAATCAAACCTGTATTTTTATTATTTTTTATTTTCTTTCTTTGATTTCATTTTTTCTATTTCTTTTGAATATTTTATTCTTTTTAAATTATATTTTTTTTTCCTTTTAACCTGTTAAGTAGAAAGGAAAGAAGAAGAAGAATCTAATGAATATTTCACCTGTCTACAACAAGGCATTCTCAGCGTTGAAACAAGGATAGAATTTAAAAACAAAGGATAGAAAAACAAAGAATACAAAATCGAAAGAGAATAAAGAGCAAAACCAAACCAATGGAAAATCCAAGAATCACATCTTTCTTTTTACTCCCTTTCATTTTCTTTCTCAGAAGGTGTAGCTTACCTATGAAGGTGAAGTTGTCTTTGGGTATCAAAGATAGTAAACACTCGATTTTTTACAGAAAAAAAAGCGTTGTCAAGTTTAATTAATTAGTTTTGCTTAATCAACGTTGAACGTGGCAAAACTAACGAAAATGTGATACTACCCTAAAAACTTCACAATTCCGAAACAAAGAAAATCTGGGAAATTACGGTTTTCAGGTTTGATTAGACGGGGATAGGGGGCAAACATGTATTTTCTATATATTTTGATGTCCTTGATAGTTTGAATTTGGCAATATCAATTAGCAGTCCCCTACTCTCTTTGAAACCTAGGTCCTAGTGATACAGCCTAGGCTCGTCTGCCCGTCAAGGTATGATTATAACTGTAAATATTCTCGTTATTTTTTGCTAATAATATTTAAACCCCTTCCAGAAACCTATTATATACTCTAAGTGGGAGCATGGGGTAAGCTAAGCGTGGATATATCTGCGGTGGTGGTAGAGGTTTAGGAAGCGAAGCTTGACTCTCCGTCCGTAGGTAGCATAAGAAACCCGTCAGCTTACCTCAACGTTGTGAAGGGGTGTAAAAATTACTAAGCTTCACGCCGAGCAAGGTGATGGCTAACGCACTGCAGGATGACCTTGAGGAGTGGCACCCCTCAAGTGGCACCATTCCAAACCCCTTGGCTTTGGAATGGCTTTGGAAAAATTATAGCCTAATAAACGACACATCATTTGTAGTGGAATATGACTAATGGTTCTCTCCACGCAGTAACATAATATTTGTAGCCATGAACATATAATAAGTCCGAGGTAAGAGGCTTGAGATTGTCTGTGCAGGATTTCAACTTATGTTGATAGAAGAGCATCGCCAAGTGTGGGAAACCACGTTGTAACCATGATGGACCCAGGATTGCAAAAGGCCCAGGGACCCAGGATTCAACTGGAAGCCCCAGGGACTTCTTGCTGCCTGGTTCTAAGCCGGCTTAAGCACTTCGATGTAGACTTGAGTAGATACGTGATCCCCGTCCTGCACTGGTTCTAGGACCATTGCTTTTCCTGAGGCCAAAATAATTTCGATGATTTAAAGAAAATGAAAATTACAACTTGGAATGTCACGACTAGACCCCGGCGCCGCGCCGGCGGATCGACCGAACGCCGCCGACGAGAGGCCCGGTCGAACGCCGCCGAAGTGTCGTAACGCCGCCGGCGCGCCGCAGGCGCCCCACCGCCGGTAGAGGCGGCGGCATTCGGTCGACTATAAATTAATTTTGCGGCAATTCTTTATTGCGTCAACCGCAAAGTCGGAGCTTTTCCTTCTCGTGTGGTTTAGTATTTTGATTTTCCTGATTAGAAATCAAGCAGGGCTTGCACTATCCCCGAATTTTCGGGTATTTCCCCGAAAATCTGTGCGTCACCCCGAAAAAAAATTTGGTTCCCCGAATCCTCGAAAATCACGCAATCACGGTGCCACCCCTAGCGATTTATCACCAGTGACTTTCCCTGCGAAATATTACTTTGCATACCATAATTCTTCACTACTCTCTTGTTCATTAATTTTCGTCTCTTTTGTTACTTTGCATAAAAACCAGACAGATGCAATATGCAATTGCAAATATTGCAATATACACAGTTCTTCATATGTTGGCAAAAAACCTTCTATTGAGACAAAATTTAGCTATAGACTAAGCTATGTACAAGGTTGGGGAATTAAAGATTGAACCGGAAGTTACCCCAAAAATATAATTCATAAATAAATTGTAAATTATTGCCTATAGAGGGGGGATAGGGGGCTATCATTTTTAAATGATAATACCTCATTTTTTTTTATTGAAAGCAGGGATGCCAAAAAGATAATTATTTTTTTCATTTAAAGTGGAGACAGAAGAAAATGATATCAAATTCCCTGGGAAACCATTGAAATATTTTGATAGACCCAGGGCCCCCCATTAGGACTTGTTCATTGTCTTGGGTATTTTGCGATTTTTCAGAGGCTACTGGCCTAATTTGGCTTTTGTGTGTGCTCCCTTTTAATTAGATTCTTTGGATCTTATTGAATGCCACGGCGAATCTATGACCCAGTTTCCCAATAATTTGAGGTATATCTGAATAATTCCGACATTTTTGTTGTTGTCTTTGTACCCCTTTACTCATACCCTCAATTTTTTTCAAGGAGCACTAAGCTATTTAACGTTATTCTGCGTGTTTGTTTGAACCATATAATGACCTAGTTAATTATTAAGTAAATTATTTTTCTAATGAAAGCTGAGACGGTATCCTATCAAGGTGGTATCTAGAGGGAGGAGGGGGGGGGGTAGGGAGGTATTACATTTAAATAATAATATCTCGAAATTTTTTTATTGAAAGCAGGGATCCCAAAAAGTTATTTTTTTTTAATTTAAAGCAGAGACGGCATCCTATCAAGGTGGTATCCAGAGGGGGGGGGGGGGTGTAGTGAGCTATCATATTTAAATGATAATACCTCGATTTGTTTTTTGAGAGCAGGGGTGCCAATAAGTTAATTATTTTTTTATTTAAAACAGAGACGGTATCCTATCAAGATGGTATCCAGAGGGGGGGGGATAGGAAGTTATTATATTTAAGTGGTAGTACCTTGACTTTTTTTTATTGAAAGCAGGGATGCCAAAAAGTTGAAAAGTTGACACAAATTAACAAGATTTTCGTGAGTTATACTTGATAAAGCACTTGCATGGTTTTATCGTCCAAAGGGAAAGGGACATATGCGTCCAACCTGTTTTCTTTTCTTATTGATGAAACGAGTTTACTTTGAAAACATTCATTCAAAAGTACCAGGCAGATTCACACTAAAACGAATTGGTGTGACGAAAGCGATATCGACATCCCGACCTAACGTTGCGCTCGAGTGACAATGGTGCCCTTTGTCCAGTGCCCAAGTTACATTAAAAGACCTGGTCATAATAAAAGCTTTCAATTTGGGAGATTCAAGGAGAAGTCTTTGACAGTCTTATGATGTCAGGGTACTAGATGTTGCAACGTTCTTATGTATCTACAGTGGTTTAAAAAATTCGGTCACCCCACAAACGATTACCAAAAATATGCACAAATATAACAAATGTAACATTTGGAATATTATAACACTTTTTTCAAAGCCTTAAAGAAATAAAAGCAGACATAGATGGCTCTGGCGCCGTTGAGGCTGCAAGTCATTCTATCCTAGTTTAACTTGTTCGGTGCCTTGAAATACTCCTCCCTTTGTGATGAAAGTGGTATTAATCAAAACTGTATTAATAGTGCTATTCTTTGTGACTGAGGCTGCTGCTGAAAACTGGATTGATCAATGCAAAAAAGGTACTTTCATTTCTTTTGCTGTTTTGGCGCCATCTGTCATAGCCACACTCGTCACACTGAGAATTTATAAAAATATAGATGACGTTCCCTTCGTTCGCGAGCGAACAAGAAGAGGACGCAGAGGTGGCAGAAAGAAATTAAGATTGACGTGTTAGTCACCTACGGACGATTGGCCAGCCAAAAGCCTAAGCGTGAGAGTTGTTTAGTCTCAATCCCGCGCGTGAGCCTACCGCCCCGGCTGATTCCTGACAACAATGCTCCTACCAATGATTTCGGGTCTGATTGTCCTCCAGTATTATCGCCGCAGGTTCTCTCTTGTAAACACCAACTTCCAAACTTCCTTCTGAGCAACGTCCGCTCACTAACGAATAAAGTAGATGAGTTAGATGTCATTCTACGTCAGAATAACATCCATATCGCCGCAATTACCGAAACATGGCAGCTCGACGAAACAAGTGGAAGGATGGCTGGTTACAAGGTTTTCTTGAACACTAGAACAGACAGGATTGGCGGAGGTGTTGCCCTGTATGTACGCGATGATATCCCCTGCATAAATTTAGATAACTCCAATGACCCTAACCATGAAACGATCTGGGCATTATGCAAGCCAAAACATTTACCACGTGATGTCTCTTGCATCATTATCGCAAGTATCTACTATCCTGAAAGCGCCAAGAACAGACGGCTGTTGGTATCCTACCTTCAGTCTACGTTAGACACATTACGTCAGCGGTATAGCCGCCCGGGCTTCATAATAGCTGGCGACTTCAACCAAACAAAGAAACAATGGCTTTACGCTGGGTATGTCACAAGTGGTCAAGATACCCACCCATGTGACCGGGAGCA
The DNA here is from genome assembly GCA_027921565.1 of Artemia sinica. NCBI lineage: Eukaryota > Metazoa > Arthropoda > Branchiopoda > Anostraca > Artemiidae > Artemia > Artemia sinica. The sequence goes on from CM051271.1 coordinate 52,847,505, forward strand.
CCCTTGACCTTATTCTTACAAACCTTGCTCCATATTACAAAGACGTGTCTTCGAACGGGCCATTGGGCAAATCGGACCATCACACTGCTGATGAAGGCAAAAAGTGAAATCAGGAAGCTTAAGAAAAAAAAAGTACTCCGGAGACCTATCACGAAGTCTGCTATTAATACGTACGGAATGTGGGTCGGTACTCACTGCTTCAGCAAAGTATACAACGAAAGCGATGTCAACAGGAAAGCAGAAATATTTCAGTCCCTACTCTATGACAAATACTTAGAAGTTTTCCCGGAAAAGCAATTTGTCGTGAGCGAATCTGACAAGCCCTGGATCAGTCCAAAAATAAAACAGCTGATTCGCGAAAAAACCACTGTAAGCCGGTCAAGTGGTGACGCAACGTCGTTACGATTATTAAGAAACAAAATCGTTAGCCTTTGTCGCGAGGCAAGAAAGTCCTTCGGAAAATCCCTTTCGGACCCTGAAATAAAAAAGGATCCCCGTAAATGGCACCGTCTAGTAAGGCAGATTGCTGGAAAAACAGTATCATCCAGTATCCGTATTCTGAACGATGACGGGTCACTCGTGAGTGCAAATGACGTCAACAATTACTTTACTGGCATTTGTACATCCTTTCCTGCCCGAACTAACACTGAAATAGAGAATCTACTGTCAATATGCCGTGACGAAGGTGAAATAGAAATAGTTGAGTATCAAGTTTTCAAAGAGCTGAACAAGTTGAGTCCATCCAGTAGCTCTTTTCCTGAAGAGCTGCCTATAAGGTTAATACGAGAGTTCTCTCTTTTCCTGGCCAAGCCACATCATCAGAGAATGTTTCGCCCAGTCAACTTTCCCGTCGTGCTGGAAACGCGCATTTGTGCGTGTTATACCGAAGACTAAAACACCCAAATCTTGCAACGAGTTACGACCGATATCAATCACATCAACCTTTGCAAAAGTCACCGAGTCATTCATCCTGCGTGAATTGCTCAAGCAAACGCGGGAAAACATAGACCGTTACCAGTATGGCGGCCTAAAAGGTTGCAATACCTCGATATACCTCATGCGCCTAGTTGACATTATCTTTAAGTGGCTTGACAAGGGCAGTACCTTCATCGACCTAGATCTCGCCTGATTTCAGGAAGGCATTTGACCTGATTTGTCATCTTACGGCAGCAAAAATATGCGAGCAATGGGCGCACAGAAGCGGTCTCTTGCATTAGTGATGAGCTTCCTTCAGGACAGAATGCAGTGTGTATTTCCATTGTTTGAAGGTGACTTGATCTCATACTGGTCTAAACTTACCTGTGGAGCCCCTCAGGGTACAAGACTTGCTGGTTTCATATTTATCTCCCTCATCAACTTCCTCCTTCAGAATTTCGAAGAGCGACTCAAATTCGTCGACGATTTATCATTTGTCCTCAAATACCTCGTGAGAGAAGGTGTAATCGAACGTCAGTTCAGCGAGACCCTTCTGGCAGCCTTCTCTGAGGACTGTGAACGTTACAAGCTGACACTGAATGCAGATAAATCAATGATCCTCAGGTTTTGCCCCTTAAAACGTGATCTGGAATTCGCACAAGTCCCTTTCCCTGTTGTTCCATCTGCAAAAATCCTCGGAGTCACATTATCGATGGACTCCACATTCACCGAACACGTGGAGAAGGTTATCAAGGCTGGCAATGCATCACTTCAGACCCTAGTCCTGATGCGCAGGTTTGGCTGCGACACTCAAAGCCTAAAAAATGCCTATATTACGTATGTGAGACCTCTACTCGAATACGCCGTCGCTGTCTGGGGACCTTTTGTCCAGAGCACCCACTACCTTTGCGATGACCTTGAATCTTTGCAGAAACGAGCTGTTAACATAATCGTTGGTAACAGAAGTGACGACTACAGCAAACTCTTGCAAGAACTGAACCTTGAATCTCTCAGCGACAGACGATTACCACTGATCATGTCCCTCGGCAAGTCACTGCTATCTTCGCCCCATCACAGACTGATCCTCCCACCCGATGCTCCTGTTAACCAAAGAACCAGATACCAGTCGAAGCTACAACCCCCGGTCTGCAGGACCAACCGCTACAAAAACATGTTTGTCCCCTTTTTCGTAGAAGCATACAACAAGATTTAGTGTTATTTGTATTCACGTGTTAGTGTTCTTATAGTGTTATTTGTATTTTTTTTTCATATTGTTGTAAAGACGACATAAATTAGCCATGGCTACGCTGTTCGATCTTAATAAACCTATGTCTATGTCTATGTCTATGTCTAAAACCAAAAAGGCTAAATACCCCTAACTACGCTTGAAAGCTATTTTAATAAGAAACTCTTTGGATATTTCCATGGAAATGACCATAGCAGAAGCTTTGAGCCTGGGTGGGGATCAAAGAGGAGTCTTTGAGTATTTTGACCATAGGCGACTTATTGTTGTGACCTTCTTAAATTTGGTAATTTTTGTGAGCATTTGGAAATCAACGCTTAAACTCAATAACTGATAATAAGTGTCATAACATTTTGCTTGAACTAAAAGTGACGAACTAGGATGAAAATCTCAACATCTCCAGGAGCTACTTCAGTCTGCATATTATTTCATTTAATTACATTTAAAACGGATGAGGTTTTTATTTTTTACCTAAGAAAATAGCTGGCACTTCATTTTTCTTCTTACCGAATAAACCATTAGGTGTTTTCTGTTTCATTGTAACTGAAGTGTTCTCATGTGAAGTGTTCATGATGTATTTTTCAATTTGATAAATTTACTCCTTTTAGATGCAGTTTATGATTTGACTGATATTAGGTATTTATCAGTTTATAATTTGGAATGAATCCCCAAAAGAAAAAATGAATAATATCCAAAAGAGCAGCCAAAAGCAATAAAAAGCAGCAGTTCAGCCTTAGCCTACATGACATATATTCTATAAAGAAGCCAAAAAACTTTAAAATGTATTTTTTTAAATTGTTATTAAAAACCAGTTTTTAATACAAGAAGGCTTTTTAGGAATCCAAAAGAGCAAAAAAAAAAACAATCAATATCAAAGTCACCCATTTCAACTGTTTTAAAGGGGACAAAACAGATATAGGCAAAGGGCATTATGAAAAAATTAAGCTTCTAAGTTCAAAGTTATATTCAAAGTTTTTACCCAGATAACTGACGAATTTTGATCTACGGTATTTGAAGTTTTGTATGCAGTAATGCTCGATGAGAAAAACTACTAATTTTGATAATTATTTATGTTAAGGATACATAGCTAATAGATACTTCAACTACTCGTATTATGCAAGGGTTCTGAAACGCCGCAGCCATTTCGTTTCTACCAGATTTCTACTTCTCTTGATGAATAACGAAGAAGACCAGTTTCCAGGCAGCGACTTGTGAATTTTTGAACTCATGAATAGGCTCGAATCTGTTGTAAATTTAAGCTGTGATTTGAGAAAGACTGATGAAAACATTAATGTTTGCGGGCAACATTGATCGCGCCAGCGGCGCGCCGCCGACATCTTACCGGCGGCGCACCACCGACATCTTATTGGCGGCGTGGCGCGCTGTTTTGGCCCCGCCGCCGCCGGTCTTCCCTCATCGACGCGGCCTGGGGTCTGGTCACGACGTTAATTAAAATCAGGAGTTAAGCAGGACTGTGTTATATCTCCATTTATATGAATCTTTTTGATGGACTTTGTCTTAGGGAGCACAGCAAACCCAATGGGTGAACACGGAACCAAATGGGGAAGTAAAACATTCTTGGACTTATATTATGCTGATGATTTAAGCATCCTAGATGAAAGTGTGAGCAAAATGAATGAATTTTTAGACCTTTTGCGGGTTCAAGGGGCTAGAAAAGTTCGAAAATTAATGTTAAGAAGACTAAGTCGTTAAGGCTAGGAATAAGTGAAGATGAACAGATGATGTTGGACAACGAAAAGATTGATGAGGTGGACAGGTTCACTTACCTTGGTAGTACTATTAGTAAAGATGGTGGAGTAGTTAAGATGTTAAAAGTAGAATAGCAAACACCCAGGGTATTTTTTCACAGTTGATAAATGTTGGGAAGAGTAGAAAGATAAGTATGCGAGCCAATATTGGAAGTTAGTGATAAAGTGTGGTTCTGAAGCATGGGCACTCAGGAAAACGCAGGAAGATTTACTAGATGTTTTCCAGAGAAATTGCCTACGGATTGTTTTGAGTACCCGACTGACTGATCGTATTTCAAACAGTCGGCTGTACGAAAAGTGTGGCTCAATTCTGCTTTCTAGGGTTATAATGAAAGAAAGGTTGAGATGGCTAGGGCACATTCCGTGGATGAAGGATGACAGATTGCAAAAGATTGTCCTTTTCGGCCAACCCTCTAGGGCTAAACGAAAAATAGGTTGTCCTGGTTGGGGTGTGACGATATCATAAGGAAAGATTTAAGGGACATAGGAACTTCCTGGGAGGGTGTAAAGAGGGATGCTTTGAATAGATTGGGATGGAGGAAGAGCATGTGTAGCAGAGTCAACCTCAGGCGGCTTGGTGCTGCGGTGAGTTGTTAGTAGTTGTAGTAATAATATTAAAAAACATAATTTCCACAAAGAGAATTTATTGGGTTGGATATTCTCTATTCTTGTTCATCAGCAGGCCTAGCTATGGACAAACATTTTTTTTTCTTTATTACCATTACAGTGGCTCTTTTTATGGGTGCAATGGATGTTACGTTGTTACATACATAATAGATAATTTTAATAGAAAAACTAGATTTCAAGTGAAGTTAGTTATATGTCTTCCAACCAACGAAAACCCCACAACAAAACCGATTCAGGAACAATTCAGGGGCAATGTTTTTTGTTAGTCAATCTGTCATAGTTCAATCAAATTGCGCAAAATCCCAATAATCTAACTGTACATTGTTTTTTTTTAATATTTTTAATTTTACTATTGCTACTAATAAAAAGAACCCAATGCAGCACCATGCCAAAGCCAACACAGTCAGGACAGCAAAGATGGCAAAAAAACCACATGAAGCCAGTATGGCAAAACTGTCAAACTGATATGGATCCAAGTGACCCATCGTTTTGAACCTATTTGGCTCGTTGTTAAAATAAAATCAATCAAGTCAATGATTATTATTTTAATGACACACCCCCCCCCCCCAAAAAAAAAAAAAAAACCAATCCTTCTGTTTATGCCTAGCCTTATTTAATACATCTAATCGTTGAGACTTGAATTGAAACAAAAAGGAAAAGAGAATTATACATTTATTCTGAAAAGTTTATTTGCTTTTTATTATGAATTAAGATAACCTTTGGCCTCAATGAAAAGGAAAAATAATAAGATCTTATTCAATCTTTAAACCAGTGTAATTATTAAAGTAAAAGAGTTTGTTTCCATGCCAGGGTTTCAAAGGTCACGGCCTCTCTTATAGATATATATATATACACATTCGCACTTTGTATAGGCTTGAGAAGTATAAGTCCGTGACCTGTGCTAGTCAGACCCATTGCTTTTTTGAGGCCATAAGAGTTTCATTGATTTAAATAATATGAAAACCACGACAAGAAATGTTATGCCGTTGAAAAACCACTACCGTATTGACGTTTTGAGTGACGAATTCGGATGTTCTGAACTGGACTTGTTAGGAATGTCAGAAGCTCATTTCCTAGGGCTAAGAAACACAAAATGAGGTAATATAGAATTAGTTTAATAAGATAGGAAGGATGAGGTACACAGGCAGACACTAGGGCTCATGATGAATAAGAAAGCTGCTAAGTATTGCATAGTTTGGAAAGGTGTTAATAATAGAATTTTAGTTGCTCATTTTACGACCAAGAAGTACAAGTGTCCGTCTGAAGTCGACCAAATCACTTATTTTATCATATAACTAGGATACACGGAAAGATAAAGCAGAATACTGCAAAACCAACATTATCTGGTTTTAAGCACATCACTATTAAATCACTATTAAAATAATAAAATGTGATTTAGTAAATTAGTGATATAATAAATTATATCACTATAAAACAATAAGAAGCATTTACTCATGCCTGAATTTACACAAACACGAACAGAGAGGTGTCGGTAAATCAAAATACAAAACGAAAAAAAAAGACCATTCATATTAATGAGCAGAAAGTAAAGAAGGACTAGGCACGCATCTTTTTTTTTGGAGGGGGGGGATAATTAAATACTTTTAATTGAGAAACTGAAAAGGAGATGCCAAAAATTTTGGAGAATTTAGGGTTTCAGGGGAGGGTGGGACCCCTGCGTACATTAGTGATGGTGACCGTTGTCAAAATAAACCAAAACTCTAAAACACATAGTATTTAAGTGGAATAAAATTTTCGGAATATCAACTTTACAAAAGTATTCAGTGGAATAAAAGCATGGACATACAAGATAAAAGCCTGAAAAACCGAAATAAAGTATGTACATACAAAGCTCAGCTTCATATACTGATTTTAAATATGTAAAACTCATTAAATTCAAAATTACCCAGCATAAGAATTCAATACAAGAAAATTTGTGTTCCGCTTAGAAAACATTCCGCCTTTTCACTTTGTGTGTAAACCGCTTAGAAAAGGGCAAATCATCCCTAAAATATGAAGTTGGTGCTTTGACAAAAATTACATGATCAAATCCAATGCGTCTGAGATACCTGGGGTCTCTTACTGGTGTCGTATGACATCGGAGAAGGATTTAAAACCTAAACTAAGAGCTTTAAAACCTTTTCCAAGTGAATAGAAAGAGATCGCAAAAGAAGGAAGTGCTATTTTGCACTGCAAAGCAACAGTTTTGGCTTGAGTAGGGTCAAAAGGTGTAAAATAAAGATCCTGAAAGAGCCAATTTGTTCACACATAGAACCTCCCATTTCAGAAATAAACCTGCCGGGTGGTTGCAGATTCATTCCTAAATACATACGCAGTCTATAATGTATTACAGATAATTACTTGGTAAAAAAAAAAAATGTCTTCTTATTTAGTAACTGAAATAAATGAGCACTTGAACAAGGTGAGCACTAGACCTTACTATAAAATCCACATATTTTATGGACCGTTTCTACGGTCCATATTGCACGGTTTTGCACGGTTTTCTATCATCTATTAAGGGAAAGGAAGCGAGGAATCGATAGACCTTACTATACAGTTCGTGGTAACGAACTGTATAGTAAGAGAAGTATAAGCGGTATAAGTATAACATATATACTTCTATAATATATATTATACTTATATATATATTATATATATTTTTTTTTAATTCACGTACGTATACAGGAATTTATTTCTGAGGGGGCAACGATTCTAACAAATAAACACGACACATAGGTGACATCACAAGGAAAACAAAGAATTATGGAGAAATATATATATATATATATATATATATATATATATATATATATATATATATATATATATATATATATATAATATATATATATATATATATATATATATATATATATATATATATATATATATATATTATACTTATATAACATAAGTATAATGGTATAAGTATAAGAAGTATAACAAAAAGAGAAGTATAAGCGGTCTAAGTTATATTGCGTCTACGGAAGACCGAGCTCCTATTTCTGAAGATATCGAAGCAACCATTATAAGCACTGTGTAGAGCGTGGTCTGGATTCAGAAGTAGAAATTCTTGGTATCAAAGTTGAATGCGCTACTCCGGAATCCCCAAGTTCTCCTAGCCAGGCTTTGTTGCAAAAAAATAAATCTCCACTGAGAAATTAAAACCACATCCTAATCTGAATACAATTCCAGAGCTCAAAGTGTTATTATTTGCGTAAATAATTGTTTCACTCTATTGCAAATATCATGTTCAAAAACATACACAAAAAAATAAATGCAGTTGAATATTGTTAATGTTATCCTCACCATTTTCAAACAGTTCGTGGTAACGAACTGTATAGTACGAGCGTCTCAATAGTAAGCGAAACTCTAAAAAACTGACTTTTAATATCAATAGATACATCAGAAGAATCGGATTTTTATGCTGCTTTTAAATATATCATCAAGTTTACTCATATCCATCAAAAGTTACGAGCCTGAGAAAATTTGCCCTATTTTCAAAAAAAGGAAAAACATCCCCTAAAAGTCATAGAATCTTAATGAAAATCACACCATCAGATTCAGCGTATCAGAGAACTTTAAAGTAGAGGTTTCAAGCTCCTATCTGCAAGAATGTGGAATTTTGTATTTTTTGCCAGAAGAAAGATCACGGATGCGTGTTTATTTGCCCTTTTTTTCTTTTTCCCAGGGATGATCGTATCGATCTAGAGGTCCTAGAATTTTGCGAGAGGGCCTATTTTAAAAGACATTAAAATTTCTAGTGCCTTTTTTAATCAAAAAAAAAAAAAAAAAAAAAAAAAAAAAAATCAAAAAGCGAATCACTTTTTTACAAAAATTATTGATAAATGGGCGTATGAAGCATCAAAGTGGCTTTTAGGATTACTTTTTCAAACCCGTCTAAGAGACCCATCAAATCAATAAATGACAATGCTTTATTCGAAGATGAGCTACACATGCTACAACGAGCCAAATTCTAAAAAAAAAGAACAAAACGAAACTAATATAAAACAAATACAAAACATATTGAATGTGCGGGAATATACGTATAATGTGCAAACTAAAAAAGAAAAAAAAATGGTACCGAAAAACTAAAGGCTGAAGTAGGGAACATACGCATAAAAAAAAGAAAACTTTCAACAGGAAAGGAGGGGGGGATGCAGAGAGACAGACCATTGTTGATGCAGTAAGATTGAAGCTTCAGTAAAAACACAAATTGAAGAATAAATAGGTAAGTTTGAGGACGCTAAGATCAAATACATTCTAAGACCACACTGGCTGGCTATACATGACGTATGAAAACAAGAGAGGAAAGGAAATAATAAATGAAAAATAAAATCGAATAGGTGAAAAAACGAGGATTCTGTCCACCAGTTGCAAAATATGAAGACGAAGAACAAGCGAATATTTCGACAAGGACCTCCGCCAAGTCGTCTTCGGTGAAAAAAAAAAAAAAAAAAAAAAAAAAAAAAAAAAAAAAAAAAAAAAAAAAAAAAAAAAAAAAAAAAAACCTACAATCAAACAACAATCCTTTCCTCTCTTGTTTTCATACGCTAAGAATCAACCAAGTCAAAGGCATGTTGAAGGTCAATCAAGACTAGATGATATAGGTATGGCTAGGTATGAAAGAGGCCAACCATTTGCCTTCTCGAGATAACTTAAGATAACAAGTATCAAGTGTACAACATAATGGGTGATAGAGGTATGGCTCACGTTACCGTCTGGTGTCGATACTGGGGATGCTTTTAACTTTTAGCTGGTCACAAGAAAGCTTTCAGTGTCAGAAAACTTTCGAAGGCTTTCAACATATTTGACCAGGCACACACACAACGGAGAAGGGAGCATTCCCCTTCCAATTATTGGTTTTTAAGACATTTTCTGACAATTTCTCTTTTCTTTTTACGTTTTCTTAAGTTTGAATACCCAGCCTTCACAATTGTGAAGCCTTCTCGAAGTATTTGTGTAGCCTTCTCAAAGTGAGAATTTTGATATAATGAAATCTTTCAAAACCATGTTTGAAAATACGAAATAGTATTTTCAATGTATGTACAAAAGCAAAAAGACATTATACCTGAATTAGTTGAAGAGGGTACTACTTCTAAGGGTGCAAAACTGCGACGATAAGCAGGTGGCATCTCTTCAACATAATCCATACTAAAACTAGGTCTTCTAGAATAGATGGCACTGAGACTCAACGCGTCTTGACTTATCACGTGAATCCACGGCTGTAAGAATAAGAATTTAGGACAAAAAAAAGGTAATTCAAAAGTTAGTATGTTCCACAAAAGCAGTTATTTACAGAATATTTAGCCACAAAGATACGACATAAAAAAACAACATTTTATAGCAAAATATCGTATTTCCAACTTTTTTTTATGCAAAAGAGGATATAACGCATTTACGGAAAACCGAAAATTTCTAATAATAATAACATTTATTCACCCGCCATCTACAAAAAAAGATTATAGTGGAGCACTACAAAAAGAAAAAAGAAAAGAAAAAGAAACCAGCTTCAAAAAGATAAAGATACAACACTCAAGTAAATGCAGGTGAGAAACGTCGTCTATCTAAATTAACTTTTAGCACTGAATTATTTCGAATACTAGACCATTGTTTGGATGGCTCCTTAAGACCATATTTTTCAAGGCGGGAATTCCTATAACGCTTGGGTATGTGCAGTAAAAATTTTGCAAATTTATAGTAGCACTTTTGATATTTTCAGTGTCTCTCACTGACAGCATGTGGGATGCACCGGCAAGGTAGGTTATGTGTGGTGAGCAGACTGAACAATAAATCGAGGCAAGAGATTTCCTGGAGTAGCGTCCACGATTCGACACTACAGACGCATAAGCACATTTAATGGCTTTAGTTGTTTGCTTAACAATTGCTTGTCTAGTTTTAATAATTGTTTCCGCAATCGTTATACCAAGATATCTCAGCTCCGATACCGTAGGGACAACATGATTTCCGAGAGTGACAGAATCACTTTGCGGTGCATTAAAGGACACAAATTCGCACTTATCAATATTAATAGAAAGCCCAATGGATTGAAAATCACTTAAGAGTCGATTAAGGTTCTCTTGTAAGTCTGCTTTGGATCTACTGAGCAGAAGGACGTCATCAGTGTATGCCAAGTAAGATAGGTCAGTGCCATGCAATAGGAGAGAGGGCGAGATACGGCCCAGAATCTTGGAGATGGCATGTTTGAAAATAAGAGGAGTTAGAACGCTGCCTTGCCTTACAACTCTTCTGATTTTTACAGGATCTGAAATTTTGCCTTTCCACTTGGCCAACACAGTCGAATTTTCGTACCAAAATTTCAGAGTACTCACTATGCTCGAACTTACTCCATTGTGCAGTAGAGCATTCATTGCTTGCATGTGATTGACGCTATCGAATGCTTTCGATATATCAATAGTGCACATATACAGAGGCGACTTTTTTCCTTCCGAGTCCATAAGTACGTTAGCAAGAAGGCGATGAGCCTCTGGGCACCCGAGATCTTTCTGGAATCCAAGCTGATTGTCTCCAAAGTGTCCAGTATCCAGCTCAGAGAAGATCACATTTTCAAACACTCTATTCAAGATGCACGAGACGGTTATGGGTCTATAAGATTTCCTTGGATAAGAATCCAAGGAGCCATACAAGACAGGAGGAAACATATTTAATCAATCTATTGAACTTACTGACTGAAGGATGGGGGGGGGTGCATAATTTTTCTTTTTTTTTTATATTTGTATGAAGCACCCTGAATATTTATCTATTCCACGTTTAATAAGCTTTTTTGCAATTGCAGTTTTTGTGATTTTTTAGCGTTCAATATCCAATCGCAATTGATTTTTTTCTTATTGTGATTCAAAGGAAAGAGTAAGGGTAAGTAATATGAGTGGGAACTGGCGCTAGTGTTAAAAAAAACTATAAACGCCATCTAGCGTTTGGCAACACAGAAATTCATTTAGATGTTCAAGTTGCATTCAACATAGCACAATATTTACGGTTATCCAATATGTTATTGCAATTAATTACAAACAGCTGTGTTACTGACGGGACTAAAATTGTAATTTATTAGTCAAAAAGTTTACAAAAACCCACTCCTTGAAGTGACAAAACACGTCAAACGTTACAAATTTAGTGACACTTCGACAAAAATTCAAATCCCAAACTTCGAAAAGTTTACACACCATACTCGGATTTACTACCAGTGGATTTTCTATGGCAAGCACATAATAAATACAGAGTTTCAGACACTTGTAAAACCAAATACAAAGCTTTAATGAACTGTAATGGCTGATGATGAGCGATTAAAGATTCTAGCCATTATCATTGTCAAAAAGATGAATATATTCTAATTATCGGTCATTGATGAAAAAGTATACTACTCGTTTGTTCAGAAGGCTCCTTGCTCCACGCAACATCAGCTCCTAAGATTACTAAAAAATGCTCCCAACTCCCAATGCACCATTTTCCGGATTTGGCCATGATCTACTCTCCAGAAAGATGTAAAGTGTACGGGATCCGAGGAAAAACCCTTGATCTTATACGGAGTTTCCTCGGTACCGGTACCGGGTAATCAGTGCCGGGTATGCGGAGATACCATGCATATAGTCTAGAGTACGTCCATTTGCTTAATAGCATCTACAGCATAGACAAGAATTACTTCAGACATCAAGCTTTGCTAAATCCTGATTTGAAATGTTGGAACTGAATGGTATATTTTTTTTTTTCCAAGTTTTACGCCTACTAGGGTGGCCTAGTAAAAAAAAACATAAGAACCCTGTGTCAGCGTGCACTTTGAAACCACAGTAATCATGTATCAAGATTCCCTCTGTGAAGGAAACACTACAATAACAAAAGAGTAGTACCATTCAATCCCACCCAAGGACACTCTTCCAAAACTCTTGTTAACATGATGGAAATCAAAAGCCGGAACAAAAGAGTAGCACCATTCAATCCCACCCAAGGACACTCTTCCAAAACTTTTGTTAACATGATGGAAATCAAACACACTAAATAGTTAAATACATGTTTAAGGGTAAATAGGCTTAAAATTAGGGTTAAAATTAAATCAAATTTTCGAACTCTCCTCCGATTTTCTTATTTTTTACCCTCGGATTCAGGAAATTACTGCACGATATTTTAAAGCGTGTTTCTTTCTCTACGTACCCGAGGGGTTATTTTGATGAGAAACTTTACATATTTACTTGATATATTTTATTCAGTTTTGTTTCTAAGCCTATTGTAAATCGTTGCTTTGTTGAGTATTTTTACAATTTCGATTTATGTATTTTATATACTCCTCGATTTTGAGGCAAATAAAAAAAAAAAAAATAAATAAATAAAATAAATAAAAATCCTCTCACTCTAGCCCCACGTACGGGTTGTTTGAAAAAACTGGATCGTGAAAAAACCACGTATGGGTTGTCTCATAGTCTTCGTATAGCGATAATCTCTTGTATCCCCCCCCCCTCTTTCTGTCCTACACCTTCTATATTTTCATCATCCATCCATATAATGTGCATTGTCATAGTTTTTGCTCAACTGTTCCTACAGTTCCAAAATTCTTCGCGGAATACGTAGCAGCGTTATTAAAAAGTTTAAGAGACTGATTTAAACGATTAAACATGATTTAAAAAAATACCCCCCTCTCTGTCTTATATAGAAAAATAGAAAGAAACAAAAGGACATGAAACGGAGAGAGAGAAAGAAACTCACTTCTGGTACCCTTGAGTGCCATGGTTGAGGCTGTAGGGAAGAACTACTCTGAGTCAAATCAGGGTCAAAATCCATTGGCTAAAAAAAGAAAATTATACCGGAAATAATAAAAATTAACGACACATAAAATTAGAACGAAGCTTATCGCCATGGTGACAATAACTAAAAAATAGTCAAATAACACAAAAGCTTACTTAAAAGAACACAAAAATTATTGAATTTAAGAATTCAAATAAGGGAAAAATAAAGCACAAAATGATGTATATTTAACACTGGTTTAAGCAGGATTCTTCTGACAAAACCAATGACACAAAAAAACATTTTTGCCCCAGGACCAACGTTACATCTATCCTGGAAACACGACTTTCTAATATAGTCTCCTCAGACTTGATATAATAACCTTTCAATCCAGAAAATATTGCCGATAATTAAATTCGAGATTTCCCCCTCTTTCCCCTGAAAAAAATTGGTTATTTCTGCACGGTTGATTTTGACCGATTTCGGATGTTATTGAGCGAAGTTGTCTGAACATTTTAGTGCCAAAAAATTTTCTGTTGCTCAATGCCGGAACAAAACCGTATTTGTACTGGACTATTTGGTTGTTTTGGCATTATGAAGTTTGTAATACAGAACGGCATTTTCGTCACTGTTGTCAAGCTGAAACGTCAAAATGAAGAAACAAAACTAACTAGTTAAGTCTGACAACACTTTTCGCTCATACAAATTCAAGCATTAGCAATCAGTTGACTCCCGAAGACAAATACACCTTCAAAGGGAAGCTAAACCTTCTTTAGCTGCTCGTTGCCAACCAAACAGCTTAAGCATTTAGCTTCTCTTTTTTAACTTGGCGCTCGCTATAGCCAAAAACTGTATAACTATATATGGAGGTCTCTCATAGGAGAACTCCCGACTTCTTCTTTTTTTTCAGACAAATATGGTTATGTATGGTTCCACATAACCAATTCGAACAGTCAGGTTCCACTCAAACTTGGTATTTTACATCAAATCGTGACTGAGCCATTTCCTCAGTAAGCCTGATATTATATTCCATGACATATATTTGAAAGCAAAAACGGAAAAAAGTTTTTTTAAGCTTGTTGACATCCCGAGTATAGAATTCGTCAATACACTTTGTACGTTTTATTTTAGCGGCTTCAATCAGCAGCAATTCAAAAGGCACTATATTATTTTTTAGGCGACAAACTGGATTCATTACCCTGTAATTCAGCAAACTGAATCGAATAGTCTAACCCATTATTCTTGTTGGCCAAAGGGCTAAACAAAAGCATTTGGGTGACAAGATGTCGTAAGGAATTGTTTAAGGGAAAATGGGAACTTCCTGGGAGGGTTTGAATAGATAGGAATGGATAAGGAGCATGCGTAGCTGTGTTGGCCTCAAGCAGCTTCATGCTGAGATGAATTGTTATTAGTAGTAGTATCATTCCGTGTTCAACTTTGTTCTCAGGACATTTTGAGTCCTTTTTTTCTCTCAGAGTGTGAGACCTTCTTTATTCATCTGCACAAACTAGAAACTAGTACAACTTTATTTGCCGTAAAATTTTGCCCTAAAACGCCCTCGTTTTATAAAACACATTTCATCGAAAACATCAGACCCTCAAAACCATCAAAAAACCTTAAGTACATTTTTAGCTAACCCACTTTCCTGTGAAAATCTATATCATGGAACATAACACTTTCTGGATTACTGCAGTCACAGCTACAAGGGCACGTATGCTTTTAATAGTGGATGAAGGTCGCAAGGAGGTAAATCCAGGATTTCGGCAAAGGAGTCGTCCTACCCAACACCCCCCTGGATTCACCACTGAAGCCACAAAGCCTTCCTTAGAATAACATTTTTAGATAAACAATACGAATTCAAAAAAAAAAAACATACGAACAATCAAATGGATCAAAAAAAGCATACACAAAATTGTTGGAATGCTTTTTAGAAGAAGAATGTTCTCTTAGAAGAAGAGTGCAAGAGCGAAATAAAAGGCCCATGGGGGATTTTTCTATTATCTGCTACTAAACACTAAAAATCGAAAGAAACATGGCTTTCATTTGAAGTGAAATAGAAAAAGTGAAAACTTTACAAACATAACATTTCCCTATGTTGATGAAGGATTTATATAAAAAGAAAATTTGTAGTTAAAGGTTCACAAAATAATTATAATTAAAAAATCTAACAATTAAACTAAATAAATTAAAAGATACAAAACGAAGAAAAGGGAAACTAAAAGAAGCGACACTTAAAAAACAACAACAAAAGAACTGCAGCGATAAAAATATAATAATTTATGAAAAAAAAAACAAACAAAAACTAACGCGTGTTAAAATCCTGGATTTAGCTTCTCGCCAGTTAGGAAGTTTTTCAGCGTCTAAATCGTGGTGATCTAGACCGTAAAAGGAAATTGTTTTATTTGGGGCAGCTTTAACCTGCTAATCTATTATACGCTCGTAGATTTTATCTCATAAACAATATTATATTTCTTCAATTCAATGTCAAAGAAGCTTTTGCACAGCATACATGTAAGCAGAAGGATCTATGCCAAGGCTTATTTTTTTCGGAGGGGGTTATACTCTTTTTTTGGAGGGAGGGGGGGTACACAAAAAACCTCAAAAATTTATAAAAAATTTGTTTATGTCCATTTTTGTTACGTTTTTACGAGTCAGACAAACATTTCGGGGGGGGGGGGGGGGTGGGGGGCAAACCCCCTAGCCCCCCCCCCCCCTCGATACGGCCTGGATCTGTGCATCTGCATCTTGTTCTTCTCCATCTTCTCTAACTGAACTTTTCGACAGTAAAAATTATGGAAAGAAAAAAAGAAACGCAGGCAAAGACCCAATCTATTCAAAGCTTTAAGCTTTACACCCTCCCTTGAAGTTCAAATTTTCCTTACAATGGAAAAGTGGTCTCGGAGCCTGTAATTGGAAAAAAAAATCACGTTTTTTCAAATGAAAGTAAAGAACAATAGTAAAACTTAAAGGAACAGTAAAAATCCCTTTCTGTGAACGCTAAAGTCTTATAATGCCTTAGAAATAATTCTTATTCCAGTTCAACGGTACTTGTGTTTGAACTGTCTTAAATATGAATCACCACATGTAATTGACGTCCATGGTCGAAGTTCGAATTGTGTGCTGTTTTGTTTATTCGGCACGGCACTTTGCTCCAGTTTGGTTTTCGGCACATAATCAGTAGTGTGTGGCTGATTGATTATTCCATTTTTACTCTGTGGATGTGTTTTATTTTTCTTCTTTTTTACTTTTGCCCTTTTTTGTGTTTCGTTTCTTTTTTTTTTGTTCTTTTTCTCTGTATTCCTCGTCCATAGAATCTTGCAAAGGGGGGGAGGGGAGGGGTATTTAATGTTTGTTATTGTTGCTGAAAAGCACAAAAATAATACTTATTTTTTAAAAGGGATATATATTTATATATATATATATATATATATATATATAGATATATATATATATATATATATATATATATATATATATATATATATATATATATATATATATATATAATATATATATATATATGTGTATAAATATATATATATATATATATATATATATATATATATATATATATATATATATATATATATATATAATATATATATATATATATATATATATATATATATATATATATATATATATATATATATGTGTATAAATATATATATATATATATATATATATATTATAGATATATATATATATATATATATATATATATATATATTATATATATATATATATATATATTATATATATATATATATATATATATGTGTATAAATATATATATATATATATATATATATATATATATATATATATATATATATATTATATAATATATATATATATATATATATATATATATATATATATATATATATATATATATATATATATATATATGTGTATAAATATATACATAAATATACTAATACCACTAACAACTCACCGCAGCACCAAGCCATGGATGTTGGGAGCCGGGGGAGAAGAGGGGTTTAAGGTCCCGAAGTCCCAACCTCAATTTCTGTGTCTGTTCCAGTTGTTTCATATCGTGGACAGTACGTATACTGATGGGGTTGGTTTTTGATTTGGGCCAACTCAATTATTCATATAGGTCTCTCCCTAGAATTGCGTCTATTGAACTTCCTTTAAAAAAAAAGTCAGCAGATGGGTTTTGAGTGGTGATTTCCCTTGGGATACCATTTGAAAAGAGTATGGCATTTGACAAAGCTGTTCATCAAGAAATCAGTGTGCTGCGTCTCCTTTTGTACCCGACTGTACCGTGTCTCTTGTACACGGTACGGTTTTTTTTTCTTTCACGGTACGGGTTCTTTTTTCTTCTTTCAGCCCTGACTTGTATTACACTTAGATGGCTTAAAACAACCATGCAGCTGTTTTTTCGCTGTTAATTTAAGCTCTTCTTCAAAGAAGCAACTGTTTACATAAACTTGAAAATAGGATAGAAAAACTGCAAACAATAATTTCTATTCTACTAAAAAAAAGCTGACAGTAATCTTATTCCAGGCGAAGCAATTGTTTTACAGACTGGAAGACCACTTCCTAGCATGTTCGAATTGCAATAAGTAGAAATTCTAGAATATCAAAACATAAATAAAAATGAATTCGAAGGTAAAAGAATACATATGAAGAATAGATGAAAGACTATTCAAAATGCTAGCTAATGTTTATAACCCACACGTGGTCCACAAACTTGATGCTTAGGTAATTTCCCTAAAAATCTAGTAATTTAGCAAATCAGCCAAAAAATCCACGAAACATGAACAAAAGTCGGATTCAGTGATAACTCACAAGTGGTGGCAGCCCTAATTCTGGCTAAGAACCACAGGTACGGACCGACCAAAATTGTTCAAATTAAGCTGTAATACATAAAAATAAAATATTCCAAGCTATAAGATTATTCTATAAGAAACTCCTATTAATACAATAAGGAAAAAACAAATCTCTGTCTAGTGAATAGCCTTACCTCGGTGTTGCTAGGGCTTCTTGTGCTGGGTGTCCTAGTACTCCGTTCCCTCCTGTTCATCAAGTGGTGCGAGTTGCAAGACAGAAACTCATCAAAAGTACTGGCATTACCAGGAGCTACACTGGATATAGGCACAGCGGGGGGGACGGGTCTCAGACCTTGAGACTGCGAAGAAGGGGGTTGCTGAGATGTAGGCGGTGCTTGTCCACGAACCTGGCTGGATGGTCTTGTAGGACCTCCTAAAAGGGAGTTTTCAGTATTTACACTGGCAAAAGAAAAAAATCCTTAGGGAATAGGGATGTGGGAAAACAAAGTCCTCTTGGTAGCACTAGTTTAAAGGATTAAGTACCGCTTGCTGTTTGATGGCCGGCGAGTGATGGGTGACTCTCACCTCTCGTTTGAGGGACGAGTGTTGCCTGCACAAGCCGGTCTCAAGCTGCCACCTACGGCAGAAGAAGGATCAATAACCATACCAAGCACACAAATTGCTCCAGGCTTTTATACTCAGTCTATATTTGTCAGGGTATGAGACTGGAATAAGAGCACGAATCTAATTTTACACGAGGTAAAAAAAAGAAGAAAAACTTTGTTTCACAGCCTTATTATGAGCCTAAACAGTTTCGACTTTTGTGGATGTCACAAAAATAAGAAAAAAGTGAAACAAAAAATGCTAAAAGTACAACATGCCATCCTCTTTGCAGAAATCTACGATTTTAGGACATACTGACCATATCCTCTTCTGAACTTGGTTAATTCAAGGAATATAGACAAAACGATAGATTCCACACAAAACAAGTGACAAGTGATTGTTTGTCTATTTTTACATTCCAAGACATATTTTTGCATATAAAGAGCTTGTATTTTTTCTAACTAGTAATCTAAGAATTTGTCAGAATATAGAAAATGCAGTGGAATCATAACATACGAGCGCTAACGAGCGCTCACCTTAAAACGAGCGCTAAAGTTTGACTCTTTCTCAAAACTCTATTTTTTAAAACAATAAAAACTTTAGCGTAAAGAGCGAGGCGTTGAGGAGGGGACAGCCCCTTTCATATACAGAATAATTTCTGTGCGTTTTAAGTTTTAATGTCGCTCCATACTTTCAGTTAAAAAAACTTGTTTTTTTTTATATTTAAATTATCGATAATAAATAGCAAGTAAGCGACGCAAAGATTGAATTCAAGAGACTAGCTAGAATTTTGACATTTTTTTGCTAGAACATTTTTTTCGACTGATACGCATAAATGTAAATAAACAACTACACCAGAATGAAAAGGAAAATGGGTCACCCCACTGGTGCTCGAAAGATTCGTATAAATATAAGCAAACTGGCAGAAAATTAAACTGCACCCAACACAGGCAGTCACCCCCCTCTCCTAGATCTACCATAAGGCACTTTATGTAGACAATGGCTTACCTCCTGATGAATTGTTGTCCTCTCGATGATGCTAATTATCAATATAGATAATAAATAGGTAATAACCGTTATAAAAATTGAATTCAAGAGGCCAGTTAGAATTTTAATTATCTTTTTTTAGACTAATTCCAAGGTTTTATTTTTATTTTTGGCTCGACAGGTTCGCATAAATATTAAATAAACATTTACACCCAAGTCAAAGGGCGAGGAAAGTCAACCCTTTAACGATCGACAGATTCGCATAAATACTAATAAAACGGCAAAAGCTAAACTGCCTCCAACTGCCCTGCCCCCTCCACTGCCCCCAACTACCCCTCTCCCCTGCATCCACCGCTAGGTACTGCATATCGACAATAGCTTACCCTGTTATCCTTATTGCATTATAATATTATTTAGCATCAATTTTTCATTAGGATTATCCAGTCCACTACCTAGACGGTTTCTGACGATCATATAGATAATAATAAGCGCTATAAAGCCAATAAGCACTATAAAGATTGAATTCAAAAGGCAAGCTGAAATTTTAATTATCTTTTTTTTTATCAATTCCAAATTTTTTCATCTTTATTTTATTTTTTTTTTTTTGTTCTTTTTTTTGGCTCAGCTGGTTCGCACTAATGTTATAAATATAAGTGAAACGTGAAATAATTATTGGACTACATCCAACTCAGGTAGTCACCCCTCCACCTTCCCGGAAATTCCACTAGGCATTGCATATAGATAATAGCTGACGATCAATATTGATAATGAATAGATAATAAACGTTTTAAACATTAAATTCAAGAAGCAAGCTAGAATTTAAATTATATTTTTTTTGGTAGAGCGATTCCAAGATTTTGTAGTTGTTGTTTTTTTAGGGGGGGGGGGGGATTGACTCTCAAAATTTAAATAAACAACAAGACCTAGGTCAAAGGGGGAATGGAATACTTATAAGAGTGGCACCTGTAACTAGGGTTCAAGTTATT
The DNA here is from genome assembly GCA_027921565.1 of Artemia sinica. Lineage (NCBI taxonomy): Eukaryota > Metazoa > Arthropoda > Branchiopoda > Anostraca > Artemiidae > Artemia > Artemia sinica. The sequence goes on from CM051271.1 coordinate 52,868,164, forward strand.
TTTAATTTTCACGTTAATTTCACTACATGACAAATTGACACTATAATGCACGATACAACAAGAAATAAAATATTAACATGAAAATATGTTTGTTTCAATAGTAAACGAAAATTCAGATTTTTTGTAACTGATTTAACTGTCTAATGAAAGGACTTATCCCTATTTGAACTTTTATTTGCTCGTCATAGAGAGGCGGCGTGGTCTTCGAAAAAATAAAAAAAATACATAACTTGAGATATTATGTCGAAAATTCCCACATTTCCAAATCAAATATTAACCTTAATATAAACAAAGCACCAGAATCCATGACTTCATATTAATTAATAATTATCAATTAGATATAATTATAATTTATATTTAGAAAGCGAAATAGAAGACCATCAATTCAAATAACTTTCATAAATGTTCCAAAACTTTATTATGGAATTTTTGGAGAAAATCTATGTCGTTCAGTATAGTTTCTAGGGCAAGGTAATTTTGCTGAATATCTTCTTAAATTATACCTGTTCTGAGCAAAAGAAATTAGCGAAATATTTATAGAATCAAGAGAAAATGGCAATGATTCTTTCATTTGTTTAAATCTCAAAAGGAGACAATAGACAGAAAGGACTAGATCAACTGGCATTACTCACAAAAATGTTTACAGATTCTTAGTAGGGGGATATAAGGGAGTGCCGATGGCGAAGGAAGTAGTGCTTTTAATGTACAAGTGTTTCATTTTGAAGACGTTGAAGGGGCTTAATACAAGATTAAAAGTACTTAGATAACCAATGGGACAGTGATTTAAATAAAAATGAATTAGAGAACGATAAACTGACTTGAGGACAGGGAAAGGGAGGTGATATTTTAGATGCCTTCCTTTTCCTGGCCTCAAGTCAGCCCTCCATTCCTTCCTAAAGGGAGGTAATCTTGAGGACAAGGAAAGGGATGTGGCATCTATTTTAGATGCCACAAACAATAGCCCTACATTCCTTCCAAGCTGAATCTTTTGTCTATCAAGATGAAACTTCCAAAATAAATTCTCCATACTTGTTTAACCCACAGCTGCCCACCCCAAAGCTGCCCATGCTTGTCTTTTCAGATGCTTTAAAATGCAGATGCAGATTTAAAATGCAGAAGGGGTACAAAAATCATAATTCTGTCCCCAGCAAGCCTATTAGCTCAAAGTCAACATGCCGGCTTAGCCTGTCAGTATCTTCCTAAGCTAATCGTCCTAGCCGAGTGGTTTCGGGGGTTAACTGGTTCAAACGGGGGTCAGTGGCGTGACTCTATAAGCTCAGCCAGAGTTGACCAACTATAAATGTGTACCTGGTGAAATCTGGGGTATGTAAACTGGAATGATGTGCGAAAGCATAGGCTTGGTTGGCCCCAGCCCACCCCCCATAGCAATTCCTAGCTGAAGAGCCATGAAACGAAGATCAGTACAACCGGTAGGTAGTACTGACCTTCGTACAGTACCCTATTCTTTACCTTTTCTTACATTTAGCTAAGACCCACTTTGTGCAGACTGAATATTGGCTTAAAATAATTCTTGAAGATAAAAATACTGATCAGAACACTTACAGCAAAAAATTGATCTTTGACTGTGTTAAATTGCTCATAAACTCTACCAGACATTTAATTTTCTTTGAAATTTTTAATATTTTTGATGAGTTCACCAGGCGCTACATTGTAAGAGGCGCTGGTACTTTTTATCCTTATATCTCCATTTTACGTTGTTGATGATCCAGCTCTTATGAATTGGGTCACCCTATTAACGATGAACAGATTCGCATAAGCACAAAAAAATGCCATAAAATTAAACTCCGCCCAACTCTGGCGATCACACCCCCCCCCCCCAACCACTCTGGGAGGAACATATAAACAAAAGCTTACCCTGTTGTCCTCCAGGTACAGCACCTCGAAAGAGTGACCCAAATAGATTGGCAATATTTGTAGAAATGGCTGGACGTGGTGCTCGATTCCCAGACAAAATGTTGGCAAGATTGGCTCTAAAGGGTTGTGATGTTGCACGAAAGGTGAAACCACCAGAACTAGCCCTGAAATAAAAAGAATTAAAGATTTATAGAAAAAAGCAAAATAAGAAGGAATAGATGTACTGAAAAAACTGAATCTGAGATTTGAAGAGGTTGCCCTTTGCCAAGGAGTTCCAGAGCCTTCATAACTCCGACATGATCCTCATATATCCCAGGGCAAGTATATTAAAGTTATATTCTAGTTGACAATCAAAACTTTCACCAATATATTAATACTACTAGTAAGTCACTGTAGCACCTCTCCATCCCAATCTATTCAGAGCTTCGCTCTTTACCCCCTCCCGGGAATTTCCAGTTTTCTTTAAGTCCTATCTTATGATATCTTCATTAAATAACAATACTGCTACTACTGCTATGACACCTAACTGCAGCACAAAGCAACCTGAGGCCAACATAGCTATGCATGCTCCTCCATCATCCTGATCTTTTCAAAGCCTCCCTCTTTACACCCTCCCAAAATGTTCCAGCTTCCCTTCGATCCTTCCTTATGACCTCTTTCCACCCCATTCGGGGATGACCTGTTTTTCGTTTGGCCCAAGAAGGATGGCAAAAACAGACTATCTTCGACAATCTGTCATCCTCCATTCGCAAAACGTGTCCTAGCTTTTCCGTGTTTCTTTCATTATAGCCCTAAAAGTGGTATAGAACCACATTTTTCGTACAGTTTAGTGTTTGATTTATGGTCAGTCAAACGGGTACCCGAAACGATCCGTAGACAATTCCTCTGAAAAACATCTAACAATCCTCGTCCTTCTTTCGGAGCGCCCACTTTTCAGAATTGCACTTGAGCACTGTTATCACTGTAGCTTCCAAAATTGTAACCTTGGTTCGTAGACTTACCTTCCTATTCTTCCAAACTTTTTCGACTGTAAAAAAACACCCTGGACCTTGGCCGTTCTACTTTTAACATCTTCACTGAACCTGCCATCTTTAGTAAAAATACTACCCAATTAAGTGAAGCTATCCACTAGATGGATTTTTAGAAAAAATTTAAGACAAAAAAGATAAAAACGACGGAATAGAACATATGGAGAGCAGAACCCAGAAATCGTAATAAGAAATATAAAGTAAATAAAATACAAAAAATATTATTTTGTCTTTAATTCGAAGTTGCTTTTCTCTCTTTGGCAGTCCTAATGTACCATTAGTAAATTAAGTTAATTAATTAAATTACAGTACCATTAATAGCTTAAATTCATAAATTAATTTTCTTGAGGCAATTGGTATCAAATTAAAAAAAAAGAGAAGAAACGTGGGTGACTAAATCAGCAAAAATAAAGTAAAAAAATTTAGCATCAAACAGGTTAAGAAGGTGTAGCTTCCTTCTGAAGGTATAGTTGTCTTTGGGAACCATTAGATTGTTAATGCTTGAATTTTTAAGGATATAAGCGTTGCCAAGTTTAGCTAATTAGGTCTGCTTAATTATTTCAACGTGACAACACTGACAAAAATGTGATACTGCCCAAAAAACTTCACAATTTTAAAATAGCCTAAAGAAAATCATAGATAGTCACTGTTTACACGTATGAATATAATCGTTTGCTTTCGCACACTCTTCCTGTTTACCTTCCCCAGGTTTCTTCAGGTACCCATATAGGGCTGGGTCAACTCTTGCTAAGCATACAGAATCACGCCCAATGAAACCAGTTCCAAACCAAATAATCAGCGACACCAGGATTCGAACCCCTGTCTTCACGGACAAAGGATTTCAAGTCTAGCGACCTAACCACTCGTTAAGGATAACTTAAAATTATACAAAACCTTATAGCTTAAAATACAAAACATTTCAGAGCTCCAATTAAAAGAATAAAGATTTACCGATATCTCGATTTCTGTGGTCTTAAAAACTGTTCAAGACAAGTACAATTTATATTTCTTAAAGCGACGAAAACTGGCTGTCACATTTTATAATCAGACCTTATAAAAAGTTATTAAGAATTAAAGAGTTAGTAAAAAAGCAAACAAGGGTCCATAGCACAAAAAAATATTTTTATTTTCGGCTCTTTGGTGCTCAAGTTTTTAAGTTGAAACAACAAATCCTAAAAGCACCACTGCGTTGGAAACTCGCAACGACAGTAAGTCCCGTTCCATCAACGTTATATATTACAGTTATAGAATATATAAAGGAAACCGTTGTATGTTCAATAGTTATAATGAAAATAGTTATACATTACAGAAGCTACAGTTCGTCCAAAGTTCAAGTCCCTACAGCAAATGTGAAGACTTGTAGTAAGAAAAATGTTGGAAACCGGAATAATTTTTTTTTTCCTTAAAAAAAGTATCATGGTTGTAGCAATAGTTGCAACCTAATAAAGAGCAAACTACAGACCATAGTCACTGAAAGTTCAAAAATGTGTTTCGAAAAAAAAAACTCTCTTGAGAAAAATTTTTCGTTTGAAGGGGATTGCAAGAATGGCAACTATCATATAGGTCTAATTTAATAGTAAAATTTTAAAGCGAAAACAAATTTTCAAAGATTTTGAAAAATAACAAACATAAAACATAAGAATCGAAATGTTAAGTGCACCACTTGAATCGAAACTACATCAGACTTACAGTCCCCCATCTTGAACAACTAGTAGATCACTTTTTTGAATGGGTAGCACTGATATGTCTCCTTTTTTTGCGTTCTTTTCAAGGGGTGATCGGATCGAACCACTGGTCGTAGAATCATAGGCAGCGCTTACGCTGCCTAAGTAAAGAACGATGTTGGCACAATGTATTATTATTTTTTTGTTTTTGTCTTTTTCTTTTTCCATACTAGGGCACTTCGTATCGAAGTTGTCATAGAAACTTTGAAAAGGGCTCATTCGATTGGAAATTGGAGTGGCTTGTGCCCTTTTTAACAGTCGAAAGTGATTGGAGGGCAACTAGCCCCCCCCACGCCTATCATTCCCCCAAACACATCCAATCAAAATTTTGAGATGGCCATTTTGTTCAGCGTAGTTGATTTCCAGATAGAAAATATGTTTTTGAGGAGGTCACTCCCCCACAACCCTCAGGGCAAGGGTTTTAAGTTATGCCTTGGGGGCATAAAAGAATGATGTTGACACAATGCATTATTTTTTTTTTTTTTCCTTTAGACCAGGGCACTTCGTATCGAAGAAGTTGTCGTAGAAACTTCGAAAGAGGCTCATTCAATTGGAAATTGGAGTGGCTTGTGTCTTTTTAATAGTCGAAAGTGATTGGAGGGTAACTAACCCCTCTTATTTAAAATATAAATGTTTTTACTTTTATAACTTTAATAAATCAAATAACATTAACATTTTGATTGCTAAATATCAGTATATGTCTATTAAACTGACAATGCACATTCATTTCTATTTTTTTCAGTAAAGTGCAAATTATGTTCTGGCCTTGGGAAGGCATAGGGGTTTTGAGCACAACTTATGTTAATTTCTGCTCGTTTTGAGTTTGACTCGGTTATTTATTGTAATTTCTGTTCGTTGTGGGTTTCATTTATTTATCGAAGCTGATTTGTGGTAGTTTCATGCTTGGTAGATTATTTGATTTTATTTTCGCTCATTTTTCGTTTAATGGAGTTCTTTACTTTTCTTTTAAAAACTTATTTTGTGGAAAAAGTTTTTTTTAATTAATATTGGGAAAGGGTTCATTTGAAAAGAAATTACAATACCATATGACCTTCCTAAATAACACAAAAAAAAGGATTGTACCACACTAAAGTGCGTTTTCTGCCATTTTGTGCCATAATAAATGTATTATAGTGAACAAATTTATTTAGCAATAAATTTAACATTGCTAAACTGAGGGGGAAAATCTATAAGATTGGCAAACCTGTTCTTTTATCGTCACATCAATGTACAACCCAAGTAAAAAGGGAACTAAAAAAAGATAATATAAGCAACTAATATTTTCATCAAGGCTTTAATAATTAGTTTAACGATAAATATCAGTGTATCTGGATAAAAAAATATTACTTGCTGCATCTAGGCTAATTATGTTGTTTTTGAAATGTTCGTTTTTTCTTTTTTTACTATAAAATGTTTAGGCCTAGGTTAGAATAAAAAATAGGCTAGCAAAAAATTTGGGCGTCAATATACCTTTTTGTGCACAAATATACCATTTTTACCACAAGTCATTCTTTTATCTTCTTCCCAATTTAAATAGAAAGTAAAAAAGGGAAAAAAAGACATGTAGCTAATAACTGTATTTAAGTTTTTACAGTCTTATGATTTGGCTGGATTACGCTAGATGGCGGTGGTTTGCCCTTTCCGACAGCTTGATTTACCGCTTTCATTCTACACCTAACCAAATGAAAAACGAATAACCATAGAATTTTTTTAGTTGCTCTCAGGTTATTCGGATTACAACCTCTTGATCTATAAATTTTGGCCTGCTAAATCTAGCAAACTGATCCCACAGTTTGTGGGAACAAACTGTAAGTAAGGAGCAACGCAGCACAATAGTAACCGAAACTGTAAAATCGAAATTTTAGTAGCAATAGATATATTAAAAAGTTGGCTTCTTATGCTGATCCCAAATATATAAAAATATATACTTTCTCTTTGCCGACTCAACTTTATATGTTGAGTTGTTAATGGTAATTGCCCGGGGTAAATTTTTATCAGGGTTCAATGGTCAAGAGGATCTTTCCGTGGGGGGGGGGGGAGCCAAATTTCGTGCCAATATTTAAAAAAAATCAAAAGTAAATAAAAAACACAAGTTTTTTCAACTTGTATACTTCGCTCTTTACACTAAAGTTTGACTTTTTGTCCCAGTTCTTCAAGAACAAAAAAACAAGGGTCAGTTAATTAGAACAATGAGACACTTTTTAAAAATACTAAAAAACTTTAGCGTGAAGAGCGTGGTACTGAGGAGGGGCCAGCCCCTTTCATATGCGGAATAATTTCTGTTCATTTTGTTTTAAAGTTGCTCCTTACTTTCAGTTGAGAAACTTGTTTTTTTTATTTAATTAAAAAGAAAGACAACCAGAAAAAAGAAAAAAAGAGCAGATAATCAGAAGAAGAAGAAGAAAAGAACAACTAGAAAAATGTAGCAAAGTGATTTAAAAAGAAAGATAACTAGAAAAAATTAAAGAAAAAAATAGACCTTGGGGTATCTCTGCTAGGGGCGTTGGCTCCTTCTTCTGTGGTAAACGAGATGTTTTGCATAGGATTAAAAGATTCCGTAGGAGGCGGAGGAGGCCCAGTGGTAGCAGATGGCGGCACTGACGATTCTCTAACAGGTTCTCCACTTTGATGATTGGCATTGGCCCTGATTTGTATCTCAGCCTAAGGAGAAAAGGTTATGAAAATTCAGACGTAAGTTTAAAATCTTAATTACAATAAGTGCCAAATGGTTTCATAGCTGCCAATTGAGCAAACTCGTAAACAACACAAAAAATGGATGAAAAAACATACTGATTAGTCTTATCCCAATTCGATGCTGGTCCCAAAATGGCGAGTCACTTTTGATTTGGATCGGGAGGATTTTTGTCGATTTTCGTTTCTTGGTTTTGATTAATATACGACGTTACCTTGGTTTGATGAATACTATCTAGAGACAGTATTCTCTCCTGAGATTGGCAGAAAAAACGAGAGGCCTAAAAATCGAAAAATAGTGGCTTTACCTATGCCTTTTCGCGCTTTCTTCCCTCGACCCAATAAGTAATCCTGATTTAGATACGTAATCCATTACATATGATCCGTAATCCATTTTCCGTTGATTTCGTAAGTATATAAACCTGTGCAGACGTTTTCTAGGATTTTATTGACACTTTTGATGCACACTCTCTTATCCTAGGCGGATTACATGCTTTCACAAATCCGTAATATACGTTTATGCATATTACGAATTTTTATTCACGTCTTAAAGACACAATCTAGTTGCTTACTGATGTTTTTAAACACTTATTGTCGCTTGCACTACCACTTGTATAGAAGCTTTCAAAATGGATACTGACGTTAGAAGCACTTTCATCCGTTCCACGAATTATATATTCTTATAAAATCGTGTTTTGTGTCCATCAGTACGAAGAACACGAAGAACGTGCTTTCTGGCCACCAACCAAAAAATAGGTTGTCACCAATTACGGCGAGAAGAGGTTACAAAGAAGTATTTAAAAGAAAATCACATCTGGACATACTCACAAGTATTAGTGGTGCCAGTTGACAAAAATTTTGGAGCGGCGAAGAAGTCAAGAAGCATTTTTCAAAAGCTAGGAGTCAGTTCTGTTTCTTTTCGTTTTTTTCCAATGAAAATATAAAAAAAGAACGTATGTCAACAGACATTTCACAAAAATACTTTTCGAAATCTAGGGGCCCTCCAATTGGCTGTCATTGACCAGTCATGCAGGGGCGCAGCTACAGGGGAGAGAAGAGGTTTGACTCATCCAATACATCTAAATACCAACATAAATTCCAGCGCTAGGCGCAGACAGCTTGGAAATTAGCTTATATTTTTAGTTTAATTTAGCTGATATGTCAGCATTTGTGTGGACGATTTTGTTGGCAAGTTTTGTATACTCCCCCCTAAACTCAAGACCCAAGCTGCGCCCCTGCAGTCATGGGGCTAGTTTAGGAGTAATTGAGTTTTAAATTTGGGGTTATTTCGATTAAACTGATTTTTTTAAGCCATTTGACTCCCCCCCCCCCCCCAAAAAAAAATCTAGATCCGTACACTTGAGAATAATTTTCATTAATAAAATAGGCTGACGTCAAGGCCATATCCAGGAGGGTAGGGGGTTCTAACCCCCCCCCCAATTTTGCCCGATTCGTAAACTATTATAAATGAGTTTATTCTAAAATCCCCTTCATCTCTATTAAACAATTCCCCCATAGATAATAATCTGGAAAAAGTCAACGGACTGCACTTAAACTAGCAAACAAAAAAATTCATTTATTTTATAATTCATGAGTTTGTTCATTAACCTGGAGTTTGGTGACCCTTTTTTGCTTGTTCAAGTAAATATAGTCTTTACTTTTAATAGATTCCCATTAATCCACTGAATGTTGAGAATAGAGTGACCCATTGTTTTCACTATAGACATTCGCTTTGGTTTGTATTGTTATGTAGTAACATAAGTGCTGCAACTTTGTTTATAATGCGAGTTTTTTCTTACTTTTTTTTCGTGTGTTTAGTTGTCATTTTTTGCGTGTTGTTTTTAAAAACAACAGCTTTTTGTTTTATTTTCTCTTACTTAATTTTTTCTGTTTTTTGTTTTTCGCTTTTTTTTTCGTTGAGAAAATCTCCCAGACGTGGGGCCGAAATATTCGGAATTTTTTAATTAAAGCGCTGTTTTGTTTTAATTTTTGTTCACTGCTTTGTTGAAATCGAAACCCGTTTTTCTCGCTCAATTTTTCATAAATGGAAAAGCAGTGTGGTCTAAGAAATTATTTCCCATTAATATATAGAATTCTATTATAGAATTTATATATTAAATAGGAATTCAATAGAAATTGAATAGAAGCGTAATAGAAATTCAATTTATAGAATTCTGGATTTAGGCACTTTGTGAAAACAAAAATTTAATCACAGATAGACAAAGCATGCACTCAAAGTTTGAGGTAGCATTGAGGCAATTATCACATATTAATAAATTAAAAATTAGCTTTCGCAGAATTACTTTAAGTTTTTTTTTTTGGCACAAAGTTTGCAATTTGTAGACATAAAATAGCGGAGACTCAAAATAGTGGAAAGAGAGAGGATTCTCCTTAATGACCCAGTTTGAACATGCTAATATTATTTCACCTGACTTTTGGGTAGTTCCTAAATGGGTATAGTTCCCATTTTGTAGTTGGGTATAGTTCCCATTTTGTACAAAATCCAATAACTGAGCTAAATACGACACACTAAAAAGATTCTTCAGGAATGCACGCCTGAGGTCTACCATGAGATCGCTTAAAACATGATAACTGTCTTCAAAATGATAACGCGCATTAACATTTCCCCTCGTAGCTAAAAAATTTGTAACTGAACCAGAACAAGCTTTAAAGTTTAGAATCGGTTGTATCCATAATTAGATATTGAGTTTAATGATAATTAATTACATATTCACTTTACTGATAATTCATTGAAAATTCGACTTTCTTGATGATAGTTAATTAAATCCCGAATTTAAATAAAATTTACATTATTTAAGTATTAGATGCTAACTGATAGGAATTAAATGTCAAACTAAAATTAAAGTTTTGAATGATTTTTGGGCAGTACCTGAACGGGTATAACTCCTTGAACAACAGCCATAGACTGAACTAAATAGGGTACACCATATAAATTCCTGGGGGGTGCGCGTCGGAAGTCTACCATGAGATCACTTAAAGCATGGTAACCGTGAGCCAAATAATGAAAAGCTTCTGATACACGACGAAAGACATGCTGGGCTTCCAATTCCTCTTCCTGTAAAAATAAATATTTAAGCACCAAGGACATCGAGATCATCATTCATTATTTATTTTATTTATTTATTTATTTTATTTATTTTATACTAACATAATACTAACATATACTAACATTATTTATTTTATACTAACATAATACAAACAAACGGCAAAACTGGGTCCCCAGAAGGTCCCCGGGGCTTGTGGAGGAATCCACTATATATTTATAAAATACAAACGTTTTTTGACCAAGCAACCCATCCCAACCCCAAACTCCTAAGCTTCCACAAATCCCAAACTCTGGTAAACTCCAAAAAAGACACCCAAAAGTTCGAAGTTCATGTTATTCGGAACAAAACATACTTTTCTGGCAATCAAACTTTGCTTTCTAACTTTTAAACAAAAATAGAGATATAAGCATTTTAAATTTTGTTTTCTCCATGGAACGGAAAAGTTTTTTTTTCTAAATAAGAATAAGATAAGAACCCACCAACTTCGTTTCGAAACGCTCAAATCGAAAAAAAAAAAAAACAAATCTAAAGATTTCAACCGAAAATATTGGTTGTTATGACTGGGGCTGATATGACCAAATGTGGGTTATTTATTTTGAAATTATAAACAAAAACTCGATTAAAAAAAAACGAAAATTAATCAGAATTAAATGAAAAAAAGTACTTTAGACTACTACTACTACTACTAGCAACTCTCCGCAGCAACAAGCCACCTGAGGCCAACACAGCTACGCAGGCTCCTCCTCCATCCCAATCTATTCAAAGCCTCCCTCTTTACACCACCCCAGGAAATTCCCACTTCCTTAAAATCTTTCTTTATGGCATCCTCCGACTCCAACCACGGACAACGTGCTTTCCGTTTAGCCCTAGACGGGTGGCCGAAAAAGACAATCTTCGGTAATCCTTCATCCGCAGAACGTGCCCTATCAATCTCAACCTTTCTCTCATTATAGCCATAGAACGCTCTTGAGCCATACTTTTCGTACAGCCTACTGTTTGAAATTCTCAGTCAGCCAGGCACCCAGAACAATCCGTAGGCAATTTCTCTGGAAAACATCTAGCAAATCTTCGTCCGCTTTTCGGAGCGCCCATGCTTCAGAGCCCTATTTGACCGCTATCACAACTGTAGCTTCCAATATTCTAATTTTGGTTTGCAGACTTATATTCTTATTCTTCAACTGTTTTAACTTTGAAAAACCACCCTGAGCCTTGGCTATTAGATAGAAAAGAAAGGAAAAGTGAGAAATAAATATTCCGGTGTGCTTTTTATGTAGCGAAAAATTTTCGCTACCAATTCGCTTCCTTAGAAGCTAACAATACCCCGAATTTCTATATTTCAATTGGCGCCGTTTCTGTTTTTGGCTAAAACAGAAACGGTAAAAACGGGAATTAAGAAACGGAACAGAAACAGATTTTAATAGAAAGGAGAAAAAAAAATGGAATTCAGTTTCTTTTTTCCGTTTTTTTTTTTTTTACAGAAAAACAGAAACGGCCCGTTTTTTTTTTTTTTTAACGGTCGTTTTAACAGATATTTTCGTTTTCTTAGTTTTTTAGGCTTATGAGAGTAAAATGAATATTGACAAGCAATGATAAATGAAAAGATCAAATACAAAAAAGACCAAACATTCAAAATGGCCATATAAATCAAAACTTGTCACTTAAAAACATTCGAAGTTCAAGCGACTTTGCAGTCATTCTGGAGCACTGCTTTCGAGTAAAGTACCCGGCAATACTAAATGCAGTCTCACTTGGTACTGAAGTTGCAGGCACTGCGAGATGCATAAAAGTAACTTCACTTAACTCTGGGTAAGCGTAAAAATAGTTTGTCAAAATTCTAGCGGATCAGAATTATTTTTTCCTGATTTACGTATCTCACTGAAGAACACTGGAACTCTCTCTTCATATGCTCTAATACTTGCTGCTGCGCGGGCAGTGCTTGTATTGTTAGCATTTTGATTTGAAGAGTTCATCCGAAGCTCAGTCGTGTCGGACCTTAGCAAACAAGCTGTCTTCTTGATGTGGAGTCGGTGATGCATTTTCGTTAGTCTTTGTCTTGATAGGAGTAATGTCAATTGGGAAAGATACAGAGTTCAATTAGATTTGAAGGGGTTCTTCTGTATTTCTCTTCTCGGAAATGAACTGTTGAAGAAGTGAACAGACGGACTGACGAGCTGAATCTCTATCTATATCGTTCATTTTTTCGTAGAATGCAGGAGAAAAAAAAAACAACAGCTCTTGTGAAGAGCAGCATACATCAAATAGGACTGTTAAAAAAATATCTCCTGGGCTGGGCAGCTAATAATTCCTTGAGGCCAGGCCAGTGACTGACTCAGGAATAGCACTACTATCTCACAAAATAACTCAAGTCCTTTAATTATAAGCACAACTTTGCTTGCCGAAATTTAATTATACCCTCTAGCTATCAACGTTGCCTGTTTGACCGGGCGAAGAACCTCAATGACAAAGCACCTCAATGACAGCTTCCACAATGGACCAATCATTGTTGTTAAGTTCGAGCTCTCTGATTTTAGAGTCACAAAGGCTTCGGTTAAAGAATTTGCGCAGTGGTTCTTTACGGGCACAATACATGTCTATCATAGTAAGGTTGCTGTTCCATCGAACATTCATGTCCTTTGTGATGCATGGACTAAAAGTATATGTCTCTATACATGGCAAGTGTCCAAATCCAATAAAAGTCGCAAGAATGCGATATGATTCTATTCGCAACCAAAACACGGAAAATGAAGAAAAACGGGTTTAAGAAAAACCGAAATGGCAAAAACAATAAGAGAAAAACGGAACAGAAACAAAAACTGTAATAAAAAAAAGGCTACCTGTTTTTTGTTTTTTCCGTTTTCAAAAAAAAGAACAGAAAACGGAGAAAACGGTGGAAGAAAAACAGAAACGGAAACGGTGCCGGCCCCTATTTCGTATCATTTTAAGAAAACCACACTTTTTTGGCAATGAAAATTCTCATTCTGGATTTGTAAGAAAAATCAAAATAAAATCCAAGAGAATAAGACGTAAGACTGAAAATGCTTCGGATCCTCACATGGAATAGAAACAAAACAAGAAAAAAAAAAAATTCAACAGGATTTTTTTACGCAGTTAAAAATTTTCGCTACCCATTGGATTCCTTAGAAAACTAACAATATCTAAAGTTAGTAAATTCCACGTCCTTCAGAACAAAAAACTCATTTTGGGCAAAGAAATTTTATTTTCAAGCATTTGGAAAATTTAGCTGATATCAGCTAAAACTGATAAACCGAAGCAGTTGGATTATGTAAATGTCAGTCATATCCGACCGTGAAAGCCTTTTCTGCAAATACAGCATCTTTTTTATATAGAAATCTCTATGTAAAGAAAAATGGTATAAATCTACAACCACTCCTGGTCATAAGGAGACATGTTAATAAAACAATTCTTACTTCATAATATGCAAAATTATTCTAGTTAACATATTTTCCAGGGGGAACACCTTTATCCTCACTATTTTCCTTGTTCTTCCAGTTTTCCAATCACATTTTTCATTTTTATGCCTATTCTCCAAGTCTTGAAAATCGTTTATAAGACAAACACCCAAGAGCCATCTAGCTAATCTAACCTAACCTAAATTAACCTAAATTTATGAATATTTGCCTATTTGTATCTTTTTGGTAGATGGCAGTGATGGTGTTTAACTTTCATATATAGACTATTAGAAAAACGGATAAATGCAGTTAAATCTGTTTATTTTTCACAATTTTGTTAAAAAAATTAGTAAGGATAAAAGCTCCCCCTAAAAGATATGTTAACTAGGATAATTTTGCATATTACGAAGCAAGAATTGTTTTCTTAAAATGTCTCCTTATGACCTGACGTGGTCATCATTTATACCGAAATCTCTACGTTTAGAAAAATATAAAACAAAATTTTTACGTAACCTCTATATTTTTAGATATTTTCTATAATTTGATGAATCCTACGCATGTGTTTGTATAAAAAGTAGTAACAAATAGTGAAGTAGCAGTAAATAAGTAGTACATTTACATTTCCATTTTTTTTTTCAACCAAAAAAAAAACAACTCAATAACACAATCAGAGATCCCACAAAGGCTCTATAAGGCACAAAGACTTAAAGGCACAAAGGCTCAAAGTATGGCCTGCAAAGTAGGAAAATCACGAAAGTAGCAGTAAATAAGTAGTACAATTACATTTTCATTTTTTTTTTTTTCAACCAAAAAAACAACTTAATAACACAATCAGAGATCCCACAAAGGCTCTATAAGGCACAAAGGCTCAAAGGCACAAAGGCTCAAAGTATGGCAGGCAAAGTAGGAAAATCACGAAAGTAGCAGTAAATAAGTAGTACATTTACATTTCCTTTTTTTTAACCAAAAAACAACTCAATAACACAATCAGAGATCCCACAAAGGCTCTATAGGGCACAAAGGCTCAAAGTATGGCCTGCAAAGTAGAAAATCACGAAACAAAACTTACACATATTAAGCTATTAATCGACTAAGCACATAAAATTCAAAAACAAGTACTGACAAAAATAGAAAGAAAACAGAAGAGAAAAAAGTAACAAAAAACAAAAGGAAGAAAAAAGAAGAAGAAGTGACAGAAGGAAAGAGAGCTCATTCACAAAAGACAAAATCGACAACTGGTATACAATGTGTACGATGTCATATTTGAGTAACATTCTTGGGGTCACCCTTTACAAAGAAAAAAAACGAGGGCTTTTCCTGTATGTGATATATGACGCAATTTCATTATTTAAATAAATAACAGATATAGCATCCATAGGCATGTTGATTAATAATAATAAGTAATAAAATAAAAGACAACGGGAAAACTAGATTAAATAACGTTGGATGACAGCTAATCACAATTCAAATAATTAACAAATAGTTGATCACAAGCAGCTCAAATAATTGACAAAAATTCAACATAGTAATGGGTCTATACGCATTGCAAGGGTGAGAAAGTTTAGCTCGCTTTATCAGGGCTATCGGTTTACTTCACAAATCACATTTGGCACTATTCCAGAGGAGAATGTCAATTTATACAACAAGCTCAGGTAATTAAATCAAGAGCAACCCCGCAGATAGCATCAGTACCCATACTGAATTATATTTTAAACTTAATTATAACCATACTTCGCGTCACAACAAAGTCGCTATTTATATGGAACCATTTTTTTTTTTTTGTCCCACTTCCGAAATAAAATCCTACGCGTTTATGTAAAAAGTAGCAACAAGTAGTGAAGCAATAGTAAATAAGTAGTAACCGAAGAACAGAAAAATTCAATAAATGTAGGATATTAAAGTATTTACCATATAATTTGGATTCAGAAGAGATTATTTACCAACAGATACTTAGTGATTTTAAAGTGAATTTTAAGTGAATTTTAAGTGATTAAAGTAATTAGGTAATTAAGTAATTAAGTGATTTTAAGTGAATTGGCTCTCTTAAAAAGAGCTGTGAATATTTTCAAATTAATTTCGAATGACTTCGAACAGTATGAATTGCCATTTAAGCAGATTTTTCACCGAGCCTTCGGTCTTTATATTTAAATGTGCTTTTTTTCAACAGTACTTGTGGCCCTTTTTCATTTTTTTTCCTTTAATAAAAGAAACCTCAAAACTACTTCTATTTTGAATCTCAAAACTACTTTAAGTCTTAAAAATCAAAGTCACCCAAAGCCAATGTCAAAAACACAACGTCACTAAGAGTATAAAACTGCTCTTATATGCTAGAATAAATTATGAGTGTTTACGGCACCTTAAAAAATCACAGAGATATTATAAAGAACTTAGTAGGCACGCCACTATGAATTTACGCCACTATGAATTTACGCCACATTACGCCACTATGGTCAAGAATTTAAAGCGCCTAAGCCCAAAGCTAGTGTATATTTTCTCTGTGCAGCTATGATTCATCGTGATCACTTGGGAGTAACTCATCACATTTGAGGAGTTTTTAGTTTTAAGTTTACGATGGCTTATAATTACTAACTACGGTGCTACATGTCCACGGACCTTTCTTTTTGGATGATTTTCATGGCTGTACTGATAGTCCTAGAGGATTAGATGAATGGGTGGAGTCAAGGCCTCGTTCAAGTGCTTATCAGTTTAAATTACAAAAGTAGAACAACAGTTTTTTTTCTCATTGAATTAATTGCCTTTAGCACATTATAAAATTTTTGAGGACAATTTCACTATCCATAATCTTTCTTTGGGCTAGCAGAAAAATATTACAAGCAATTAGTTAAGCCCTTTAGCAAGCAATGCTAAAGGGCTTAACACTTGTCCCAAACTTGAACATGCTTCCCAATTCCAGAATAAGATCCAAGGAGAGTATGAGCCAAACTTAACCCAACTCAGTCTTAACTGAATGAATTGATTACAAACCCAGGAGTTGGTCACCAGCATGGATATGTCATATATAGCCCTATTTTAAGCAGATAATTCTAAATGGACAAACTTGTATCCCAAATTTGTACCCCCCTCTGTGCTCTGATCAGATAATACAACACCAACATAATTAGCAAATTGACCTTTATATGAATTAAATAAAAACAACAAGTTTTTTCAACTTAAAGTAAGGAGCAATATTAAAACTCAAAACGAACAGAAATTATTACGTATACGAGGGGGATTGCCCCTCTTCAACGCCTCATTCATTACGCTAAAGTTTACGCTAACCTTAAAAAAAAGTAACTCATCGTTCTAATTAAATAACCCTTGTGCTTCAGGAGTCGTTTTTAAAGAATTAGAAAAATTAAAACTTCAGCGTAAAGAGCAAGGTGTTGAAGTGGGGACAATTCCCCGTCGTATACGTAATAATTTCTGTTCGTTTTGAGTTTCAATACTGCTCCTTACTTTAAGTTGAAAAAACTTGTTGCTTTTATTAGTCGATTTCTGATCGTTTTTTAAATAACGCAAGGAAATCTGGCTCCAACTCCACGGAAAAATCCCCCTCCCACAGAAATATCCTCTGGACAGTTCAATCCTGGTGAAAATTTACCCCGGACAATTACCCTTAACAGCTCCACGTGTAAAATTGATTCAATAAAGAGAAAGAAAGCAAGATATATAAAGAAATTTCGTAAAGGAATTTTGGCAAATTCCCCCAGTATAAAATTTCCCCTGAAAAGTACACCCCCCCGGATAATTCCCTCTTCATGTAAAATTCTCCCCGTGCAAATTCCAACCGGCAAAAATTCGTCTTTTCTTCCTCAGCCGAAGATGTATGCATACTTTCCAAAATACTAATACTATACGTAAACAATGGGCAAATTTTATAGCTTAGACCCTTCCCCAGGGGCTATGAGGGGTCATGTTATCTCCAAAAACATAGTTATTAAGCCTTTCAACTATGCTAAACAAAATGGCAATCTCAGAATTTTGAACGGACGATTTTGGAAAAAAAAGAGGCGCAGGAGGGGGCCTAGTTGCCCTCCAAATTTTTGGTCACTTGAAAATGGCACTAGAACTTTTAATTTCCGTTAGAATGACCCTTCTCCCGACGTTCTAGGCCCACTGGGTCGATACAATCACCCCTAAAAAAACCGCATCCGTGACCTTTCTTCTAGCAAAAAGTACAAAATTCCACATTTTTGCAGATAGGAGCGTGAAAACCTCTAAAGCATGGTTTTCTGATACGCTGAATCTGATGGTATGATTTCCCCCATTTTTTCGAAAATCAGGCAAATTTTCTCAGACTCGTTACCTTTCTTGGGTATAACTAAACATAACAAAACTTATATATTTAAAATCAGCACAAAAATCCTATTCTTTTTATATATATTGGTATCAAAATTCCATTTTTTAGAGTTTCGGTCACAACTGAGCCTGGTCGCTCCTTACTTACAGTTCTTTACCACAAACTGTTTGAAAATTATGTATTAAAAAAAGAAACAAAAACGTAGCTCTACAAGTACTAGGTACTAGGTAATAAAGCCTGATTCTGTTTATGATTGATGCTATTTACAACGGAAAGAACTTGACAATTGAACCCGGATCCCACGCGTCAGGGCTCTAATGAAAAAAAAACAAAAAAACAGAAAAAAAATCAGCAAATTGACTAAAAAATAATCAATAAAAAATCAAGCTAAGTATTTCCTGCTCGAGGTACTGAAGGACCAGCAACATATGCTGCTTTTAGTCTATGACATAAAAAAATCCTTAAATCCTTTGGAGAAGGGGTTTATTCAGGCATTATCGCAGTTTTTTCTGGAGGGGGGGGGGCAAAAATAAATAAAAGACTCTACTTGACAATTTCTATAAAAAAAATCCGAGAAATACGGAACAATTTTGAATTTCTGGAGGGCGGGGGGGGGGGGTCGTTTCTAATACAGAAAGACTCCATACACAGTCATGGAATATTTAGTATTAGCGGGCAACAAATACAAAAAACGTGGGTGAAAATTTAACAAAAATTAAGCTAAATATATGAGACCTAAGAGGTTAATAAGATGTAGCTATTTTTTGAAGGCGTAGTTGTGCTTGGAATAGATTGTGAATGTGTGAATATTTACGGACGAAAAGCATCACATTTAACTAATTAATGTTGCTTACTTGTTTGGCAAATCAGGCACATCAGGCACTGCCTGATGGCACAACAGGCAGTATAAAAAATTGGGAAAATTACGACCATTCGTATTAATAATTGGTGCCACGATGGCACAAAGCTAACATATTTTCCCATTAAAAATCAGATTACAAAAGGCAAAATTGTTAACGGTATCATTAATCTATACATTTAGGCCGGAGGGGAGGGATAACCCTACCCAGAAATGACATCGAGTCTACAATATTTGTAATAGTACTTACACGACTCGCAAAAACTGGATCATTTCTCAAAAGGGATCTAACTTGGTCAACATGGGGTCTTAGTAGATCTTGAACACTCTGCAAATCTTCAACAAGATCCGCCATAACTCCAACTCTCGGTTGTCTACTCCCCCGAAGAGGAGTCTCTGACGAGGGAGCAGGAGGGGTAGGCTCTCTTGTTTGTGAACCACCTCGGGTCGGATTCTCCTGGGGTTGTTGATCTATTAGAAGCACAACGCAATTAGTCACCACTGTATATTAAGTCACTAGTGCATAGAAGAAAAAAAAATATAAGAAAGGTGGAAAAGAGAAAAATAGCAACTGATCATATATCAGCCACCATTTAGTTGTAGTAATAAAATTTTTACCGAGTTTATCGACCACACCACTCAAATAAGAGACGTATGCATGAGGGGGGGAGGGGAGGAGCAGGCTTCGGGTCATAGACCAAAACCGTAATTTTCTAGAATTACTAGGCACTTCTAATTCAAATTATCAAAACCTTTTTTTATTATTGGGCCCATATAAAGTCACACAGTTAAATAGATAAAGTCAAAACCTCAGCTTTTTTTTTCTTTTTGGAAGAGCCAAATGGTGAATCTTTGTCTAACTTAAAACCGCATGATACGCACACATACACACACACACACACACACGCAGACACACAAGCACGCATACACGCACTCACGCACACAAGCACACGCACACATACATACACACACATATCTATATATATATATATATATATATATATATATATATATATATATATATATTATATATATATATATATATATATATATATATTATATATATATATATATATATATATATATATTATATATATATATATATATATATATATATATATATATATATATATATATACATATATATATATATGTATATGTATATATATATATATACGTGAGTCTCACTGTTGCTTTTTTCTAACCGCAGATTTCATTTACGATTAAAAGCATTCGCTATGATGCTGGTTTTCACATGTGTTCTCGCCGCAGATCTCATTTGCGCTTCATTTTCCTGCATCTTTTAATTTTGACTTTTTTCTGTGCATTTTACTTTAGCAGCTAAGATTCATACAAAATAATGTGGGTTTGCCAAAAACTTATCTTTGCTCACTTTAAAACAGACCCTCCAGGTAACAACAGAAAATACGACAAGGCACACAATTTAAAATATAGGAAATGTATATAAAAGGGCAAAGAAAATAAAACATACGCTGCTGAGGGTTCCTTTGGTCCCTGTCTTGAGTACTGCCATTACTCTCCCTCCGATTATTAACTTCGCCATTTCTCATTTCAATGAAAACGCCTGGAATATCTAAGCCAATAACGTTAGGGCTTTGTGGGACACCATCCATTCCAGGAATAGGGACTGCAGAAGCCCCTTGTATCCCTGGTATTCCCATACTTTGTGCAACAGCTGCTAGTGCTGCACTAACTGCTGCTTGTGTGTCTTGGTTGGTGGCATTTCCCATAGGTATTTCAACTTCTACAGAATGTGCGATTGTTTCTGAATATCTATTCCTAAAACAGAAAATTAAATCAGTGAATTTTGTTTTGCTTTTGTCCAGCAGTAGCACCAACTGAGAGGGGAGGGAGCAGTGGACTATGCCTCCCCATATACTCAAAAATTACCTTGTTATTTGTATTTCATAGTTCTTTTTCTTTTTTAACTATGTTAAACAAGTGATACTGGCAAACTGGTCGTTTGTAATTGTCACCCATCAGCTTCCTTCTTTTACAGCTGTTAAAAAAAAAAAAGTTTTTCATCAGAATGTAAGAAGAACCATTAGAAAAAAACGAATGTAAATTATTCAGTATATTAGGAGGGCTGCCCCTTTCTCGGCCCTCTCTTTTTACGCTAAAGTCCTAAAGTTTTTTTTTGTAAACACATCTAATTCAAATTTAACGGGCCTTGTCTTTGAGCACTCTTTCATAAAGAATTGTTACAAAACGTCAAAATTTGGCGTAAAGAGCGAGGGTCGAGGAGGGTTCTCGACCAGAAGTGTCCAGACAGAAGCGTCGGCTGGTCAGTTTATCTTTATTGTTCTAATGGATTCGTAATCAAACCACAATCAACTCGGCCTCTTCTGTCTCAACTATGCACATAATGAAAAAAAGTGCTAATCATTATAAATTGTTTATCAAAGCAACTTCAATCAGATTACCGATTTATCATCATCAGTTTATCTTGATGATGAATCAATCCTCATCAGTTTACCGATGTTTACATCGGTTTCCAACATCAGTTTCAGTTTACAGACTTATAAGGCACTTGCTCTGATTTCTTGGACATACGAGACACTCCAAAAATATGAGAAATGATAGCGAATGCAACAACTCAAGCAAAACACATCCAAATTGTTAGCTTAACACGATATCCAGGAATCGAAATCTCCACAGCCTAAAACTGGTGTTCAAAGCAAAGAGAAGTCAAGCCATTTCCGTTCGTCTATAAGACTTTCTTTCAAACTCAATACCCGGCAAGCGAAATTTCAGTCAGCCAGTTCAATAAAACTCCGGTCAAATTCTGTACGTCAAAGCATCAAAACTTTTCACGAGTAAGATAGACCAGCGTTTCACGTAAAATATGCTTCTACTCGACACTTCATCTGCCATCGACCCTTCAAGTTTCGATCTTTTCGAAGTTTCAAAAGTGGAAAAGGTTAGGTGTCATTATCAAGGGATGCTCGGTATCGGTGACTATGACACAAAACCCCAGTTTTCTCTTGCAAAGTTGCATATTTCAAAATGCATTTTCTCCGACCTATTTAAATTTTGCCTTCCCCAATTTCCTACTCGCAGCGCTAAGCTGATGAGACTACTTGCCACTTTGCCTGTGGCCACTGCCAGCAATGGCCTTAGTCCCCTCTAATCTCTCTATCTCCATCTATCTCTCTTTGCCTCTTACTTTTTTTTTTTTTTATCAAAAACCCGCCTCCTCTCCTCTCAGTGACGACAAATTTTAAATTCAAAATACATCTAATTTTAACTTTAGACATCACCTACTTTTTTTTTATTAAGAAGCAGCCGAACTGGACACACTTCAAGTCACCATATACTACGAAACACTTTCCAAAAAAAAAAAAAATTGCCATTCCCGTGGAAAAGGGCGTCCTCTCCCAACAGGAAGCCCTTCATACGGTGGCTATTTCTTACCATACCTCTAAACTCTTTCGGATACTGACCCTACGTGTCTCCTATAAAAAAAAATAATAATAACAAAAAATTCAAAATAAACTAATTAAATTAATAATAATAAAACAAATAAACCAAATTATCTATCAGTATAACTTTCTTTGACAAAAAAATAACCAACATATTTACAAATTACAAAGACCTCAAAGAAAGTTATAATGATACCACTTTTCAACTTTATCTTTTCATTGTTTTCCTTTTAACTATACTTCGGCTACTATTTAACTCCAAAAACAAAACAAAAACAAAATTACAAAAACTGGCAACGCTGTTTTGCCCATTTCTACTTACACTGAAAAACACACTCACGACATATCTCCTCAAACATAACCTACCTCTTTCCAATAAACTCTTCAACCAACAACTCCATCCACACAATATCCACTCGTTCTTTCCACATTTCAGTTTCACTTAAATGCGCTATCATTCTCCTACAATCATAACCAAACCTTCTTAACTCAATCTCTTTTCTCTTCTTCCTTCTTTTCCATACATATTCACATAGTTTCATCACAATCAACACCACAGCTCGCTCTCTCCTCTCATTTCCAGGAATTTCTACATTCAGTTTAATCAACATTAGCTTATCTTCCTCAGTATTCCAAATTACTCCACGATCTCTTAAAGCACTAAAACACTTATCTACAATTCCTTCATTATATTTACAATTGAAAAATTCGCGCTTCAGGCCATTTATCACTATTTCGTCGCAAAGCTTGCACTTTGGACCTCCATCTTGGGTAAAACGACTTACTCGATCTTGAAGCGGCAGTATCTCATGAATAAACAGAAACATAAATTCCTTTGCAAACTGACTATACGGTACACTATACATTTTCTCAAACGATAGCTTAAAATTCCCAAATGGTTGTTTTGTTTTCACGTGAAAAACCACTTCTTCTTCTTCCGTTTTCTCTAAATATTCATCCACTATCTTTTTCCTTTCAACGTTTTTCATCTGATCACTCAGCAAGCCTTGGTTTTTCATTTCTCGAATACATCATATTACTTCATGGAGTTTCTCTGGCACATCCCTGATCATTTTTTGTTTTGCTAGTTCATCCTCCTCAGTATTTATCACTGGTAAAACCCATCCTCTTATTATTTCACCGTCGATCGATTTACTACAGATCATCTCACAGACGTTTCTAATTCTCAGAGTTCTAACTTGCACACCTTTCGGAAATTTATAATACAAAGACTCCCCTCATCTCAGAGCACATACAACATTTTCATACTTAGCTTTTCCAGCTTTCCCCTCCAAACGAAACACCAAATCCTCCTTTCTACCTTTTTATCCACCTTACGACTACACCTACCCAAAACATCAACAAAAGATTCATGGTAAAAAAATAGAAACTGAACTGGGGAGCCGTGTAGGCACCCATCTCACAATGTAAAAATGAAAAACAGAAAAATTAAAATTCAAAAATTAAAAATCAAAAATTACCCAATGGTACGATTAGAATTCATTCAATGAATGATTAATCACTCTATGCTATTATGTGTTGAAGTGTTCTTTAACAAACTTCGCATAATTTTTTGTTTTAAATAATATATTATTTTAGTATATATAAATAATATATTACTTCAATATATTTTTAATATATATAAATAATATAATATTTTTTTTTTATTTCCGTAGGGAAAGAAATTTTGGTACTTGTGTATTATGCGCCACTCACTCAAGTTTACGCTGTGTAAAACTCGAGAACAAACCCGTTTCTTCGTTAGTTTCTTTCATCTTAGCATGAGACAAGACAAAGACAAGTGACAGAATAGATGGGAATTATATAATTTGGGCTATATATTTGCACATAAGGGGGAGGGGGGTGGTGGTAAAGTATTTGGACAGTTTAAAGTCAGAAAACAATTCCTTCTAGGTATGACCACTAAAAAATTACAGAAGAATAGCGAGGTATCTGGAAATTTTATTAACTAAAAAAAAAAAAAAAATCCCAGTATAAAGTAAATGTAATGTTTCATTTAAGTGTTTTTTCCAAGTGTTAAGTGTTTTTTTTTTCAATGACCGATTTTCCAAGCATCAAGTACTATTATTAGGTTAATGTAGTGTTTCATTTAAGTGTTTTATGATGATCGCTGATCAAAGTTTATTTTATTTGTGCCTTTCATTTATGTTATTCTACTATGTTCACGGCTTTAAAATCCACTTCTCTATCTATCAATCTAATATGCAGAATAATTGTACCAAACACATTTTGCATGCAGAGCCGCTATACCTTACACCCCTCTCCCTATATATATATATATATATATATATATATATATATATATAATATATGATATATATATATATATAATATAAATATATATATATTATATATATATATATATATATATAGTATATCTATATATATATATATATAATATATATATATATATATATAGATATATATATATATATATATATATATATATATATATATTATATATATATATATATATATATATATATATATATATATATATATATATATATATATATATATTATATATATATATATATATATATATATATATATATATTATATATATATATATATATATATATATAGATATATATATATATATATATATATATATATATAATATATATATATATATATATATAATATATATATATATATATATATTATATATATATATTATATATAATATATATATATATATATATATATATATATATATATATATATATATATATATATATTATATATATATATATATATATATATAATATATTATATATATATATATATATATATATTATATATATAGTATAATATTTAATCTAAAATGATATAAATGTCTTACCCTAAATCAGAAACAGAGAAATCAAGCGGATTTTGCTCATCATCATCTCGCACACCAATACGGTGTATAACGCTCCTTGCACCGTTAAACATCCTTTGAGCAGTTGAAGCTCGCATCTGGGAACTACTAGGTAAATTCAGCGATGGTGGTAAGTTGCCCCCTGAGCAAAAAAAAAAAGAAAAATGAAAAAAAGACTCTGACACAAAATATAATTTGCACGTTTGGTGCGGCTATAATAGTTTGCAAGGAAGAAGCTTGCATGCGATTAGGTCCAATTCACCATGTAAGGCCTCGAACTGAGGTCATAATCACGCCCAGGGTCTTCTTTATTATATCAATTTGTGTTTGATATTTTTTACTGTTTAAAATGATGAA
Organism: Artemia sinica; assembly: GCA_027921565.1. Taxonomy (NCBI): domain Eukaryota; kingdom Metazoa; phylum Arthropoda; class Branchiopoda; order Anostraca; family Artemiidae; genus Artemia; species Artemia sinica. The sequence goes on from CM051271.1 coordinate 52,893,803, forward strand.
AATATCAAAATGCCTTAGTTGTAAGGGTGTTTTGAATTTCTTTCGCATTTTTAGTGTTGTTTGATGGTATTAATTTATGTCACCCATTAACAAACAAATATAAAAGAGGTTTTCTAATGAAAAGTAAATAAATAAAATAAACTAAAGACGAACAGAAATTACCACAAACTAGAGTTGGGTTAAGGCCCTCTAAGTATTCTGAAAACCGGAGCGTCATTTGTGCTTTACTAAAGACAATTATTTCGTGCCCCTTTTTTTCATAACCTAAACAACAACCGAAGACTGGCAGGATCAATACAAGATACTAGGGTATATAGGAGTGCCGTTATTGATGTTAAAAGTAAAGATCACCATCTAGAAGTGTCAAGGGTTAATTTAAAGCTGAAATATCGGAAGGGTAACTACCTCCCGGGAAGTTATGATGTTGGTAGACTCCAGGATAAGAATTTGAGAGACACTTTCCAGGAACAGTTGAATAGTAAACTTGAGAGTTTAAAATTTGATAATGTGGAAGGTTGGAATAATTTTAGAAAAATAATTTGTGAAGTTGCTTAAGGTGTCTTAGGGAAGACAGCTAGAACTGCAGCTAAGAATATTAGTGAAAAAAGCTTTATGTTTGATAGAAAGGAGAAAGGACTTGTACAAGAATTACCTTAGTGATAGATCATATGAAAACAAAAGGAATGTAAAGAAAGTGGAGAAAGCATTAAAATATGAACTAAGGAGGTGTGAAGTGGAGGCCATGGATAAAATTGCCGAGGATCTGGAAGATGCAGCTAGACGGTATAATAGTAAAATATTGTACTGGCATGTTAACAAATTGAGAGGGAGTAGTCAATGCGGACTTGGCCCAGTTAAAAATAGGAATGGGGCCGCAATTAGCGATAAGGAAAAAACTAAAGAGAGATGGGCCGAACATTTTGAGAATTTGCTTAACCGAGATAGAGTTGAAGGAAGAGATATAGAGGAAAATGAAAAAGTTTGTGATAAATTGGATGTGAAGAAAGATTTGTTTTGTGAGGAGGAATTAGCGACAATACTAAAAGGACTAATAAATAATAAGGCTTAATAGGTATAAATAATAGGTGCTGATAGGGTGGTAAATGAGTTTCTTAAATATGGTGGCTCTGAGGTTAGAAATAAGTTACTGAAGATTATGAATATGATTTTGAAAAAAGGGAAGTACCTAATGATTTTAAGAAAACCTTAATTAAGCCACTTTATAAGAAAAGTGATAAAAGTGAGTGTGGTAATTATCGAGGGATTAGTCTGGTCTCTGTAAGTAGTAAATTACTTAGTAATATGATACTTTTTAGACTGAGAGATGCCGTAGACAAAGCTTTAAGAGAAAAACAGTGCGGTTTTAGAAAAGGTACAGGATGTGTCGACCAAATTTTCACTCTTAGGTTAATAATTGAGAAGTCCCTGAGTTTTCAAACACCTTTGATCCTCGGTTTTATAGATTATGAGCAAGCGTTCGATTCTGTTGATAGAAGAGCTTTAGTAAAGGTTTTATCCTTGTATGGTATACCAGACAAATACATTAAAGTGATTAAAGCTATGTACGAGAATAATACTGCTGTAGTTAAGGTAGGAAATGAGGTTAGCAGCTGGTTATGTATTAAATCAGGAGTTAAGCAGGGCTGTGTTCTATCCCCCTTTATATGGATTATTTTGATGGACTTTGTTTTAAGGAGCACAGGAAAGGCAATGGGAGACCACGGAATAAAATGGGGAGGAAAAAGTCTCCTGGACTTAGATTATGCTGATGATTTAAGCATCCTAGATGAAAGTGTGATCAAAATGAATGAAGTTTTAGAGGTTTTGCGAGTTCAGGGTGCTAGAATTGGTTTGAAAATTAATGTTAGGAAGACTAAGTCACTAAGGCTAGGAATAAGTGAAGATGAAAAGGTGACGTTGGGTAATGAAAAGATTGATCAGGTGGACAGCTTCACCTACCTTGGAAGTCTACAAATCAAGATTAGAATATTAGAAGCTACAGTGATGACAGTGGTCAAATATGGCTCTGAAGCATGGGCGCTCCGAAAAGCGGATGAAGATTTGCTAGATGTTTTCCAGAGAAATTGCTTAAGGATTGTTCTGGGTACCCGGCTGACTGACCGTATTTCAAACAATAGGCTATACGAAAAATGTGGTTCAATACCGCTCTCTAGGGCTATAATGAAAGAAAGGTTGAGGTGGCTAGGGCACGTTGTGCGGATGAAGGATGACAGATTGCCGAAGATTGTTCTTTTCGGTTAACCGTCTAGGGCTAAACGGAAAGCAGGTCGTCCTCGTCTGGGTTGGGAGGACGTCATAAAGAAAGATTTAAAGAAAATGGGAACTTCATGGGCGGTTGTAAAAAGGGAGGTTTTGAATATATTGGGATGGAGGAGGAGCGTGCGTAGCTGTGTTGGCCTCAGGCGGCTTGGTGCTGCGGTGAGTTGTTAATAGTAGTAGTAGTAGTAGTAAACAACAACACATACGCACAAATATATATATATATATATATATATATATATATATATATATATATATATATATATATATATATATATATATATATATATATATATATATATATAATATATATATATATATATATATATATATATATATATATATATATATTTATATATATATATATATATATATATATATATATATATATATATATATATATTATATATATATATATATATATATATATATATATATATATATATATATATATATCTCAAGGCTAATCATGATGTACAAATAGGAGTGGCGCTACCCGCCCCTTCTTTCCTTCTCAAAACCCCTAAACGACTTTAATGTCATTTGTATTTCACTGAAAACGATGTGTATTTTAAAGATTGATTTTTATATGTCAAAACATCAACCAAAGCACAAAAAAAAATATTTTTTAACTGGATAGAGGATCCCTGGTCAACATGCCTGAGACTCTTGGCAGACGTGCCTTTCCAAAAACTAACAAACAAGTATGTGTCCAATAAGAGAGTCATACTTACTCCCGCCATTTACCCATGCTTCATCCATTTAAACATTTGCCTCTCAATTACTTGGACTATCTGTCTTGGCTTTTCTCTTTCTACAATTAGCCATGTCTTGATGCAACCTACTGTAAAATACTTGATTTCAATTAAAAATCAACGGACTCAGTCGAGGCCTTCGAATTGTAGGTTGACCAAGAATTTAGAATGACATAGGACCATTAATTTGCTTGAAATAGCAGGCAAACAATCGTTTAAAGCCATCTTTATCTTCCAAATAGTACCTATTCGTTGCCTAAGCTCAGCCCCATATTCCAAGAAAATTTCAATTTTTCACAATTTTTTTCAAATTTTTGGGTCACTTGCCATAGACTCGGCGAATGGGCACTCCCAAATTTTGTCCCAAATTCCTCTCTCAATTTAGCACTTGTTCGCTTAGTTCAGTCGAGCAATCTGAACAAATTTCAACTTTTTCAAGTTTTGGGTCACTTGCCTGAGACTCCGGGCAGGTGGGCGCCTCCAAAAATTGTCCTAAATTCCTCTTTCATCTTAGAACTTATTCACGGATCTCTAAAGCCGTGAACGGTTAGACTGTTTCCCTAGCGGTAACCATACGCTACACACATACCAAAAAAGGGGATCTTTTATGCGCACCGTGACGTGACATCTTTTATGCGCAAGGCGACGTGACATTTTTTATGCGCAAGGCGACGTGGCTTCTTTTATGCGCAGGGTGTGTGGCATCTTTTATGCGCATGGTGACGTGACATCTTTTATGCGCAAGGCGACGTGACATCTTTTATGCGCAAGGCGACGTGACATATTTTATGCGCAAGGCGACGTGACATTTTTATGCGCAAAGCGACGTGGCTTCTTTTATGTGCAAGGCGACGTGACATCTTTTATGCGGAAGGCGACGTGACATTTCTTATGCGCAAGGCGACGTGACTTCTTTTATGCGCAAGGTGACGTGGCATCTTTTATTCGCATGGTGACGTGACATCTTTTATGCGCAAGGTGACGTGACATCTTTTATGCACAAGGCGACGTGACATATTTTATGCGCAAGGCGAAGTGACATTTTTATGCGCAAGGCGACGTGGCTTCTTTTATGCACAAGGTGACGTGACATATTTTATGCGCAAGGCGACGTGACATTTTTATGCGCAAGGCTACGTGGCTTCTTTTATGCGCAAGGTGACGTAGCATCTTTTATGCGCATGGTGACGTGACATCCTTTATGCGCAAGGCGACGTGACATCTTTTATGCGCAAGGTGACGTGACATCTTTTATGCGCAAGGCGACGTGACATATTTTATGCGCAAGGCGAAGTGACATTTTTATGTGCGACGTGGCTTCTTTTATGTGCAAGGTGACGTGGCATCTTTTATGTGCAAGGTGACGTGACATCTTTATTGCGCAAGACGACGTGACATTTTTTATGCACAAAGCGACGTGGCTTCTTCTACGCGCAAGGTGACGTGGCAATGTAAAAATCTTACCGACGAAAAATTTTGCACTTTCATATCTATTTGATTTGGCAACACGGACGTCCCAATGGCTCAAAGTATTATTTATTATTATTATTATTGGTATTTTTACACTGAGAAAGAAAATGTACTTTAATAGCTATTATTTATTCAAATATACGGAATTCAAAGATTTTTAGGAGAGACCCCGAAAACCTGCACCCCTTTTCTTTTACTGAACCCCTTATTTCACTTCCTGCAATAGTTTGTTTTAGATGTTGTATAGCTGCATTTTTCAAGTATCAAACTCTTACCCATAAAACGTGAGAATTACGAGGAGCTGTATTTCCTTTTTATATTAAAATAGCTGTATTTCTATTTTATATTTATTGTATTTCTATTTTATATCTATTTATACCCACTAGTGCTTTTGATTAACAAGTTTAAATTAAGAAGATTGATTTTCTTTGCATAATACCTTTTTTGGTATTTACATTTTAAAATCCCCCCACCAGTGGGAGGCATTCCCCCTCCTAATTTTTGATAGATACATTCCCCCCTCCTCCCACAATTTGTCGTAAATTGACGCCAATATTGCAAGCACGAACTGTTTAAATAAAATAGGATATTTAAGGTATCTAGGACAGGGAAAACAATTTCAAAGTCGAAAATCCCTTTTCCCAACTTTTGATGTAAGTGAGAAAAGAGGATACAAAGCAATCTGGGGATACACAGTCTAACTTCCCTGAAAAACAAAGAAGATAAAAGAAGATCGGTTCTCAGTTGAATCTTTTCCAATTCGCAAATAAGTTCTCATTATGTCTTCTAATTAAATTTTTACTTAAAGCCTTTTTCAAGCTGAATTTGATTCACTGCATTTATATTTATAAGTTCTAGTTCAAGAAGAAGAAATTAAATTCATTTTGCAAAGGATAAAATCCATTTTGTCTTAATGATATTATTTTCGATGAGTATCAGGCGCACAATGGACCTAACAAAAGCTGAAACGGTAAATGACTTCTTAGACCACACTACCTTTACACTCCCCTTAGGAGATTCTCCCATTGAAGAAATTTAGTCCTTCAGATGAAAGTTCAACAAAAATAAATAAATAAAACAAGATAAAAAGCTACTACTACTACGACTAACAAGTCACCGGAGCACCAAGCCGCCTGAGGCCAACACAGCTGCTCACGCTCCTCCTCCGTCCCAATGTGTTCAAAGCCTCCCTTTTTACACCCTCCCAGGAAGTTTCCATTTCTCTTAAATCTTTCCTTACGAAATTATTTGAAAAAAACTACGTTTTCTAAAGAGTTAAAGAGGCTGAGTCACAAGTTCGAACCTTAAAACTTACAGGGATTAGAAGGTGCAGTTGGGGGGCTGCCGCCCCCCAAACCCCCGCTTCCGTATATGAAAGGGGCTGTGCCCTCCTCAACGCCTCGCTCTTTACGCTAAAGCTTTTATTGTTTAAAAAGAGTTGTGAGAAAGTCAAACTTTAGCGTAAAGAGCGAGGCGTTGAGGAGGGCACAGCCCCTTTCATATACGACAGCGGGGGTTTGGGGGGCGGCAGCCCCCCAACTGCACCTTCTAATCCCTGTATGTTTTAAGGTTCGAACTTGTGACTCAGCCTCTTTAACTCTTTAGAAAACGTAGTTTTTTTCAAATAATTTCTGCACGTTTTTGTACAGTTTATTACTTATTATTGCTTGACTAACTGTTAGCTGATCTTTTCAGGAGTTAAAGATGGGGGGCTGCCACCTCCCAAACCCCCGCTTTTGAAGATTCTTGTGTTAAGGCTTTTAATTCCTGAATACTCAAATCAAATGCACAGTAAGATTTTCTTTTTTCAACTTTTCTTCGAGCATGCGGGTATACGGCATGTTATCAAAGCAGTGGAGACTTACCTGTAACCTGAAGGCCGACTGTGATATTCTTCTGGAGACGCCTGTTGAGCCGAAGGATTTAATAGATTGGATTTAAAAAAGAAACTGAGTTTCTTTTTTAAACTTTAAATTCAGTATATAAAAATTTTCTCTGACAGGGAATCGAACCCGGATCTTCCGCCTGACAGTCAGGAACAGCGACCATTGTACCACAGAGACACTTGTTATATTATTTTAGTCTCTCGTATCTTTTTTTGTGAAGTGGGAAATTGGTGCCAGTCATCATTAACTGGAGCTGGTTGATTTTGGGAAACGGGGTTTGGGGTAAACTTTTGGGAGAGCATGAGCATTTTTGTTTGATTTGTACTTGATCTTCGTGTTCACTGTGCTGGAAAAATCTTGCACATCCTTCTGCATCGATGGGTATGGTGGTGTAAACATCATCTGAAAAAGAGTTACAAATACGACAAATATTAGTTCCATAGTTGGTGTAGGCTGTCTCAAAAAAATATGCTTCGGTGTACTTGCTGTGTTGTCTTAAATTTCCCATGGCTGACGTAAAGTCTTCAAGTGTTGCTGGCTCACTTCCTGGCAAGTGGTCGAGAAACTTTTCGCATTTGGTTGCATTGAGTGCATGTCGCTTTGCAAGAGAATTTGTTGCCATTTCTATGACATTGTTTGCACGTGCAAATTCCAGTTTGATATCTTCTTTTGACTCTTCTGGGTTTCGATAGTGCATATCCAGTACTTGTCTTAGCTCCTCTAAGTCAACCTGCATTTTCTGAACTTTCCTGGCTTTTGCAATGTAAAACTCTCTGTGTCGCTTTTTCTTTGTGCGCATTCTCTGTGACAAATTTGCATCATTTGTCATTCTATGTTGTACTGCTTTCTTGAATGCTCCTGAATATGGGCTGGTATATGGGCAGTGGCATGAGGATGTTGAGAGGCTATCAGCTTTTTGCTTCCTTTGGTGCTTGGTTACTCTTCTTTCCATTTTTCCGATTCAACTGAGAGGATGGTGTACCACTGTTCATTCGCCTTCTCACCCACAATTTGGCAGTCAAAATATCCTTGTTTCGTTTGTAGTAGTCTCCAAACAATTTTGCAAACTTGTCCTGATGATTATAATAGTGCTTAATTTTTTTGGAGCGATATTCTTGTGATGTCTTGTACATTTCCATCTTCCTCTTTTTATCTTTTTGCTTTACTGACTCACTGGCATGATAACGAGATTTCACAGCCTGTAAATTCTTTTGCCGAAAACTTTCATCTGATGCTAATTTCTGAGACATGCGCATGTATGCTTTAGTACGATTTCGTTCCTTTGCCAGCTTATCCTCCTGAAAGTTTTTCTTAATATCCTCCTTTATTGTCTCTCTTTTTTTGGTAGTACCTCCTTTTTTCTTCTCTATTTTGTTCCACATTCTCCTCATACCTGCTTTTCTTCTTCTGCCTTAGTAGTTTGGCTTTACCTGGCATTTTTAGAAAGACCTGTTAAAACTTCCTAGCCTATGTCAAAACTATTCAGAAACTTAGTTTCAAAAGTAGGCTACCTCTAAATCTTCTCTCTCAAGAGAGAGGTTTGTATTCCAGATTATTTGGGAAAAAAACGTGTTACAACTTTTTGTGTTGGCCTAGTCAGATACTGAGCTTCAGAAGTCCTTCTAAATCTTCTCTTTGAAGAGAGAGCTGTGTCAGATTATTTGGGAAAAGACCTGTTATTTCATTTGTTTATTCTTTTGTAAGTATCACAACTAAAGAAAAGTCCTTGTGTTAGTCTAGCCTAAACTTAGCTTCAAGACTATTGTATTCTCAAAGTGTTCTCTCTGGGAGCTTTGTCTTCAGAGTTGCAGTCAGAAACTCTATCCACACTGATTTGTTTTGTTTTTTGTCTAAGAAACCTAGATGGCGTTTAGTTTGTGCAATCAGACGCTAGATAGGGAATGTATCTTTGTATGTCTTTGTAAGTATCACAACTAAAGAAAAGTTCTTGTGTTAGTCTAGCCTAAACTTAGCTTCAAGACTATTGTCTTCTCAAAGTGTCCTCTCTGGGAGCTCTGTCTTCAGGATTTGCAGTCAGAACTCTATCCACACTGATTTGTTTTGTTTTTTGTCTAAGAAACCTAGATGGCGTTTAGTTTGTGCAATCAGACGCTAGATAGGGAATGTAATCTTTGTTTGTCTGGAAATACAAAGCATCGTTAATTCAACTATAATTCCGATGGTAGAGGTACTGATGTTCCCCACCATATTCTCTGACGATCTTTATTTTTATTAGCTCGGCAACAGAAAAAACCAACGTTTTTTTTGTCAAAGTCTCTGCAATCTATTTTCGAGGCAAGCAAATACAAAGTAAGATTTTTGTTTTTCGACAAAAAAAAACTTCTGGGAAGGAGCTGGAATTTTTGGAAGCTTGCAGTCGGTCTTGTCAGGTTGAAAGGACTATTTTGATCTAATATAATGTTGAAATACTTTGGTTTTAGGAATTTCAACAGTTAATGTTTTAAGCTCCCAGGCCCCATGTTATCAAAGCAGTGGAGACTTACCTGTAGCCTGAAGGCCGACTGTGATATTCTTCTGGAGACGCCTGTTGAGCCGAAGGATTTAATAGATTGGATTTAAAAAAGAAACTGAGTTTCTTTTTTAAACTTTAAACTCAATATATAAAAAAATTTCTCTGACGGGGAATCGAAGTCGGGTCTTCCGCCTGACAGTCAGGAATAGCGACCACTGTACCACAGAGACACGTTACATTATTTTTATTCTGTGCGATGTATTTTTGACGCAAGCAAATCCCCACAAAACTTGATATTTGGTTTTTGGAAAACAGGGAAGGGGTGATCGGATTGAGCTGAAATTTTGAGGATAAGCTCCCAGGCCCCAGGAAAGCTTATCCTCTAAATTTCAGCCCGATTAGACAACGTTAAAGGGGGGCTGTGGTGGGAAAAATTAACATGGGCTCTTATAGGAAAACGAGGTTTTTCGTAAATGTAAATTCGGGGATAATTTTTTCGGTCTGAAAATATCAAAAGGCCCTGCTGGGTCGAATTCCGGTTCGAATGAGTCCTCATTCATCCGGATTCAATGCCAACTGTGGCCTCTAGGCGTGGCTAATAAAAAAAAGAGAAATGAACTTTAAGTGGCTGTATTTGTTTTATGGAAAACAGGGAAGGAGTGATCGGATTGAGCTGAAATTTCGAGGATAAGCTCCCGGGCCCTAGGAAAGCTTAACCTCTAAATTTTAGCCCAATCGGATAACGTTAAAGGGGGGCTGTTGTCGGAGGGTCGAAACTTCCGGCCCACTTTTACCCATGAAGATAAAGTCGGAGGGGGGTAAAATTTTGCACGTTTCTTAGTTGGAGCTTGGGCTACAAAATGCGATCACCGCTGTCTCTCTGCGACCGCTAGGACCGGAAATCGCTTAACATTGTGGTGGGTCGCCTCTTTATAGAGGCACAAGTGTGCCTCCTTGATCCTCCCACCCCAATAGCGGACGACCTGCTTTTCGTTCAGCCCTAGACATTTGGCCAAAAAAGGACAATCTTTGACAATATATCATCCTTCATCCCCAGAACGTGCCCTAGCCATCTAACCTTTCTCTTATTACAGCCCTTGAAAGCGGAATTGAACTACACTTTTCGTACAGTCTATTGTTTGAAATACGGTCAGTCAGTCGGGTACCCAAACAATCTGTAGGCGATTTCTCTGGAAAACATCTAGCAAATCTTTCTTCGTTTTTCGAAGCACCCATGTTTTAGAACCATACTTGGCCACTGTCATCACTGTGCGATAAAAACAACTAAAATAAAATAAAATACGACAAACAAACCTAATCGGAAAGCCGTATGTCGAACATTTGGCCCACCTGCGCGCCGACGTGTATGATGAGGTGGTGGCGAATCTCTTCCTCTGTCTTCATCTCCAGTCAAATTAGTTGGTGGAGGTCTTTGAACTAAGTGGATGGCCTTTCCATTTAAATCTGAAATACGATATGAAAAAATCAGTTGTCTCCACGTCTCCATTTAACAGATTCTGCAAATCTACACCGCCTATCTGCAAGTTTGACTTCAATGGAGACTTCTTTTCCGGCTCCGTATTGGCAGTTTCCAGATATTTTAACCTTCGACGTTGCTTTTTCTGCAAGACGGCAGATTTGCAGAATCAGCCAAATGGAGACTGGCTTTAAGCGAACAAATGAAAATTAAATGATGGCAAAAGGTAACACAAATTGAGTAGAATTCTATCTGCTCATGATTGATTTTTGTAGTTTTTAAATTTTTCAAAAACGAGCAAAAAGTATAGCAGAAAGCAAACAGAAAGTGTAATGAAATGACTTTATCAAACTCTTAATTGTAATTTTACATTCAACTTTTGGAGTACTTTTTATAGTACAGAACAGGCTAGGATTTCAAGTCGGACAACTTGAGTCCTCCCTTAACCCATTCCTCTCCCCAGAAAAAAAAATTATCTGAAAATTTAAAAACTGAGCTTAATGCATGAACTTGATATTAACAAAAAATGATGGTTCCCAGGCGACAGTTGAGATTTCGACCACCCTTCCTAAAAAAAAGAAGCCACAGCTGGGTATTTTGCATATGATACAAAATGTTTTTGCGAGGGCACATGATGCTAAATTGGATATTGTATTTTGGTAGCAATAGTGTATTTTGCACTAGTTGTGGGTAGTCTATTAAGAACATAAAGTAGGTTATTTTTGGTAAATTTAAAAATTTGAAACTTTTTAAGACCCATATATAATTTCAAAATTCCGAACCTTAAAATTACATATTTATACATCAAAACAGAACACCATGTTAACTAATTCTAAGCCATTAAAAACTGTATGTAGCATTGGAACTAACGAGAAACAAGAAAAATTTGAAAAGGCAAATATTTTTAAAGAGAAAGAGGATCCGAATAGAAGAACCACGTCAAACGCCAGCGATCGGCCACCCACAAACCATGAAAGTAAAAAAAAAATTTTTGATTTCATCTTCCAGTGTAATGTATAAGAGAAGAACCACGTCAAACGCCAGCGATCGGCCACCCAAAAACCATGAAAGCATTTCATTTTCTTTTCATTCCATGTTCCAGTGGAATGTATAAGAGAAGAACCACGTCAAACGCCAGCGATCGGCCACCCGCAAACCATGAAAGTATTTTATTTTCTTTTGATTCCATGTTCCAGTGGAATATATAAGAAGAACTACGTCAAACGCCAGCGATCGGCCACCCACAAACTATGAAAGTATCTCATTTTCTTTTGATTCCATGTTCCAGTGGAATGCATAAGAGAAGAACCACGTCAAAAGTCAGCGATCGGCCACTCACAAACCATGAAAGTATTTCATTTTCTTTTGATTCCATGTTCCAGTGGAATGCATAAGAGAAGACCCACGTCAAACGCCAGCGATCGGCCACCCAAAAACCATGAAAGTATTTGATTTTCTTTTGATTCCATGTTCCAGTGGAATGTTTAAGAAGAACCACGTCAAACGCCAGCGATCGGCCACCCACAAACTATGAAAGTATCTCATTTTCTTTTGATTTCATGTTCTAGTGGAATGTATAAGAGAAGAACCATGTGAAACGCCAGCGATCGGTCAACCACAAATCATGAAAGCATTTCATTTTCTTTTCATTCCATGTTCCAGTGGAATGTATAAGAGAAGAACCACGTGAAACCCAGCGATTGGTCACCAACAAACCATGAAAGTATTTCATTTTCTTTTGATTCCATGTTCCAGTGGAATGTATAAGAAGAACCACGTCAAACGCCAGCGATCGGCCACCCACAAAACCATGAAAGTATTTCATTTTCTTATGATTTCATGTTCCAGTATAATGTATAAGAGAAGAACCACGTCAAACACCAGCGATCGGCCACCCACAAACCATGAAAGTATTTCATTTTCTTTTGATTCCATGTTCCAGTGGAATGTATAAGAGAAGAACCACGTGAAACGCCAGTGATCGGTCACCCACAAACCATGAAAGTATTTCATTTTCTTTTGATTCCATGTTCCAGTCGAATCTAAAAGAAGAACCCCGTCAAACGCCAGCGATCGGCCAACCACAAACCATGAAAGTATTTCATTTTCTTTTGATTCCATGTTCCAGTGAAATTTATAAGAGAAGAACCACGTGAAACACCAGCGATCGGTCACCCACAAACCATGAAAGTATTTCATTTTCTTTTGATTCCATGTTCCAGTGGAATGTATAAGAAGAACCACGTCAAACGCCAGCGATCGGCCACCCACAAACCATGAAAGTATTTCATTTTCTTTCGATTTCATGTTCCAGTGGAATGTATAAGAGAAGAACCACGTCAAACGCCAGCGATCGGCCACCCACAAACCATGAAAGTATTTAATTTTCTTTTGATTCCATGTTCCAGTGGAATGTATAAGAAGAACCACGTCAAACGCCAGCGATCGGCCACCCACAAACCATGAAAGTATTTCATTTTCTTTTGATTTCATGTTCCAGTGGAATGTATAAGAGAAGAACCATGTGAAACGCCAGCGATCGGTCACCCACAAATCATGAAAGCATTTCATTTTCTTTTGATTCCATGTTCCAGTGGAATGTATAAGAGAAGAACCACGTGAAACACCAGCGATCGGTCACCCACAAACCGTGAAAGTATTTCATTTTCTTTTGATTCCATGTTCCAGTGGAATGTATAAGAAGGACCACGTCAAACGTCAGCGATCGGTCACCCACAAACCATAAAAGCATTTCACAAGGCCGTATCGAGGGGGGGTTACCCGGTTTGAACCCCCCCCCCCCGAAATTTTTGACCGACTCGAAAATAAGTCGAAAATTAGTAAAACCTAGGTAAAAATCAGTAAAATTAGTCGAAAACTGAGTCAAAAATTAGTACCCTCCCCCCCCCAAAAAAAAAGTCAAAAATTAGTAAAACCCCCCCTGAACAAAAATCCTGGATACGGCCCTGGCATTTCATTTTCTTTTGATTCCATGTTCTCCCATAGTCTTTGTCGTGTTCCTTAGGACAAAGTCCATCGAAATGGTCCATGTAATTGGGGGTAGAATGCAGCCCTGCTTAACCATTGATTCAATACGAAGTAGCTACTAACCTCATTTTCTACCTTAATCACAGCAATGTCATTCTCATAAATAGCACTAATCACTTTAATGTATTTGTCTGGTATAACATGCAAGAATAGGACCTTCGTTAAAGCTCTCCTATCAACAGAATCGAGCGCTTACTCATAATATAAAAAAACTGAGGACCAAAGGGATCTGATGACTTAAGTGCTTCTCAATTATTAATCTAAGAATAAAGGTTTGGTCGACGCGTCCTCAACCCTTCCTAAAAACCAACCTGTTCTTCTATTAAAAATGTATTCCAACGTATCTTTAAGTGTAAGAAGTATCATCATACCAAGCAATTTGCTACCTATAAACATACATGAAATGCCTCTATAATTATCACACTCAGTCTTATTTATTATAGATGGGTTAAATGAAAGATTTCCTAAAATCCCTGGGTACTTCATCTTTTTTCAAAAATCATATTCATAACCTTCAGTAACTTATTTCTAACCTCATAATATAATAATAATAATAAAAAAAAAGAACTCGTTTACCACACTATCAGTACCAAGGGCCTTATTATTTGTTAATCCTTTTAGTACTGTCTAAAATTCTTCCTTGCAAAATAAGTCTTCCTTCACTTCCTATGCGTCACAATCTTTTTCATTCTTTTCTATATGACTTCCTGTAACTTAAACAAGGTTTAGCACATTCTCAAAATATTCTGCTCATCCCTCTTTAACTCTTTCCTTATCACTAATTGTGGCTCCGTTCCTATCTTTAACTGGGACAGGTCCATATTGATTATTCCCTCTCAATTTCGTAACATGCCAATACAATAATATAATATATAGTCTAAATTTAAAATATTTTACTATTTAGAACTCAACGCAGCACCAAGCCGCCTGAGGCCAACACAGCTACGAACGCTCCTCCTCCACCCAATTCTATTCAAAGCCTCCCTTTTTTACACCCACCCACGAAGTTCCTTTAAATCTTTCTTTATGACGTCCTCCCACCCCAGACGGGGATGACCTGCTTTCCGTTTAGCCCTAGACAGTTGGCCGAAATATATATATATATATATATATATATATATATATATATATATATAATATATATATATATATATATATATATATATATATATATATATATATATATATATATATATATATATATATATATATATATATATATATATATAAACATCAGAATAAGGTTACCATGCTGTTTACTCTATGATCATCTTTTAAAATCTAATAATTATAAGCAAAATAAATCTGAAAAATCAGCATCAGGATAGAAACCCCAACATTGGTCATAATAAGCTTGATATTGGCAAAATAAGGTTAATCTGCTCTTACTAATCTTTTAGTTCTGATTATCGCCTTTTGATGTATTGCATTACCTTTTCAGCAATTATATTTTGTCAAGTGACAGTTTTGACCTTTTTGTGAGATTTTGACAGGTTTCAATAGCTTGCCAATTAGCAGTAGTGATGGGAACTGAAATCCTCTCATTAATTCCAAAAAGCAAATACACTAAATGAGCCCTATTTTCCCACAGCATTGCTGTGCAAAATTTAAATTTTGATTTAAAGAGTTAATATTAATTTTGCCGAAATAAGTTGAATCTGCCCTTTTGTTCTGATTACCACATTTCGATGTAATAAAACCAAAAATTACCTTTTTAGCAACCATATTTTGTCAAGTGACAGTTTTGACCCTTTTTGGTGAGATTTCGACAGGTTTCTATAACTTTCTAACTATCAGAATGGAAGTAGTGGAAATTGACCTTTCCTCATATTCAGGAGATGATAGTTTAATTTAGACATTTGTATTTAATTTCATAAAGCAAATATACTAAATGAGCTCTATTTCCCAAAGCATTACTGTAAAAAAAGCTGAGTTTGATTTAAAGAGTCCGGTCATAGGGTTGGTAGCCCTCTTCGCATTTTGGGTAGCCCTGGGTATACTATGAGAAACGAACTACAATTAAGTACAAAAAAAAGGTTTCCCCAAATGAAAACAAAGAGTGACATTAAAACTGAAAATAAACAGATAATAATGCAATAAACATCCGCAGAGCTTTCCATTTTCTTCTAGTTTTAAGACATCTCTTAAAATAAAATGAATATAAACAAAATACAATAAATATGAGAAATAAACTTCCACATAGCTTTTCCTCCTATTCTAGCTTTAACTCATCCTTAAAATGTAGTAAATAAAAACATAATAAATAAACATAAGTAATAAACATCCGCATAGCTTTCCATTCTATTCTAGTTTTAAAACATCTTTTAAAATATAGTAAACATAAACAAAATAAACACTTATAAATAAACACTAAAATAAGTAATTAACATCCGCATAGCTTACCATTCTCTTCTAGTTTTAAGACATTTTTTAAAATATAATAATTATAAACAAAATACAATAAATATGAGAAATAAACAGCAACATGGGCTTACCATGTTGTTCTAGTTTTTGGTCATCTTTTAAAACGCGTCCACAATAAATCATACGCTGTGAATCGGCCGGGATACTAACATCACTCTGTATGAACTCCTTAAATTCTTTCACCGTTAGCTGAAAGTAAATAAGCATTCAATACGTAAATTACTTAGCTTCCTTATATTTTGTATAATTAATAATAGGCCTAACTATATAACTAACATTAACAATTAACTAATAAACATGGAACAATAAATATGATAAAAACAGTTGAAGTTTTTAAAAAATATCAAGTATTTAAATAGTTAAATATTTAAGTTTGTTAAATATTTAAGTCATGAATTGTTAGTTTTAAAGAACAATTGTATTTATAACACATGAAAATGGGTTTGCATTTATAAGCTGTACAGCATATAGCTGAATAACCGAGCTTCCTTTTCTGTATGCAGTATCCATTCTATGGTATCCACGTCCGGGAATTTATTTAATTATAATTTCAAGTGCTTTATAATAACTATAAATCTAAAAAAGTAGTCACTTGGATTATAGACATAATTGGGCAGGAAGAAGGGGGGAGGGTACTGGTTCTTCCGGTACAAGTAATTTCCTATTGCACAAGTACTGTGCAAGATTTTATATAAAAATTAAATTTGTTTGTTTAAATTTCAATCAAGATTTTCAATGTGTTATTAACTATGCATACTTGTATTTACAAGCTCCACCATTTGGGGCGAGGGGAAAACTAGAAAGAAAATTCTTGGAGAGGCAGGGTCTCAGCAGGAAGGGGGAAATTATTCCCTAATATCCACCTTAATTCAAATTGAACAGAAGATCCAGGGCCAAAGCTGTGTGGTAATTCAATTCCTTCCATTCAAGTCTCAAGTAAAACAAAATCGTTATAAAATATACTGGATTTATAGATGTTCCTATAAGCTACTTGCAGTGGTAGCGCAGCCGATGAATCCTTGCTTGGCAATATGAAACCCAGGGTTCGATCCCAGCTACCGCAGGGCTGATGGGAAAGGGAATCCGTCGGTTAAATAAAGTCCCATAGAACATCTGTGAATACCCTACGCACTACAAATGCCTAGGAGGAACTGTTTATGTTTGTAAGATACCGTAATATGAATTTCATTTTAAATTTAATTACCATCTTTTCGAAAGATTACTGGATATATCCATATATCGTGCACATGCATCACTTAAAAGTATATGCACAGATATAACCTATGAATCCCACGCATTTTCAACAGACGACTGAGGACCAAAAAAGAAATTTTTGAGACAAAATATAGTAGGTGATTGTCAACATCTAAAAAAATATAGCCAAAAATTAATTAACACTTAAATACTTTTGTTCTCCCTCCTCCCTCTCCCAAATTATTTGGTTTTAGAATGCAACTTGAGATTTGGTCATTTCACTTGGCTACCACAATGGCCAAGAATCCTTCCTCACTTGAAGCCTTCTTAGAAGCCCCGGCCCTAAATTTCAATATCTGACATTTAATTCAACATCTAACATCAGTATAGTGACTGTGAACGTCTGACAAAACACTTTCAATTCTTACCCCCCCCCCCCCTCAAAAAGAAGGAAAATATATGCATCATAAATTATTGAGCTGTGACTAAGTTTTAAATCAGAAGAAAACAAAGTCTCACTGTAAATGTAGCACTACCTGACTCATGATCTCACTGAGTTATTTTGGGAAACTATTTAGATAACTTTGGTGGCAATCTTGAATATATAATACTACTGCTAACACTAACAACTCATCGCATCCCCAAGCCACCCGAGGCCAGCATAACTGCTGACGCTCATCCTCCACCCAACTCTATTCAAAGCTTCACTCTTTACCCCCTCCCATGAAGTTCCAATTTCCTTAAAATTATCTCTTAAAACCTCATCCCTCCACATTCTGGGCGACCTACTTTTTGTTTGGTCCCAGAAAGAAGGGACCAAACGTTTTGTCAAAGAACGTTCTTAAAGGGACCATCTTAAAACGTTCTGTCATTATAGCCTTCGAAAGTGAAATCAATCTATACTTTATAAGCAAATTATTGTTTATATGCAGTCAGTCACAGAGCCGTTCCTAGGGTTAGTGGCACCCGGGGAAAAATAATTACAGCGCCCGCTCCTGACTCAAATATAAGCAAAAAAGCCGAATCAAAGCGAAAAACTTGAAAGATTTAAAGGAAATGGGAACTTCGTGGGCGGGTGCAAAAAGGGAGGCTTTGAATAGATTGGGGTGGAGGAGGAGCGTGCGTAGCTGTGTTGGCCTCAGGCGGCTTGGTGCTGCGGTGAGTTGTTAGTAGTAGTAGTAGTATTGAAAATACATTTTGCCTCTCCCCCCCCCCACACACATTTCCGTGAATTGATGCCACTGTACAAGATTTATTTCAGCAATGTCAAACAAACCTATTTTATCCTCGTATCATATTATAATATGATACACTATTAATATCATCAAACAGTTCGTGGTAACGAACTGTAAGTAAGGAGCGACAGAGCTCAATAGGAACGGAAATTCTAAAAACAGAATTTTTATATCAATAGATATATCAAAAGAATTGGCTTGTTATTCTGATTCAAAATACATAAAATTCATTAAGTTTAGTGTTACCCATCAAAACCTGAGCACCAGAGAAAATGTGCCTAATTTTAGATAAAGGTGGGAACACCCCCTAAAAGCCAAGGAATCTTAATGAAAATCACATCGTCAGATTCAGCGTGTCCTAAAACCTTGTTGTAGAAGTTTCCAGCTCCCATCTGCAAAAATGTGGAATTTTTTTTTTTTTTTTTGCCAAAAGAAACATCACGGATCCGTGTGTATTTGTTTTTTGGTTGTTTTCCCCAGGGGTGATCGCATCGAACCAAGAGTCCTAGAATATCGGGAAAGGGCTCATTTAAATGAAAGTCAAAAGTTAAAGTGCCCTTTTCAAGTGACCAAAACGATTGGAGAGCAACTAGCCCCCCCTCTCATCCCCTTTTTTTTTCTCAAGGTCACCCAATCAAAATTTTGGGATAGCTATTTTGTTCAGCATAGTTAAAAGGCCCAATAACTATGCCTTTGGAGATAACATGACCCCCCCCCCACAGCCCCTGGGGAAAGGTCTAAGTTATAAAATTTTCCCATTGTTTACGTATAGTATTTGTTTTTGGGAAGTACGCATACAATTTTCGGGAGGGGGGGGGGTGAATTTTCTGCTGGAGGATATCTAGGGGGAGAATTTTCCATGGAGAGGGAAGTTTCCGGGGACGAACTTTCCTGGGGAAATTTTACACTGGAGGAATTTGCCAGAATTCCTATAGCCTACGCATTTCTTTTTATTGGTCTTACTTTCTCTTTGTCGATTCAAGTTTACACGTGGAGATATTAAGAGGAATTGTCCAGGGGGAAATTTTTACCGGGTTAGAGTTGTCTATTGTATCCTTCCGTAGGAGAGGGGATTTCTCACGGGAAAATTTCGCCATGGGGGAATTTTCCACAGGACAAATTTTCCAGGGGAATTTTCTGCAAGAGGGAGCAACTTTCTACAAGGGGCGGGTTATTTGCGGGGAAAATTTTCTACAGAGGACGGAATTTCCGGCACGATTTAAAAAAAAATCTTTTCAAAGGAAAGTACGCTAAGAACAATGTTTCACCTGAAACCGTCTGCAAGAAATTTTTCGGGGGGAATTTTCAGCTAGAATGTAATTGTCTGAGAGGAATTTTCCTTGCGGGAGGGGTGGGTGAGTATTTTACATGGGAATAAATTTCCATGGAGGGATCGTCCTTGGGAAGAAAAAATGTCCATGGAGGGGGAGCCGAATTTCCCAGAATTATTTAAAAACGATCGGAAATTAAATAAAAAAACGAAACAAGTTTTTTTTTGTCAGTTGAAAGTAAGGAGCAACATCAAAACTTAAAATGAACAAAAATTATTACTTACATGAGGAGAGCTGGCCTCACCTCAATATCTCGCTCTTTACGCTGACGTTTGACTTTTTGTCCCAATTCTTTAGAACGACTGTTGAAACACACGGGCCATTTAATTAGAATAATAAGTTTCTTTAAATGTTCTAAAAGAAACTTTAGCGTAGAGTGAGGTATTGCAGAGAAGGCAGCCTCCCTCATATAAGTAGTAATTTATTTTCATTTCAAGTTTTGATGTTGCTCCTTACTTTCAGTTGAAAAATAATTTGTTTTTTTTCTATTCAATATTATACATAAATTTGGGTCCTTGCCCTGAGGGTTTGCAATATTTTTGGTCTTTATGCTTTGACCTTTCTAATCGATTTGATAATCTAGAATTTTAACACCATACCATCATTGCCACTAGACCCCGGCGCCGCACCGATAAGGGAAGACCGGCGGCGGCGGGGCCAAAAATAGCAGCGGCGGCACGCCGCCGGTATTTTTTTCGCACCACCGCCGGTGAGATGTCGGCGGCGAGCCGCCGGCGCGATCAATGTTGACCGCTACATTTATGTTGTCATCAGTCTTTCTCAAATCCCAGCTTGAATTTACAAAAGATTCGGGCCTATTCATGAGTTAAAAACTTCGCAAGTTGCTGGCTGGACATTGGTCTTCTTCGTTATTCATCAAGAGAAGTAAAAATCTGGTAGAAACGAAATGGCTGTGGCGTTTCAGAACCCTTGCATAATAGTTGAAATAATAGATAACAGATTCGCCGTGGCATTCAATAAGATCCAAGGAATCTAATTAAAAAGGAGTACACACAAATCGGATCGTATTTCTATGCTGATTTCAAATATATAAATTTCATCAAGTTTAGTATTACCTATCAAAGGTTACGAGTCTGATAATATTTGCCTTATTTTCGAAAAAGGGGGGAAACACCCCCTAAAGTCATAGAATCTTAATGAAAATTACACCATCAGATTCGGCGTATCAGATAGCTCTATTGTATAGATTTAAAGCTCCTACATGCAAAAATGTGGAATTTTGTAATTTTTTTCTGCCAGAACAAAGATCACGGATGCGTTTTTATTTGTTTTTTTTTTTCAGGGGTGATGGTATCGACCCAGTGGTCCTAAAATATCGCGAGAGGGTTCATTCGAACGAAAATCAAAAGTTCTAGTGCCCTTTTTAAGTGACCAAAAAATTGGAGGGCAACTAGGCCTCCTCCCACGCTCATTTTTTTCCCAAAGGCACCGGATCGAAATTTTGAGATAGCCATTTTGTTCATTATATTCGAAAAATCTAATAACTATGTCTTTAGGTGTAAAATGACCCGCCACAGTCCCCAGGGGAAGGGCTGCAAGTTGTGAACTTCGCCCATTGTTTACATATAGTAGGATATTTGTTATTGGGAAGTCTACGGCTTTTTTTGGGGGGGGTGGGGGTGTGCTTGAGGTGGATTTCTAAGGGGAGAATGTTCCTTTGGGAGGGAATTTCTGATGAGGGAACATTCTAGGGGAAATGTTACACTGGGGGGTTTTGACAGAATTACTATACGAAATTATTTTTAATTGTCGTACATTCTCTTTGCCAAATTTTTTATATGGAGGTGTTCCGGGGAAATTATCCGGGGATTTTTTCCTCGCGTTTTGTTTTCTGGGAAATAATTTACACGGAAGGGGGCATTTCTGGAGTGACCGAGAAACCGATTATAGATTAAAGTCTTATTCCAATGAAAAATGCTAAGGAGAATTTTTCAGGATGCATCGTCCACAAGCAATTTTACGGAGAGAGGGGGGGGCGGGGGATTCTCAGCGAGGAAGGAACTGTCTCAAGGGAATTTGACGGGGAGGAGGTGCACTTTACATTGGATGAAATTTCCACGGAGGAGTTCCGAGAGGGGGAGGGGTATATTTAATAGAGGGTGATCCAGATTTACCGACATTATTTGAAAAAACGAACAGAAATTATGCCACATACGAAGGGCAGCCCCCCTCCTCAATACCTTATTCTTTAGGCTAAAGTTTGACTATTTACTAAAATTAAAACACAGGAGCTGTTTAATTAGAACAGGCAGATTTTTTAAAAGTGCTAACAGCTTTAGCGTAAAGAGCAAGGTATTGAGGAGGGGCGACCCTTCATATCCGGAATAAATCTGCCAAAACTAATATGCAAATTGTATTTTAATTTTGCATGCACGCTGAGCCAAAATCGAACCTGCATTAGGTGAAAAACGTTCAGAAATTAAATACTGAAAGTAAAGAATGACATTAAAACTAACAGCAATTATTCCGTAAAGAGAAAGAGAAAGAGACTGGCAAGAGAAAGAGAAGAGAAAGAGAAAATGAAAGAGACTGGCCCCTCCTTAACGCCTCGCTCTTTACGCTAAAGTTTGACTCTTTGTCACCACTACTTTTTAAAATAATAAATAAACTTTAGCGTAAAGAGCGAGGCGTTGAGGAGGGGACAGCCTTTTTCATATACGGAATAATTGCTGTTCATTTAAAGTATTAATATCGCTCCTTACTTTCAGTTAAAAAAAAAACTGTTTTTTAATTTAATTTAATAAAGACGATGCTTTTGTCAATATATGAAGACCCGTCTATATTGCAATTATATCTGTCTGGTTTATATGCAAAGTATCATAAGAGACGAAAATTAATGAACTAGATAGTAGTGAAGAATTATGGTATACAAAGTAATATTTGGCAGGGATGGCTACTAGTGATAAATCACAGGCACAGTGATTGGGTGATTTTAGGGGAACCATAATTTTTTTTTCGGGTGACACATAGATTTTTGAGGAAATTCCCGAATTCGGGGATAGTGCAAGCCCTGCCTGATTTCTAATCAGGAAAATCGAAACACTTAACCACGCGAGAAAAGAAAAGCTCCGACTTTGAGGTAGACGCAATAAAGAATTGCCGCAAAATTAATTCAAAGTCAACCGAACGCCGCCGCCTCTCCCGCCAGTGGCGCGCGTACGGCACACCGGCGGCGTTGCGACACTTCGGTGGTTGGTCAACCAGGCCACTCGTTGGCGGCGTTCAGTCGATGCGCCGGCGTGGCGCTAGAGTCTATTTGCCACAATACACAACATGTAAAATTCTATGACCATTAGTTCAATACAATCATCACTGGAAAAGGTAATACCCAAACATATACCCATAGGCTAAAATAAAAATGCAAAACACTGTATTTATGTAATTAAGGATTTAAATATTCTTGTAGAGGATTCATCTAAAAAGGGGCACCTAAAAAGTGATGCTGTAATTTTCAAAAATTTGATCCAGAAAAAACTGATTCCGAGAAAACTTTTAGGGGTGTTCTTCCCCTTTCTGAAATCACACAAATTTACTTATGCTAATGACTTTTGATAAGTACCTTGAAACATCAAGGTATCTTGAAACATGATGGGTACCTTGAAACATTTTATAGCAGTAAAAAATGAAGATTTTTGTAATATACTAGTGCTAAATAATAAACATATATATTATTTATATGCATTAATAATATAAATTATTTATATATATATATAATATATATATATATATATATATATATATATATATATATATATATATATATATATATATATATATATACTATATATATATATATATATATATATATATATATATATATATATGTTTATTCCAGACTCTTATTTTTAAAATGAGCTTGCTTTTTGTATGGGCTAGTCTTTACTTAGTTTATCACACCTTTTTCCAATAGCTAACTAAATATACTATGTTTCTGGCAGGAAGTTTGAAATAAAGTCAGTTTAAGACCAGAATATCCAAATTTTCTCTTATTTAGTGTGTGAATATTAAAGGAACAGCTTCCCAACAAAATTATTATAAATTTAAACAAAATTATGTTTGTTTCCAACAAACATAATTCATATAAAAGTTGATCATGGATATGGTACAGTATTAGCTGCAACCTAATAAAGAGCAACCAAAGACCCATAGTAAGGAAAAATTCAAAATTATGGTTATTACTTATTTGAGCAATTCTCACATGATAATACCTTTCTTTTGAAAGACTTACTAGTTTCATTTTCATTAATAGCCTGCAAAGAGGAACTTTTTCTTTGTAATATTTGGCACATAACTGTGGTGCTCATTTGCTCAGTGCTGATTCACAAAAAAAGTACATAGGAGTCACTAGCTGCTTGCATATGAGTCCTTAGTCAGCTCTTTAAGACTTTGAGAGAATCATAGTTTTATATAAAAGTAATTCATTTGACAATTTATCTATATACTTAATCAAGTTTACATTATTGATGCAATTTCCCTTACAAATCTGGAGAGGGTCTAGCCAGTGTCCTAACCTTTCCAACACCTGAAATGGCCCAAAAGTAGTGTTTTTGCTGTCATATGACACTTTGAACAGATGCTTTTAAGACATGATAAAAAAACGTTTATTAACATAATGCATGAAAAATTCACAAGGAAATTTGCAACAAAATTATTTCAAGTTTAAGTTCTTCATAGAAGATTGATTAAAGTAATGAAGTATTCTTGGGCATGAAATTACTAATAAAAAAATAATGTAGTTAAATCTTGAACTTGACAATGTTGGAAACAAAGAGGGAAAAGGTCACTTACTTGTGGAGAAACATCAAAACTAAAGTTACTTGAATCCAAACATTTGACAGTTATTTTTATTGTTTTGGAATCCATTGATCTAAAAATATCATTGATACATTAAAATATCCTCAATCATACTGTACAACTGACATAAAGAAAATATCCAATCATCAATATATATATATATATATATATCTATATATATATATATATATATATATATATATATATATATATATATATATATATATGTATATACATATATACAATATATACATATATATATATATATATATATATATATATATATACATATATATATATATATATATATATATATATATATATATATATATATATATATATATTATATATATATACATATATATATATATATATATATATATATATTATATATATATATATATATATATATATATATGATATATATATATATTATATATATATATATATATATATATATATATATATATACATATATATGTTACAATGAATGTCCACAAATTAGTTATTGCCAACATTCACCAATGAATGCCCAAAATAGCTTTTCTCTCCTTGGATTCAGTCAGTGTTGCCAGTCAACTTTTTCAATTTAATGCAAGGTTTGATAATCACACATTTGGCTAGATTAAATTAGGTTTGATGAGGTTGGGTTGGTTTAGGTCAGTTTAAGTTAGGGTTTTAACCCATTTATGATATTTAGAACCAAATTTAACCTAATCTAAACTAACATAACCTAACCTAACTTTAACTTTTACCATAATAGGTTGCATAAGACTGAAGAAACTGACTTGCAAATCTTACTGAATCAAATCAGAGAAAAAGGAATGTTGAACATTCAGCAGTGAATGTGTCAACATTAACAAGATTTTGGACATTCATGGTAACATATACTACTACTACTACTAACAACTCATCGCAGCACCAAGCCGCCTGAGGCCAACACAGCTACGCACGCTCCTCCTCCACCCCAATCTATTCAAAGCCTCCCTTTTTACACCCACCCACGAAGTTCCCATTTCCTTTAAATCTTTCTTTATGACGTCCTCCCAACCCAGACGGGGACAACCTGCTTTCCGTTTAGCCCTAGATGGTTGGCCGAAAAGAACAATCTTCGGCAATCTGTCATCCTTCATCCGAACAACATGCCCTAACCACCTCAACCTTTCTTTCATTATAGACCTAGAAAGTGGTATTGAACCACATTTTTCGTATAGCCTATTGTTTGAAATACGGTCAGTCAGCGGGTACCCAGAACAATCCTTAAGCAATTTCTCTGGAAAACATCTAGCAAATCTTCATCTGCTTTTTGGAGCGTCCATGCTTCAGAGCCATATTTGACCACTGTCATCACTGTAGCTTCTAAGATTCTAATCTTGGTTTGCAGACTTATCTTCCTATTCTTCCAGACTTTTTTTAACTGTGAAAAAACACCCTGAGCCTTGGCTATTCTATTTTTAACATCTTCACTGCTCCCACCATCTTTACTAATAATACTACCAAGGTAAGTGAAACTGCCCACCTGATCAATCTTTTCATTACCCAACGTCACCTTTTCATCTTCACTTATTCCTAGCCTTAGTGACTTGGTCTTCCTAACATTAATTTTCAAACCAATACTAGCACCCTGAACTCGCAAAACCTCTAAAACTTCATTCATTTTGCTCACACTTTCATCTAGGATGCTTAAATCATCAGCATAATCCAAGTCCAGGAGACTTTTTCCTCCCCATTTGATTCCGTGGTCTCCCATTGCCTTTCCTGTGCTCCTTAAAACAAAGTCCATCAAAATAATCCATATAAAGGGGGATAGAACACAACCCTGCTTAACTCCTGATTTAATACAAAACCAGCTGCTAACCTCATTTCCTACCTTAACCGCAGCAGTGTTATTCTTGTACATAGCACTAATCACTTTAATGTATTTGTCTGGTATACCATACAAGGATAAAACCTTTACTAAAGCTCCTCTATCAACAGAATCGAACGCTTGCTCATAATCTATAAAACTAAGGACCAAAGGTGTTTGAAAACTTAGGCACTTCTCAATTATTAACCTAAGAGTGAAAATTTGGTCAACACATCCTCTACCTTTTCTAAAACCGCACTGCTCTTCTCTTAAAACTTTGTCTACGGCATCTCTCAGTCTAAAAAGTATCATATTACTAAGCAATTTGCTACCTACAGAGACCAGACTAATGCCTCGATAATTACCACACTCACTTTTATCACCTTTCTTATAAAGTGGCTTAATTAAGGTTTTCCTAAAATCATTAGGTACTTCCCCTTTTTCAAAAATCATATTCATAATCTCCAATAACTTATTTCTAACCTCAGAGCCACCATATTTAAGAAACTCATTTACTACCCTATCAGCACCTGGAGCCTTATTATTCTTTAATCCTTTTAGTACTGTTTCTAATTCCTCCTCACAAAACAAATCTTCCTTCACATCCAAGGTATCACAAACTTTTTCATTTTCCTCTATATTTTTTCCTGCAACTCTATATATTTATATATATATTTATATATATACATATATATATATATATATATATATATATATATATTATATATATATATATATATATATATATATATATATATATATATATATATATATATATATATATATATATATTATATATATATATATATATATATATATATATATATATATATATATATATATATATATATATATATATATATATAACAATGGGTCACTCTCCTCTCAGAATTCAATCAATAGATGGGAGTATTACAAACAGACTACCAACACTAATGTTACTACATAAGAATAAAACCAGTCTAATTTATCAAAGAATAAAACCTGAATTTTGAGAGTATTTTAATTAATGTGATGTTTTGTTTTTATTTTTTGTTCACTGCTTTGTCAAAATTAAAACTTATTTTTCTTGCTTAATTTTACATACATAATAAACAAATAATTTAACTAGAGAAAAAAACAAACTAGGGGAAAGCTCACTAACTCTGGAAAAGTTGTAGCATAAAGCTGTAAATTTGTTAGAACATGACTTTTTCATTCCAAGGTACTCCCTATTTGTATAAATGGTACTTTTGTAAGTATGTGAGTAACTGCCATCTTTAGAAACTTGTAGAAATCCAATAATTAATTAACTAAATAAATCAGTTGCTTTATTTGTTGTTTATTATAGTTTTTTCTTTGTAAAGCAGGAACCAAAGTAAGTTTTGAAGTAGGCTATTTGTGGCTCAATTTTGTTTCATAAAAACTTTAAGATACAGCATTTCTCTGCTAATGGGTGTCTATATATAGGACATATGGTAAATGTTGGTTTTTGATGGCTTAAAAAAAAAAAAAAAAATTGCATTTTAGTTCAAAAACGTTAAGTTTTGGATTAATTAATTGCACTTATTTTCTTAACTTCTTGCCTCCCCTATCTCTTAGCAAATTATGCGCCTGCAGAAAAGTGTCTCAGTGTGCCAATTAAAAAAATAAATAAAAAAATGCAGAGCTGTTTTTTAGAAAAAATATGTGGAGTTGATTTTTAGAAAAAAAAAAGATCAAAATTCTAGACAAGCTACTTTTTGCTGCATTTGAAAGTAGTTAGATTAGGAAAAATGAAACTTTCAGGGATGGATCTACATAGTTGTACAGCTTTTTGACCACACACGGCTTCCTGGTGGTAATTGTCCATTTTATGAGTGCTAGGACACAGCTTGCTTTAGCAACTTGTGTGTGGCTGTGGAACTTGAGTTTGTCATTGACAATAACCCCCAGGTCCTTCTCCTTACTCGCAGCTTCAAGTAGGTCATTTCCAATATGGTAAGGTCATCTAGGATTGTCATGTCCAAGATGCAGATAGTTAAATGTTTCCTTCTAAATAGCTCAAATTCTAGGCTTATACCTTGGCTTATACCTAGGCTTATACCTGATTTATTATATTTAGGAAAAAACCCTTGTTATAGCTTAAAATTTTAATGATATTGCACAATCTGCATTTCAAAAACTAAATCCAAAAAAAGAGATCAAGGATTTGCCACTAATGTGATCTCTTGAGCCTTAATGACATTAATGTAATATACAGATAAGTGTTAACAGTTCACACAAATGATCTACAGATAAGATCATTTACAGAACATTTCAATTAAAACCTCCTTTTTTAAGCTCCTGTTGAAGATAATAATTGTTTTTGTTGTAAATTCAATTTTAACCTAACCTTTCTAACATCACCCAAATATATAGACCATGTTATATATTTTCTATGTATTTATTCATTCTCAATATTGTCAATTCTATATATAGTTAGATTTGGGTAAATTTTTACCAAATCATATTATTGAGTTTCAAATAAAGTGAATATACCATTTGATGTCTTTTTTTATGCTGATTACAAATAGGCTATAACAATCATTTCTATTGGAAATGAATTTTAGCCCCCCCCCTATATATGTCAATTCAGGATATATATTTGCACATATGGGGGTGGGGGTTAGGCTAGGGGGGGGGGGGCTGAAATTCATTTCCAATAGAAATTGTCTTGTTTTCTCTGCCATTTTTCTCCTAATATGGCTGGATTCTGCCCTTGACTATCATGCCTAGCCTATAAGTTGCTTCCTGGAAACAAGTAAATTACCAACTAAAGCACAAAAAGGGGTAAAAATCTAGTTTAGCTACTTCTCACTACCTTGGAAAGGGGTTAGGTTAAGACAATGAAACTTTTAGTATTGAATCCAGGGTCAAAAACATACTCTACAAAGGTATTGGGTAAAATTCTACTTTAGCTACTTTTGGCTATCTTGGAAAGGGGTTAGGTTAGGAAAATGGAACTTTCAGGGATGGATCTACAGGCTAAAGTATGTCCCGGGAAAGTATTTTGAAGTACCTACCTCCTCTCCTTCTCCCTCTAGGGGGTCCTGAAATTTGCCTACATGACAGGTCTATTCCTATTGAAATTTTGACAAAATAACATTTCACCTTAATTTTCAGTTATCAGTTTCTTTCTCTCTAGTTTTAGTTCTGAAATGCAATTCCTTTTATTTGAGTAGAATTTTAAGTCATATCAATGCTTTTTTTCAAAATTTAGAAAATGTATTTACATATCTTTAAAACCTTGTAAATTGGGATTGAGCAAAGTTGTGAAGCTGAAAACAATTTTGTTGTACTTCATTTCAGCAGAAGATCTGTTTTCAAGGTTTCACTTTTATAACACACAGATTTTTAAAGGTCATCAAAGGTCAGGACCCTCTAGAGGGAGAAGGAGTGGAGGTAGGTGCTTCAAAATACCTTCCCGGGACATACTTTAGCCTGTAGACCCATCCCTGAAAGTTTCATTTTCCTAATCTAACCCCTTCCCAAGATAGCCAAAAGTAGCTAAAGTAGAATTTTACCAGGTATTGTAAAGCTAATATGTTAATCCTCTTCTGATTTTTGTCTCAGAAAATTGCCTAGGCCTAGCCGAATTGACAGGAATATATGCCTACTTGGGCTATTGAAATTTTAACAAAATAACATTTGGTACTTATATATTATAGCAGCAACACTCAAGAAGTAAAGTTAGGTTAATACTAATGAAAAATACTAAAACATGATGAAAATATAATACTTTAGAAACAAATTTGAAAATGTGAGGTCTTCTAGCACAATCTTATCTTTCTATTCTTCTTCAATTGGTAATTGTCGTTTGTACAGCGTTTGTTCTACATTTTCTAGGCACTTCATCTCGTCGGAATGCACCTGGAATTTACTTATTAAATTTTAAAATACACGATTCTACTTTACTTGTAGAATACACGTGAACTGTAGAATACATAACACATGTAGAAAATTTGCACGATTAAAACATGAAGAAGAAAATAGGGGAATTTTTATATAAGATAGTGGGTGAAGATATAATATAAATCCGTATTATTTATTTTAATGGTGTTGTATGTGTATTTTAACTGATTTATGATAAAGCACAGCAGCATTATTCTGATTCCCGAATTTCAACGCAGGTAGTTGCTGCAGGTGAATAACCCTACCAATATCAATATAAGTGATACATGATCTGGTTCAGTGAGTATTGACTGATGTGACACCCAAGCAAGCTAGTGATTACAGAAGGCACAGAATAATTGAGTAATACGAACGCATATGACCTATCGGTCGAACGCGTCAAATGCCAAACAACAACAAGACAGTGGAATGCAACCTTAAATGAATATTTCGACACTATATCCGTGGAATCCATCGAGTACGTCGATGCTACTTATTTAAAATTTGGTTACTTATTTACGAATTTGAAATTCGTGCGTAAAATTTGAACAAAGACCATTCTGGATGAAAAGGCACATATATTTAAAAAGTAATGTAGGTTATGCTTATAGCATCCTGAATTAGCTAGACGAGCTAAAACAAATGAAGAAAAGATGCATATAAAAAAAACTCACATAAAAAGACAATCTTTAAAACAAGTTTTGATCGTTATTATTTTATTAAATAATAAATTCCGGAAAATAAATTAAATTTTTGAATTCTCAGTTTCCGATTTTAAATTATTACATCAATTCCAGTAATAGTTATTGAGATTCAGACAAGTCTTGAATAAAAACAACTGTTGGTTAAGCATATAACAAACTAGCTTAGGCAAAACCTGGAAGAAAATCGGGAAAATATTAGGTAGAACGATAATGGAAAACTATTGAGCAGTTGAGCAGATTTCGGTTTGCCAAGTTCTTCCCTACATCATTCTGGAAGCCTGAGGATATGTTTAAAGAATTTTTCAAAGATGACATCTTCTCTGAAGTCTCTTATGAAGGAAGTATGTGGGGCGGATCAATATTTGAACCATCAGTTAGCCTTCAGTTGCTTTATCAATGTCATCATCAATCTTTTTCTCAACTTGAAAACTTTAATTTTCAAATTTTCCCAACTTTAAAGATTTCCATCCACTTGTGCGAAATATACCGAAAATGTAGTTGTTACTTATTCAAAATTTGGTTACTTATTTACGAAATTAAAATTTGCCCTAAGACCGTTGTGGATGAACATATATTTAAAAAAGTAATGTAGGTTAAGCATATAGCATTCTGAATTAGCTAGATGAGCCTTGCTTTCGAAAAGTCTATTAATTATTTTAGCACCTTTGTTTGATTCAAATTCTTATCAATTTTGTCTGTTGTGTACTCTATGGTTAGTAATTGTATTTTTTTTCTCAGCTTTGAAATTAGCTTACACTAGGGGGTTCGAATTATTTACACCACAAAGCTTATAGAGCCTACTGAACTTAAGTAAACCAGTGTGAATGACCAGCTTAGACTATGGGCAATCGCTATAATATTTAGCTAGTTGCCTAATTTCCTTTAATATTTGCTTGTATATATTAGATATAATATATACAAGCAAATATATATTAGATATTAGAAATATATATTAGAAAATTTCCAATGCTTGCGGATTTACAGTTTCAGCAAAGTACTCGTAAAAAATTGTTCGCAATACTCAAAATCGTGACACTCTTCTTCAAAATGCACATTATGGAACCTATTTGTAAAAATAAAGATCTCCTTAACTAATAAATCCCAATTCCTATCAATTTTTACTTTCTACATCATATGTAGTGTAATAGTGTTGCCTATAGCAAAATGGGCAGAATGTATCATTTATTTTTTTCACCTACGCACTTTGTATCAAAGGAGTTTCTATAGAAATTTCAAAAGAAGCTCATTTGATTGGGAATTAAAAGTTTTAATATCCTTTTATGGAGTCTAAAGGGATTGAAGGGCAACCAAACCCCTCCCACACTAATTAGTTCCCCATTGATGTCCAATCGAAGTTTCAAGATAACTATTTTGTTCAGCATAGTTTACAAGTCAGTAACTATGTTTCTGGGGATACCGACCCCCACAAGCCTCGGGGCAAGGATAGTAAGTTTTGAATTTCGTCTATTGATTACAAATAGTGTTTCTATTGGGAAAGAGGGTATGTTTGACCTTTAGCGTCCAAAAAACGAACAACGTTCAGGTCAAGCTATTAAAGAATGTTGGAGAGAGTATTGAAATAAATCAAAACACGGTATGTGCATATAGGATGTCAAATAAGTGTAACCAGTGTTGTGGGAAATACTTTCAAAATGTAGTTAATTAAAAATACAAATTACCCGTTAACTCATACCATAAAGTAATTAATTAGTAATTGAAAATACATTGCCAGGGAAGTAATTTGTATTTAATTACAAAATACGTATTTGAGATATTAATTACTCTAGCTATAAAATACCTTTTCCTCAAAGCGCACCGTTCATGATAAAAATTCTTACAAAATTCATTATCGAAGTTGGGAGTTTGCTTTTAACAACTGAAGTTTCTCAAGCTTCTTATCTCCAAACTAACTCTGCTTTACAGTGAAAATTGAACTTTTGGAAAACTCTTGCAGTGTCTGGATATTCTTTCAAGGACTCAATTAATTTCATAAAACTAGATACACTTAGCTGCATTGTATAAGCGTGTGCAAACCGATTCTCTAAACCATCCAAGGTCGCTTTCATGAAAACTTGTGCGTGCTTGATAGAGTGTTTTTGTTTCATGTCAATCGTTTTCTTTCCTAGAGCAATCAACATGGGCAACAGCGTTCCCAAAAAACACTTCTTGTCCCTTTGCAGTATGACGAATGTCCTGACACAGGCACAGTTACTTTGGCATGTTTTTAAAGAAACTCAAGGTCAATTGATTTCAACTTTGGTAGGTTCAGTTTGGTATAAACCTGCCAAATATGGTCTCGTACTTCAACAGCCCTTTGCACAGCATCCTGTCGAGAATTCTACTGAGCCAAGTCTTGCACCAGGTTTTTGAAAGCTTTTTTCTTTGCAGTGACAAGAGGCCGTATTTATTCAATTATGTAGTCCACTGTAAGATCATCAATTTGCCTCTGATAAAGTTTACTTTATCAAGTAAATGTTATTATGTTTTACTCTATTTTTTTCTAAGAAATTTCTGCTCGGAGTTCTTTTCTGGGAGGCTGTTCTGTTCTGACTTCAGAATCCAAACTGCTGCAATCTCCTGATTGACTTGGAGGCTTGAAACCACAGTTTATATAATTATCCAGTATGATCAATCCCTATCTCACCCATTATAAAAACCCGGACGGGGGTGCGAGTGCTCCAGAGAACGTAAAAACATAAGCGGCGTCAGATCTTTTCACGGGTAGACAAGTCAGACGCGAAACAATCGGAAACAAGTGGAAACCCGCTATTAATAACTGCACGAAGAAGTGGGAGGAGCTTTTTGTTCGCACCGAGAACGAAGACCAGAAATGATCTGCGATAAGCTTACTGGATAATTATATGAACTGTGCTTGAAACCCTCTCTTGACTTATCACCATCATAGGGTGTCTTTGGAAACACGTATTTTCTCCTGTTTTTTCCCTGGATCTCCATGTGCTTAAAAAAATCATAAGCCAGTAATGGAGGAACACGCTAGAAAGTGAAACATTTTCAGACACCTGTACCTACCTAACAAAGAAATAAATTGTAGACAAACATTTTCTTTGAATACGATTTTCTGCAAAACATATTATTTTTGTAGGATACGAATTTACATTTCCTCACGGACCAGCTAAAAAAGTAACGAAACAATAATAATACAAAAAAACAGCCTCAACAAAGCAAGATACAAGTGGCACAAAGTTTGGCAACAATTTTTTTTATTTTGTTCAAGATATATACACAGAAATAAAGCACATCTGAACAGTTGTACTTGTTTTTCGTTCACCATTTGTCAAATATTTAAATTATTCTGTTGCAAAAGAAGGCAAAGTAGTCTAGCGGCAAGGAAGCAGATGTTCAAAAACCTGTTCTTCAGGCTTACATATATCAACACATCTTAACTTGAAAATTATGAACCAAGATTTGGGATAACTTTTAATAAAAGATTTATCCCGAATCTCATTACAGTTTGCTCATCCACGCTTTAGTATGACTCTTCTAAAGTGATTCTGTTGCATACTACATCCAAAAGACCCAGAAACTATTTTTATCTGAATTAAACGTTATTTCGCTTCTCAAACCTCTTTTTTAACGTTGAAGGAATAAGTTTAAAACTGCTTAATTAACCTTTCAGGTTTAGGAGAGAAAAAAAACTTGTTATGAAAAGAGTAACAACCAGTAGTGAAAAAAATGGCAAGAAGACATTTACAAGTCTACTTGCCATCAGATTTTATGAAGTTAACCATTTTTGTGCTTATCACCTGTCTCCTCTCCACGTGAGTCTTTGTTTTGAACTGATTGTATTATTTACCTGATAAGAAGTAAAAGCTTGAAGCATAGACTAAGATTTAAGTAACTTCTCAAAAACAGCTTCTTCACTTATGTTCCACCTAATTTTAGTGCCCTGTGCTTTATATGACCCAGATTTTTCACTTTTTAGTTTAATTTTAGTACACTGTATACTCAGTCTAGTTCAGTTAAAACACTTTAAAATGCTTTCCTTACTTCAAAAAACTGAATAATAATAATGACGACCAACAAATTTTGCCTTTGCTACTGAACTTTGCTGTTTGTATATATACCTACTCGACAAACATAGCTGGCCTCCAGTACAGTGTTCCTATGGGTGTTCTTCTAAATTAAGGTCTTAAAAAGATAAATCTACAAAATCCAGTAAGGAAAAACAGTGAATACTCTCGAAAGCTGTGTTTAAACAAAAACTGTGATAGACAAAAGTAATTAGGAATATTGGAAAACGTTAATTTGTATTTGAATACAGAAAAAAGAAAATTAAATAAGTAGTTAAATTACTTGATCTAATTTGTAATTAGATGCATATTTAATTACGTTGAACAGTATATCAGTGAAAAAGCTTTATATTTAATGGAAAGGAGAAGGGACTAGTACAAGAATTAACTGAATGATCTAGACGGCATAATAGTAAAATATTGTACGGGCATATTAATAAATTGAGAGGGAGTAGTCAATCCGGACTTGTCCCAGTTAAAGATAGGAACGGGGTCACAATTAGTGATAAGGAAAGAGTTAAAGAGAGATAGTCAGAACATTTAGAGAATTTGCTAAACCGAAATAGAATTGTAAGAAAAGATATAGAAGAAAATGAAATAGTTTGTGATACCTTGGATGTGAAGGAAAACTTGTTTTGTGAGGAAGAATTGTTTGATTTCGACGGGTAATAAAATATTATTATTACTTCATTGATTTTGCTGAGCACCGAAATTAGCGAATGACGTCCCCGATTTTTATTGATTTTTTGGCTACCGAAATAAGGAAGGTGCTACCTCAATTTTAGATCTTCAGAGCCCGACCCTGGTAAAGAAGAACTGACTTCAGTTTTACCTTGAATATAAATAATTTTAAAATAAGTGAAAAGTCCGTTTTTGTTTGGGATTAATTTTAAGAAACTTTTTTCACAAAAGAAGTTTTACAAAGAGAAGTAAAGAGCTAAATTACATCGAAGATGAGCAGAAATACAGTCAAATAATTTTTCAAGCTTAAAACTACCATAAATCGCAATAAAGAAATAAATTAAACAAAAATGAACAGAAATTACAGTAAATAACCGAGTCAAACTCAAAACGAGGAGAAATAAAGAGGAGGGTTGACCCCACTCCTTTCTGACCTCTTCGTGCTATGTAAAGATCATAATTTGCACTTTAATTAAAACAATCCTTATTTCGAGCTATGTGTTTTTATTTCTCGCAATTTCAAAATTAAGAAAAAACATCTCCGTCATAACCAAGATTACTGGAAAGAATAAATGAATGTGGATTAACAGTTAAATATATATGCTGATATTAATTCCTGAAAGTCTTAATAATTTTTGATCTATTAAATTCCAAAAAAAGAAAACATTTAAAATGTATTTTGTTTTCAGTGAAGTGCAAATTACGTCCCGGTTCTCAGATGACACGGTGGGTGTCAGCCCGACTCCTTTTAGGTTCTGGTCTTTTTCAGTTTGACTCGGTTATTTATTGTAATTCATATTCGTTTTGGGTCTCACTTATTTATTGATTGCAATCTACGGTTATTTTAAACTTGAAAAGTATTTATTTCACTTTAGCTTTTTACTTTTCTTTGTAAAACTTCTTTATTGAAAAAAAATTAATTTCTGTTCGTTTTTTAATAGATATAGTCTTTTTCATAGATTAAGAACTTTTTTTGCATACATTTGGTTTTTCTCTATAAGAATTCAGATTTTGGCTTACTATTCATATTTTGGAAAAAAAAATTCACCGACTTTTAATAATACACACCCTTTGACAATCTGGATAAAATCCTCCCTAACTTCCCCTAAAAATCAAATATAATACCCTATTCTGTTCCTAAGATACTGTATCTGTGCTATTTTGACAACCTGAATGCACCTAAGCCCTTTTAATTTAGTTCAATAGTAAGAGAAAAAGCAAAAATAGATGTAGCCCTGAAAGTTTCAACTTCACACCCTAAGTCGTTCTTGAGATATTGCTGGGACGTCTTATTGACAATCGCATCCACATAGTGTCTTCTGATTTAGTTTTAAGCTTCTCTGTTTCTTCTTGGAAGGCTACTTGCTAAATGATGTATTGTTTTATTTTTTTAATACAGTTTACTTCAATTCAAAAAGTTTTTAAGCAGCAAAACTTTCCCTGGAAGTTTCTACTTTACACCCTATTCCAGCCCTAAGATATCGCACCTGGATATCTTGACAACCTGGTCAATTTTGAAAGCTTGGATGCATTACACTATTTTGATATAGTTCAATAGCAGCTGTAGTAGTAGTAAAAGTAGTTGCGAAATTAGTAATATTGGCGGCCCTGGTAGTTTCAGCCTAATACCCTAAGGCGCTGCTGGGATATTGCTAATAGACTTCTTTAATAATATACGTGCACATGGAATGTTTGGATTCAGTTCAATACCACCCTCGCCATTCCTTGAAAGTTTTACTAGCATCCTTAGCAATAGCAAAAGTACAAGTTATAGCAGTAGAAGTAATAGTAGGAGCATGGGGAGTAGTAATAGTGATAGCAGTTATAGTTTTAGAAGTATTAGCAGTAATAGTATTCACACTGAGCATTTTTGGTGTAGTTCAGCACCCCCTCCTCATGCCCTGACAGTGCCAACTTAATACTTTAAGCCCTTTGTGAGATGATCTTTTGATAAACTGTTTGCACATAGTGTGTTTTGCTTTAGCCCAACATTCCCCTCAACACTTCTTGAAAATTTATCCTTAGTACCCTCAGCCTTAATAGCAAGTAGGAACAGTAGACGTAGCAGTAGTAGTATGCATATAGTACCTTTTGGTTGGTCCAACATCCCCACAACATGCACTGAAAGTTTCAACATAAATACTCTATGCTGTTCCTGGGTTATAACTATTACGTCCTTTTAATAACCTGCATCAAGATAGTGGGTTTCGATTTAGTTCGAAACCCGCCCACACCCAGACAGGTGTGGGCGGGTGACATCCCCAGAAGCATAAGTTATTGGACCTTTTAGCTATGCTGAACACAATAGCTATCTTGAAATTTCGATCCGATAATCTTGTGGAGATAGGGTGCGTGGGAGAAGGTCTGATTGCCCTACAATCACATTTGACTCTTAAAAGGGGCACTAGAATTTTCAATTTTGAATCAAATAAGCCCCTTCCAAAGTTTTTACGACAACTCCTTCCATACAAAGCGCCTTGAGTGAAAAAACATGCATTGTGTCCACTTAGCTCTTTAGTTCCGCAGAGCTATTGCGTTGCCTATGATTAATAATATTAGATCACAAAGGATATATTTAATCAGAAACAAAGTTCAAATTTAAAAAGGCTAACTCTAACTAGGGATCAACAAGTTGAAAAGTTTTTTTTCTTTTCTTTTCTGTTTGTTATCAAAACAGTCTTTTCCCGTACAATTTCCCTACAAGTCCTTCTTCTGCAAAAGGGAACTGTATTGTACCACTTAAAGTGTAGTCACGTATGCTAAGACTCTTTAATAGATCAAACTCCATCTTTTCGAACAGGGTCACTGTAATTGGGCTTGTGGCAAGGACTGTAACAACTCTGAGTCCTTTATTTGCTGCAAGGGCCATTGCTCTACTCACCATCTCCTGAAAAATATGAAATAAGTTTAGGAAAATATGGTACCATAGAGAAACAGAGAAAACCACAAAACCCAGAGATGCAGAGAGATTACAGCCTAAATGTATATAGTTTTACATACAGAATTTAGAGTAGAGGTTAATAGATGTGTAGGGTTTAGATGTAGAGTATAAAATTTACATTATAAATGTATATTAACCTGTAAACGATAGAGAAACAGACACTTTACAGTACAAATGTATAGAGTTTTAGATACAGAATCTAGAGTATAGAGTTTACAGATATACAGAGTTTACAATATAAATATACACAATAGACAGCGCAATAGTGCTGCCTAAGTAGAGAGCGAAGTAGGGACAAAGTATTATATATGATTTTTTTTCTGATCAAGGCATTTCGTATAAAGGGAGTTGTCGTAAAAACTTCGAAAAGAGCAATTCCAATCGATTGGAAATTGAAAGTTCTAGTGACCTTTTTGAGAATATTAATTAAAAAAAACTTTCCACAAAATAAGTGTTTCAACGAAAAGTAAAGAACTCCATTAAACAAAAAATTAGTAAAAACGAAATCAAATATTCTACCAAGCGTGAAACTACCACAAATCAGCATCGATAAATAAATGAAACCCAAAACGAAAAGAAATTACAATAAATTACCGAGTCAAACTCAAAGCGAGCGGAAATTAACATAAGTTGGGCTCAAAACCACTATTCCTTCATCAAGGCCAGAACAAAATTTGCACTTTACTGAAAAAAATATAAATGTTTTTACTTTTATAACTTTAATAAATCCAATAATAATAACATTTTGATTACTAAATATCAGTATATGTATATTAAACTGACAATGCACATTCATTTGTGTTTTTTTCAGTAAAGTGCAAATTTTCGAAGTTCCCACGACAACTCCTTCGATACGAAGTGCCCTGGTCTAAACAACAACAACAATAAAAAATAATACATTATACCCACACCGATCTTTACTATAAAAATGTCAAGCCTTCCAATCACTTTCGACTATTAAAAAGGGCACTAGGCCTTTCAATTTCCAATCGAATGAGCCCTTTTTTGAGTTTCTGCGACAACGCTTTCTATAAACACCTTATATGCCCCCAGGGCATAAATTAAAACCCTTGCCCTAGGGCTGTGAGGGGGGGGGGGTTGTCATCCTCAAAGACCTAATTTCAAACTTTCAACTACGTTAAACAAAATGGCTATCTCAAAATTTTGATTGGATGTGTTTGGGGAAATGGTGGGCGTGAGAGGGGTGTTAGTTACCCTCCAATCACTTTCAACTATTAAAAATGGCACTAGCCCTTTCAATTTTCAATCAAATGGACCCTTTTGAAGTTTCTACGACAACACTTTTATGCCCCCAGGGCATAACTTACAACCCTTGCCCTGAGGGCTGGGGGAGGGTGTCATTCTCAAAGACCTAATTTCCAGAACTTTCTACTACGTTGAACAAAATGGCTATCTGAAAATTTTGATTGGATGTGTTTGGAGGATTGGTGGGCGTGAGAGGGGGGCTATTTACCCTCCAATCACTTTCGACTATTAAAGAGAGCACTAGCCCTCTCAATTTCCAATTGAATGAGCCCCTTTTGAAGTTTTACGACAACTCTATCTATAAAAACCTTTATGCCCCCAGGGCATAACTTACAACCTTTGCCCATGGGACTCTGGGGGGTTTGTCGTCCTTAAATACATAATTTCCAGAACTTTCAACTACGTTTAACAAAATGGCTATCTCTAAATTTTGATTGAATATTTTGGGGAAATGGTGGACGTGAGAGGGGGAGGTTAATTACTGTCCACTCACTTTCGACCATTAAAAAGGGCAATTTCTATTTCCAATCAAATGAGCCTTTTCTTGAAATTTCTACAACAACTTTCTATATAAACCTTATATGCCCCCAGGGCATAACTTACAACCCTTGCACTGAGGGCTCTGAGGTGGTTATCATCCTAAATACCTAATTTTCAGAACTTTCAACTGCGCTGAACAAATGGATATCTCAAAATTTTGATTGGATGTGTTTGGGAAAATGGTAGGCATGAGAGGGGCATTAGTCGCTCTCCAATCACTTTCAACTATTAAAAAAGGCAGTAGCCCTTTTAATTTCCAATTGAATGAGCCCTTTTGAAGTTTTCTACGACAACACTTTCAATAAAAACCTTATATGCCCTCAGGGCATAACTTACTACCCTTGCCCTGAGGGCTGTGTGTGGGAGGTGTTGTCATCCTTAAATACCTAATTTCCATAACTTTCAATTACGTTGAATAAAATGGTTATCTAAAATTTTGATTGGATATGTTTGGGAAAAGGTAGGCGTAAGGGGGGGTGTTAGTTGCCCTAAAATCACTTTCGACTATTAAAAAGGACACTAGCCCTTTGAATTTCCAATAGAATGAGCCCTTTTTCTAGTTTCCACGACAAAGCTTACAATAAAAAAGTTATATGCCCCCAGGGCATAACTTTTAACCC
Source organism: Artemia sinica (assembly GCA_027921565.1). NCBI lineage: Eukaryota > Metazoa > Arthropoda > Branchiopoda > Anostraca > Artemiidae > Artemia > Artemia sinica. The sequence continues at coordinate 52,934,711 of CM051271.1, forward strand.
TTGCTCTGAAGACTGTGGGGGGAGTGTCATGCTCAAAGATGTAATTTCCTGAACTTTGAACTGCGTGGAACAAAATGGCTATCTCAGAATTTTTATTGGATGTGTTTGGGGAAATGGTGGGCGTGGAAGGGGTGTTAGTTGCCTTCCAATCACTTTCAACTATTTAAAGGGGCACTAACCATTTCAATTTCCAATCAAGCTTCTACGACAACGCGTTCTATAAAAACCTTGTATGCCCCCAGGGCATAACTTACAACCCTTGCCCTGAGGGCTGTGGGGGAAGGGGTTGTCATCCTCAACCCAATTTCCAGAACTTAAAACTAAGTTGAATAAAATGGCTATCTCAAAATTTTGATTGAATGTGTTTGGGGAATAGGTGGGCGTGAGAGGGGGGTTAGCTGCCCTCCATTCACTTTCGACTATTTAAAAGTGCACTAGCCATTTCAATTTCCAATCAAATGTGCCCTTTTTTGAAGTTTCTACGACAACGCGTTCTATAAAAACCTTACATACCCCCAGGGCATAACTTACAACCCTTCCCCTGAAACCTGTGGGGTAGGGGGTTGTCATCCTCAACCCAATTTCCAGAACTTAAAACTACGTTGAATAAAATGGCTATCTCAAAATTTTCATTGGATGTGTTTGGGGAATAGGTGGGCGTGAGAGGGGGGTTAGTTGCCCTCCAATCACTTTCGACTATTAAAAAGGGCACTAGCCCTTCGAATTTTCAATCAAATGTGCCCTTTTTTGAAGTTTCTACAACATCACCTTCTATAAAAACCTTATATGCCCCCAGGGCATAACTTACAACCCTTGCCCTGAGGGTTGTGGGGGAGTGTCCTCCTCTAAAAAATAATTTCTACCTGGAAATCAACTACGCTGAACAAAATTTCTATATCAAAATTTTGATTGGATGTGTTTCGGGAAATGGTGGGCGTGGAAGGGGTGTTAGTCACCTTCCAATCACTTTCGACGATTAAAAAGGGCACAAGCCACTCCAATTTGCAATTGAAAATCTGGACCTAGAAAACTTTACCAAAATAGAGAAAAATAATAAATTACGCAGACGAGAAGATTATTGGATCCATGCTCTGGGTACCGCTTATCCTTTTGGGCTAAATGATCGAGTTGCAAAATACGGAGATATGTCCAATGTAGTTGCTAACTGTTTTAATGGTTTAGCTGAGCACCCTTCCTTTAATTGCCCCACTAAACGTAAAAACCGATCAAGAGGACAGAGGAAAAATAATAGAAAGAATTTTTTAGATTTAAATGTATTTTTAATCGATTTATGTCAGATATTTGAGACTAATGGAATGGCTAGTTTAATAAAATCTTTAAATAAGTTAACGAGGAATAATTTAATAAAAGTATTCTGGATTGCAAAAAAATAATACAACATGTAACTCTAAAACTAAATTAATTTATGATGCAGTTTTCATTTTAGCTAAATCGAAATTTATTTCAAAGTATAATAAATCTGATAAGATTGTTAATAAGGATAATAGATTATATTTGTCTGTAAATTTTAGTACTAAACAAATAGAACATATTAATTTACCATGAATATTAAACTAGCGAAGAGTGAAAAATGCCCTTCCATGTAATTTGGTGTGTAAAGATAGTCCAATTTTAACATGTAAATTTTTAAATACAATTGGTCAAATTATTTTTAACTATAATTTAATACTTAAAAAACTTGGCAAGGAGAGTAATTGGAAACCGATTTGTAGTTGCGAGCAATTTTTACCGTATGTGGATCAAACTTACGAACATGTTGTAACGGGGGATTTGTCCATTATAAAGCATCTTGATCTTCAAAATATAATGAAGATGGCGTCTAAATTCTGTCTTTCCTACCACATAAATACAGCAGGTATTCTTAGCGGATTAAAGAATGATTTAAATTTATTTACTGATAAATGGTGCAAGAAGGAGAAAATTAGTAAAAAAAAGTTTTCAGAATTGGATGAATTTGATTTTGACTAGTGCACGACATAGCATATAGAATTATATAGAATTAATCCAAATAATTCTGAGAAAAATACAATATTTTATAATGCAAATATGAAACAAGCAATAGCTAATATACAGAATAAATTTGTAATTGTACCTGTTGATAAAGATAGCAATAACTTTGCCATAATTTGTCAGAAACTCTACTGTGATATTTTATCAAAAGAGTTACAAACAAAAAATACATACAAAAAGGCTCATCTAGAGGAGAATAGTTTAATTGAAAATATAGAAGAAAGAATTTTGAAAAAATTCAATATTAAAATTAATGATAATAATAAGAAGTTTCCTTTCTTTTATTGGAGGGTAACATTTCATAAAAATCCACCAAAACCACGTTTTATTGCTGGGGAAGCGAGGTGTCCAACCAGAATCACGGCCACTGACCTATCTTTAATTTTAAAAGAAATTAGAAATAAACACAAAGCACATTGCTCTGGAACTAAAAATTTTTCTTACTTTAATCCATATTGGAGTGTTAGTAATTCATTACAAGTGATAGATTCTTTGGCTATTGTTTCAGCTAAAAAACTCAATTCATTTGATTTTACTACTCTGTATACAAATCTGTCACTTAATTTAGTATTCGAAAAATTGAAAATGGCCATTAAGAAATCTTTTCTTTTGTCTAATATCGGATTTTTGAAAATTGATACTTTTAATAAAAAGCCCGATGGACGGATTTCTTTAGAAGTACTATTAGTTCAAGATGTTATAACTTGGATATAGCATGCGATTTATTGGAATTTTTTCTGTTCAATACTTTTACAAGGTTTTATGGTAATATATATAGACAAAATGTTGGCACTCCTAAGGGTGGGAATGCTAGTCCATTTATAGCGAACTTGTTTTTAAGTCAATTAGAATATGAATATATGATAGATGAAAATAGCCCAAGTAATGTAAAATATTACCTTTCAAATAATAAAAGATATCTGGATGATCTCTTAGTAATAAATTGCGCGGAGTTAATTGAGATTTCAAAAAATATTTATCCACAAAAGTTAATTCTGGAGCCTAGCTATGGGACAGGACGCTCTGACCATTTCTTAGATTTAAATATTAATATTGCAGATAATAATAAATTAGTTTTTAAAATATATAATCAAACGGATGATTTTAATTTTGAAGTAAAAAATGATTGATGATTGTAATTTTGAAGGTATGTAAGAATTTGCAGTAATTACACAGATTTTAAAAATAGATGTAAAACGCTTAGCCAAAAACTGGTCTTAAGAGGTTTTTCTGCCAATGAAATTAGCTGGCAATTTAAAAAATTCAGTTTTCTGTATCATGAACTTTTAGGTAAATATAAAAAAAAATTATAAAGAAATGCAGAAAGATATTTTAATATAATTTCTCTTTCACTTTTCTTTTTTGGAATTTTGCATTTGTACATTGTTTCCAAACCAGCTTGAAGGACTTTAAATCTATAATTGGTCCAATATACCAATAAAACACTTTGTTTTATAACTCCCGTCCGGACCAGTCTTTAATTATTCCAGAAATGTTTTTGTGTTTCAGTGACCCATGGGACTTCATTAAGGATAGAACCAATCTTATTTTGTATGTATTTTTTGAATAGTTTTACTAGTATGCATGTATTTCACAAGTTTTACCTAACATAGGGATACCATAAAGATCTTATGGTAGACGTTCCACTATGCCGGGTAAAGAAAGTAAAGCGTCGAAAACCGTAAAGGCAGGTGGTATTCTTCTGATGAGCCCTAATGAAAGGTTACTACTTGGAAATATTTCGCTAGATTTAAGGTGCTTTTGCTTGTAAATTTACAACGACTTACATTTATTTACGACGACTTTGCATGGATTTAAACATTTCGATTTAGTTGACGGATCGGTTATACTGATTTGTCCTAGGTAATTGGATAGATGATTAAGGTTAAAGCCTCGCTCAAGTGCACATTTATCTCAATTGCTGGAGTAGGATGACAGTCATTTTCTTCTTCTCTCTCTCTCTCTCTCCTTTTTTTAGCCAAGTAATTACCTCTAAAACATTTTATGCCCCAGGGCATAACTTAAAACCCTTGCCCTGAGGGTTGTGGGGGAGTGTCCTCTTCAAAACATAGTTTCTATCTGGAAATCAACTACGCTGAACAAAATGGCTATCTCAAAATTTTGATTGGATGTATTTGGGGGAATGATGGGCGTGGGGGGGGCTAGTTGCCCTCCAATCACTTCGACTATGAAAAAGGGCACTAGCTGCAATTCAATTCAATTAAGTATTGCTTAAATTTTCAAAATTGTGGGCGACTTCGAGCAAAAATACATCGAATGAGCCCTTTTCGAAGTTTCTACGACAACTCCTTCGATACGAAGTGCCCTGGTATGGAAAAAAAAATAATAATACATTGTGCCAACATCGTTCTTTACTTAGGCAGCGCTATTGCGCTGCCTATGAAAGTGATTGGAAGGCAACCAGGCCCTCCTTCCCGTGCCCATCATTTTTCCAAACGCATCTTATCGAAAAGCTAGCCATTTGGTTCTGCATAGTTGAAAGGTCCAGTAATTATGTCTTTGGGAATGGCAACCCTCATCAGCCCTTAGGGCAAGGCCTAAAAGTTTTACCCTCTGTTTCCCATACCCTCTTTTCACCAAATGCCTCCGATCGAAATTTTGAGATAGCCATTTTGTTCAAAATAGTTCAAAGATTAAGCAACGAAGCCTCCAGGGTCTACACAAACCCCCAGAAGCTAGGAAGAAGGGGCAAGGGAATAAAATATCGTTAATAAGTTGTTTGTTTGTTGTTGTTGTTGTTTTTTTTTTTTTGGGGGGGGGGGGGGGGTCGGACCATGGAGTGCCATGGGTGAGTTCCCATAACTTTTGGAATAAAATATCGTTAATAAGTTTTTTTTGTTTTGAGGGGGAGGGGTTTGGGCCATGCAGGGAGGGCCAGGGGTTAGTATTCTTAAGTTTTGGAATAAAGTATTGTTACTAAGTTTTTGGATTGGCGGTGGAGATTGGGCTGATCTGATCGTTGAAATATTTTAAAAACCCTCGCATAAAAACCTTATACGCCCTCAGGGAATAACATACAGCGCTGGCCCCCGGGCTCTGGGGGTTGTGTTGACCCTGGAGTTTTTGTTGTCCGATCTTTTGACTAATTTCAACAAAATGGATATCTCGAAAATTCTATCGGATGGATTTGAGGTAAAGAAGACAGGGAGGCTAGTTGCCCTCTGGTCTCTTTTGACTCTTAAAACGGGAACTACATCTTCCAATTTCCAATAGAAAGAGCCCCCTCCGAAGTTTATACGACTATTCCTTCCATAAAAACCTTAGTCTATATGCCCCTGAGGCATAATTTACAATTCTTGCCCCCAGGTTCCGTGGGGTTATGTAAACCCCGGAGCTTTATAATATAATCTTTGGTCTATTTTGGACAAAATAACAATCTCAAAAATTTGATCAGACGCATTGGGCGAAAAAAGGATTGATGGGGGGGAGGGGGGCTAGTTGCCGTCGGATCACTTTTCACTCTCAAAAAGGGAACCTGAACTTTTGATTTCTAGTTATTTGAGTCCCCTCAAAAGTTTACCTCTTCAACAAAAACCTTATACGTCCCTGGGACATAAGTTACAACTCTTCCCCCGGGAATTGGGGGGGCGGGGGTATGTTGATCCCAAAGTTTTTTTATCTGATCATTGGACTATTTCAAACAAATTGCCTCTCTCAAAGTTTTGATTGAATGCAGTAGGGGAAAAGAGGGTGTTTGTGTGAGGGGGGGGGGGAGGGAAGATGTTCTCTGATCACTTTTGAATCTAAAAAAGGTAACTAGAACATTAGATTTCAAATCAAATGAGCCACCTGTGGAGTTTTATACGACCACCCATTACATTAAAACCATATATAGCCCCGGGACATGACTTACAACACTTGCCCCGGCTGTGAGCGGTTTTGTCAAATTCGGAATTTTGTTATTTTATCTTTAAACGATTTCGAACAAAATGGCTATATTAAAATTTCGATCGGATACATTGGGAAAAAAAGTTCCTTGAGGGGGGGGGGGACTAGTTGCCCTCCGATCACTCTCGACTCTTAAAAAGGGCACTAGACATTTTGATTCATAATTGAATGAGCCCTCTCCGTAATTTATATCACCATCCCTTCCATAAGAACCTTATATCCCCCTGGGGCATATTTTACAACACTTGCCCCCGGGTTCGGGGGGGGGGGCTGTGTTATTCCTGGAGTTTTTGTTATATGATATTTGGTCTATTTGGAACAACATGGCTATACAGATATTCGATCAGACGCATTTGGAGAAAAAAGGGATGGTGGGAGGGGGGCTAGTTGCCGTCGGATCACTTTTGACTCTTGGTCACTCTTGACTCTTAATTAGGTAATTAGAACTTTCAATTTACAACCAAATAAGCTACCTCAGAAGTTTACACAACCCCCCTTACATAAAAACCATATACCCCCCTGGGGCATAACTTAAAACACTTGGATTTGGGCTCTGGGAGGGGTTGTGGTGACTTTGGATTTTTTATCTGATTTTGCGCTATTTTTAACAAAATGGCTATCTCAAATTTTTTATCGAATGGGTTTGGGGAAAACGAGCGTGGGGGGGGGGCTAGGGGCCGTCCAATCACTTTTGACTTAAAAAGAGCACTGTCATTTGTGATTTCCAATCGAATGAGTTACATCCTCCGAAGTTTATACGACTATCCCTTCCATATGAAGTGCCTCTGGGGAAAAAATAATAAAACATTGGAGTTCTATGGCCTTAGGGTTGGCGAGGGGGGGGGGAGGCTAGTTGCAATAGAATCACTTCTGATCCTTAAAAATGGAACTAGAACTTTCAATTTCTAATCATTTGAGTCCCCTTCGAGGTTTATACGACCACCTCTTTCATATAAATTTATATGCTCCCGGGGCATAAGTTGCAACCCTTCCCCGGACTCTAGGGGGGGGGTATGTTGACTCCAAGGGTTTTTTCAAACAAACTGGCTATCTCCAAATTTTAATCGGATGCATTTGAGGAAAAGAAGGTGTGGGGGTGCGGCAGATGTCCTCCGATCCCTCTTGACTCATAAAATGGTAACTAGAACTTTCAATTTCCAATAAAATGACCCACGTCTGACCACTACATACATGACCACTACATACATAAAATCCCTATATGCCCCCGAGGCATAACTTAAAACACTTGCCCTAGGGCCCTGGGTGATTGTGCTGACCCGGAGTTTATATTATCTGATGTTTGATATATTTTTAACAAAATTCTATCTCAAAATCTTTATCGGATGGGGTTGGGGAAAAGAGGGCTTTGGGGAGGGGCTAATTGCCCTCTGATCTGTTTTGACTCTAGTGAACTAGAACTTTCGATTTCTAATCAAATGAACCCCTCTGAAGTTTATACGGGTGCCCCTTCCATAAGAACCATATATGCCCTCACGACATAACTTACAATGCCTTTTCCTGGGTCCTTGGGGGTTGTATCCAGCCGGAATTCTTGTTATTGATCTTTGAAGTATTTTAAAAAAAATGGCTATCTCAAAATTTTTATCGGATTCATTTTGGGGAAAAAAGGGCCTGGGAGGGCTAGTTGCCCTACGTTCACTTTTGGCACTTAAAAAGTGAACTAGAACTTCTGATTTCCAACCAAATGAGCCCCTTCTGAAGTTTATACGACCACCCCTTCCATGTAAAGTGCCTCTGGAAAAATAAATAATAAAACACTGGAGCCATATGGCCTTTACTATAGGCAAACGCTATTCCGATGCCTCTGATTAATGCTACTGCTATGATTGCTGTAACTAATGACACTAAGCGTATCAAGGTAAAACGTTTAGGGTACATATAGTGGGAGTTTCAATTAAACGAAAAAGCATATGCATGCAGGTTTTCAAAAGGGCATATAAGCAATACCATAGGCAGCGTAGCGCTATCTTGCCCGGACTCACAGTTTGGATTCCAGCCGTGTCTTGGTTGCTGCCATGCGTTGTCTGCCGTAACATCTATTCTCGTTGATGCCGAGATAACTGGGGAAAGTGTTGCTCTCGCAACGTACGATGTTCAACGTGCCTTCGACTCTTTGATTCATGATGAGTTGATATTGGATATGGGAAAGCGCTGGTGTAAAAAAAGAACTCTTCTTCATTTAAAAGATATGTATGTAAATCTGAAAGCCGAACTTAAGCTCCCGCATCAGCATCCGGAACTTGAAAAAAAAATAATCCTGTTGTCCCGGTTAAAAAAGGGGCTCGACAAGGGGTTATAACTTCCCCCATTGCTTTTAATCAAACAGTTCGTGGTAACGAACTGTAAGTAAGGAGCGACCCGGTTCAATAGTCACCGAACCTCTAAAACACGGAATTTTGATACCAATAGATACATCAAAAGAATCAGTTTTTTATGCTGATTTTAAATATATAAATTTCATTAAGTTTAGTATTACTTATCAGAATTTACGCGTCTGAAAAAATTATCCTTATTTTTGGAAAAGGGAAAAACATCCCCTAAAAGTTATAGAACCTTAATTAAAATCACACCATCAGATTCAGCGTATCAGAGAACCCTACAGTAGAGGTTTCAAGCTCCTATCTGCAAAAATATGGGATTTAGTATTTTTTGCCAGAAGAAAGATCACGGATGCGTGTTTATTTGTTTTTTTCTTTTGCCCAGGGGTGATCGTATCGACCCAGTGGTCCTAAAATATCACAGGAGTGATCATTTGAATGGAAATTAAAAATTCTAGTGCCCTTTTTAAGTGACAAAAAATATAGTATTGGTTATTGGGAAGTATACAGACATTTTCAGAGGGAATTTGTTTCTGGTAGTGGGGGGGGGGGGGTCAGATGTGACTTGGGAGGATCTTCTCATGGAGGAAGTTTTTATGGGGGAAGGGACATTTCTATCAAGGGGGAACCGGATTTCGCAGCATTATCCAAAAAATCGATCAGAAATTAAATTTAAAAAAAAAACAAGTTTTTCAACTGAAAGTAAGGAGCCCTTAAAACTTAAAACGAACAAAAATTATTACGTATATGATTGGGTTTGCCCCCAAGTCAATACCTCGCTCTTTACGCTAAAGTTTTTTTTTAGCAATTTCATAAGAGCTATTTATTCTAACTAACGGCCTTTGTGATTAAGGGGTCATTCTAAAGAATTTGAACAAAATTTGAATTTTAGCGTAAAAATCGAGGTATTGACTCCGTCTGTTTTGTTTGATTTTGACGGGTTTTTTATTATAGAAGTATCATAGAAACTTTTAATGGAGTTAATCCGATTTGAAATTATAAGTTCTAGTGCCCTTTTAAGAATCGAATGTAAATTAAGGGATAAGCAGCCCTCTTCCCAAGCATATTAATTTTCCAAACACAGCTAATCAAAATTTTGATAGATACCATTTTTTAGGAATGTTATGAAGTTTCATTTTTCAGGTCAATTTGAGTAAATATAAAACTAAATTAAACAATACTAATTGTGCCCTGATTTTAATGAGGATGTATATTTTTAAAAATTGTTAGAAATTTTCTCCAACATTCAAATAGCAAATCAAACTATGGATTCTTATAGAGAAAAAACCGAAAAGATTTAAATATTATTTTTTTTTTCCATGAAAAAGACCATGTGATTAAAAAACGAGCAGAATATAATTTTAAAAACGTTTCCCATCAAATAAGTTTTTCAAAGAAAGGTAAAGAGCTCCATTAAACAGAAAATGAGCAGAAATAAATTCAAACAGTCTTCCAAGAGTAAGACTACTACAAGTAAAACTGTGATAACTGTGATGAAGGTAAACGAAAATACCATTAAACTTCAACCAGGTAATATTATGATGACGTAGCCCTTTTTTATTCAATTAATTAAAAAAGCTTTTTCCACAAAATAAGTTTTTCAAAGAAAAGTAAAGAACTCCATTAAACCAAAAATGAGCAAAAATAAAATAAAATAATATACCAATCGTGAAACTACCACAAATTAGCATCGATAGGTAAATGAAGCCCAAAACGGACAGAAATTACAATAAATAACCGAGTCAAACTCAAACGAGCAGAAATTAACATTAGTAGGGCTAACAACCCCATTGTCTTCTGAGGATCAGAACCCAATTTGCCCTTGACTTAGACAAGAACAAATGAATATGGTTTATTATGCATATACTAATATTTATTCCTTAAAGTGTTTATAAACTTTCATTTATTAAAGTTAAAAATAGTGGAAAACATTAAAAATTTATTTGTGTAAACTTATTAATTTTGTTTTGCTAAGTTTTATAGTGCTTTAAAAATACTTCCATTCCAATTCAACCTTCAACAGCCCTTTTGTTTAAGGAGTCATTTCCGAAAAAAAATGGGACAAAAAGTAGTTAGCGTACAGAGCAGGGGTTAAGGAGGGTGGTAGTCTCTGTAATACATCAAATAATGGCTGTTCATTTGAAGTTTTAGGTTCGCTCCTTTCTTTCAGTTGACACTCTCCTAAAAATTAAGAAGAAGAAAAAAGTTCAATATTATGCTTGTAGATTTAAACCGTTTACAAGATTTAAACCCATCACACAAAGAAAAAGCTCTTCCCATTGCCCTGAGGTGCCACATCACAGAAATTTTCGGGAGGCGGTACAGGGGTGTTTTTACATTTGTTTTTGCTAAGATACAAAACAAGTTTTTCTAAAATCTGGGAAGGGAGCAATTTTGTTTTCTTTTTCAATTTTTTAATCAAATACCAAAAGAGTTGTCTTTCAAAATTAGCTGGGGACAGGGAAGGGTCCCCTCCTCCGAATCGTACCCCTTACCCTCTTAAACATTTGATAACGGGTGTATGCGCATGCTTATTTATTTTCCGGGCAGGTTGAGCTATTATAAAGTATTTAGAGGTCAAAGTTCAAGAGTGCAACTCTTCCAATTGAAGGATCAATTGGAAGAGCAACGAAACAATATAAAAAAATGTAGAGTTGATTTAATACATTGTTTTAATTGCGACACAAGTTAAATTTATGTATTTAAAAGAGGAAAAAGAATTTTTACGCTAATCTCATATTTTCGGCTAAAATTTAGATATAATCACCAAAAATAAATTTAAAATTTAGCAGCTAAATAACTCCCATTCGGAAGTTAAAAGAAACTAAGATCCTCGTCGAATAAGAAGACAGAAGAAGAAGAAGAAGAAGAGAAGAAGAGAAGACATCAGTAGTAACGTATCAATTAGTATCACGAGTGATTGCGTAATATGACTTACCACGGGTCAGTCACCTATGCACTTTCACGGGTGATTGCGTAATATGCCTTACCACGGGTCAGTCACCTATTACTACGAACGGTACATTCCTTACCAGACGGGTTTCTGGGCTAATAGGTGTATGGAAATACTGTGGGTACACCATATACGGCAACCTAAATGGAATTTGAGAGTTGATAAAGTGAAATTATGTCACTATTCTAGTTTTTTCTAAACCGGTATTTCCTATAACTTAATAAAGGGTTAAGGTGATTAGCGATTACGAGCGAGGATAGTACGAATTGCTTGTGAAAAACCCGGATGAATTAGTTGAAAATAAAGTTTTAAGAAGAAATGTCTGAAAAGTAACGATAGAATGACATTGTGACTTGACCTCGCTTTACCTCTCCGATGTGGTCTGTATAATACACAAGTAACGTTTGAAAAGTATTGTCAATTTAAAAAGAAATGGCTGAAAAGTGTTTTGAGGGAGATGGGTTGCATGGAGGGTTGAGTTGCACGAGGGTTCAGTTAAAGGGGGTACAGTTACACGGGGGTTTAGTTAAATTGGGTTGAGTTGCACGAGGGTTCAGTTAAAGGGGGTATAGTTACACAGGGTTTAGTTAAATTGGGTCGAGTTGCACGAGGGTTCAGTTGCACGGGGGGTTCAGTTACATGCGGATTCCGCTACACGGGGATTAGTTAAATGTGGTTGAGCTGCATAGTCTCGTTGGAAAAAATTGGAGTTCATACTTAAACAGTTCTATTAAGAGCTATTGCTATGGAAATGGCTCATTTTTGAATCAAAACTATGCTTTTCCGACTGAAGATACACATTTGAATCAGAAAATGTGAAAATGTATACAATTGAAACTGAGAAGTGTGTTTTGACGATATTTTCTATATTTTCGTCTGAAAAATAGGAGTTCACGCTTAAAAAGTTCTATTAAGAGCTATTTTTATGGAAATGCTTTTACTATCGGAAATGTTCGATTAACATTTGCAAAAAGGGGTAATGGGATTTGCGAACCGGAGGAGATGGGGTGATTATGTACTGTATAATACACAAGTGATGTTTTGGAAAGTATTGTCAATTTAAAATAGTTTAGAAATAAAAAAAAATTAACAAGAAATGACTGAAAAGTGTTTTGAGGGACTTGAGTTGCACGAGGGTTGAGTTGCCCGAGGGTTCAGTTAAGGGGGTACAGTTACACGGGGGTTTAGTTAAATGGGGTCGAGTTGCACGAGGGTTCAGTAGCACGGAGGTTCAGTTGTACGGGGTTTCGGTTATACAGGGGTTCAGTTACATGGGGGGTTCAGTTGCACGGGGGTTTAGTTAAATGGGGCTTGAGTTGCACGGGGGTTGAGTTGCACGAGGGTTCAGTTGCACGGGGGGTTCAGTTACCTGCGGATTCAGCTACACGGGGATTAGTTAAATGTGGTTGAGCTGCATAGTCTCGTTGAAAAAAATTGGAGTTCATACTTAAACAGTTCTATTAAGAGCTATTGCTATGGAAATGGCTCATTTTTGAATCAAAACTATGCTTTTCCGACTGAAGATACACATTTGAATCAGAAAATGTGAAAATGTATACAATTGAAACAGAGAAGTGTGTTTTGACGATATTTTCTATATTTTCGTCTGAAAAATAGGAGTTCACGCTTAAAAAGTTCTATTAAGAGCTATTTTTATGGAAATGCTTTTACAATCGGAAATGTTCGATTAACATTTGCAAAAAGGGGTAATGGAATTTGCGAATTGGAGGAGATGGGGTGATTATGTACTGTATAATACACAAGTGATGTTTTGGAGAGTATTGTCAATTTAAAATAGTTTAGAAATAAAAAAAAATTAACAAGAAATGACTGAAAAGTGTTTTGAGGGAGTTGAGTTGCACGAGGGTTGAGTTGCACGAGGGTTCAGTTAAGGGGGTACAGTTACACGGGGGTTTAGTTAAATGGGGGTCGAGTTGCACGAGGGTTCAGTAGCACGATGGTTCAGTAGCACGGGGGGTTCAGTTGTACGGGGTTTCGATTATACAGGGGTTCAGTCACATGGGGGTTCAGTTGCACGGGGGTTTAGTTAAATGGGGCTTGAGTTGCACGAGGGTTCAGTTGCACGGGGGTTCAGTTACATGCGGATTCAGTTACACGGGGATTAGTTAAATGCGGTTGAGTTGCATAGTCTCGTTGGAAAAAATTGGATTTAGTAAATCGACTCCTTATATGCATGCGGTGAATAATGCTATTTCATGATTGACATGTAAAAAATTTGCGGCACAATATAACTGAATTAGCATGCATATATTTAGGCTAATGAGATACAGGAACCTTCAGGGTGTTACAAATTTTATAGGCCTGTATACAATTCAAAAATTACCAGTTTTATTGGAACTCAAACATCGTCTGCGGGACATGTAATTATTTTATTTTATAATTAAACAATTTCAATCAAATAAACGAGAATATTCAAAACATCATAAGCCTTGGCTATTCTAATTTTAAAATGTTAATTCCAATATGTAAATAAAGAAATAATAATAAATGTTGCGTTTAATGTTCTATTAACCAATCCCCACACTGGCCTTGGGAAGGCATAGGGGTTTTGCCCCCAACTTATGTTAATTTCTGCTCGTTTTGTGTTTGACTCGATTATTTATTGTAATTTCTTTTCAGTTTGGGTTTCATTTATTTATAGATGCTGATTAGTGGTAGTTTCACGTTTGGTAGATTATTTGATTTTATTTTTGCTCAATTTTTGTTTAATGGAATTCCTTACCTTTCTTTGAAAAACTTATTTTGTAGAAAAAGTCAATATAAATGGGTTATTCAAATTCTTCCTTGAGTAGCTACCACTGTGAGGGATCTAAGCCTTTTTTGGCCCTTGATGCAATAGGCAATGGGATATTATAGTGAACATAGCTATAAATAAAGTTTTAACAAGAAATGTCTGAAAAGTATTTTTTTTTTTGGGTGGGGGTGGGGGGGGGTGGGGGGGGGCGATGACAGAGTGGATGTCTTAGACTAGTTATAGTGTCTGAAAAGTTCTTTGTTTTTGGGGGGGGGGAGGGGTGGGGCGATGACAGAGTGGATGTCTTAGATGTGGATGTCTTAGACTAGTGATAGTGCTGTACTGTGGAACGAATTTCTTGTGAAAAACCCAAATGAATTAGTTGAAAATAAAGTTTTAACAAGAAATGTCTGAAAAGTATTTTTTTGGGGGGTGGGGGCGATGACAGAGTGGATGTCTTAGACTAGTTATAGTGCTGTACTCTGGCATGAACTGCTTTCGAAAACCCGGATGAATTAGTTGAAAATAAAGTTTTAACAAGAAATGTCTGAAAAGTATTTTTTTTGGGGGGGGGGAATCTGAGCTAATTAGGGTTTTTGACCGTAAAACTCTAGTTTTTTGCAAGAAAATTATGGAAAATACAATTCTCTGGTTCAAATGTGAAACTTGAGTCCTTTTTAGGATCGAAAAAATTAACTATTTCTGTAAAATCTGAGCTAATAAGGGTTTTTGACCGTAAACTCTAGTTTGTTGTAAGAAAATTATGGAAAATACAATTTTCTGGTTCAAATGTGAAACTTAACTCCATTTTTGGATCGAAAAAATAAACCGTAAGTCTGGTTTTTTGCAAGAAAATTATGGAAATACAATTCTCTGGTTCAAATGTGAAACTTACGTCCATTTTTGGATCGAAAAAATAAACTATTTCCGTAAAATCTGAGCTAATAAGGGTTTTTGACCGTAAATTATAGTTTTTTGCAAGAAAATTATGGAAAATACAATTCTCTGGTTCATAGGTGAAACTTAAGTCCATTTTTGGATCGAAAAATAAAACTATTTCTGTAAAATCTGAGCTAATAAGGGTTTTTGACTGTAAACTCTAGTTTGTTGTAAGAAAATTATGGAAAATACAATTCTCTGGTTCAAATGTGAAACTTAAGTCCTTTTTTGGATTGAAAAATAAAACTATATCCGTAAAATCTGAACTAATAATTCAATATTTTTTTCATAAAAACAAACTATTTTTGTTTAAATCTTCGAAATTTTTCAACTTTATTTATTTTTTTCTTTTTATACGTATCTTAAAATGTCAAAGTATGCTTACGGTTCTAACAATTGTGCTCTATGATTGGTCAGAGAAACGATGTGGCTTTCCCACTGGTATTCTATGACCGCTTATCGTCACTATCTAGTCTACTGCATGTATTAAATCATTATTTTTTACACAGTGGAACGATAAACACATAAGTCATATCTTAAAAAAAAAGAAAGTGAAGATGGAACATTTTAATAGAGTGTGTTCACATAACAAGGTTATTGTAGCATTGAATGCCGACAAGGAGAAGTATTTAAACTATGAAACAAGTACAAGTGGTAGCACTATTGGAAATGTATGCATGCATTGTCATGACAGTAAGGAATTAAATTTCTTTGGGATATCGAAAAAATTCAACTCTTATGATGGTGGTTATGCGAGATTGAGATCTCCAGAGATGATTGCACTCAAAGAAAATGCTAACATAAAAATTATTGTTGATGATAGAGGACAACTCCTTGCTACTGCTGCAGGTAACACATTACCTACGGATACATCCAATCATCAGCTTTCGGGTATTAGCATTCAACGGAAGGCTAATAAAAGAAAGGCCTACTCTGCTACTAATATCGTAAAACATATCTTGTTTACGTGCCGAAACTGTTACCTGTGTAAAAATAATGTGTTAATAGACAGTGAAATTGCAAGAAAAATAAAAATGGCATTGTCAAAAAATATCACTACGGAATATAAAGATGAAACGATGAAGAACAAAGCACCCGCAAACATTACTGGCATTGATCAAACAGTCAGTGAATCAAATAATAGCAAAGACGAAAAGCATATTGAGCCTGTTCAATAGACACCAGTAAAAATTTTGTATGATACAAAATGGAATAATGATTATTCTACTGATTACGAACTAAGAGAAGACAATAAATACAATATCAAGAGAGAACATGGTGAACTATTTTATGGAACAGATTCAAAATGTCCAAAGTTAATCATTGATATTAATAATGTATCATAATATATTTTTGTATTAATATTCTACATAGCATTATTTCATTAAAAATATTACATTGTTATGTGTTCATTATTTTTTAGAGTAAGCTAGCATATCAAGCGTTTAGAATGTATATTAAAACATCGGAGATGTAAGAAAAGGAATTTGCGTACATCTATTGTCAGACACACTATTTCCGTAAAATCTGAGCTATTAAGGGTTTTTGACCGTAAACTCTAGTTTTTGTAAGAAAATTATGGAAAATACAATTCTCTGGTTCAAATGTGGAACTTAAGTCTATTTTTGGATCGAAAAATAAAACTATTTCCGTAAAATCTGAGCTAATAAGGCTTTTTTCGACCGTAAACTCTATTGAAGGGGTTTATCATCGTCCTGAAGACGAGGTCAGGTTCTTCATGGGGTAACATTGACAAAATCTAGGTATCAGAATGAATAAATTCTTTATCAACATCCGTTGTTGGATATGTCATTATGTCATTATGAAAAAATTGTAAGTAAGTAGGAAGTAGGTAAGTAAGTAAGTAAGTAACAAACTCTTTCTTGAATTCATCTCTTGGTTACACAATACAGAAATTTTATTATAGGAAATTATAAAAAAAAATTGAAGAAACTCTCTATTAACATTCGTTATCGATTGAAGTCGCTTCCTAGACAGACAATACAGCAATTTCACAAAATCTAAGTGTAAGAGTGATTAAATTCAATATCAACATCCATTTCTGGAAAAAGTTGACACAATCTAAGTACCGGAAAGAATAAATTCATTTTCAAAGTTTTTATCGGATACATCAGATAACAGTCATAAAATCCAAGTTCTATTCGTTTTGACTTCATGTGTTGTTACGTTGAATTTAGATTCGACCGGTTTTTCTTTTAATTTTGGCTTCATGTGTTGTTACGTTGAATTTAGATTAGACTGGTTTTTCTTTCTATAGTAGAGACTAGCGTATATTTTTAGAGTAGAAAAAAAAATTCTGGTTAGTCTGAAGTTGATTGTCTGAAAAGTATTTTTTTGGGGGAGATACATGATTGGCTGAAACAAAAGCAGAACTTTTAAAATCACAACAACTGAAGATCAGTAAATAATTCCGTTTTTTTTTGTTAAACACGATTGGCTGAAATAAAAGCGGAACTTTTAAAATCACAACAACTAAAGATCAGTAAATGATTCCTTTGTTTTTTTGTTAAACACAATTGGTTGAAACAAAGCAGACTTTTAAAATCACACAACTGAAGTCGTAAATAATTCATTGTTTTTTTTTAAACACGATTGATTGAAATAAAGTGGAACTTTTAAAATCACAACAACTGAAGGTCAGTAAATAAAAAAAAACCTAAAATAATGTCATGAAATCAACATGCAAAGTCGACATAGCATTATTTCATTTTTTAAGGTTCATTTAGACGAGGTTACGTGCGCGCACGCACGTAACCTCGCATATTTTTTTGACAATGCCATTTTTATTTTTCTTGCAATTTCACTGTCTATTAACACATTATTTTTACACAGGTAACAGTTTCGGCACGTAAACAAGATATGGTTTACGATATTAGTAGCAGAGTAGGCCTTTCTTTTATTAGCCTTCCGTTGAATGCTAATACCCGAAAGATGATGATTGGATGTATCCGTAGGTAATGTGTTACCTGCAGCAGTAGCAAGGAATTGTCCTCTATCATCAACAATTATTTTTATGTTAGCATTTTCTTTGAGTGCAATCATCTCTGGAGATCTCAATCTCGCATAACCACCATCATAAGAGTTGAATTTTTTCGGTATCCCAAAGAAATTTAATTCGCTTACTGTCATGACAATGCATGCATACATTTCCAATAGTGCTACCACTTGTACTTGTTTCATAGTTTTAAATACTTCTCCTTGTCGGCATTCAATGCTACAATAACCTTGTTATGTGAACACACTCTATTAAAATGTTCTATCTTCACTTTCTTTTTTTAAAGATATGACTTATGTGTTTATCGTTCCACTGTGTAAAAAATACTGATTTAATACATGCAGTACACTAGGTAGTGACGATAAGCGGTCATAGAATACCAGTGGGAAAGCCACATCGTGTCTCTGACCAATCATAGAGCACAATTGTGAGAACCGTAAGCATACTTTGACATTTTAAGATACGTGTAAAAAGAAAAAAAATAAATAAAGTTGAAAAATTTCGAAGTTTTAAACAAAAATAGAATGTTTTTATGAAAAAATTATTGAATTATTAGTTCAGATTTTACGGATATAGTTGTATTTTTCAATCCAAAAAAGGACTTAAGTTTCACATTTGAACCAGAGAATTGTATTTTCCATAATTTTCTTACAACAAACTAGAGTTTACAGTCAAAAACCCTTATTAGCTCAGATTTTACAGAAATAGTTTTATTTTTCGATCCTAAAAAGGACTTAAATTTCACATTTGAACCAGAGAATTGTATTTTCCATAATTTTCTTGCAAAAAACCAGAGTTTACGGTCAAAAACCCTTATTAGCTCAGATTTTACGGAAATAGTTTATTTTTTCGATCCAAAAATGGACTTAAGTTTCACATTTGAACCAGAGAATTGTATTTTCCATAATTTTCTTGCAAAAAACTAGAGCTTACGGTCAAAAACCCTTATTAGCTCAGATTTTACAGAAATAGTTAATTTTTTCGATCCTAAAAAGGACTTAAATTTCACATTTGAACCAGAGAATTGTATTTTTCCATAATTTTCTTGCAAAAAACCAGAGTTTACACGGTCAAAAAACCCTTATTAGCTCAGATTTTACAGAAATAGTTAATTTTTTCGATCCTAAAAAAAACGACTTAAGTTTCACATTTGAACCAGAGAATTGTATTTTCTATAATTTTCTTGCAAAAAACTAGAGTTTACGGTCAAAAACCCTTATTAGCTCAGATTTTACAGAAATAGTTAATTTTTTCGATCCTAAAAAGGACTTAAATTTCACATTTGAACCAGAGAATTGTATTTTCTATAATTTTCTTGCCAAAAACTATAGTTTACGGTCAAAAACCCTTATCAGCTCAGATTTTACGGAAATAGTTTATTTTTTCGATCCAAAAATGGACTTAAGTTTCACATTTGAACCAGAGAATTGTATTTTCCATAATTTTCTTGCAAAAAACTAGAGCTTACGGTCAAAAACCCTTATTAGCTCAGATTTTACAGAAATAGTTAATTTTTTCGATCCTAAAAAGGACTTAAGTTTCACATTTGAACCAGAGAATTGTATTTTCTATAATTTTCTTGCAAAAAACTAGAGTTTACGGTCAAAAACCCTAACTAGCTCAGATTCCCCTCCAAAAAAATACTTTTCAGACATTTCTTGTTAAAACTTTATTTTCAACTAATTCATCAGGGTTTTCGAAAGCAGTTCATGCCAGAGTACAGCACTATAACTAGTCTAAGACATCCACTCTGTCATCGCCCCCCCCCCCCCAAAAAAAAATACTTTTCAGACATTTCTTGTTAAAACTTTATTTTCAACTAATTCATTTGGGTTTTTCACAAGAAATTCGTACCACAGTACAGCACTATCACTAGTCTAAGACATCCACATCTAAGACATCCACTCTGTCATCGCCCCACCCCCCCCCCCCCCCCAAAAAAAAATAATTTACAGACACTATAACTAGTCTAAGACATCCACTCTGTCATCGCCCCCATCCCCCCCCCCAAAAAAAAAAAAACTTTTCAGACATTTCTTGTTAAAACTTTATTTATAGCTATGTTCACTATAATATACCATTGCCTATTGCATCAAGGGCCAAAAAAGGCTTAGATCCCTCACAGTGGTAGCTACTCAAGGAAGAATTTGAATAACCCATTTATATTGACTTTTTCTACAAAATAAGTTTTTCAAAGAAAGGGAAAGAATTCCATTAAACAAAAATTGAGCAAAAATAAAATCAAATAATCTACCAAACGTGAAACTACCACTAATCAGCATCTACAAATAAATGAAACCCAAACTGAAAAGAAATTACAATAAATAATCGAGTCAAACTCAAAACGAGCAGAAATTAACATAAGTTGGGGGCAAAACCCCTATGCCTTCCCAAGGCCAGTGTGGGGATTGGTTAATAGAACATTAAACGCAACATTTATTATTATTTCTTTATTTACATATTGGAATTAACATTTTAAAATTAGAATAGCCAAGGCTTATGATGTTTTGAATATTCTCGTTTATTTGATTGAAATTGTTTAATTATAAAATAAAATAATTACATGTCCCGCAGACGATGTTTGAGTTCCAATAAAACTGGTAATTTTTGAATTGTATACAGGCCTATAAAATTTGTAACACCCTGAAGGTTCCTGTATCTCATTAGCCTAAATATATGCATGCTAATTCAGTTATATTGTGCCACAAATTTTTTACATGTCAATCATGAAATAGCATTATTCACCGCATACATATAAGGAGTCGATTTACTAAATCCAATTTTTTCCAACGAGACTATGCAACTCAACCGCATTTAACTAATCCCCGTGTAACTGAATCCGCATGTAACTGAACCCCCGTGCAACTGAACCCTCGTGCAACTCAAGCCCCATTTAACTAAACCCCCGTGCAACTGAACCCCCCATGTGACTGAACCCCTGTATAACCGAAACCCCGTACAACTGAACCCCCCGTGCTACTGAACCATCGTGCTACTGAACCCCCGTGCAACTCGACCCCCATTTAACTAAACCCCCGTGTAACTGTACCCCCTTAACTGAACCCTCGTCCAACTCAACCCTCGTGCAACTCAACTCCCTCAAAACACTTTTCAGTCATTTCTTGTTAATTTTTTTTTATTTCTAAACTATTTTAAATTGACAATACTCTCCAAAACATCACTTGCGTATTATACAGTACATAATCACCCCATCTCCTCCAATTCGCAAATCCCATTACCCCTTTTTGCAAATGTTAATCGAACATTTCCGATTGTAAAAGCATTTCCATAAAAATAGCTCTTAATAGAACTTTTTAAGCGTGAACTCCTATTTTTCAGACGAAAATATAGAAAATATCGTCAAAACACACTTCTCTGTTTCAATTGTATACATTTTCACATTTTCTGATTCAAATTTGTATCTTCAGTCGGAAAAGCATAGTTTTGATTCAAAAATGAGCCATTTCCATAGCAATAGCTCTTAATAGACCTGTTTAAGTATGAACTCCAATTTTTTCCAACGAGACTATGCAGCTCAACCACATTTAACTAATCCCCGTGTAGCTGAATCCGCATATAACTGAACCCCCCCGTGCAACTGAACCCTCGTGCAACTCAACCCCCGTGCAACTCAAGCCCCATTTAACTAAACCCCCGTGCAACTGAACCCCCCATTTAACTGAACCCCTGTATAACCGAAACCCCGTACAACTGAACCTCCGTGCTACTGAACCCTCGTGCAACTCGACCCCCATTTAACTAAACCCCCGTGTAACTGTACCCCCTTAACTGAACCCTCGTGCAACTCAACCCTCGTGCAACTCAAGTCCCTCAAAACACTTTTCAGTCATTTCTTGTTAATTTTTTTTTATTTCTAAACTATTTTAAATTGACAATACTCTCCAAAACATCACTTGTGTATTATACAGTACATAATCACCCCATCTCCTCCAATTCACAAATCCCATTACCCCTTTTTGCAAATGTTAATCGAACATTTCCGATTGTAAAAGCATTTCCATAAAAATAGCTCTTAATAGAACTTTTTAAGCGTGAACTCCTATTTTTCAGACGAAAATATAGAAAATGTCGTCAAAACACACTTCTCTGTTTCAATTGTATACATTTTCACATTTTCTGATTCAAATGTGTATCTTCAGTCGGAAAAGCATAGTTTTGATTCAAAAATGAGCCATTTCCATAGCAATAGCTCTTAATAGAAGTGTTTAAGTATGAACTCCAATTTTTTCCAACGAGACTATGCAGCTGAACCACATTTAACTAATCCCCGTGTAGCTGAATCCGCATGTAACTGAACCCCCCGTGCAACTGAACCCTCGTACAACTCGACCCAATTTAACTAAACCCCTCTGTAACTATACCCCCTTTAACTGAACCCTCGTGCAACTCAACCCAATTTAACTAAACCCCCGTGTAACTGTACCCCCTTTAACTGAACCCTCGTGCAACTCAACCCTCCATGCAACCCATCTCCCTCAAAACACTTTTCAGCCATTTCTTTTTAAATTGACAATACTTTTCAAACGTTACTTGTGTATTATACAGACCACATCGGAGAGGTAAAGCGAGGTCAAGTCACAATGTCATTCTATCGTTACTTTTCAGACATTTCTTCTTAAAAGTTTATTTTCAACTAACTCATCCGGGTTTTTCACAAGCAATTCGTACTATCCTCGCTCGTAATCGCTAATCACCTTAACCCTTTATTAAGTTATAGGAAATACCGGTTTAGAAAAAACTAGAATAGTGACATAATTTCACTTTATCAACTCTCAAATTCCATTTACGTTACCGTATATGGTGTACCCACAGTATTTCCATACACACATTAGCCCAGAAACCCGTCTGGTAAGGAATGTACCGTTCGTAGTAGTAGGTGACTGACCCGTGGTAAGGCATATTACGCAATCACCCGTGAAAGTGCATAGGTGACTGGCCCGTGGTAAGTCATATTACGCAATCACTCGTGATACTAATTGATACGTTACTACTGACATCGAAATAAGAAGAAGGCAAATCACCTTTGCTATGCCTCTCCGTGTATACAATTCCTTGACAACAAGAAAAGTAAAATCAGCAACCTGATCTACCCCGTATTCCTCAAAAACATCAAAATCCTTTACATCTTCTAAATATACTGACACATTGCCTGAAAAAGATAAGGAAAAAAATTACGTTTATATTTCGACAAAAGTACCTATATAGTGTACTAATTTAAAAGGCTAACAGTTGTAACTTAAAGATAAACCATTATAATGAAAAATAATTTAAAATACCTCAAAACTTAACTAACAATAAGTGTCTTATTGACAAGGTAAATGATAGAGAATTAAGGATAAAATTGTGATAAACTGATAAGAGAGGACACTGTAACAAGGGACTGAAATCATATCCTATTGAGAGCAAAACTAATAATTCCCCAAAACTCCAACACTCCAATTGCTCCTTCAAGGGAAGCCCCGTCTTTATTTAGATATTGGCGGTACAAACAGAAGTCCTTCAGTGGAATTTTATTATTATGCTATATCAGTATATTTGGAATTTAATTGGAGTTTCCTTACACGGTCCTAACTATCTTATTGTATATAGTATTTAGCTGGAGACCTCTCTCATTCATTCTAGCCCAGCTTATCACAAAACAAAACCCCCAGACCTGAGTTTTTTTCTATCTCAAAGACCCACCCCCCCAAATGGATAATCTGCAATTGAGATAGGCATCCCGATGGGGGGGGGGGGGTCACGGAGTCAATCTCTCTAGATTTTCAATAATAACTTTTTTTGTATCTTCATCGAAAGAAACTGGAAGGGTTCATGTTCTCTCCCCATATATTTCGTAGAGGCGCCCCTGAATTGAAGACTAACCAAATGCTCCAACATTATTCATCTAATACTCTGGTTATTGCGCTCACCCTTCCTGGAGAACCCTAATAGGGCCCTACCCAGGATCCCCAGAAACTTTCATTTCTTTCTGTTATTAACTAAAAAAAAGTTTTTTTTAACTGAAAGTAAGGAGTGACATTAAAACTTAAAACGAACAGAAATTATTCCGTACATGAAAGGGGCTGTCCCCTCCTCAACGCCTCGCTCTTTACGCTAAAGTTTTTTATTGTTTTAAAAAATAAAGTTGTGAGACAGAGTCAAACTTTAGCGTAAAGAGCGAGGCGTTGAGGAAGGGACAGCCCCTTTCATATACGAAATAATTTCTGTTCGTTTTAAGTTTTAATATCGCTCCTTACTTTCAGTTAAAAAAAACTTTTTTTTAGTTAATTTCTGAACGTTTTTGAATTAATGCAGCTTTGATTTTGGCTCACCGTACATGAATAATTAAAACGAAATTCGCCTATTAATTTTCCTTTTTTTGGCTAATTGGCTTTCTCGAAATTTTGTTCTGACGTAACTTACGAATTAACTTACGTAACGAATTTCTATATTCGTATGTTTTTATTACGTATATTAGGAAGTTAAATTATCCTAGTCAATACCTCGCTCTTTACGCTAAAGTTCGAATTTTGTTCGAATCACAAACCCCTGAATCACAATGGCCGGTTAATTAGAATAGATAGCTCTTTTGAAAGTACTAAAAAACTTTAGCGTAAAGAGCGAGGTATTGGCTAGGGGGCGAACTCCCTCATATATGTAATAATTTCTGTTCGTTTTAAGTTTTAATGTTGCTTCTTACTTTCAGTTTAAAAAAACTTGTTTTTTTATTCAATTTCTGATCGTTTTTAAATAATACAGGGAAATTTGGCGCCCCCTTCATAGAAATGTCCCTTTCCCCAAGGAGATAACATCCATGGAAAGATCCTCCCCCGTAACCCCTACTCTGACCCCGACCCCCTACTAGAAAAAAAGATCCGCTGGAAATAAAAGATTCTGTTTCAGTTCCGCCATTTAAATATAATTATAAGAAACCTCTTCTTTCTACTAGTACAAATAAATAGTTTTTAGGAGCATTCTCTCTTTTTATGTAGTGTACAGTGCCTTTTTTCAGTTTTTTTTTAAGTTTGTTTGTTTGTCAATTTGTCGTTTGTCAATAATTAGTGGTAGTAATTGTATGAATATTCGAGTTCTCAAGGGACTACATTTAGTCCCTAGGGATCATTGATCAGTCCCTGGAGTTGTGTTTTATTTGTGTGTTTATATTGAATAAAGTCAAAGTTCAAAGTTCCTCCTGAAAACGCCTGTATACTTCCCAATAACCAATACTATATGTAAACAATGGGCAAAGTTTATAACTTGCAGCCCTTCCCCTGGGAACAGTGGGGGATTAAGTCATCCTCAAAGACATATTAATTAGATTTTCGACTATGCTGAACAAAATGGCTATCTAAAAAATGGGATTGCGTGACTTCAGGAAAAAAACGAGCGTGGGAGGGGGCCAAGTTGGCCTCCAATTTTTGATCACTTAAAAAGGGCACTAAAATGTTTGATCTCCGTTCAAATGAGCCCTCTCACGATATTCTAGGACTACTGGATCGATACGATCACCCCTGGGAAAAAAAGATAAAAAAATAAACACGCATCCGTGATCTTTCTTCTGGCAAAAAAAAAAACAACAAAAATCCACATTTTTGCAGATAGGAGCTTAAAACCCATATAGTAGGGTTCTCTTGTGACTTTTAGGGGTTGTTTCCCCCTTTTTTCGAAAATAAGGCGAATTTTCTCAGGTAACTTTAATATAAGTAACTTTGGATGGGTAAGACTAAACTTGATGAAACTTATATATTTGGAATCAGCATAATAATCTGATTCTTCTGATGTATCTATTGGTATCAACAATCCGTTTTTTAGAGTTTCGGTTACTATTGAGCCGGGTCGCTCCTTACATACAGTTCGGTACCACAAACTGTTTGATCATAGTTGCCTGTTTTGCTGTAACAACTATTATCATAGTAGTGCGACTTTGGCAGATTTTGTCTGCGATAGAATCCCACGGCTACAAACCGCTAAGAAAGTAATTTGACTACATTCAAAAAGTATTGATGCAGTATTTCAATAGGCGATCCTCCACATGTATGGACTTATTTTTAATTGACACACAAATTATTATTGAAACTGAACTAAAACCAAAACGTTACAAGGTAACAAAGTCTATATGATAGAGAAAAATCTAAAATGAGTTTCAAATTTTTGGTCTGCTAATAACAGGAGGTTGCTTCTACAAAGTAAGTTAAGCCTGGGTCATATTATAGTCACGCTTGGGAATAAATCAAAATTACAGACAACTAAAGAACTATTTATGTATTTTGTTCTAAATGTTTCGAACTGTATATTGTTTAACTTTCAAGCATGAAATTTCTGAATGACCAATCAGAGCTTAGATTTAAGGCATAGTTTTTCGAAACTAGGAAAGATGGCTTGAAACAACAGTTTTTACTTATCATGGTTGCATTAGTGCGCCATTGGAATCAGCATGGTTGAAAACTTTGTACATGATATTTACAGTTCTCCATCTTGAACAACAAGGAAAATCATTTTTTTGCATGGGTAGCACTGACGTGTCTCCTTTTTTTTTACCAGGGCTAGTGGGTTACCGGAACATCATAAAGATGTTTAATAGCTCATTCGAACCAAATCCCCCCCCTCCTCCCAAATTCTTCCAATCAAAATTTGGAGATAACCAAATTGTTCAATATAGTTCAAACTTCCAATAACTATGATTTTGGTGATGATACGACCCTCCATAGTCCCTGGAGTAAGGGTGTAAATTGCACAATTATGGTCCTACAAACACAAATAGATTAAATTAGATTAATAGAGTTCGTATTTCAGTCGATAGAGTGCAGGACTTAGAATTAGGGCGTCGAACTTTTAAGTTCTTATCGGGCATGTTTTTTCAATAATGGTTTTGTGCCTTCTATGTGATCATGTCAGTTAAAGTCAGAACCTCTGGAAAGTTTTGCACATTATTTGCATAATTTATGTCACATTCTACCCTCTCATCGCAGGTTAACGCTACGCTGACAAAGTAGGTGCTGCAGAGGCAATCTAATTGCTAATTAGCTCACGCAACCAAGGCATACCACTGTTTTCCTTCCCCGTCCTAACTTTCTTCCCTAAGACACCATCAACAACTTCACAAATTGTTTTCCTAAAATTATTCCATCTATCTTCCACGTTGTCAAATTTTAAACTCTCCAGCCTAGCATTCAACTGTTCCTGAAACGTTTCTATCAAACTCTCATCCTGGAGTCTACCAACATCATAACTTCCTGGGAGGTGGTTACCCTTCCGAAATTTCAACTTTAAGCTAACCCTTGACACTGCCAGATGGTGATCTTTACTTTTAACATTAATAACAACACTCCTATATGCCCTAGTATCTTATATTGATTCGGCCAACCTTTGGTTTGCAATAACATAAATCAATAAGGTTTGTTGTCTTACCATCATGTGATTACCACGTTAACTTACGGGCCATTTTATAACCAAACACCGTATTTGTTATATTTAGATAGTTTATACCTACAAAATTGCAACAGTTTGTAGCTATTGTTTTTTTTTCTTTTCCTACATCAAATTTACCTAGGCTAGGATACCATCTATCCCTATTTCTACCAACATGGGTCTTAAAATCTCCTAATAAAAACACCACATTTCTACATGGGACCCTGTCTATTTGCTTCTGTAACTGTATGTAAAGTTCATTTGAATCACTAGTATCCCCGTCATTCGGCTATACACCGGCATATATTACTATAAACCGATGCCCTGAACTTTTTAGTCATAAAATGAGCGATTAGTATTCATATTATTAATACCTTCCCAGCCTAAACAAGACTTGGCAGCTACCTTGTTCTTCATGAGCCCTACTCCCTGCCTATGTACCCATCCTTCCTGACTGAGTAAACAAATTTTATATCACCCAATGTCATGCATCTTGCCCCTGTGATATGAGTTTCTGAAACTCCTAATAGATCCAGTCATAATTGTTTTAATTCGTCAGTCAAAATGTCGATACTATACTAATTTTTTAACGTCAAAACATTCTAAGTTTCAATTTTCATGTTCCTTAAATCATTAAAATTGTTTTGGCGTCAGGAAAAGAATTGATCCCGGATACCAGTGCAGGACGGGGACCAACACATCTTCCCAAGTCTACACCGAAGCGCTTAAGCCGGTTTCGAACCGGACAGTAAGAAGTCCCTGGGACCTCCATTACGAATGGAGGCTTTGCGCAATCCTGGGCCCATTCTTTGTAACAAAATGGTTTTCAGCACTTGGCGATGCTCTTCTATCAACAAGAGTCGAAATCCTGCACAGACAGTCTCAAGCCTATTACCTCCGACTCATTATAAAACCATGCTTACAAATATTATACTACTACGGGGAGGTAATCCATAGTAGATAAATTAGCTAGGAAGAGATTTTTCAGTTTGAAAACGCCAGCCTAAACAGACAAATCCCAGAAGAATTATCAGAATCCTGTGCGTTTACAGAATTATCAGAAAATGGAATTATCAGAATGGATTTATAGAATTATCAGAAAATGGATTCTGAAGAATTATCAGAATCCATTTATTAGAATCCCGTGCGTATGGTGAGTCGTTTATTTCAATACAGTAGCCCTTTTATGAAATTAAATTAAAAAACAAGTTTTTCAACTAAAAATAAGGCCTATATTAAAACTTTAATAAACAAATTTTTTCCATATATGAGGGTGTTTCTCTTAAGCCCCTCTCTCTTTACGCTAAAGTTTGACTCTTTTCCCAATTCTTTAAGAAAGACTCCATAAACATTAGGGCCGTTCAATTAGAATAAAAATCTATGTCAAACCACTAGAGACGTTAGTTTAATGAGTAAGGGATTTAGGAGGGTGCATCCCCCCTCATATATGGACTAGTTTTTGTCTTTTTCAATGTTGTTTTGTAATTTAAGTTGAAAAAACTTGTTTTTCTTTTTTAAATTGTAATTTCTGATTGTTAATCAGGTCATTCCAGAAAACGGCTCCCTCAAGGTCGTTTCAGGCACCACCCTCTCTCTCCACTCTGCACCCACCGACACTCTTTAATAACAGGAAATTGGAATTAAAAAAGAACAACTTATCATTCTTATTAAACGCCCATTGTGTTTCAGGAGTCATTCTTAAGGAACTAGGACAAAAAGTCAAAACTTTAGCGTAAAGAGCAAGGTCTTAAGGAGGGGTCAACCCCTTTCATATACGTAATAATTTTTGGCCGTTTAAGTCTTAATGCTGCTCCTTACTTCCAGTTGAAGATACTTTTTTTAATCTAATTTCTGATTACTTTTAAATAACACCGGAAAATCCGGCTCCCCCTCCATAAAAAATTCCTTTAATTTCCTTTACCAATGGAAAATTCCACCATGGAAAGTTGTTTTTACATGAAAAATCCCCCCCCCCCTCCCACCAGGGAAACTTCTCCAAGACAATTCCATTCTAGCTGAAAATTCCAACCAGAAAATTTCTTGCGGATGATCTTGGGTGAAAGTTTTTTCTAAGCCCACTTTCATTTGAAAAAGACTAATTTCTTATTGTTCTAAAAATCATGCCGATAATCCCCCCCTCCGGTTAAAAATTTTCCCAGCAAAAAGGCAGCAAAAGGGTATTTTCCAGCAATGTGTTTTCTGGGAGAGGGAAGGGGTACAAAAGAAACTTTAAAAACGCATCAAAATGTGAAATTGATATAGACTCCCTTAAGATTTCTGGGAATATTTCTGGTCAATACTGTTATTATGAAAGTAAAGAATAACACCAAACCCCAAAATGAGCAGAATTCATTCCGTACAGGTAGAGGACTGTCCCCTCCTCATCCACACCTCTACCTTAAGAAACTTCGGAGTGTCCAACCAGCCGCGTGGGGGGGGGGCTGCGGGGGGTTATTTTCTAGAGGCAGTTTCCGTGGGGGTAGTTTCTGGGGTTATTGTCTGCGCGGGAGGGGTGGGGGTTATTTTTCAGGGGTTTAACGCCGGCCACCGAAAAAGGACAAGCAAAGAGAAAAAAAAGACCACTAATATCTTTAGATGCCTCTAACGAAGGCATGTTCAATGCCGATAAAAACCAGAAAAGGACAGACACGTCTAACAAAAAGAAAAAAGGGATTGCAACTAATCAAGTGAAGAAGAGAAGGTGAAAATCAGAATTGTTCGTCATTAAAACTAAAAGTAATTAAAATCTAACTTGCATTAGGCTGGACTCTTATTACCTGGATGGGGTAGAAGTAACTTAAATACATTTGGTTTGCTTTTTCTGTGTGGGAGGTGATGGGAGGAATGTTTTTGGTTTTTATTTTAAAAAATATTATTTCTAGTTTTTTTATAAAAAGACTAGTAAAAATATATTTGTTTTCACGTGATTAATTTTCTTTACGTTTGCCTGAATTAATTTTTAATTTTAGACTTTACTTTATAATGTGTATTTATATTTTCTTTTCTTCTCAATTTTTCTCTTCTTTTTCTGACTGTGAGTATATATATATATATATATATATATATATATATATATATATATATATATATATATATATTATATATATATATATATATATATATATATATATATATATATATAATATATATATGTATATACATATATTAATATATATATATATATATATATACATATATATATATATATATATATATATCATATATATATATCTATATATATATATATATATATATATATATATATATATATATATATACTATATATTATATATATATATAATATTCTATATATATATATATATAATATATCTACTAGTATATATATATATTATATATATATATATATATATTATACATAATATTCTAATCATATACATATATATATATCTATAATATATATATATATATATATTATATATATATATATATATCTATATATATATATATATATTATATATATATATACATCTATATATATATATATATATATATATATATATATATACTATATATATATTATATATATATATATATATATATATATATATATATATCTATATATATATATATATAATATATATATATATATATATATATATATATATATGTTTGTGGTGTGTGTGTGTGTGTGTGTGTGTGTATTTTTGTGCCTTATACGCAGCCTTTCTCGTGGCTTAC
This sequence comes from Artemia sinica, assembly GCA_027921565.1. Taxonomy (NCBI): domain Eukaryota; kingdom Metazoa; phylum Arthropoda; class Branchiopoda; order Anostraca; family Artemiidae; genus Artemia; species Artemia sinica. The sequence goes on from CM051271.1 coordinate 52,965,760, forward strand.
TTTTGTGTTTTGAATGGTTGGCAATAGTTTTTTCGTTTAATTGTTTTTTCGTTTCTGTTTTTCTTTTCTTTTTTTTCTGTATAATCTGATTATGACCAGTGGATTGTAGAAGGGTATGAAGATCACCTTGTTTATTTGAGAATAATATGCAGAGAAATGAATTATGTCATGCTTTACTGATGTTTGATTTTTTTTTTTTTTTTTTTTTTGTGCTGTTTTTTTTTTTTTTTTTTTCTCAGTAAGTAATCGGCTATTGTTCTCTGAGTTTGTGATCCGTATAATCCCCTAATTACAGGCCAAAGAGCCTTTGGGGGAATAGCAAAGTGTATTATTGTATGTGTATTAATAATGAATAAAAACTTGTCTTATCTTATCTCTTCTTGCATTGTTCTTGTTGTTCCATTCTTGTAGTTTCGTATTGCTTTTGTTTTATTCTTTTGTTGTATTAACAGAAATGAATAGGCTAAATAAATCTTAAAACGAGTGCAGCTAAAATTGAACATGCAAATCAAGCTGAAAACAAACAAAAATATTTAACTATTGTATCATAAATGAAACCTAAAACGAACAGAAATTAAATAAACAATCATAGCAAACAAACATACAACAAGTACTAATATAAATACAAAAATAAATCTTAAAACGAATAAAGCTTGAATTAAATAGGCGAATCAAGATTGAAACGAACAAAAACCACTATAAACAAGAGTTTGGGTACTGCCTCCTTTCCTAGCTGTAAAATTCTAAAACCTATTGCGTCATTGGCGCTTTACTGAAAATGAATTATATTACAGATATTTTCTTACATATTTATTACATCATTGAAAATAAAAAATGAAATTGCAGTGAAATTAAATTTTGAAATGATGGGCTTTTCAGTAGCTGATATCACATCAAATATTCAGTTTAATCTTATTTTTTCCCAAGACTGTTCACGACAAATTTAGTTTCACTGCAAAGAAGAATTTAGCTACTGCATCCTTCCCTAACTGTAAAAATCTAAAGCCTACTGCGTCATTGGCGCTTCACTAAATGTGAATAATATTACGAATATTCTCTTTTCCAGTTATTACAGCATTGAAATGAAAATAAAAATTATACAATTCAAATTTTACTTTTTCATTTTTTTTTTATTTAAATAGAATTAAACCTTTAGCCTCCATATAGTATGGTAAACGCTAAGTACGTTCAATACCTTGTGGCAATGAAATGTTTCTCCTTTTACTACAAAATATTACATTCATATGCCTATTGAAACAGAAATTTAGCCCACTACGCCACTGCTGGCGTGGGCGGTTCTAACAGATAACAAGCTGAACATGGTCGATGAAATCTGGTTCCATCCGGGTTTTCAGCCTGTTGGTGAAATGGGTTCTGACTATAACTGATGCGGAGAGCCTGTCTTTGTTAAGGCTGACTACTGTAATTCTTAAACAATGCTGTTTTTCCTATCACCCAAAAATTACGACTAACCACCAAAATTTGATAGATTTTTAGGGATGTTTTACATTTTTCAGTATTTTGAAAAAATTGAATTGAGTTATTGGAATTTGTTAATCCATTGTTTCTTTTGGTTTCCATAGTCTCCGAAGATAGTAACTCAATTGCCCATTGCCCATTGAAGAAGTAACTCAATTTGCCCATTGTACGCATATAGCCTAGCATTTGTTTTTTGGAAATATTTGGACTTCTTTTAGGGTGGGATTTTTGTAGGGGGGAGGTATTTTCCACGTGATGGGTTTTTTCATAGGAGCGATAGTTTCTGGGTGAGCTTTCCAGGAGAATTTACACCTGGGGAGGGAATTGGATTTCCTCATATGAAAAACCGTCACAAATGAAATGAAAAAAATTTAACTGGAAGTAAGGAGCAACATTAAAACTTAAAATGAATAGAAATTACATGGCAGTGTTGTTTCTATATTAAATTTAAATTCAAAAAAAGAAAAGATTAATTTAAAAAAGCAAATTTTTTCTGAGGGAAGTAAAGAGCCAAATTGAAACTTAAATAAATGAACCTAAATTACTGCTTCTTAGCCTATCTAGCATATATTGATAAAACTTATATAAAGCTACATATTTCCCTACATTTGTGCGATTATAGAACTAGAGTTTTACAGAAAACCCCCAAAGATTAGTATAAAAAAATATGAATATTTATTTGGGAGTCAGAAGTGAGTGACAGCAACTTGACAGAAACAAGCTAATCTATAACGATTTTCACAATCTTGCACCAGCTGTGATATCAGTAACTATCAGAATACAATTAAAATTATCATAAACATTAAGCATAAAAATAAATAATATTTTAATAACCATAAAGGCATTGAACAGCATCAAAAAATAATGGATAGATTTATCAGGTAAAATCTTGATCTCACGAGCTTTAATATCAATAGTGAGTAATATACAATTTTAAATCGTAAAAACAAGCTTTTCAAAATTTCCAGTTACTATACAAATTATAGAGCTAGCCTATAGGCCTACTACTACCAGGATGGCTTCACTTCAGATTTGTCTACAAAAAAAGCAACAATCCTAAAATGCTTTATTTTTTTTTCAAAATATGTCCTTAATCGGTTTGCTTTTACTATGCCAAAATGCCTATATTGTTTTGTGTTTTCAGTAAAGCGCTGGTTTTCTATAATCATACAAACATAGCGAAATATCATCAGTTGGTTTATCTACACTAATTTCATCAATATATGTTAGATAGACATTGAAGCAATAATTTGTCTTCGTTTTAAGTTTCAACTTATCTCTTTACTTCCCTCAGAAAGACTTTGTTTTTCAAATTAATCTGTTACTGGAACTTCGCTAAAGATACAAAGAAACAATACTAGTAGGCAATAGCTGGGAACAAATTGGTTTTGATACAACCATTTCTAATCAGTTTCCTGTAATTTCAGTTTTCTGCTTTTTTAGTATAAGCGTGACCTCAGATCAATGAAAAACACATATAACTGACAATTATTTTTCTTATCAACAGGTGTGATGTTGCCATGGCTTTGCATTTCTTTTTAGGCACCAAAGACATGTCCAAAAACACTGTTTTTGTCCAAAAAAGAAACAATTTTGATACCATAAAGACTTTTAGAATTTTTTTTTTTTGAATTTAAAATTTTTAAGAATTTTGAGAACCAATTAGACTGCATGCAAACAGAATGAACCAATCAAAAGAGTTTTAATAGTTCAAGCATATGGGTTATGAATGTCAGTTAGGCAAATTGTATCAAATGACATTTTTATAATCATGTCATCTGAATTGCAGATTAAGGTTAGAATTTCTACAAAATGGGTAAAAAGTAATACACCTACCAGCAGGCGTGTGTGCAGAGGGTACGATAGTTCAGAATCTGAAAAGTTTTTTTTATTTCCTATATTTTAGACTACCTTGCCTTGTTCCTTCACGGTTTTAGTTTGGCATCTTACGTCAGAAAATGTTGCCCCATGCCTTCTCAAGACCAAACATAATTTGCACTTTATTGAAAAGAAAAAATGACTGTGGATTGTCTGTTTAATATAAATTTATGTATATGCATTCCTTAATTTTTTTTTGGTCTTTTATTTATTAAAGAAAAAAAGTGAAAAAATTTTAAATATAGTTTTTTTTCAGTAAAGTGCAAATTATGTTCTGGTCTTGAGAAGGCATGGGGAATGTCAGCCTTACTCATTTTAATTTCTGCTCGTTTTGAGTCTGACTCAGTTATTTATTGTAATTTCTGATCGTTTTGAGTTTCATTTATTTTTGATGGTCATCTGTTGTATTTTTAAGCTTGGAAGGCTATTTGAATTTATTTCTGCTCATTTTTTGCTTAGTGGAACACTTTTCTTACCTTTGAAAAACTTGTTTTGTGTAAAAAGTTTTTAAATTAATTTATGTTCATTTTTTATTGACATATACTTTTTCATAGTCTTTCTTAGTCTTTATAAAAGAAATAATATTTTATATCTTTTCGGCTTTTTTATATGAGAATCCATGGCTTGGCTTGCTATTTGTATGATGGAGAAACTTTTTCAACAATTGTTAATCCCGACGCAAATAGTATCGTTCAATTTTAGTTTATACCTACTCAAGTGGACCTAAAAAAATAAAACTTAAAATCGTTCCCGAAAAATCTTCCTATGCTCTTTGACAACCTGGATACACTTACACTCTTTTTATTTATTTAAATTATAAGAGCAGAAATACTAATAGTAATTTTTCTGTAAGTTTTAACTTAATACCCCCAGTCGTTCTCGATATATTGCTGAGTTTTTTTATTGGTAACTATGCACACAGTGCCTTTTGATTTATTTTTAAATCAACATTTAGACTTAAAACTTAATGGGCCATTTCATAATTGTGGGAGGTTGGCATATCCAATATCCCTAGAGACAAGGCTACTGGACTTTTTTACTATGCTGAAAGATATGGCTGTCTCAAAATTAACACTGCATCCTTTTGGAGAATGAATGGGCTTGGGAAGAGGGATGCCTGCCATCCAATCTCTTTTTATTCTTAAAAAGGGTACTAGAACTTTTAATCTCGAATTGAATTAAATCATTTAAAAAGTTTCAATGTTATTTCTAGCTATCATAGAGTGGTTCTGTCAATGATATTGCTTATTTGCCCTTAAGAAAACCTGTACGCACATAGTTTTTCGTTTGATTGAAACTCCCCCTAAACATTCTCTAAAAGTTTCACCTTAATACCAATAGCGTCATTAGCTACTGTAACTGTTGGTGGTAGTGTTAATAGTAGGTTCTGGCTAGTCCAAAATCCACCACAACGTACCCTCAAAGTTCTGACTTAATAATGTAAGCTGTTCTTGAAATACTGCTTTATCAGCTTTATGAAAATCCTCATGCTAATAGTTGGTTTTGGTTAAATTCAACATCCGCCTCAATATTCCTTAAAAGCTTCACCTTAACACTCTCATCTCTTGTCTGGTAGCAATAGTGTAGCAGCATTAGCAGCAATATGCGCATAGCACCTTTGGTTTTCTTCAATCCCCTTCAACACATGCTGAAAATTTCAGCTTAATACCATTAACCATTCCTGAGACATCCCTTATGAGAACCGGCGTGGGCCTCAATTCCTGAGTTATGCCTTTTTAACAATCCGTATGCACTTAACGTGGTTTGATTTAGTTCAACACTCCCTTCAAGTTTCTCTTAAAGGCTTGCCAGAATGCCTCTCGTACTTTTGGAAAGGAAAGTTCAAACACGCAATACCTTTCTCAATAACATATACTACACGTAAACATGAACGAATTGCCTAAATTACAGCCCTTGCCCTGAGAACTATGTGGAGACAGACATCCAAATAGACATAATTACTGGACCTTCCAACAATGCTGAACAAAATAATTCTATAAAAATTTTCATCGGATGCGTTTTGGGGTATGATAGCGTAGGGGGGCGATTGCCCTCAATTCACTTCTAATTTTCAAAAAGGGCACTAGAAATTTCGAATTCCAATCAAATGAGCCCATCCAATCCAAAATTTACATGATCAGCCGTTCCGTAGAAACCTTATGTGCCCCAGGGCATAACATACAACCCTTTCCCCTGGGCTCTGGAGGGTTGTGTGAACCCTTAAGACATTGTTATATGCTCTTTGGACTATTGTGAACAGAATGGCTATCTCACAATTTCGATGGAATGCGTTTGGAGAACAGAGGATGTCAGGGAAGGGGGGTTATCTGCCCTCCATCACTTTTCACTCTTCACAGGGCTACATTTCCAATCAAATGAGCCTCTTCTAAAGTTTACACGACCACTTCTTCCATAAAAAACTTATATGCCCCTGGGGCATAACTTGCAAACCATATCCCCAGACTCTGGGGACTGTGTCAACCACAAAGGACGTGTTATGTGATCTTCGGACTTTGCTTTTGAACAAATGGCTATCTTATAATTTTTACGTAGATAATTTTGGAAACCACACTGCCTTTCCATGACGACAAATAAAAGTTCAAATAGGGATAAAATCCTTTTAATAGACAGTGATAGAAATCCACAAAAATACCAGATATTTCGGTCACATATACAGTGACCGTAATCAGTAATAAAACTTAGTTTTACTACAGTGACGGTTATTGTATATGTGACCGAAATATCTGGTATTTTGTGAATTTCTATTACTGTTTGTGAAACACTGTCTATTAAAAGGATTTTATACCTATTTGAACTTTTATTTATCAAAATTTTTACCGGATGCATCTGGCAAAATACGACTTGGGCAAGGAGAGAGTAGCTGCCCTCTGATCACTTTGACTCTTAAAAAGGGCACTAGAACTTCTTATTTCCAATCCAACGAGACCCTCTGATGTTTATACGACCGTCTTTTAAAGATCGATATAAAGATATTTATAAAAAAATATATACATATGAAAAAAATGTGAAAAAGTCCCTGTGCAGAAAAAAGGTCAAATACCTTTCATTTGGGGCTCTTTGGGGTAGCCCTTCTCCAAAACTTTGCATGCTCTGATTCCAACTATTTCATTAGTTTCTACATCTTTGGCGATTATAGAAAGTTGACTTTCTAAAGTTGGAACTAAAAAGGTGCACAACTGTCGGTCACTAAAAGAGAAATCAGTTAAGTTTTTGAGAACACACATACTCACTCTTTGATTTCAAATGAACCTTTCTTTTTTTTTTTTTTTTTTTTTTTTTTTTTTTTTTTTTTTTTTTTTTTTTTTTTTTTTTTTTTTGCAAAGAGCAACCTCATATCATATAGCAAAAGTCAAATTACGACACAAATTCTAAAATCTTAGCTCTCTACTTTAAATTTCAGCTCATACTTTACTGAAGGTACTGGACAATATCTGCTATTTGCTGAAGGTTTGTCGTTAGAAAAGGATGGGCAGCTTTCCAATATCATAATTTCAATAAATATTATACGTTTTTCACCAGGAACCCTTTCACTCGCTGAGGCACTAACTTATTTGGAGGATAATCGTATGGAATTTTCGGACTCATTGTTTCCTTTGCTTGTAGATAAACCTGCAACGCATCATACCTTTGACCCAGTTAAATTATTAAATAAAAAACAAGTTTTTTTAACTGAAAGTAAGGAGCGACATTAAAGCTTAAAACGAACAGAAATTATTCCGTATATGAAAGAGGCTGTCCCTCCTCAACGCCTCCCTCTTTACGCTTAAGTTTTTTATTGTTTTAAAAGTAAATTTATGAGAAACAGTCAAACTTTAGTATAAAGAGTTCATTTTAAGTGTTAATGTCGCTCCTTACTTTCAGTTAAAAAGACTTGTTTTTTTATTTAATTTCTGAACGTTTTTTAACTAATCAAGGTTCAGTTTTGGCTCACTGTACATGAAAAATTTAAACACAATTAGCATTTTAAATTTGGCTGGTTTATTCTGGATATGAAGGGTCACCCCCTACTCAATACTTTCTTTACACTAAAGCTGATAGCACTCTTAAAAGTTTCCTATTCTAATTAAACGACCCCTGTGTTTCAATTTTAGTAAACAGTCAAACTTTAAAATAAAGAGTAAGGTATTGAGGAGAGGGCAATCCTTCATATATGACGTAATTTCTGTTCGTTTTTCAAATAATGCCGGTAAATCTGGCTCACCCTTAATGAAATATACCCCTCCCCCTTACGAAAAACCCCTCCGTGGAAATTTCATCCAACGTAAAGTGCACCCCCCCCCCCCCATCAAATTCCCTCCAGACAGTTCCATCCTCAATGAGAATTCCCCCAACTCTGTAAAATTGCTTGTGGACGATTCACCTGAAAAATTCTCCTTAGCATTTTTCATTGGAATGAGACTTTAATCTCTAATCGGTTTCTCGATCACTCCAGAAATGCCCCCTTCCGTAGAAATTATTTCCCAGAAAACAAAACGCGCGGAAAAAAAGCCCATAGATAATTCCCCCGGAAAATCTCCTGCATATAAAAAATTTGGGAAAGAGAATGTAAGACAATTAAAAAGAATTTCGTATAGTAATTCTGTCAAAACCCCCAAGTGTAACATTTACCCAAGAATACTCACTCCCCAGAAATTTCCCTACCCAAGGAAGATTCTCCCCCTAGAGATCCACCCCAAGCACACCCCTCGCCAAAAAAATGGTTGTATACTTCCCAATAACAAATACTATATGTAAACAATGGGCAAAGTTCACAACATGCAGCCCTTCCCCCGGGGACTGTGGGGGGTCATTTTACACCTATAGACATATTTATTAGACTTTTCGACTATGCTGAACAAAACGAATATCTCAAAATTTTGATCCTGTGACTTTGGGAGAAAATAAGCGTGGGAGGGGGCTTAGTTACCCTTCAATTTTTGGTCACTTAAAAAGGGCACCAGAACTTTTGATTTCCGTTCGAATGAGCCCTCTCACGATATTCTAGGACCATTGGGTCGATATGATCACCCCTGGAAAAAAAAAACAAACAAATAAACAAGCATCCGTGATCTTTCTTCTGGCAAAAAATAAAAAAATTCAGATTTTTGCAGATAGGAGCTTGAAACCTCTACAGTAGGGTTCTCTGATACGCTGAATCTGATGGTGTGCTTTTCATTAAGTTTCTATAAATTTTAGGGACGGTTCTCCCTTTTTTCAAAAATCAGGCAAATTTTCTCATGCGCGTAACTTTTGATGGGTGGAACTAAACTTGATGAAACTTACATATTTAAAATCAGCACAAAAATCCAATTCTTTTGCTATATCTATTAGTATCAAATTTCCGTTTTTTTAGAATTTCGGTTACTATTGAGACGAGTCGCTCTTACTATACAGTTCGTTACCAGGAACTGTTTGATTGCTTCAAAAATCAAATATCTTTGAAAAAACAGTTTACATAATAGCTTTAGTGACCCTGAACTGAGAACAAACCACATTTCTGTGTTTTCCCCTTTTTTCAAAAATAAGGCAAATTTTCTCAGGCAAACTTATATATTTGAAATCAGCATTAAGATCTGACCCTTTGATGTATCTATTGGTATCAAAATTCCGATTTAGAGTTTCGGCTACTATTGAGCCGGGTCACTCCTTACTTATAGTTCGTTACCACGAACTGTTTGACTCTCAAAAATGAAAAACGTATCTAAACTTATCTCTGAGTCGCTTTCCGTTCATTGAGTGAAAAAATGAGAAATTTTGGATTGCACCATAAAATATTTGGATGTATCACATTGCACCATGATCTCTCAAATTGTACCAAAAATGGCATAATTATACCATATTGGCAACAATACTTATTACTGTGCTAATTCTGTTTTATTAATATTCCAAATAATATGCCTAATATCAGAGGCAACGCTGTAGTGTTGCCTATAGTAAAGGCCATACGGCTCCAATGTTTTATTATTATTATTATTATTTTTTTTCCCAGAGGCACTTCATATGGAAGGGGTCATCGTAGAAGCTTCAAAGGGGGCTCATTCAATTAGAAATCGAGAGTTCTAGTGCCCTTTTTAATAGTCGAAAATGATTGGAGGGCAACTAGCCCCCCCCCACGCCCATCATTCCCCCAAACACATCCAATCAAAATTTTGAGATAGCCATTTTCTTCAGCGTAGTTGATTTCCAGATAGAAAATATATTTTTGAGGAGGATACTCCCCCACAACCCTCAGGGCAAGGGTTTTAAGTTATGCCCTGGGGGCATATAAGGTTTTTATAGAAAGGCGTTGTCGCTAAAAACTTCAAAACAGGCTCATTCGATTGGCAATTAAAGAGCTAGTGCCCTTTTTAATAGTCGAAAGTGATTGGAGTGTAACTAGCCCCCCTCCCCCCCCCCCACGCCCATCATTTCCCAAACACATCCAATAAAAATTTTCAGATAGCCATTTGTTCAGCGCAGTTTATTTCCAGATAGAAAATATATTTTGAGGAGGACACTCCCCACAACCCTCAGGGCAAGGGTTTTGAGTTATGCCCTGGGGACATACAAGGTTTTTATAGAAGGTGTTGTCGTTAGAAACTTCAAAACAGGCCTCATTCGATTGAAAATTAAAGGGATAGTGCCCTTTTTAATAGTAGAAAATGATTGGAGGGCAACTAGCCCCCCCCCACGCCCATCATTCCCCCAAACACATCCAATCAAAATTTTGAGATAGCAATTGTGTTCAGCGTAGTTGATTTCCAGATAGAAAATATATTTTTGAGGAGGATACTCCCACCACAACCCTCAGGGCAAGGGTTTTAAGTTATGCCCTGGGGGCATATAAGGTTTTTATAGAAGGCGTTGTCGTAGAAACTTCAAAACAGGCTCATTCGATTGGAAATTAAAGAACTAGTGCCCTTTTTATTGGTCGAAAGTGATTGGAGTGTAACTAGCCCCCCTCCCCCCACGCCCATCATTTACCCAAACACATCCAATCAAAATTTTCAGATAGCCATTTTGTTCAGCGTAGTTGATTGCAGATAGAAAATGTATTTTTGAGGAGGACACTCCCCACAACCCTCAGGGCAAGGGTTTTAAGTTATGCCCTGGGGGCATATAAGGTTTTTTTTTTAGAAGACGTTGTCGTAGAAACTTCAAAACAGGCTCATTCGATTGGAAATTAAAGGGCTAGTACCCTTTTTAATAGTCGAAAATGATTGAAGGGCAACTAGTCCCCCCTCACGCCCATCAATCCCCCAAACACATCCAATCAAAATTTTGAGATAGCCATTTTGTTCAGCGAAGTTGATTTCCAGATAGAAAATATTATTTTGAGGAGGATATTCCCCCACAACCCTCAAGGCAAGGGTTTTTAAGTTATGCCCTGGGGGCATATAAGGTTTTTAATAGAAGGCGTTGTCGTAGAAACTTCAAAACAGGCTCATTCGATTGGAAATTAAAGAGCTAGTCCCTTTTTAATAGTCAAAAGTGATTGGAGTGTAACTAGCCCCCCTCCCCCCATGCCCATCATTCCCCAAAAACATCCAATAAAAATTATCAGATAGCCATTTGTTCAGCGTAGTGGATTTCCAGATAGAAAAATATATTTTTGAGGAGGACACTCCCCCACAACCCTCAGGGCAAGGGTTTTAAGTTATGCCCTGGGGGCATATAAGGTTTTTATAGAAGGCGTGTCGTAGAAACTCCAAAACAGGCTCATTCAATTGGAAATTAAAGGGCTAGTGCCCTTTTTAATAGTCTAAAGTGATTGGAGTGTAACTAGACCCCCCCCCAACGCCCATCACTTCCCCAAACACATCCAATCAAAAATTTTCAGATAGCCATTTTGTTCAGCGTAGTTGATTTACAGATAGAAAATATATTTTTGAGGAGGACACTCCCCCACAACCCTCAGAGCAAGGGTTTTAAGTTATGCCCTGGGGGTATATAAGGTTTTTATAGAAGACGTTGTCATAGAAACTTCAAAACAGGCTCATTCGATTGGAAATTAAAGGGCTAGTACCCTTTTTAATAGTCGAAAATGATTGGAGGGCAACTAGCCCCCCCCCACGCCCATCATTCCCCCAAACACACCAATCAAAATTTTGAGATAGCCATTTTGTTCAGCGTAGTTGATTTCCAGATAGAAAATATATTTTGAGGAGGATACTCCCCACAACCCTCAGGGCAAGGGTTTTAAGTTATGCCCTGGGGGCATATCAGGTTTTTATAGAAGGCGTTGTCGTAGAAACTTCAAAACAGGCTCATTCGATTGGAAATTAAAGAGCTAGTGCCCTTTTTAATAGTCGAAAGTGATTGGAGTGCAACTGGCCCCCCTCCCCCCATGCCCTTCATTTCCCCAAACACATCCAATCAAAATTTTCAGATAACCATTTTGTTCAGCGTATTTGATTTCCAGATAGAAAATATATTTTTGAGGAGGACACTCCCCCACAACCCTCAGGGCAAGGGTTTTAAGTTATACCCTGGGGGCATATAAGGTTTTTATAGAAGGCGTTGGTCGTAGAAACTACAAAACAGAATCATTCGATTGGAAATTAAAGGGCTAGTTCACTTATTAATAGTCGAAAATGATTGGAGGGCAACTAGCCCCCCCCCTCACGCCCATCATTCTCCCAAACATGAAAGAATGGTTTTAAATTATGCCCTGGGGGCATATAAGGTTTTTATAGAAGACGTTGTCGTAGAAACTTTAAAACAGGCTCATTCGATCGGAAATTAAAGGGCTAGTACCCTTTTTAATAGTCGAAAATGATTGGAGGGCAACTAGCCCAACCACTTCCATCATTCCCCCAAACACATCCAATCAACATTTTGATAGCCATTTTTTTTCAACGTAGTTCATTTCCAGATAGAAAATATATTTTGAGGAGGATACTCCCCCACAACCCTCAGGGCAAGGGTTTTAAGTTATGCCCTGTGGGCATATAAGGTTTTTATAGAAGGCGTTGTCGGACAAACTTCAAAACAGCCTCATTCGATAGGAAATTAAAGAGCTAGTGTCCTTTTTAATAGTCGAAAGTGATTGGAGTGTAACTAGCCCCCCTCCCCCCATGCCCTTCATTTCCCCAAACACATCCAATCAAAATTTTCAGATAACCATTTTGTTCAGCGTAGTTGATTTCCAGATAGAAAATATATTTTTGAGGAGGACACTCCCCCACAACCGTCAGGGCAAGGGTTTTAAGTTATGCCCTGGGGGCATATAAGGTTTTTATAGAAGGCGTTGTCGGACAAACTTCAAAACAGCCTCATTCGATAGGAAATTAAAGAGCTAGTGTCCTTTTTAATAGTCGAAAGTGATTGGAGTGTCAACTAGCCCCCCCCCCCACGCCCATTCATTCCCCAAACACATCCAATCAAAATTTGAGATAGCCATTTTTTTCAGCGCAGTTGATTTCCAGATAGAAAATATATTTTTTAGGAGGATACTCCCCCACAACCCTCAGGGCAAGGGTTTTAAGTTATGCCCTGGGGGCATATAAGGTTTTTATACAGGGCGTTGTCGTAGAAACTTCAAAACAGGCTCATTCGATCGGAAATTAAAGGGCTAGTGCCCTTTTTAATAGTCAAAAGTGATTGAAGTGTAACTAGACCCCCCCCCCCACGCCGATCATTTCCCCAAACACATCCAATCAAAATTTTGAGATAGCCATTTTCTTCAGCGTAGTTGATTTGCAGATAGAAAATATATTTTTGAGGAGGACACTCCCCCACAACCCTTAGGGCAAGGGTTTTAAGTTATGCCCTGGGGGCATATAAGGTTTTTATAGAAGGCGTTGTCGTTAAAAACTTCAAAACAGGCTATTCGATTGGAAATTAAAGGGCTAGTGCCCTTTTTAATAGTCGAAAGTGATTTGAGGGCAACTAACCCCCCTCTCACGCCCACCTTTTCCCCAAACACATCCAATCAAAATTTTGAGATAGCCATTTTGTTCAGCGTAGTTGATTTCCAGATAGAAAATATATTTTTGAGGAGGATACTCCCCCACAACCCTCAGGGCAAGGGTTTTTAAGTTATGCCCTAGGGGCATATAAGGTTTTTATAGAAGGCGTTGTCGTAGGAAACTTCAAAACAGGCTCATTCAACTGGAAATTAAAAGGCTAGTGCCCTTTTTAATAGTCTGAAAGTGATTGGAGTGTAACTAGCCCCCCTCCCCACCCCACGCCGATCATTTCCCCAAAAACATCCAATCAAAATTTTGAGATAGCCATTTTGTTCAGCGTAGTTGATTTCCAGATAGAAAATATAATTTTGAGGAGGACACTCCCCCACAACCCTCAGGCTAAGGGTTTTAAATTATGCCCTGGGGGCATATAAGGTTTTTATAGAAGACGTTGTCGTAGAAACTTCAAAACAGGCTCATTCGATCGGAAATTAAAGGGCTAGTACCCTTTTTAATAGTCGAAAATGATTGGAGGGCAACTAGCCCCCCCCACGCCCATCATTCCCCCAAACACATCCAATCAACATTTTGATAGCCATTTTTTTCAGTGTAGTTGATTTCAAGATAGAAAATATATTTTGAGGAGGATATTCCCCCACAACCCTCAGGGCAAGGGTTTTAAGTTATGCCCTGTGAGCATATAAGGTTTTTATAGAAGGCGTTGTCGGACAAACTTCAAATTGGCTCATTTGATTGGAAATTAAAGGGCTAGTGCCCTTTTTAATAGTCGAAAATGATTTGAGGGCAACTAGCCCCCCATGCCAATCATTTCCCCAAACACATCCAATCAAAATTTTGAGATAGCTATTTTGTTCAGCGTAGTTGATTTGCAGATAGAAAATATATTTTTGAGGAGGACACTCCCCCACAACCCTCAGGGCAAGGGTTTTAAGTTATGCCCTGGGGGCATATAAGGTTTTTATAAAGGCCGTTGTCGTAGAAACTTCAAAACAGGCTCATTCGATCGGAAATTAAAGGGCTAGTGCCCTTTTTGATAGTCGAAAGTGATTGAAGTGTAACTAGCCCCCCCCCGCCGATCATTTCCCCAAACACATCCAATCAAAATTTTGAGATAGCCATTTTGTTCAGCGTAGTTGATTTGCAGATAGAAAATATATTTTTGAGGAGGACACTCCCCCACAACCCTTAGGGCAAGGGTTTTAAGTTATGCCCTGGGGGCATATAAGGTTTTTATAGAAGGCGTTGTCGTAAAAACTTCAAAACAGGCTCATTCGATTGGAAATTAAAGGGCTAGTGCCCTTTTTGATAGTCGAAAGTGATTTGAGTGGCAACTAACCCCCCCTCTCACGCCCACCTTTTCCCCGAACACATCCAATCAAAATTTTGAGATAGCCATTTTGTTCAGCGTAGTTGATTTCCAGATAGAAAATATATTTTTGAGGAGGATACTCCCCCACAAACCTCAGGGCAAGGGTTTTAAGTTATGCCCTAGGGGCATATAAGGTTTTTATAGAAGGCGTTGTCGTAAAAACTTAAAAACAGGCTCAACGACTGGAAATTAAAAGGCTAGTGCCCTTTTTAATAGTCGAAAGTGATTGGGTGTAACTAGCCCCCCTCCCCCCCCACGCCGATCATTTCCCCAAAAACCTCCAATCAAAATTTTGAGATAGCCATTTGTTCAGCGTAGTTGATTTCCAGATAGAAAATATATTTTTGAGGAGGACACTCCCCCACAACCCTCAGGGCAAGGGTTTTAAGTTATGCCCTGGGGGCATATAAGGTTTTTATAGAAGGCGTTGTCGTAGAAACTTCAAAACAGGCTCATTCGATTGGAAATTAAAGGGATAGTGCCCTTTTTAATAGTCGAAAGTGATTTGAGGGCAACTAACCCCCCTCTCACGCCCACTTTTTCCCAAACACAATCCAATTTTATTAAACGTAGTTTTAAGTTCTGGAATTAGGTCTTTGAGGATGACAACTCCCCCACAGCCCTCAGGGCAAGAGTTGTAATTTAAGGATTCTCCGAATCCTTCCCATTATTTCTTATGGAAGGGATGCTCGTATAAACTTTGGAGAGGTCTCATTTGACTTAAAATTGAAAGTTCTTGTTCACTTTTTAAGAGTCAAAAGAGATTGGAGGGTGACTAGTCCCCCCCTCCTCCACGCTCTAAATGTATCAGATAAAAATTTTGAGACAGAAATTTTGTTAAAATAGTTCAAAGTTCTGATAACAAAAACACCGGTGTCGACACAGCCCACCAGGGCCCGGGGTAGGCGTTGTAAGTTATACCCTGGGGCATAACTTATTAAAAGGGGTTTATAACTTATGGGAAGGGATTTTGTATGGGAAGAACACATAGGAAATCTATTATAATTATCCAATCATAAGGTTAAAATACATACTCTGAGATAGATGTAAAATTGCTTTGGCACACAAAATCCTATTAAGGTCAATTCCAAACAGTCGTGATCCCTTTGTGTCAGCAAGTGAAATGGTCTAAACCCCCTTATTGGAGCTATTTTTTCAATCCATTCATTGTTGTCAATCGCTGTCCACAAGTTATGCAAGCTGTCTATTGTTCATATATAAGGTTTTTATAAAAGAGGTAATCGTATAGACTTTGAAAAAAACCTCATTCGATTTAAATTGAAAGTTCTAGATCCGTTTTTTAAAGTCAAGAATAATCGGACAGTAAGCACCCCCCCCCCATGCCATAAAAACTTGAAACTTTTTGCAATCAAAAACGAACAAAAATTAATTAAAAAAAAACTTTCCGAAAAATAAGTTTTTCAAAGAAAAGTAAAGGCCATTTTAAACTTAAGCTCAGGAGATACAAATACCTGTTAAAATTCAAACTCAAAACGACCAGAAATTACTATTAAAGAATAAATGAAACCCAAAACGAACAGAAATTAAATAAACAATCATAGCAAAAAACATACAACAAGCAATAATATAAATGAATAAATAGATCTTAAAGCGAGTAATGCTTAGATTGAATATGAAAATCAAGCTTAAAACGAAAACAAATATTTTGGTATTAAAGTATAATGAAACTTAAAACGAACAGAAATTAAATAAACAATCAATGCGAACAAACATACAATATATATTGATGTAAATGAATAAATAAATCTGAAAACGAGTGAAACTTAAATTGAATATGCAAATCAAGTTTGAATCGAATAAAAATAACTACAAACAAGAGTTTGGGTATCGCCTCACTGCAGAAGCCTAAAACCTACTGCGTCATTGGCGCTTTACTGAAAACGAATTATATTACAAATGTTATCTTTTATACTGAATATTGAAAATAAATATTAAAATCACAGTAAAATTTTGAACTGATGAGCTTTTAGCAATTAATATCATTATGCATCAAATATTCAGTTTAATTTATTAGTTCTTTGCAAGATTAGTCAAGACAAATATAGTTTCACTACAAACAAAATTTGGATACTGCCCCCTTCTTTATCTGTAAAAACCTAAAGCCTTCTGCGTCATTGGCGCTTCACTGAAAACGAATTACTCGTATATTACAAATTTATTATTTTCCAGTTCTTACAGCATTGAAAATGAAAATAAAATTACAGTGAAATAATTACAATAAAATATCTACAATAAATATCTAATATTCAATTTGATTTTGTTTATACTTTCAAAGACTGTTCAAGACTCATATAGTTTTGCCATTTTTTTTAACTCTGCCATTTTTTCTAACTAATCGTGTTGGTTTGTTATGAAAACATTCTATGGCTTCTAGGCATTTCTATTTGAGCGGAAAACAGCACCTCAAACTTTGTGAAATATGCATTTTCTTGCATAAAGCACCAAAATATAATAAAATGTCAAGTTTCGGAGTGTTCCACCACTCGCACGCAAGTGCCATTGGTATTTTTGAATCCGCATGGCCAATTTAGGGGGTGGAGGGTAGGCTAATTCTCGTAGCAGCCCCATTCCGTCGTGGTATGATTCACACTTTCAACACCTGGCGTCCGGACTACCATATAATCTACCAAGCATACAACTACCCCAAATCAGTATCAATAAATAAATGAAACCCAAAACGAACAAATAATAAAATAAATATTAGAGTCAAACTCAAAACGAGCATAAATTAATGTGAGTAGGGTTCAAAACCCCTATGCTTTCTAAAAGCCAGAATATAATTTGTACTTTACTGAAAAAAAATTCAAATGAGTTTACTGAAAAAAAATGTGCATTGTAAATTTAATATACATATGCTGATATTTATTCCCTAAAATCTTAATTAATGAAAGAATTGTTTTCAGTAAAGCGCCAATGACGCAGTAGGTTTTAGGCTTCTGCAGTGAAGCGATACCCAAACTCTTGTTTGTAGTTATTTTTATTCGATTCAAACTTGATTTGCATATTCAATTTAAGTTTCACTCGTTTTAAGATTTATTTATTCATTTCCATCAATATATATTGTATGTTTGTTCGCATTGATTGTTTATTTAATTTCTGTTCGTTTTAAGTTTCATTTATACTTTAATAGCAAAATATTTGTTTTCGTTTTAAGCTTGATTTTCATATTCAATCTAAGCATTACTCGGTTTAAGATCTATTTATTCATTTATATTATTACTTGTTGTATGTTTTTTGCTATGATTGTTTATTTAATTTCTGTTCGTTTCGGGTTTCATTTATTCTTTAATAGTAATTTCTGGTCGTTTTGAGTTTGAATTTTAACAGGTATTTGTATCTCCTGAGCTTAAGTTTAAAATGGCCTTTACTTTTCTTTGAAAAACTTATTTTTCGGAAAGTTTTTTTTAAATTAATTCCAAATAAAATCGCCAAACGTCAGACGGCCTTCATGATATCATTGTTGACAATAGTGCTATTTTCTACTCTTATATCACAGTTTATAGACAGTAAGCTTATCGCAGATAATTTCTGGTCTTCGGTCTCGGTGCGAACAAAAAGCTCCTCCCACTTGTTTCTGCCTTAGCGGATTAGTCTGTTATCGTCAATCACTGAGAAATGGTTACCAAGTGCATTATTCGTAATTGTGAAAGCAGAAAAAAACTTGGTGAGCCAGCCAAGTGGTTTGCAAGCGTCCCATCTCACAGGTATGAATTAATTTATATACAAATTATGACTTAACCTATTATTTACGTGGACTCAACTGATCGGCCTATGTAGGATTTTATAAAAAAAGGGGGCGGGGGGGTTGATGAAATTTGTGAAAATAAGGAATTTTTTCTTCTTCTAATAACTGGTGGGGTAGGTGTGATGGTTTCAGGGGCGGATCCAGGATTTTTTTAGGGGGGGGGGGGGGAAACTGGCTGCGAGGACTTCCCCTTTGAACAGTTTATAAGATTTTTTTTGCGCACACGTGCGTATTACGAAGTAAAATTTAAGAATAGAGAAATCGAGAGACATACCTATCAAGGAAAATAAACTAGCAAGTAATTATTTTAGTTTTAGTAGTTTAAATATTTGATTATCTCTTTTTTTGAACAAAGGGGTAAATTTTTTTAAAATTTATTTAAAATAAAACTTTTAAAACTGAAATATCAATGCGAAGCACCAAACATCATAATCAAATGTCATCGCTTTATGGCATTGTTCAAATAAAACTTATTTTTTACTTGATTATCGTCGTAAATTTATTCCTTGTCTTTCTTTCCATTCTTAAACCAATGTTATATTTACCTTTTGCATTATTACAGCCCACTATATATACATTCATATAAATTTATATGCAG
Organism: Artemia sinica; assembly: GCA_027921565.1. Taxonomy (NCBI): domain Eukaryota; kingdom Metazoa; phylum Arthropoda; class Branchiopoda; order Anostraca; family Artemiidae; genus Artemia; species Artemia sinica. Next base: position 52,984,761 of record CM051271.1, read on the forward strand.
TGTTACCGCCATACCAATTATTCTCCTTTCCTTTTTCATTCTTTAATAATAATTTCTGGTCGTTTTGAGTTTGAATTATAGTAGGCTTCTATTTCTACTGATCTTAAGTTTAATATGGCCTTTACTATTCTTTAAAAAAAACTTTCTTTTTCGTAAAGTTTTCGTAGTATATATATATATATATATATATATATATATATATATATATATATATACTATATATATATATATATATATATATATATATATATATATAAATATATATATAGTATATATATATATATATAAATATAAATATATATATATATATATATATATATAAATATATATAATATATATATATATATATATATATATATATATATATATAAATATAAATATATATATATATATATATATATATATATATATTATATATATATATATATATATATATATATATATATATATATATATATTATATAATATATATATATATATATATTATATATATATATATATATAATATATATATATATATATATATATTATATATATTATATATATATATATATATATATATATATATATATATATATATATATATATATATATATATATATATACATATTATATATATATATATATATATATATATATATATATAATATATATATATATATATATATATATATATATATATATATATATATATATATATATATATATATATATATATATATATATATATATATAATATATATATATATATATATATATATATATATATATATATATATATATATATATATATATATATATATATATTATATATATATCATATATATATATATATATATATATATTTATATCGGCGCGTACAAACAACTCCTCTCATTTGATCTGCCATTAGCGGTCCAATTACCCTGGAACACGTATTTTGGCAGAAACTTTCTCAAAATGCCTTTGAAACCAACTTGAGACTTCGAAACCTATTTTTAATTCCTAAAAACATCTAATAATAACATTGCACTACTAACTACCGATTTTCATGTATGTATTGGAATAAATTAATTTAAAATTAGTTTCTTCAAAATTAGTGTTCCAACGTTGAAGCCAAGTTTCGCGTCCAAGAGAAATCTGACTTGTCTACCCGCGAAAAGCTCTGATAACGCCTATGTTTCTATCTGCAAAAACGTTCTCCGGAGCACTCGCACCCCTGTCCGGGTTTTTATAATGGGAGAGATAGAGAATGATCATACTGCTAATTCTATAAACTGTGTCTTATAATATTACCATACTCTATGACGGAGCATCCAACGGAATCCAAACTACCGTAATGTGAGTCCCAGGACACCCTGGGACCTGACTAAATATTAAGTACGGACTAGACTGTAAAACGCTTTTAAATATTTATGGAATCAGAGAGAGGTGGCATATTTAAACAAGGCAACATGTTGAAGGACCATAATGCTAGTGTGTTGGCCTCCTTGTGACCTCATAACTGAAAATATGTTGGTAGTAGTTTGGGGTCTTAGTAGCGCTCAATTTTTTTTTTTAGAAAACATTTTTTTTTTAATTGGATTTTTTTTTACTTTAGAAGGGCAAAAACTCGGTGGGGGGGCATTTTCATTCCAATTGATGCGTCTGTGGCTGGGGATCTTTCCCTGGGGAAGAGAAATTTGGATTTCCCAGCATTATTTAAAAAACGATGAGAAATTAAATAAAAAGACAAGCTTTTTCAACTGGAAGTAAGGAGCAACATTAAAACTTAAAACGAACGGAAATTATTACATGTATGAGGGGTTTTGCCCCCTCGTCAATACCTCGCTCTTTACGCTTTGTAAAGAGTGTACAAAGGGACTGCGAAAAGTTCGAATTGTCGAGAGATTCAAATTAACGAGTGTGAAATTATCGAGAGTTGAATGTTTGAAGTTATACAAAATAAATATTACTGCCGTGAGTCTGAGGAGCTTATGACTAAACGAATTTACAAGAAACAACTGAATTTCAGTTGCTAAGGCGAAAAATTATCATTTAAACAAGGATATTTTGTTGAGGAAAATCTATTGCGCAAAAATATTAAGATGCAAATACGAAAAATATAAAAATGTTTGAGTCGAAACTAGTGCAGGGAAAAAAACATATCATAGGCAGGGCAATAGCGCTGCCTAAAAAAAGAACGATGTTGGCAAAGTTATGCAATGTTATGCAGTGGCAAAAGTTATGCAATGTGGGCATATAAGGTTTTTATAGAACGCGTTGTAGTAAAAGCTTCAAAAAGGGCTCATTCGATTGGAAATTGAAATGGTTACTACTACTACTACTACTAATAACAACTCACCGCAGCACAAAGCCGCCTGAGGCCAACACAGCTACGCACGCTCCTCTTCCACCCCAATCTGTTCAAAGCCTCCCTTCTTACACCCGCCCAGGAAGTTCCCATTTCCTTTAAATCTTTCTTTATGACGTCCTCCCACCCCAGACGGGGACGACCTGCTTTTCGTTTAGCCGTAGATGGTTGGCCGAAAAGAACAATCTTCGGCAATCTGTCATCCTTCATCCGAAGAACGTGCCCAAACCACCTCAACCTTTCTTTCATTATAGCCCTAGAGAGCGGTATTGAACCACATTTTTCGTATAGCCTATTGTTTGAAATACGGTCAGTCAGCCGGGTACCCAGAACAATCCTTATGCAATTTCTCTGGAAAACATCTAGCAAATATTCATCCGCTTTTCGGAGCGTCGATGCTTCAGAGCCATATTTGACCACTGTCATCACTGTAGCTTCTAATATTCTAATCTTGGTTTGCAGACTTATCTTCCTATTCTTCCAGACTTTTTTTTAACTGTGAAAAAACACCCTGAGCCTTGGCTATTCTATTTTTAACATCTTCACTGCTCCCACCATCTCTACTAATAATACTACCAAGGTAAGTGAAGCTGCGCACCTGATCAATCTTTTCATTACCCAACGTGACCTTTTCATCTTCACTTATTCCTAGCCTTGGTGACTTAGTCTTCCTAACATTAATTTTCAAACCAATTCTAGCACCCTGAACTCGCAAAACCTCTAAAACTTCATTCCTTTTGCTCACACTTTCATCTAGGATGCTTAAATCATCAGCATAATCCAAGTCCAGGAGACTTTTTCCTCCCCATTTGATTCCGTGGTCTCCCATTGCCTTTCCTGTGCTCCTTAAAACAAAGTCCATCAAAACAATCCATAAAAAGGGGGATAGAACACAACCCTGCTTAACTCCTGATTTAATACAAAACCAGCTGCTAGTCCCATTTCCTACCTTAACCGCAGCAGTATTATTTTCGTACATAGCACTAATCACTTTAATATATTTGTCTGGTATACCATACAAGGATAAAACCTTTACTAAAGCTCTTCTATCAACAGAATCAAACGCTTGCTCATAATCTATAAAACTGAGGACCAAAGGTGTTTGAAAACTCAGGCACTTCTCAATTATTAGCCTAAGAGTGAAAACTTGGTCGACACATCCTCTACCTTTCTAAAACCGCACTGCTCTTCTCTTAAAACTTTGTCTACGGCATCTCTCAGTCTAAAAAGTATCATATTACTAAGTAATTTGCTACCTACAGAGACCAGACTAATGCCTCGATAATTACCACACTCACTTTTATCACCTTTCTAATAAAGTGGCTTAATTAAGGTTTTCCTAAAATCGTTAGGTACTTCCCCGTTTTCAAAAATCATATTCATAATCTTCAATAACTTATTTCTAACCTCAGAGCCACCATATTTAAGAAACTCATTTACCACCCTATCAGCACATGGTGCCTTATTATTCTTTAATCCTTTTAGTACTGTTGCTAATTCCTCCTCACAAAACAAATCTTCCTTCACATCCAAGGTATCATAAACTTTTTCATTTTCCTCTATATTTTTTCCTGCAACTCTATCTCGGCTAAGCAAGTTCTCAAAATGTTCGGCCCATCTCTCTTTAGTTTTTTCCTTGTCGCTAATTGCGACCCCATTCCTATCTTTAACTGGGACAAGTCCGGATTGACTACTCCCTCTCAATTTGTTAACGTGCCAGTACAATATTTTACTATTATGCCTTCTAGCTGCATCTTCCAGATCCTCGGCAATTTTATCCATGGCCTTCACTTCACACCTCCTTAGTTCATATTTTAATGCTTTCTCCACTTTCTTTACATTTCTTTTGTTTCATACGATCTATCACTCAGATAATTCTTGTACAAGTCCTTTCTCCTTTCTATTAAACATAAAGCTTTTTCACTAATATTCTTAGCTGCAGTTCTAGCTTTCTTCCCTAATACACCTTCAGCAACTTCACAAATTATTTTTCTAAATTATTCCAACCATCTTCCACATTATCAAATTTTAAACTCTCAAGTTTAGTATTCAACTGTTCCTGGAAAGTTTCTCTCAAATTCTCATCCTGGAGTCTACCAACATCAGAACTTCCCGGGAGGTAGTTACCCTTCCGATATTTCAGCTTTAAATTAACCCTTGACAATACTAGATGGTGATCTTTACTTTTAACATCAATAACAGCACTCCTATATACCCTAGTATCTTGTATTGATCCTGCCAGTCTTCGGTTTACTTTAACATAATCAATAAGGTTTGCTGTCTTACCATCACGTGAATACCATGTTAACTTATGAGCCATTTTATGACCAAACACCGTATTGGTTATAACTAGATTGTTATACCTACAAAATTGCAAAAGTCTGTATCCATTACTGGTTTCTTTTCCTACGCCAATTTTACCTAGGCTAGGATACCATCTATCCCTATTTCTACCAACCTGGGCGTTAAAATCTCCCAGTAATAACATCATATTTCTACCTGGGACCTTGTCTATTTGCTCCTGTAACTGTAAGTAAAATTCATTTGAGTCACTAGTATCTCCGTCAGTCGGTTCTACAGGGGCGTATACAACTATAACTGATACCCTGAACTTTCTAGTCATGAAAATAAGCAATTAGTATTCTTTTATTAATACCTTCCCAGCCTAAATTGAAATGGCAAGTGCCCTTTTTAATAGTCGAAAGTGATTGGATAGCGACTAACGCCCCTTCCACGCCCACCATTTCCCCAAACAATCCAATAAAAATTTTGAGATAGCCAATTTGTCCCACGACGTTCAAAGTTCAGGAAATTATACCTTTGAGCAAGACACTCCCCCACAGTCTTCAGGGCGAGGTTTAGAAGTTATGCCCTGGGGGCATATAAGGTTTTTATTGAAAGCGTTGTAGTAGAAACTACAAAAGGGCTCATTCAATTGAAAATTGAAAGGGCTAGTGTCTTTTTTAATAGTTGAAAGTGATTGGATAGCGACTAACACCCCTCTCACGCCCACCATTTTCCCAAACACATCCAATCAAAATTTTGAGATATCCATTTTGTTCAACGTAGTTGAAAGTTCTGGAAATTAGGTCTTTTAGGGTGATTACCTCCCCAAAGCCCTCAGTGCAAGGGTTGTAAGTTATGCCCTTTGGGTACATAAAGTTTTTATTGAAAGCGTTGTAGTAGAAACTTCAAAAGGGCTCATTCAATTGAAAATTGAAAGGGCTAGTGCCTTTTTTAATAGTTGAAAGTGATTGGATAGCGACTAACACCCCTCTCACGCCCACCACTTTCCCAAACACATCCAATCAAAATTTTGAGATATCCATTTTGTTCAACGTAGTTGAAAGTTCTGGAAATTAGGTCTTTTAGGGTGATTACCTCCCCAAAGCCCTCAGTACAAGGGTTGTAAGTTATGCCCTGGGGGCATATAAGGCTTATACAGAAAGTGTTTTATAAATCATAGGCAGCGCGATCGCGCTGCCTAAGCAAAGAACGATTTTGGCACAATGTATTATTTTTTTTTCATACCAGGGCACTTCGTATCGAAGGAGTTGTAGAAAATTCAAAAAGGGATCATTTGATTGGAAATTGGAGTAGCTAGTGCCTTTTTTAATATTCGAAAGTGGTTGGAGGGCAACTAGCCCTCCAAAATTATGTTTTTGAGGAGGACAGTCCCCCACAGTTCTTAGAGCAAGGGTTGTAAGTTATGCCCTGGGGCATATAAGGTCTTTTTAGAAGGCGTTGTCGTAGAAACTTCAAAAAAGGGCTCATTCGATTGGAAATTGAAACGGCTAGCGCCCTTTTTAATAGTCGAAAGTGATTGGAAAGCAACTAACACCCCTTCCAGTTGCCCTCCAGTCATTTCCGACTATTAAAAAAAGCAACAGTCCTTTCTATTTTCAATCAAATGAGCTCTTTTCAACGTTACCACGACAACTCCTTCGATAAGAAGTGCCCTGGTCTAAACAACAACAACAACAAAAAATAATACATCATAACCACATCAATCTTCACTATGAAAATATCAGGCCTTCCAATCCCTTTCGACTTTTAAAAAGGGCACTAGGCCTTTCGATTCCCAATCGAATGAGCCCTTTTGGAAACGACCACGCTTTCTATAAACACCTTATATGTCCCCAGGGCATAAATTACAACCCTAGGGTGGGTGGAGGGTTGTCATCCTCTAAGACCGAATTTCCAGAACTTTCAACTACGTTAAAAAAATGGCTCTCGAAATTTTGATTGGATGTGTTTGAGGAAATGGTGGGCGTGAGAGGGCGGCGGTCGCTCTCCAATCACTTTCAACTATTAAAAATGGTCCTAGCCCTTTCAATTTCCAATCAAATGCACCCTTTTGAAGTTTCTACGGCAAAAATTTCAATAAAATCTTATATGCCCCCAGGACATAACTTACAACTCTTGCCCTGACTACTGGGGGGGGGGGTGTCATTTTCAAAGACCGAATTTCCAGAACTTTATACTACGTTGAACAAAATGGCTAACTGAAAATTTTGATTGGATATGTTTGGAGGAATGGTGGGCGTGAGAGGGTGGTTAGTTACCCTCCAATCACTTTCGACTATTGCAAAGGGCACTAGCCCTCTCAATGTCCAATTGAATATGCCCCTTTTTAAGTTTTACGACAACTCTATCTATAAAAACCTAATATGCCCCCAGGGCAGAACTTTCTACGAACTTTGAAGTTTCTACGACAACGCCTTCTATAAAAACCTTATATGACCCCAGGGCATAACTTACTGCCCTTGTCCTGAAGGCTGTGGGGAAGTGTCCTCCTGTAAAACATAATTTCTATCTGGAAATCAACTACGCTGAACAAAATGGCTATCTTAAAATTTTGATTGGATGTGTTTCGGGAAACGGTGGGCGTAGAAGGGGTGTTAGTCGCCTTCCAATCAATTTCGACTGTTAAAAAGGGCCAAGCCACTCCGATTTCCAATTGAATGAGCCCTTTTTTAAGTTTATACGACAACTTCTTCGATACGAAGTGCCCTGCGCTAAAGGAAAAAAAATTAATAAATGATAAATTATGCCAACATCGTTCTTATATGCCCTCAGGGCATAACTTAAAACCCTTGCCCCGAGGGTTGTGGGGGAGCGTCCTCCTCAAAAACATATTTTCTATCTGGAAATCAACTACGTTGAACAAATTGGCTATTTCAAAATTTTGATTGGATGTGTTTGGGAGATTGATGGGCGGGGGGAGGGGCTAGTTGCCCTCCAATCACTTTCTATTATTAAAAAGCGCACTAACCACTCCAATTTCCAATCGAATGAGCCCTTTTCGAATTTTCTACGACAACTCCTTAGATACGAAGTGCCCGGGTATGGAGCAAGAAAAAAAAAATAATACATGGTACCCACATCATTCTTTACTTAGGAAGCGCTATCGCGCTGCCTATGATTCATTGTCATGTAGGGTTTAGTGGCTGATGGAACTAATTGTAAAATAAAATGCCAGTCCCACAGTTCATGGTAACGAGCTGTGAGTAAGGAGCGACTTGTGCAAATGGTATCCGATCCTCTAACAAAATATTATTTATAATTTAGTGGACGACAACTGCATATAGTGTTTTCTAACCGCAATTATTTGATTATTCAAGCAAGTCTGATGTCTAACAACGATTTCTACTAAGCTTCAAGCTTTTGGTTTTCATTTTTAAGGTTTTTTGATTTGTTGTAATCTCTTGTAAAAATATATACAAATATTTTTGCAATTACCAGTTTTTTGCTCTTTAATCAATTTAATATCTTTTCATACTACTATCTTTTCAAAGATATTAATTGATTATTCAAGCAAGTCCGATCTCTAAGAGTGATTTCTACCAAGCTTCAAGCTTTTGGTTTTCATTTTTAAGGTTTTTTGATTTGTTGTAATCTCTTGTAAAAATATATACAAATATTTTTGCAATTACCAGTTTTTTCCTCCTTAAGAAATTTAATGTAAATTTCTCAATGCACGAAAATCCTCTATTTTTCCACACAAGTGTGACAAATGTAACAACGTTATTGCAATACCGATGTAACCTAAATCATTTTTTTGGGGCCAGAATATCCCAGGATACAAATTTTCCCCAAAAATTGGGAGTACTGTGTCTTTTCAAAGATATTCGATTACTGAATTGAATTGAATTATTTTACACCCATCATAAACACAGAAATTGATAGAAAAAACAGCAGAAAAGAGAAAACAAAAAACATACACTTAATGGTACAGACAAAGCAAATACATTGAAGCTCATTCAGGGGAAAGTTGAGCTAAATTAGAACATACTATATGCACACAGATTACTGATACAGGCGTATCAGCAGTATTTTTGGAACGACTTACTGTGTCAAGATGAAATCTGGGGATGTATCTAAAGCACAATGAGATGCACATCTAGGGAGTATCTGGAGCACAAGATGTATCTGGGGCACCAAGAGAGGGATACTCAAATGACCAAAAAGCCACATTTACTTGCTACTACTGCTATTAATACTGTTGTTAGTAGTGTTACTGCTACTACTAATACAACACTATTACTGCTACTACTGCTCCTGCTACTGCCACTACTGCTATGATACTAGTCAGACTATGTGTACGCGTAAGTAAGTAAAAATTTGGCAGAATATTGTCGGGGAAATTTGAACTAAACAAAAATATATTATGTGCACGCAAATGACCAAAAGAACTATCTCAGAATTGGATTTGGGCATAATGTTGGAACTTTCAAATATTGCTTAAAGGGGAAGATCAATTGACCATAAAGTAGCATTTGCATGCCACTATTAACACAACTACCACTGCTACTTATACTACTACTATTGCTACTCAACTATTCCCAATACTGCTTCAATTGCAATTACTTGTAAAACTAAGAGTATTAAACTGTAAAAAAGACATCAAAAGGGGGTCAAAAAGAAACATCAGCAATACTTTGTGAACACCTTTACCACTTCAACATGAAAATTCTGGGGTATCATGAGGGGGATGTTCAACTGACCATAAGGCAACATATACATGCTACTAGTGTTATTAGTACTACTGCTACTATTGTTACTACTAATACTAATACAACACCACTACTGACAACAAACTGAAAACAAAAAGTGAAATATTAAATGTTTTCACTTTAAATATTTTCACTAACCTCAATAGGAAATGAGGTTAGCAGCTGGTTTTTTATTAAATCAGGAGTCAGCAGGGTTGTGTTCTATCCACCTTTATATGGCTTATTTAAATGGACTTTGTCTTAAGGAGCACAGGAAAGGCAATGGGAGACCACGGAATCAAATGAGGAGGAACAAGTCTCCTGCACTTAGATTATGCTGATGATGTAAAATCCTAGATGAAAGTGTGAGCAAAATGAATGAGCTTTTAGAGGTTTTGCAAGTTCAGGGTGCTAGAATAGGTTTGAAAATTATTGTTAAGAACACCTCATCTGGGGTGGGAGGATGTCATAGAGAAAGAATTAAAGAAAATTGGAACTTCCTGGGAGGGTGTAAGAAGGGAGGCTTTGAATAGATTGGGATTGAGGAAGAGCGTGCATAGCTGTGATGGCCTCAGGTGGCTTGGCGCTGAGGTGAGGTGTTAGTAGTAGTGGCAGTAGTAGTTGTAGTACTAGTATAGCCTCTGCATATTAAAATGACAATCAACGTTAGTAGTATGGGTGTAATAGTTCCGAGTGCAGCCCTACCCCACCATACGAGCGCAGCTGTATACAATACAAGTGGTGCCCTATCCTTTTTGCACATCGGTTTCCGAGAATTTCACTAATTTCAAGAATTATGCCCTGTCTGATATTGCGAAATCATACATGTTCACGGTGAAACAATACAGTGAATGCAAGCAATGCCCTGTCCCAACATACAAAAACAGCCCATATTACAACAAGGGTCCTGTTCCCCCATTCCGGTGGGTGCCCTGTCCCACCATTTCGGTGGGTGCCATCACACCGTGAAAGCGGGCCCATATTAGAATTACCAATCCCTCAAATCCTCTCTTAACGACACATATGCTCTATAAAATCTATCATTTCCTTGGAGACAAATTTTCTCAACGCTAGAATGCTATTACTCCGAGTGGGGCTATAGGGCATTACTCCAAACAAGCCCATAGCCTTTTAGTCTGAGCTGTGCCCTATCCCAACATTCTGAGCGGTGGCTGCCCTATCCCAACATTCCAAGCGGTGCCCCGTCTCACCATACAAGAGGCCTATCATTCCGAGCGGTGCCCTGTCCACCATTCCAGCGGGTACCCTATCACACCATACAAGCGCAGCCCTATACAATACAAGCGTGGCCATATTAGAGTTATCGATCCCACATATTCTCTCTCTTAACAAAACCCATACTCTTAGAGATCTATAATTTCCTTTGAAACAATTATTCTCAACGATAGAAATACTATTAATCCAAGCAAAGCCATAAGAAATCGTCTCAAGGGGACATTCTTACCACAAGTTTTGAGACAAGGGTTTCTCAAAACTTTTCACTAACTGTGCCAACATTCAGATCGGGTCACCCGTTATCTCAAGCAAATCTTTAGAAGGGAATTTGAAGTGGTATTACGTCTTACAAACGAAGTTTTGTTATGGATTATAATAAATAATTGGATGAGATTTTTTTTGTACTCTAATGGTATCAAACCGATTATTGATCATTGATTATTGATTATTGATTATGACTACAACTAAGCAGGTATCATTACTGCAGTGTAATGGCCCTGTGCTTTCATTAGATGAAGAGAGCGTTACTTTTCTTCCTTAGTGGTTTAAGATCATGAAGAAGGTTTAGTGACGATTCCCCCAATGCTATCGACAACATAAACAAAGTCATAGATGTCATTATTGTTGATTATAGTTATAGATCGTGATGTGTTTTCTTTTCCAATGACACGTTTTTTAGCTTTTAAGAAGTGTTCCATTGATTTTATGAAATTTGTGTTTGATGTCGGAATCGACCGTGAGACCCATAATTTCCAATGGTAAAAGGACGACACATTACTCGACTGAGCAAACAAGCCATTGAAAAAATTATGATTTTAGAAATATATTCTAACGTATTCAATGTATTGTTTCCGAAAGTTGGCCAACTCTTATCTGCACAATCGATTTATCAATTGGGTTTTTGGTAAGTGTTAACAGTGATCTGTTTCCGCACATCATTTATGGCATCCTCCTGAGAATATGTATACCACGATTATTTGAGATGCATACTGGACAGACATATTGTTTGGATGGGCAATGGAACGGTGCACATCCGTTTTCCATTACTGGGCTTACGCACGAGTTTGGGCCCCCACATTCTCATCCAAGACCCCTAGTCCCCATCATGGGCTCCATGCCCCTACTCCAAGGCCCCAAGTCCCCCACTAAAAAAAGATATAAATACGAAAAAACGGGTCTATGGCCAGTAAATGAAAACGAAGAAAAAAAAACAGAAACGAATATTTTGCCCGTATCTAACAAGGCGTCTTCAGCGTAGAGAAATAAAAACCTAAAACTAAAAAATATACATAAACCTAAAATAGACTCAGCTAAAAATATAATATACAGTTTCTTAACATTTACAATTTGAAGCTACCTTCGTGAAACCACCTCACAAAAGTAGCTGTATTAAATATTTTAAAATAATAACAAATATATTATCCAGTTTCTTTTGTGAGGTGGTTTCGCGAAGGTACCTTCCAATTGTAAATGTTAAGAAATTGTATATTATATTTTTAGGTGAGTCTATTTTGGTTTTATGTAATTTTTTTTTAGTTTTGATTTGTTTTTCTCTACGCTGAAGCCGCCTTGTTAGACACGGGTGAAGTATACGTTTTTGTTTTTCTTCTTCGTTTTCATTTACTGGCCATAGACCCGTTTGTCGCATTTATATTTTTTGTGGTTTCTGTTATGGCTGGCCAGTTCGGCTTTAGATCTTCTAGAAGTCCCCCACCAGGGCCCCAAGTCCTCACCAAGGCCTCGAGTCCCCACTCCATGCCCCCCACCAAGGGCCTAACCCTCGCCCTCTAGGCCCCCAAGTATTTTGCTCCTTCCCCCTCTTTTTTTGACATATTTTTTTCAACTTTTTTTTCAATGTCTTAAAATGGCATGCGATCTTGTGAACATAGTTTTTGGATTTTCTTACGCGGCCGCCCCATTGGTACTCTAAGGTTGGTCGTCGAAATTACTATGTCCCTAAAGGACAAATTCTAAGGCATTATATATATTGTCTCAGGGACGTTGGCCAACTGATGATAAACGCCAATACTTTGTAACAAATTATTTGCGGGATTTATCAATTTGATAAGTATTATCAGTAATCTGTTACAGGGGATCTTTTTTTTGGCATTATGCCGAGATTATGCATGACACAGTGATTTGTTTCAATCTCTAAAAATTGTAATTACTACAACCGGGCAGGTATCATTTTTGTAATAAATTGGTTTTGAGCACTGATTATTGACTATCGATAATGATCATTGATTATTAGTTATTGATTCCGAGAATTTCAAGAATGGTGCATTTTCTTGTATTACGTAATCATTCAGGTTGTCGGTGAAACAATGCAATACATCCTGTGACATTCCTCACATGTGATCTTTTGAGATAACAACTGAGTCACCAACATTTTTTTAGCTTCTAAGTAGTTTTTCATTGATTTCTCTGTTCCCTGATTCCATGTGGGCTTTGTTTTTTTATTTGGCGCTCATTAAAAAAAGAAGATTTTCTGTTAAATAAATATTCATGTGTCATTTAATATAGCTTTCATGATTTCTACAGTTTGCTCATGATTCCTGTGGTTTGGTCGTGATTTCTATGGTTTGATCTAAATTTCTAGGGTTGGCCATGATTTTCTTATGAATTAGTCTGGATTTCTATGAGTTGGTTATGATTTCTATGAATCCTCCTGACTTTCTATGCAGTAGTTTACGATTTCTATGGGATTTTTCCGGATTTGTATGGACCACTCATAATTTCTATAGTTTTGTATCTACGTATTTTCGTTTGGTCTGGATTTTCAGAATTGACCCTGATTTTCATAAATTTGCGTGGATTTTAATGCATAGCGTTTGAATTCTATAGAATTTTCCCGGATTTTCTATGTATTTGTTATGGTTTTTCATTAACTCGAAGAGATTATATGTCTTGACTTTTTTTAGAGGTTGGCCATCATTTCTATAGTTTGGGGTTGATTTCTATAGCTCGGTCTGGATTTATAGAGTTGGCTGATTTATACAGTTTTGGTTTTGATTTTTATGAATAAGTCCGGATTTTAAAAGGATCGTCTTAATTTCTACAGTTTGATCTCGGTTTTTATGAATTCGACGGGATTTCTATGAATTGCTCATGATTTTTTAGAGGTTGGCCGTGATTTCTACAGGTCGGTCTTGATTCTTATGGTTTGGTCTGGATTTTTAGGATTAGCCCTGATTTCTACAGTTTGGACATAATTTTTACGAATGTGTCCGGATTTTAAGAGAATGGACTTAATTTCTACAATTTGGTCTTGATTTTTATGAATTTGTCAGGATTTCTATGTATTGCTCATGATTTCTACAGTTTGTTCTTGATGTCATTGGTTTAGTACGGATTTGTAGGGTTACCCTGATTTTCATGAATTTATTTGGATTTTTGTGCAATGCTTATGATATCCATGAATTAATCCAGAACTTGTAAGACACTTGTCCAGAACTTTGAAAAAAACAACTCTAAGGTGAAACCCAACAAAACACAAGACTATTTTGAAAAAAAATTAAGGTGAGACATAAAAAAACAGAACAGTTTGAAAAAAAACTTTAAAGGTGAAACCTAACAAAATAGGAGACACTGAAAAAAAATCAAGGTGTATCATAACAACACAGAAGACAGTTTGAAAAACTTTCAAGGTGAATGAAACAACAAAACAGAAGCCACTTTGAAAAAAGAAAAACGTTTAAGGTTAAACAAATAGAACATTTTGAAAAAAAAACTTTTAAGGTGAAACGTAACAAAACAAACCACTGGAAAAAAAACTTTTAAGGTGAAACCTAACCTAACAGAAGCCACTTTGAAAACAATACATTTAAGGTGAAACCCAACAATGCAGAAGAGACAGAAAAAAACTTTTAAGGTGAAACCTAACAAAACAGAAGACACTCTAAAAAAAAACTTTAAGGTGAAACGTAAAAAAAACAGAAGACACTTTGAAAAAAAATTAAGGTGAAACGTAACAAAACAGAAGAGACTTTAAAAAATTTTTTTTAATGTGAAACCTAACGAAAAAGAAAACTGGAAAAAAGCATTTAAGGCGAAGAAACTTTTAAGGTGAAACCTAAAAAACAGAAGACACTTCGAAAAAAAACTTTTAAGGTGAAACGTAACAAAACAGAAGACTGAAAAAAAACTTTTAAGGTGAAACCTAACAAAAAAGAAGACGCTTTGAAAGTGAAACATAACAAAACAGAAGACACGTTGAAAAAAAAACTTTTAAGGTGAAACTTAACAAAACAGAAGACAAAGAAAAACAATTTAAGGTGAAACCTAGCAAAACTGAATATGGAAAAAAACTCTTAGGGTGAAACGTAACAAAACAGAGCATATTAAAAGAAACTTTTAAGGTGAAACACAACGAAACAGAAGACGCTTTAAAAAACATGGCCCGCCACGCTAAGTGAAGTTAAACAAACCTAAGTTGAAAGCAGTTAACTCAATATAACCTAGCTTAAAATTCAGTTATGTTGCCATCTATAACTTTTACTGAACAAGATGGCAGCATTTGATGTAGAGAAAATTTGTCGCCGTCCAGAATTTTAAACGTAAAACTCACAGAGAGTTCTTTTGCATTTTTTCTCATGCGGCCACCCCACTGTTACTCTATGGTTGGTCATCAACAATACTTGGCTTATTGTATGTTCTCGATCATTATTAATTGGACATTGGAAGAATAAACACATAATTCTTATTTTTAAAAAAGTGAAAATGAAGTATTTCAAGGAATTGTTCGCACATGATATTGTTATTGCAGCATTAAATGCTGACAAAGACACATATATGATCTATGAAACAAGCACTAATGGTGACACTATTGGAAATATATGTGTGCATTGTCATGATACTGAGAAATAAAAGTTTTTTGGACTACTGAAAAAATTTACCATTACTGATGGTGGATATGTGAAAGTGAGATCTTCAGAGATGATTGCACTCAAAGAGAATGGCAACATAAAAATAATAATTGACGAAGAGGGGCATATTCTTACTTGTGCTTGTGGAAACACGTTAAACCCCTGCGCCAGCTTTGGATATTAGCATTCAAAGAAAGGTCAAAAGAAGACAGCCATACTCTTCTGCTGATATTATAAACCATATTTTGTCTACGTGCCGGAACTGTTACCTGTGTGAAAATAATGTAGTAATAGACAGTGAAATAGCTGGCAAAATAAAAACGGCATTGACAGAAAATATCACAAAGGAATATAAAGATGAATCGATGACGAACAAAGCATCAGCAAACGTTACTACCATCATCGACAGTTTATCAATAGATACAGTCAGTTAAATCGTATAATATCTACGACAAAACTCATATTGAGCCTATAGCTAAAACCATGTTAAAAGCCGTGTATGACACCGAAAAGGAATAAGTACCATGTCAAGAGAAAACATGATGAACCATTTTATGGAATGAATTCAAAACATTCGAATTTTGTATATAATATTAATAACATGTAGCACTATTTCAATAAAAAAAATCTCATTGCATTACATTGTTATGTATCCATTATTTCTTAGGGTACGCTAGCAATTCCATCAAGTCTGTGTCTGACTGAATCTTGATAACTGTTTTGTTAGGTTTCTCCTTAAATATTTTTTTTCAGTGTCTTCTGTTTTGTTGTTTCACCTTAACAGTTTTTTCTCAAAGTGTCTTCTGCTTTGGTAGGTTTCACCTCAAATGTTTTTTTTCAGTGTCTTCTGTTTTACTAAGCTTCACCTTATATTTTTTTTCAAAGCTTCTTCTGTTTCGTTCCGTTTCACATTAAAAGTTTTTTTAATGTGTTATGTTTCGTTACGTTTCACCTTTAAAGTTTTTTTTAGTCTTCAGTTTTGTTAGGTTTCAACTAATAGTGTTTTTTTTCAGTATCTTCTGGTTTGTCAAGTTTCAGCTTAAAAGTTTCTCTTTTTTTCAACGTGTCTTCTGTTTGTTAGGTTTCACCTTAAAAGTTTTTTAAAGTGTCTTCTGTTTTGTTAGATATCACCTTAAAAGTTTTGTTACAGTCTTCTGTTTTGTTGCTTTTCACCTTAAATGTTTTTTTCAGTGCTCTGTTTTGTTAGGTGTCACCTTAAAAGTTTTTTCACTTTAAACATTTTTTTCCAAAGTGTTCTGTTTTGCTAAGTTTCACCTTAAATTTTTTTCAAAGTGCCTTCTGTTTTGTTATGTTTCGCCTTAAAAGTTTTATTTTAGAAAGTCATCTGTTTTGTTAGATTTCCCCTTAAAAGCTTTTTTTCTGTCTCTTCTGTATTGTCGGGTTTCACCTTAAATATATTGCTTTCAAAGTGTCTTCTGTTATGTTAGGTTTCACCTTAAAAGTTTTTTCAGTGTTCTGTTTTGTTACGTTTCACCTTGAACGTTTTTTAAAGAATCTCCTGTTTTGTTAGGTTTCTTCTGTTTTGTTAAGTTTTTTATCATTTCGTTCCACCTTAAAGTTTTTTTCAAACTGTCTTCTGTTTTGTTAGGTTTTTTTCACCCTAAATATTTTTTCCAAAATGTTCTGTTTTGTTAGGTTTCACCTTACAAGTTTTTTTCAAAGTGTCATCTGTTTTGTTATGATACACCTTAATTTTTTTTCAGTGTCTCCTGTATAGTTGGGTTTCACCTTAATTTTTTTTTCAAAATGTTCTGTTTTGCTACGTTTCACCTTAAAAGTTGTTTTCAAAAGTGTCTTCTGTTTTGTTAGGTTTCACCTTAGTGTTTTTTTTCACTTTAGTTCTTGACAAGTATCTTACAAATTCTGGATGATTTTATAGAAACCATAAGCATTGCATAGCAATCCATATAAAGTCATGAAAATCAGCGTCAACCCTAGAAATCTGGACCGAACCAATGACATCAAGACAAAACTGTAGATATTCAGGTCAATCCTCTTAAAATCGGGGCATATTCATAAAAATTATGACCAAACTGTAGAAATCAGGGCCAGTCCTTGTAATCCAGACCAAATCATAGGAATCAAGACCAAACTATAGAAATCGTGGCCAACCTTTAGAAAATCATGACCAATACATAGAAATCCGGTTGAATTCATAAAAATCAAGAGCAAACTGTATAAATTAAGGCCATCGTCTGAAAATCGGGACTTATTCATAAAAATCATGACCAAACTGCAGAAATCATGGCCAATCCTAGATATCAAGACCAAACCACAGGAATCAAGACCAAAACTGTAGAAATCATGGCCCACATCAAAAGAATCATGAGCAATACATAGAAATCCCGTCGAATTCATAAAATCAAAAGCAAACTGTAGAAATTAAGACTATCCTCTTAAAATCCAGACTTAATCACAAAAATCAAGACCAGACTGTAGTAATCATGGCCAACTTCTTAAAACAATCATGACTAATAAATAGAAATCTCGACAAATTAATGAAAAACCCTAACCAATACAAAGAAATCCGAAAAAATCCCATGGAATTCAACGCTATTGACAGAAATCCATACAAATTCATTAAAATTAGGGTCAATCCTAAAAACCCACACCAAACCAAAAGACATCGATACAAAAACTATAGAAATCATAAGCGATTCATATACATCCAGAAAAATCCCATAGAAATCAAAACCAATACATACAAATTCAGGGAGGTTCATAGAAATAATAGCCAATGCATAGAAATCCAGAGTAATTCATAAAGAAAACGTAGCCAACTCAAGAAATCCAGACCAAACCATTGAAATAACGACCAAACCATAAAAATGATGTTCAAACTGTATAAATCATGAAAGCTCTTTTAAATGATACATGAATTATTTATTTAACAGAAAATCTTCGTTTTTTTAATGAATGCCAAGTAAAAAAACAAAACCCACATGGAATCAGGGAACAGAGAAATCAATGGAAAACTGCTTTGAAGCTAAAAAATGCTGTTGACTCAGTTATTATCTCAAAAGATCAGACGTGAGGGCTGTCACAGGAAGTATTGTGTTGTTTTACCGATAACCTGAATGATTACGTAATACAAGATAACGCACCAGTCATTAATTTGATAGTTTTGTCAAAACATTTTTTATTGATTAATAAAGAACTTGAACTTGGAACTTGGAACCAGTCTTGAAATTCTCGGAATCAACAATCATTATCGATAATCAATCATCAGTGCTCAAAACCATTACATTACAAAACGATACCTGCCCGGTTGCAGTAATAACCGGGCAGTTTTTGGAGATTGGAACAAGTTGCATTAGCCTTCAAAAGAATTTGTCTTTCCAGCAAGCATCTCAAATCACCGTGTTATGCATATTCTCGGAATGATGCTAAAAAAAGGTGCCCGGTAAAAGATCACTGATAAAACTTACCATATTTCCAAATGGTCCGCTAGGGCCCGCTCGATCCCACTAGTAATGCCCTACGGGCTCGCTCGGAGTAATAGCATTCTAGCATTTGGAAATTTGTTTCCAAGGGAATGATAGATCTTGTAGAATATCTGTGTCGTTAAGAGAGATGATGTTAGGGATTGGTAACTCCAATATGGGCCCGCTTGTATCGTGTGATAGGACACCCGCCAAAATGGTGGGACAGGGAACCCGCCAAAATGGTGGGACAGGGCATCCGCCGGAATGGTGGGGCAGGGCATCCGCCAAAATAGTGGGACAGGACAACCACCAGAATGGTGGGACAGGGCACTCGCTGGAATGGTGGAACAGAGCTCTTGTTGTAATAGGGCTCTTGTTGTATGGTGGGACAGGGCACGCTTGTACTCACTGTATTGTTTCACCGAGAACATGTATGATTACTCAATATCAGATAGGGCATAATTTTTGAAAGTCGCAAAATCTTCGGAAACCAATTTGCAAAAAGGATAGGGCACCGCTTGTTTTTTATGGGCTGCGCTCGTATGGTGGGGTTGCGCTGCGACCGGAACTATTACATTGATACTATTAACGTTCATTTGTTTTTTGTTTTTCAGCAAAGTGCAAATGACGTTCTGGTCTTGAGAAGGCATTTAGGTTGTAAGCCCCACACTTGTTAATTTTTGCTCGTTTTGAGTTTAAATTGGTTATTTATTGTAATTTCTGTTCGTGTTTAGGTTTCATTCATTTATTGATGGTGATTTGTAATAGCTTTACGCTTGGGAGATTATTCAACTTTATTTATGCTCATCTTTGGCGTAGTGGAGCTCCTTATTTTTCATTAAAAACTTAATTTTGGGGGAATTTTATTTTTCAACGAATTATAATAAATAATCGAGTCAAACTTAAAACAAGCGAAAATTAACACGAGTTAACCTCTGTTCCTTATACAGACCAGAAAGAATTTTTCCGTTTACTAAAAAAAAAATTTCAATGTTTTTGCTTTTTTAATTTTCATAAATAAAAAATTATTAAGACTTTCAGGAATAAACATCAGTATATTAAACGGTCAATCTACATTCATTTGTGTGTTGTTTATTTCTTTTTTTCAGTAGAGTGCAAAATATGTTCTGGTCTTGAAAAGGTATGGAGGTTGTCAGCCCTGCTCATGTTAATTTCTGCTTATTTGACTCTTGTTTTGAGGTTGACTCTTGTTTTGAGGTTATTTATTGTAATTTCTGTTCGTTTTCGATTGCATTTATCTATTGATGATGATTTGTTGTAGTTGTACGCTTGGGCGATTTTTCGACATTATTTCTGCTTATTTTTTGTTTAATGGAGTTCTTTACTTTTCTTTGAAAAAACTTATTTTGTGGAAAGTTTTTAAAATGAATCAATATTAAACATCTATGGGTGACCAGCTTGGGATATTTTACAATATTAATGTCAAGTTAGAAAATATGGGAAGGGAAGAATAAGTCCAACACCTGGTAAAACACATGCTGATTGTGTGTGTGGTGGTGGGGATTTCAAATTTCAATCCCAAATTAAGCCTAGTTATTTTTAGGTGTAGGGAGGCAATGGACTTTTCAGGCATGAGCCTCGACCCAGTTTTTGGGTCTGCCCTGATATCAAATTAGAATCAATTAGAGCTATAGGAGAGAGTTTAAAGGTTGGCGAGTACGACGCCTTCTGGGGGAAACATATTAAATAACTGAAAATAGTACCAGTAGATTCCTTATTTTGTTTATTGCGTTTGTTCCTTATTATGTTTCTTTTAGACTTGGTCGAACATTGAAGAGATACTCCGTTTTGTTTGGTCCCATTAGGGGGGAGAACTGGGATATAATTGCGGGGTAAATTTTTGGCAGTTCATATTATTAAGTTAGGAATAAAGTGAATATACCACTCTATGCCTTTTTTATGCTCTTTACGAATATAATAATCGCTTATATCGGAAATTCAAATTTACCCACCCCGACCCCCCTAATATGCAAATATATACCCTGAGTTGTAACCACACAAAGAAGTTACCAGCACTAGTTATACTATTGAAAAGTGGCTAAAAACATATAACTAGTTTATAAATAAGTTGCTCAAGAGTACATATTTCAAAATACTTATTCACAACAATTCAAACCTTATTTATTAGGCAACTCAAATATAAAATGTTTTCCTACCGTTTCAAGTTTTTCAAATGCCGTCAACAAAAACAGCGCTGAATTTTGCGATTCGAAACCAGAGTTGCCACCGGTGACACTTTAGTGTCACTTTTGACACTTTTTTTTAAATGGCACTTTTTGGAACACCTGACACTGTTAGGACACTTTTTAGCAAAAGTGGCACTTTTTTTG
Source organism: Artemia sinica (assembly GCA_027921565.1). Classification (NCBI taxonomy): domain Eukaryota; kingdom Metazoa; phylum Arthropoda; class Branchiopoda; order Anostraca; family Artemiidae; genus Artemia; species Artemia sinica. The sequence continues at coordinate 53,005,986 of CM051271.1, forward strand.
CTAAGTAGCACTATTTTACAAAAAAACAATTTTTTCAGACAAAAAACCGGAAGGAAAACTGTCAATGTAGATATGCATCGATATCCGTTTTCTTTCAGTTAAGATCCTTATCTTAACTCCGCGTGCGGCAATTATTGGATGCCAGAATCTTTCTGTGCGGTGAAAAACGTAAATGTGTTTGTCTCTATCTGTGTGTGAGAAATTTTTATATTCCTATTCTTATCACTAATAAGCGAACTCAAGCGAAGATCACCCAGTAATCTTCGGTACGGAAATACTTGGCAATAAAGAGGACAGTGACAGACATTTAACTGCAATGTGGTGGAGAAGCCTTCAATTATTTTTAGTTGTTTAGTTCAACTATTTTGTGTTGTTGCAATAATTTGTAGGCTCATAGACGATAAGTCAGTCAAGGAGTTTGCAATTTTTGAGTGGGTCCGAATTTAATTCTTATGTTTTATTAGTTGAGGGTTGACTACAATTCAAAGAAGAAAAGAGCAAGAACAGCTAAGAGTGTATTTTTGCACCACTATGTTAATAGCTGTTACTATGTTAACCATTCACTGGGCCAGTGACTGCTTAACTTTATGCGTCTTTTCATCGATTTCCGTGACTGGAACTCTTGAAGCCTAGTGACTGAAAAGCTCACTTGTGACATCACACAACGACTCAGCAACGCAAAAACATCCACTGAGCTCACTGGTGTCCCACAAGAATATCTAGTGACCTCTTCAGTGACTGGGCAAGTGACACAAAAATGCGCTCTAACATTTCCGTTCATAATTTTCATATTTTTTCTTTGAACTCTTGGCAATAGACAAATGAAAATTCATACATAACCATCATACTAAAAACAAAATTAATACCAAAACTTCCATTATCTTAAATCCTATGCAATCATTAGCAAAATCACAATATAATTTCACTTTTTATCTTACTTAAATTTATGTTATATCATTACATAAATTGAATTTGGACGCACTTCCTCATTTTAGTTATTTTATATCAATTTTTGATTGTAAATGTGCTTTCACGCTGATACTCTAAATGCTCCTTTTTTATTATAAAGGTGCTTTCATATTGATACTTAAAATGCTAGTTGACTGTTCCTATGCCCTAGTCCATGGAGACATCGTAAAGAAAAATTTACTGGGAGTGGCGAGAGTTCTCGTGAAACTTATTCTATTCCGGTTGTGATAAACAGATTAGATAATATAGCTGTCTTATTGTTTTTCCACTAGTTTTTGCCTAATAAATTATTTGAAAGAGTTAGTGTCTGACAAGGCCGTATCCAGGGGGGGGGGTTACCCGGTTTGAACCCCCCCTCGAAATGTTTGACCGAGTCGAAAATAAGTCTAAAATTAGTAAAACCTAGGTAAAAATCAGTAAAATTAGTCGAAAACTGAGTAAAAAATTAGTAACCCCCCCCCCACGAAAAAATCCTGGATCCACCCAGACACTGTCTGAACCACTATTCTTTGTGTTTATCATAGGGTCATCAATAGCTACGATCTATGTTCGTGGCATTCTCTTTAGCATTTTCGGAGAAAAGAAAAGTTTCAAGCACCTGAATGCACTGCAATAATCCAGATAGTCCATTTTATGGAAAAACTGGATGAAAAACTTTCAATGTAGACGAGTATTGCTGTCCCTTTTTTTCCGTTTTCTCAAAAGAAAAAAAAATGAAGGTTTTTCTTCTTTTCTTTTTTCCGTTCCTTTTTCAAGCTATGAACAAAGCCTGCTCAGAAAAAAGAGAAGAAAGTACTCTGTGGGACGAGTTCTCATTTTATACAGTAAGCACCATTTGTATTTTAGCGGGTTCTTAGGAGGGAGCTGGAAAGTTGACAAGAGTGGAAGTGCTGCGCAAAGCCGGAAATCAGCACCGACTAAGTAAAATCAAAATTTATTTTTTATAGTTGATAGATGGCGTTAGATCCGACATTTGATGTTGGAGAATTTAAAGTTGCGGGAAACCACGTGGGGGTGATCCCAAGTGGATTGGCCAATTTAAAAAGCTTGTTGATATGAGCGCGAGCGACGCGAAGCGTAACGAGCGGCAAAATTTTTGGAAAATAACACTTTTTATTCAAAATTGACACTATTTTGCCACCCAAAGTGGCCCCAAAAAAACCGGCTTAGTGGCAACCCTGTTCGAAACTTTGCCGTCGACCATTCAGGGTATATTATAATTCAGGGTATATGTTTGCACATTAGGGGGGTGGAAATGGGTAAATTTGAATTTCCGATCAAAGCGATTATTATTTTCTTAAAGAACTTTAAAAAAGGCACCGAGTGGTATGTTCACTTTACTTGTAAGTCAATAATATGAACTGCCAAAATTTACCAATTGCGGCTGAAGAAACTGATGAGTTCGGAAATAGCATTGAATGAAGAGTTTAATAGTGACATATTTCTTTTTGTCCCGTATAATTTTTGGTTGATACGATATTTTTACCCCTTATTTTATCCAAACTTAGCTTTACACTTGTCTCTGAGGTTTCATAGTAAGGCTTCTCGGTACTATCCCATTATCCGGGCCTCTCTAAAAAGTCAAGTTTGGTTAATGCTAATGAAATAAAATAAAATACGACGAATATATAATAGTTTAAAAACAAACTTGGGCTATAAATTTGTACATTAGGGGGGGGGGGTAGAGCATTGCATATTAAATACGTAACTTAACCTAGGTACCTTCCCCCCCCTAAACCCCAAAAAATCACCGTTTAAGATCGTATACGCAATAAAAACCTTGCTATCATTGCCTGCTCTATAACAGTAAGACGTCAAAAACGGGTTTTATCATTGTCTAGTGTATAATGATTAACCCGAGAGGCCCAGATAATGGGATAGTACCGGCTTCTCTCCCCTTTCCCTCAGCTAGGCCGATTCAATTCAGTATTTAAAAAAGGAGACTTACAGTTGCTGTTTGTCCTCAGTGAGAATACCATGCCCAGAAGCTAGCACTAGCGGTTCACGTCCCAAGTAATCACATAAAAACATATGCTTTACTATTTCATAATGTTCAGGTTTAGCGATTTCATATTTTATTCCATTCTTTACATCGTCCAAGTCATGTGTCATTATAAAATTCGAGATAAACCACTAAACTCTATTTGATTCCAAAAATCAATTTTAAAGCTGAATCTTGGCAAGGTAAAATACTTATCATTGTTGTCTCAGACTCTTTGACAAGACACGTGTGGACTATTAGACGGTCAGAAAGTGGCGTCAAACTAAGAGACATCATGATCAGGGTTGCCAGTACGGTCTGTTCCTTAAGTGCTACAGTTACCCAAGTTTGCATGCTAAACAGTGATTTTCGAATTGACTGAAATAGTGCTAAAATATTACTTTCGTGCTCCAGGTGGTAAGCCTGGTCATGATTATTGCGGTGATATTGAATGTGTTCCATGCGAAAATTAGCAACTTAATTCGTGTGTCCTTCAACTTTAATGTGAATTAACTAATAGCATGGAATAGTTTATTAATAAGTGCCTTAATACATATTATAATTGATTTATTGAAATATGAGTAATTCTAATCAATAATGAGTAAAATATGACAAATGTGAATGTTAATAAAGTCATTCATTTTTCATTAGATTGACTATTTTTCTCCAAATTTTGCAATTTGATGATGATTGTGCAGATGTTCTTAAGCTGAAGATGCTATTTAAGTAGTTAACCCAAATTTAATCCCAAAAATTTACCACAAATTTAATACAAAACACAATTTCCTACAAAAATAATTTACGATACTAGTTAACCGTATTCACAAAAAAGTCACAAATAAATTAATACAAAGTTAATTTGAAGTAATTACAGCTGTTAACTAGCTATCACGTGGAACGAAAAATTCAATTTTTACTAAATTTTGTAAAAAAAAATAAATCCAACCTGGAACAAGCTCGTTGTCAAATGGTTTTCTTTATTTCAGACAGACAGGTCTTTTCAGAAAGTCCCATCTTTGCAAGATAAAAAAAAAGAAAAAAAATCAGGAATATAAATCTTTTTAGGAAGCTGCATCTTGAAAAGGCATCTTGTTTGTACTGTTGCAAGGATTTTCTTTCGTTTTAAGCTTGATTTGAAAATTCAAAGGTTTTACTCATTTAAAGATTTATTTATTCATTTATATTAGCACCTGTTGCATGTTTGTTTGCCAGATAATTTATTTAATTTACATTCGGCTTGAGTTTCCTTTATTTTTTAATAGTGATTTCTTGTCGTTTTGGTTTTGAATTATTATAGAAATCTACTTCTGCTGGTATTAAATTTAATATGGCTCTTTACTATTCTTTACAAAACTTTTTTCTCGTAAAGTTTTTGCAATTAATTCCTGTTCGTTTTTGGTTGCCAAAGTTTCAAGTTTTTCAACATTCCCCATTTCAACATCAATTTTTTTTTTTCAACATTAAAGTTTCATCAAAATATCAAAACGTCAAAGTGATGTTATTTTTCAACTTTGAAGTTTCAAAGCTCATCATTCCCCCAACATTTTCTGAAAGTAGTCACAAATAGATGTGGCAGCAGTTGCAAGCAGTCCCAGTCACAGTCACAATTTGTCGCAGTTGGAAATAGTCACAGTTACAATCACAACCAGCCTCAATTGCAGCCACAATAGCAGCAGTAGTAGTAGTAGTCCTGAAAATTTCAAGTTAATACCCTTAACTGTTCCTAAGATATTGCAAGTAAGCCTTATTGATAACTTACATACATATAATTTCTTTTGATTTAGCTCAACATACTTCTCAACATTTCCCGAAATTTTGCCTAAACACCCTCAGCCTTTTTGGACACATCCAGAATCAAACACTCCCCCCTTTCCTAATGATAAATTCTGCATATAAAAAAATGAAAAATTGCATAATTTACATTCCTTGCCCCGGGGGCTGCGCGGGTATGGCATCCCCAGAGGCTTAGTTATTAGACGTTGTGACTTTTCAAATAAAATGGCTTTTGAAGGTATCTACCAGATTTAAGGAGAGAATATAAAAGGGCAAAAGGGAGAGGGGCGGCTGCCCTTTGTTCCTTTTTTCAACAAACCTCCCAATATGCCTTTAAATTTTCAATTTAACACCCTTAGCCGTTCCTTAGATATTGCTGTTGTACCCTTTCGAAAACGTTCCTGCATATAGTCTGCTTTGATTTTGTTTGGCATCCCCCACAATATTTTCTGAAAGTTTTACCTTGATATTCTTAGCCTTTTTGGAGACTCGGCATCCAAACATGATCTGAGCAACTTATATAACTTACAATACTTGCCCACAGGGTATGTGGGGGTTAATTCATTCCCGGATGTATAGTTATTTGAATTATCGACTATTTTGAACAAGATTGTCATTCCAAAATATTAATCAGATATCTTTGGAGGGAGGACAGCTAAAGAGGGAATGAAAGGGGGATTGGTTACCCTCTTGCCACTTTTCAACATCTTCCTCAGAATGCTCTGAAAGTTTAAACTTAATATCCTCAACTGCTTTTTTTTATATTGCATACATACCTTTTTGATCAAAGGGATGCGCATTGTATCTTTAGATTTGTTTTAACATGCCCCTCAACATTTCCCGAAGTTTCACCTTAATACCCTTTGCCTTTTCGAACACATCTAGACCAAGAAATTTCTCCTTTTTCCTAATTGTATATCTTTATATAAAAAAAGGCGAATTAAATTATTTACAATCCTAACCCCGGGGGTAGTGGGGCCATTGCATCCACGGAGATATAGTTACTACACCTTTTGACTTTTTTGAACCAAATCGGTTTTTCATAATTTTGATCAGTGATAAAGGAAGGAGTTTCTAAAAGAGCTAGGTGGGCTGTTTACCTTTCAATAGCTTTTCAACATCCCCCTCAACATTCCTCGAAATTTCGATTCAATACCCTAGGCCGTTCCTTAGACATTAAAGATATATCCTTCCAACAAGCAGCATGCACACAGTGAGTTACATCGTGTTCAGCATCCCTCTCCAAAGCTCTGGGGAGTTATACTATCCCCATGGGCATATTTATTTGAGCTTTTGACTATTTAGAGCAAGATGTCTATTTCAAAATTTTAATCAACTAAAAAGGTGCTGGAGGGGGCTGGCGGACCTCCAACCTCTTTTGAATATCCCCCCAACACATCATGAAAGTCAAAACTCAATACCCTTAGCAGTTCTTAAAATATTTCAAATCCTCCTTTTTGACGAAGTAGATGCACATAGTGCCTTTTGATTTGGCATAACGTACCCCTTAAGACTCTCCAAGGTTTCACCTTAATGCCCTAAGCCTTTTCGGATATACCCGGAATCAAATATTTACCCTTTTCCAAATGGCAAATAATGCATGTAAAGAAGGGGCAAATTGCATAAATATACAATACTTGCCCCCGGGGATATAGCGAATGGTATTTCTAGAGGCATAGCTATTAAACTTTCTGACTAGTTTGAACAAAATGACAATTCCAAAATTTCTATCAGTGTTGACCAGAGGGCAAGGAGGGGTTGCTAGTTACCTAAAATCTCTCTTCAACATCTCCTTAACATACCTCGAAATTTTTAACTTAATACCATCAGTTGTTCTTTAGATATTGCTGATATTCCCTTTTCACAACCAGCAAGCCCACAATGTTTTGATTGTATTTGGAATTCCTCTCAATACTTCCTTAAAGTTTCATCTTAATACCCTAAAACTTTTGGGAACTCCAGGATCAAACATGCCCTCTTTTCCAATAACAATTCTTATATGTTAACAACAGGCAGATTGCAAAAATTACAACCCTTAACCGGAGACTGGGGGGGGGGAGGTATGTTCAACCCCAGAGGCATAGTTATTTGACCTTTGAACTATTTTGAACAAAATGGATATCTTAAAATTTTGATCTGATGCATTTGAGGACAACAGGGCAGAGGGGGGGCGAGTAGTTGCTCTTGACAAATGCACCAAAACTTTCAATTTCCAATAAAGTTTATGCGACCACCCCTTCCATAAAAACTTTATATGTTAACAATAAGAAGCTTACATAGCTTACAACCCTTGCCCCAGGGACTGAGGGGGGGGGGTTAGGGATAAAAGCATAGTTATTTAGCCTTTGGACTATTTTGAACAAAGTGGCTATCTCAAAATTTTGATTTGATACATTTGGGGAAAAAAGGCATTACGGGGAGGGGGGGAGCTACCATCCCATCACTTTCGACTCTTGGCAGTAGGACTTTCGATTTCCATTCTAATGAGCCCCATCCGAAGTTTATACGACCACCCTTTCCATAAAAGCCTTATATGTTAACAATGGGCAACTAGCACAACTTATAGCCCTTGCCCTGAGGGCTAGGGAGAGGGGTTTATCAGGCCCGGAACCATAGTTATTTGAAATTTGGACTATTTTGATCAAAATGGCAATATCAAGATTTTGATCGGAAGCATTTGGGAGAGAAAGGGCGCGGGGGGGGATCGTTGCCCTCCAATCCCTTTTGACTCTCAAAAAAGAGCTAGAACTTTCGATTTAAAATCGAATAAGCCTCCCCCGAAGTTTATACGACCACCCCATCCATAAAAATCCTTACACGTTAACAATGGACAACTCGTATAAATTCAAGCCCTTACCCTGTGGGATTTGGAGGCTTGTTGGCCTCCGATCACTTTTGACTCTGAATTAATTAAAAAAAAACTTTTTTCCACAAAATACGTTTTACAAAGAAAAGTAAAGAACTCCATTAAACCAAAAATGAGTAAAAATAAAATCAAATAATCTACCAAGCGTGAAACTACCACAAATCAGCATCGATAAATAAATGAAACCCAGAACGGACAGAAATTACAATAAATAACCGAGTCAAACTCAAAACGAGCAGCAATTAACATGAGTAGGCCAAAACATAATTTGCACTTTACTGAAAAAATATAAGTGTTTTTACTTTTATAACTTTAATAAATCAAATAATAATAACATTTCGATTACTAAATATCAGTATATGTATATTAAACTGACAATGCACATTCATTTGCACATTCATTTGTGGTTTAAAGGAGTTCTTTACTTTTCTTTGAAGAACTTATTTTATGGAAAAAAGTTTTTATTAATTAATTTCTGTTCGTTTTATATTGTCATAGTCTTTTCAGGGAAAAATAAAGTAATACTTTAAATCTTTTCGTTTTTTTTAAGACTTTATAGTTTGGCCTGCTATTTGTATGCTGGGGAAAAATTTTCAAGCAATTTTGAACAACATAAACCCTTTTAAGATTCTGGACACAAATAGTAGTGTTTAATTTAGTTTCATACCTCCACTAGCTGACATGAAATAGAAAACTTGATACCATTCGAAAAAAAATCTGTTCACTTTCTTTGATAGCTTGGATATACTTACGTTATTTTGATTTGGTTAAATTTTGAGCAGAAGTAGCCCCAAAAGTTTGATCATAATACCCTCAGTCGCTCTTTGGATACTGCTGAGATGGATTATTAGGAATTAGCATTAACACAGTGCATTTTGATTTAATCTTAAGGTAACATTTAGTTTTTAAATATAAAGGGCAAATGGAAAGGTGGGCGTGAGAGGGGGACTAGTTGCCCTCCAATCACTTTCGACCATTAAAAAGGGCATTAGCCCTTTCCATTTTCAATCGAACGAGCCGTTTTAGAAGTTCCTACGACAAATCCTTCGATACGAAGAGCCCTGGTCTAAACAAACAAAAAAATAATACATTGTACCCACATGGATCTATACTATAAAAATATCAAGCCTTCCAATCAATTTCGGCTATTAAAAAGGGCACTAGCTCTTTCAATTTCCCATCGAATAAGCTCTTTGAGTTTTTACGACAACACTTTCTATAAACACCTTATATGCCCCCAGGGCATAAATTACAACTTTCAACTACGCTAAACAAAATGGCTTTCTCAAAATTCTGATTGTATGTGTTTGGGGAAATAGTGGGCGTGAGAGGGGCGTTAGTTGCTCTCTAATCACTTTCAATTTTTAAAATAGGTCCTAGCCCTTTCAATTTCTAATCGAACGAGCCCTTTAGAAGTTTCTACGACAACGCTTTCAATAGAAACCTTATATGCCCCCAGGGCATAACTTACAACCCTTGCCGTGAGGGCTGGGCGGGGGGGGGGGGGTATTGCCATCCTCAGAAACCTAATTTCCAGAACTTTTAAGTACGTTGAAGAAAATTGCTATCTCAAACTTTTGATTGGATTTGTTTGGGGAAATGGTGGGCGTGAGAGGGGGGTTAGTTGCCCTCTAATCACTTCCGACTATTAAAAAGGACACTAGCCCTTTCAATTTCCAATCGAATGAGCCCTTTTTGAAGTTTCTACGACAACGCTTTCTAAAAAAAACTTATATGCCCCAGGGCATTACTTACAACCCTTGGCCTGAGGGCTGTGAGGGGATTGTTATCCTCAAAGATTTAATTTCCGAACCTTTCAACTACGTTGAACAAAATGGTTATCTCAAAATTTGATTGGATGTGTTTGGGAAATGGTGGGCGTGAGTTACTTGCCCTCCAATCACGTTCGACTATTATAAAGGGCACTTGCGGTTTCAATTTCCAATCGAATGATTCCTTTTTGAATTTTCTACGACGGCGCTTTCAGCATAGTTCAAACGTCCATAAATTATAACTCAGGAGATGTCAGTCCCCGCCACAACCATGGGCAAGGACTCCCTAAGGAATGCCTTAGGGTGTCAAACATGACGTGGTAACGAACTTTAAGTAAGGAGCAACTCGGCTCAATAGTAACTGAAACTCTAAAAGACGGAACTTTTATATCAATAGATACATCAAAAGAATCGGCATAATATGCTGGTTCTAAATATATAAGATTCATCAAGTTTATATAATAAACTATATAATATATAATATAAGTTTATCAGATTCATCAAGGTTACCCATGAAAATCCACGAGCCTCAGAATATTTGACGGATTTTCGAAAAAGACGGAAAACACCCTCTTAAAAATAAAGAGATCTTAATCAAAATCACCTCATCAGATTCAGAGTATTGGACAACCTTATAGTAAAAGTTTCTAGCTCCTACATACAAAAATATAGAATTTTGCATTTTTTGCAAGAAGAAAGATCATGGATGCATGTTTATATCATTTTATTTATTATTTTTTTCAAAGGGGTGATTGTATCGAACTGATTATCGTAGAAGATCAGGAGAGGGTGTATTGGAATGGAAATATAAATTTCTAGTGCCCTTTTTAAGTGACCAAAAAGATTGGAGGGCAGCTAACCCCCCTCCAACGCCACTTTTTCCCAAAGTCGTCCGGTCAAAATTTTGAGATAGCCATTTTGTTCAGCATAGTTGAAAGATCAAATAGCTATGCCCTTAGGGTTTACATGATCCCCCATGGCCCATGAGGAAAGGGCTGTAAATTGTGAAATTTGCCCATTGTTTACGTATAGCATTTATTCTTGAGAATTAGACAGACATTCTTGTTTTGGGGGGTGGGGATTTTGTGCTCGGGGTGGGTTTTCATGGGGAGAATTTTCTGTGAAGAGGTAAACTTCCGGGGTGACGTTTCCAGGGGAAATTTACACTGAGGGATTTGACAAAATTCATACACGAAATTATTTTTATTTGTCTTCCTTTCTCTTTGCCAACTTAATTTTGCACGTGAGGATATTCAGTGGGATTTGTGCGAGGGGAAATTTTCAGCGGGTTTGGATTTCTGGTAAAAAATTTGCACGGAAGCTGGGATATCCGGATTGATCGGGAAAATGATTCGAATTTAAGGTCTTTTTCAAATGAAAGTATGGTAAGAATTTTATAAAGAATTTTATAAAGTATAAAGAATTTTCCAGGCTGAATAGTCCACAAGAACTTTTATGGAAGGAGGGGGGAGGGGTTCAGCGAGGAGAGAATTATCCAGATGCAACTTTACGGTGGGGGTGAATTTTACGTAGGTGAAACGTTCCAAGAAGGAGTTTCTCGTGAAGGGAGGGGATTTTTCATGAAGGGTGAGCCAGGTTTATGGCATTACTTGAAAAACGATATGAAATTCATTTAAAAAAAAACAAGTGTTTTGACTGAAAGTAAGGAGAAACATTAAATCTCAAAACGAAACAGAAGTTTTTCCTTCGATGGGGTCAGGTAATGCCAAACCGGCGTGAAACCGGCGAGTCCTTTTTCTCTTGTCGTAAATTAAGCAGAAATTCAGCCTACTTATAAAAATCTTAACGCACCTATCTTTTAGTACTTGCGAGAGTCAGGGGACAAGTGTTGTTAGTTATGCACCGGTGGCAAATAATTTTTTTACGAAAGGAGTGGTCGTGTGAACTTTAGGGAAGGCTCATTGGGTTGAAAATTGGAAATTCCAGTTCCCTTTTAAGAATCAAAAGTGATGGAACATTTTTAAGAGTCAAAAGTGATGGGGGGAAACTACCCCTCCCCATACTATAAGACAAGATATACCTGCTACTACTGCTGTCAATACTGCTACTACTACTGTTACTACTTATAATAATAATACACTAGTGCTGCTACTACTGTTCTAACTACTACTACTACTACTACTACTACTACTACTACTACTACTACTACTACTACTACTACTACTACTACTGTGATACTAGTACAATTAAGGCTACGCGTATGAAGGTAAAAAGACAGAATATTAATGGAGTGTTTGGACTAAATCAAAAAACACTATATGCATGTCAATTGTCGAAAGGGCGTATCTCAAGAATGGATTTTCGTATTAAGTTGGAACTTTCAGAGAATACTTAAAGGGGAATATCAATTGACAAAAAGATAATATATGCATGGCACTACTAACATTAATGCCATTGCTACTTTTAGTAATACTACTTCTGTTACTAAATTACTCAAACAACTACTTCAATTGCGACAACTTGTAAGGCTTAGAGTATTAAGATGAAAACGGCGTCAAAAGGATGTCAAAAGGACACATCAACAATATCAGAGGCAACGCTATAGCGTTGCCTATAGTAAAGGCCATACGGCTCCAATGTTTTATTATTTATTTATTTTTTTTTTCCCAGAGGCACTTCATATGGAAGGGGTCGTCGTAGAAACTTCAAAGGGGGCTCATTCAATTAGAAATCGAGAGTTCTATTGCCCTTTTTAACAGTCGAAAGTGATTGGAGGGCAACTAGCCCCCCCCATGACCATCATTACCTCAAACACATCGAATCAAAATTTTGAGATAGCCATTTTGTTCAGCGTAGTTGATTTCCAGATATTAAATATGTTTTTGAGGAGGACACTCTCCCACAACCCTCAGGGCAAGGGTTTTAAGTTATGCCCTGGGGGTATATAAGGTTTTTATAGAAGGCGTTCTCGTAGAAACTTCAAAAAAGGCTCATTCGATAGGAAATTCAAAGGGCTAGTGCCCTTTTTAATAGTCGAAAGTGATTGGAGCGCAACTAGCCCCCTCCCCATGCCCATCATTCCCCCAAACACATCCAATCAAAATTTTTTAGATAGCCATTTTGTTCAGCGTAGTTGATTTCCAGATAGAAAATATGTTTTTGAGGAGGACACTCCCCCAAAACCCTCAGGGCAAGGGTTTTAAGTTATACCCTGGGGGCATATAAGGTTTTTATAGAAGGCGTTGTCGTAGAAACTTCAAAAAAGACTCATTCGATTGGAAATTCAAATGGCTAGTGCCCTTTTTAATAGTCGAAAGTGATTGGAGGGCAACTAACCCCTATCTCATGCCAACTTTCCCCCCAATCACATCCAATCAAAATTTTGAGATAGCCATTTTATTAAACGTAGATTTAAGTTCTGGAAATTAGGTCTTTGAGGATGACAACTCCTCCACAGCCCTCAGGGCAAGGGTTGGAAGTTATACCCTGGGGGCATATAAGGTTTTGTATAGACAACGTTGTCTTAGAAACTTCAGAAAGGGCTCATTCGATTGGAAATTTAAATGGCTAGTTCCCTTTTCAATAGTCGAAAGTGATTCTAATGCAACTGACACCCCTTCGACGCCCACCATTTCCCCAAACACATCCAATCAAAATTTTGTTATAGCCATTTTGTTCAACGTAGTTGAAAGTTCAGGAAATTATATGTTTGAGCAGAACACTCCTCCCACAGTCTTCAGGGGCAAGGGTTATAAGTTATGCCCTGGGGGCATATATGGTTCTTATGAAAGGAAAGCTCGTATAAACTTCAGAGAGGGCTCATTTGATTGAAAGTTGAAAGTTCTAGTTCTCTTTTTAAGCGTCAAAAGATATTGGAGGGTAACCAGTCCCCTCCCCAAACCCTTTTTTCCCTAATGCATCCAATAAAATTTTAAGATAGCAATTTTGTGAAAAATAGTTCAAATATCATATAAAAAAAAACCGGTGTTGATACAACCCCCCAGGGCTCGGGGGCAGGCGTTGTAAGTTATGCCCTGGGGGCATATATGGGTTTTATGGAAGGGATGCTCGTATTAACTTCAAAGAGGGCTCATTTGATTGGAAATTGAACGTTCTACTTCACTTTTTAAGAGTCAAAAGAGATTGGAGGGTACCTAGCCCCTCCCCTCCACGCCCTTTTTTTCCTCAAACCCATCCAACAAGAACATTGAGATAGTTTTTTTTTTAATAGTTCAAAGACCATATAACGAAAACTCCGGGGTCGATGCAGCCCCCCAGGGCCCGAGGGCAGGTGTTGTAAGTTATGCCCTGGGGGAATATATGGTTATATTATGTAAGTTATGCCCCTGATATCCTCCCATTTGCGCTGCAACTGGGAGGATAGGTCTGTCCAACCCCCTAATATTCTCGCATTTGTAGCGCAAATGGGAGGATAGCTCTTTATACTGCTTGTGAATGGTTATCTCTTGTGTAAAGTTATTTTAGTTTTTTAGATTAATTTTCTTATATTACTAAGTCTTAAACAATAGAAAATTAAAGACCATAAGGGCAATAAGGTTTCGATGTTTTATTGTTTTTTAGTTGTGCACTAAGATTAGTGAAAACAGGGCCACCAACGGGAAGGTTGTGCACAGCCAGCCCCGTCCGCCCACCCCTTAGCATTAATCCGACCCCTTCCTCCCATTTGTAGCGTAAATGGGAGGATAGATCTATAAACTGCAACGATTATATATAATTCTCTATAGATACTAAAAGAATTTTTTCTGTTTGTAGATTTTGCTTTCATATAAAAGGATTTCCCCATTGCCCAAAGGCAATAAAGTTTCGATTTTTTATTGTTTTTTTTAGTAATGCAATAAGATTAGTGAAAACAGGACCACCAACTGGAAGGTTTTGCACAGCCAGTCCCCAGTGGGACTGGTTGTCCCAGCACAACCAGTGGGAGTTTGCACTCCCATTTGTAGCGGAAATGGGAGGATAGCTCTATATACTGCTTGTTAATGGTTATCGCTTTTGTAAAGTTATTCTAGTTTTTTTTTAATTAATTTTTTTTCTGTTACTAAGTTTTAGACAATAGAAAACCAAAGGTCATAAAGACCATAAGGCTCTAATGTTTTATTGGGTCTTTTTGTAAAAACTCCTCATTTTGCTGTGCACAGCCAGTCCCGCCCGCCCACCCCTTAGCATTAATCCCGACCCCCTAATATCCTCCCAGTTGAAGCGCAATTCCAATTAGAAACAGTCCTGATCTCTCTGTGTCAGTAAGTGATACAGAATCTAAAACCTACTGCGTCATTGGCGCTTTGCTGAAAACTGTATGAGTCTTGAACAGTCTTGGAAAGTATAAATAAAATCAAATTAAATATTAGATATATAATGATATTGATTGTTGAAAGATCCATTAGTTCAAGATTTTGTTTTCACTGTTATTTTTATTTTCATTTTCAATGCTGTAAGAATTGGAAAAGAATAAATTTGTAATATACGAGTAATTTGTTTTCAGTGAAGCGCCAATAACGCAGCGGGCTTTAGGTTTTTACAGTTAAAGGGGGCAGTATCCAAATTTTGTTTTTAGTGAAACTATATCTGTCTTGAACAATCTTGGAAAGAACTAATAAATTAAACTGAATATTTGATGTATAATGATATTGATTGCTGAAAGCTCATCAGTTCAAAATTTGACTGTAATTTTAATATTTATTTTCAATACTAAGTACAAAAGAAAACTTTTGTAATATAATTCGTTTTCAGTAAAGCGCCAATGACGCAGTAAGTTTTAGGTTTCTGCAGTGAGGCGATACCCAAACACTCGTTTGTGGTTATTTTTATTCGATTTAAGCTTGATTTGCATATTCAATTTAAGTTTCACTTGTTTTAAGATTTATTTATTCATTTACATTAAAATCTTTTGTATGTTTGTTCGCATTGATTGTTTATTTAATTTCTGTTCGTTTTGAGTTTCATTTATACTTCAATAGCAAAATGTTTTTTTTTTCGTTTTAAGCTTGATTTTCATATTCAATCTAAGCATTACTCGCTTTAAGATCTATTTATTCATTTATATTATTACTTGTTGTATGTTTTTTGCTATGATTGTTTATTTAATTTATGTTCGTTTTTGGGTTTCATTTATTCTTTAATAGTAATTTCTGGTCGTTTTGAGTTTGAATTATTTGTATCTGCTGAGCTTAAGTTTAAAATGGCCTTTACTATTCTTTGAAAAACTTATTTTTCGGAAAGTTTTTTTTAATTAATGTTTGGAAAAGATTGCCGCGTCAAGGTGAAACTTTCGGGGCATCATGGAAGGGATGTTCAACTGACCAAAAGGCAAGATGTACATGCTACTACCATTATTAATACTGCTGCTACTACTGTTACTACTACTACTACTACTACTACTAATATAACACTAACACTGCAACTACTTCTCCTACTACCACCGCAGCAACTGTGACACTAGTACTATTAAGGCTAAGTCTTTGAAGGTAAAATTTTAAACAATATTGTCGGCAAATTCGAACTAACAAAAGATACTTTGAGCATGTGATTGTCAAAAGAGCGTATCTTAAGAATTGATTTATGTATTAAGTTTGAACTCTCAAAGATGACTTAAAGTGGAAGATCAACTGACAAAAAGGCAGTATGTGCACGCTACTTCTGTTACTACTACCACTGCTACATTTACTAGTTATTCTACTAGTATTACTATCGCTCGAAATACTATTTCTAATGCAACTACGGCTAACCACATTAAGATAAAAATTTCAATAAGTATACGAATAAACAGGTTATCAAAAGGACACATTGACAATGCCTTAGCAATGGCTAATTGTATTAGTTTGAGTACTAATACTACTATTGTGACAACTATCACAACTATGCCTAAGGTCATGAAGGGGAAATGTTCAGGGAATTTTTATGAGGGGAGGTTAACTGAATCGCAACACGCCATCCGTATGCAGGTTGTCAAAAGGGCATATCCGCAATAACTTGCGAACAGTTTTGTGTGTGAAATTAAAACTTACAAGGCTAGTTGGGGGGGGGGGATGTTCAACTAACCAAAAGACAGTATTTGCATCGCAATACTACCGCTTCAGCTTCTACAACTACTACTACTGCCACTATTATTATTACTGCTACTACTATTACTGCTACTAAAGCTAAGACTACTACTATTAATTCTACTGCTTCTACTACTACTGCTGTAACTACTGGTGCTACTACTACTGCAACTGAATCTATGGGTATTAAGGCGAAAATTTTTGGAAATATTGAAACTGTATTGAATTAGATCGAAACACACTATGCCCACACAAGTTGTCAAGAGGACGTATCAGCAATGCTTCAGGAACGGTTGACGGTATTAAGTTGAAAATTTCATCGCGTGTTGAAGGGGATGTCGAAGAAAACCATAGGTTTTCTTACTAATGCTACTACTGCTAATACCACTATTGCTACTACACAAACTAAGGGTATTAAGGTGAAGCTTTCAAGGAATATTTAGGTGGATGTTGAACTAAATCGAAATGAACTATACTACTAGCTACTAACAACTCACCGCAGCACCAAGCCGCCTGAGGCCAACACAGCTACGCACGATATACCTCCACCCCAATCTATTCAAAGCCTCCCTTTTTACACCCGCTCACCAAGTTCCCATTTCCTTTAAATCTTTCTTTATGACGTCCTCCCACCCCAGACGGGGACGACCTGCTTTCCGTGTAGCCCTAGATGGTTGGCCGAAAAGAACAATCTTCGGCAATCTGTCATCCTTCATCCGCACAACGTGCCCTAACTACCTCAACCTTTCTTTCATTATAGCCCTAGAGAGCGGTATTGAACCACATTTTTCGTATAGCCTATTGTTTGAAATACGGTCAGTCAGCCGGGTACCCAGAACAATCCTTAAGCAATTTCTCTGGAAAACATCTAGCAAATCTTCATCCGCTTTTCGGAGCGTCCATGCTTCAGAGCCATATTTGACCACTGTCATCACTGTAGCTTCTAATATTCTAATCTTGGTTAGCAGACTTATTTTCCTATTCTTCCAGACTTTTTTTAACTGTAAAAAAACACCCTGAGCCTTGGCTATTCTATTTTTAACATCTTCACTGCTCCCACCATCTTTACTAATAATACTACCAAGATAAGTGAAGCTTCCCACCTGATCAATCTTTTCATTACCCAACGTCACCTTTTCATCTTCACTTATTCCTAGCCTTAGTGACTTAGTCTTCCTAACATTAATCTTCAAACCAATTCTAGCACCCTCAACTCGCAAAACCTCTAAAACTTCATTCATTTTGCTCACACTGTCATCTAGGATGCTTAAATCATCAGCATAATCCAAGTCCAGGAGACTTTTTCCTCCCCATTTGATTCCGTGGTCTCCCATTGCCTTTCCTGTGCTCCTTAAAACAAAGTCCATCAAAATAATCCATATAAAGGGGGATAGAACACAGCCCTGCTTAACTCCTGATTTAATACAAAACCAGCTGCTAACCTCATTTCCTACCTTAACCTCAGCAGTGTTATTCTCGTACATAGCACTAATCACTTTAATGTATTTGTCTGGTATACCATACAAGGATAAAACCTTTACTAAAGCTCTTCTATCAACAGAATCGAACGCTTGCTCGTAATATATAAAACTGAGGACCAAAGGTGTTTGAAAACTCAGGCCCTTCTCAATTATTAGCCTAAGAGTGAAAATTTGGTCGACACATCCTCTACCTTTTCTAAAACCGCACTGTTCTTCTCTTAAAACTTTGTCTACGGCATCTCTCAGTCTAAAAAGTATCATATTACTAAGAAATTTTCTATCAACGGAGACCAGACTAATGCCTCGATAATTACCACACTCACTTTTATCACCTTTCTTATAAAGTGGCTTAATTAAGGTTTTCCTAAAATCGTTAGGTACTTCCCCTTTTTCAAAAATCATATTCATAATCTTCAATAACTTATTTCTAACCTCAGAGCCACCATATTTAAGAAACTCATTTACCACCCTATCAGCACCTGGAGCCTTATTATTCTTTAATCATTTTAATGCTGTTGCTAATTCCTCCTCACAAAACAAATCTTCCTTCACATCCAAAGTATCACAAACTTTTTCATTTTCCTCTATATTTTTTCCTGCAACTCTATCTCGGTTAAGCAAGTTCTCAAAATGTTCGGCCCATCTATCTTTAGTTTTTTCCTTATCGCTAATTGCGACCCCATTCCTATCTTTAACTGGGACAAGTCCGGATTGACTACTCCCTCTCAATTTGTTAACGTGCCAGTACAATATTTTACTATTATGCCGTCTAGCTGCATCTTCCAGATCCTCGGCAATTTTATCCATGGCCTACACTTCACACCTCCTTACTTCATATTTTAATGCTTTCTCCACTCTCTTTACATTTCTTTTGTTTTCATACGACCTATCACTCAGATAATTCTTGTACAAGTCCTTTCTCCTTTCTATTAAACATAAAGTTTTTTCACTAATATTCTTAGCTGCAGTTCTAGCTTTCTTCCCTAATACACCTTCAGCAACTTCAAAAATTATTTTTCTAAAATTATTCCAACCATCTTCCACATTATGAAATTTTAAACTCTCAAGTTTAGTATTCAACTGTTCCTGGAAAGTTTCTCTCAAATTCTCATCCTGGAGTCTACCAACATCATAACTTCCCGGGAGGTGGTTACCCTTCCGATATTTCAGCTTTAAATTAACCCTTGACACTACTAGATGGTGATCTTTACTTTTAACATCAATAACAGCACTCCTATATACCCTAGTATCTTGTATTGATCCTGCCAGTCTTCGGTTTACTATAACATAATCAATAAGGTTTGCTGTCTTACCATCACGTGAATACCATGTTAACTTATGAGCCA
>CM051271.1:53030195-53073091 GCA_027921565.1 Artemia sinica
GGCATCTGACTCTGGTCATCTGGTCAGTTATTACTTTAAGCACATAAGCCTGACGTTGACCGGTCGATTATACACAGGAGACTTTCTGTCCGAATTACAGTACCTTCTATTAGTGGGCTGATTATCCTGTGAAAATAAGTACCAATGAGGAAGGAGATCCGACAGTATGCTATCCCTTGACCACCGTTGTGTAATAACAACGTCCTTGAGAGCCAGAAATAAGTAAAAATGAGACTTTGCCTTTCTTAAATCGAAGAAAATTGTGACGTACTTAGCACAGCGTATAAAAAAGATCGATCTTACATTTATTCCTAGCATATTTGAAGTTGTTGAGTTTTGTAGAAAAGAAGTGATCTTAATGGATCGATTTGTTAAGTTTGTTAATCAAGAAGTTCTATTGTCGGATTCTATTGTTTATTTTTACGCATGCCGTAGAGATACGTCATTTTGGTGAAAAAGCAAGAAAACGGTACGGGGCTCTGTCATCAGCAAAAAAGAAATATAAGCGACAGATTCGGGCCTGGCTGTTCAATGCTTTGGTTATACCACATTTTTTAGCTATGTCTCCATTTTGGAAGATTTTTTTTGGCAAATGAGGGAAGAAAGCTGCGTTAAGGTTTTTATAAGTAGGCCAAATTTCTGGCTAATTTACGACCGGGGAAAAAGAATATATAAATGTTTTTACTTTCATAATTTTAATAAATCAAATGATATTACAATTTGATTACTAAATATCAGTATATGCATATTAAACTGACAATACACATTCATTTGTATTTTTTCAGTACAGTGCAAATTTTTTTCTGGCCTTGGGAAGGCATAGGGGTTTTGCGCCCAACTTATGTTAATTTCTGCTAGTTTTGAGTTTGACTCGGTTAATTATTGTAAGTTCTGTTCGTTTTGGGTTTCATTTATTTACCGATGCTGATTTGTGGTAGTTTCGCGCTTGTTAGATTATTTAATTTTATTTTTGCTAATTTTTTGTTTAATGGAGTTCTTTACATTTCTTTGAAAAACTTATTTTGTCGAAAAAGTTTTTTAAATTAATTTCCGTTTCTTTATATTCACATAGTCTTTTCAGAGAAAAAGATAATAAACTTTGAATCTTTTCGTTTTTTAAGACTTTATAGTTTGGCCTGCAAAATTTTGATTGGATGTGTTTTGGAAAATGGTGGGCGTGAGAGGGGCGTTGGTCACTATCCAATCACTTTCAATTATTAAAAAAGGCACTAGTCCTTTCAATTTCCAATTGAATGAGCCCTTTTGAAGTTTCTATAACAAAGTTTTCAATAAAAACTTTATATGCCCCAGGGCATAACTTACAACCCTTGCCCTGAGGGCTGTGGGGGGAGGGGTTGTCATCCTTAAAGACCTAATTTCCAAAACTTTCAACCACGTTGAGTAAAATGGCTATCTAAAAATTTGGATTGGGTGTATTTGGGGAAAAGGTGGGCGTGAGAGGGGGGTTAGGTGCCCTCAAGTAGAAAGGCCTTATTGAGTCCCACGCGACACCCCTGCTGCCACCTACAACTTTTTTACATAATTTATTTATGTTTTTATGGTTCGTTGTCAGTGAGAATGAAAAAACAGGATTTTCTCACTTTTATGGATGTTTTTTTGGACGGTTATGTGTGTTGGTCAATTTATTTGATGTTTTTCATGGATGTCAACATCAATTTATGTCTGTTTTATGGTTTTGTCAGTGAGAATGAAAAAACATGATTTTTCTCACTTTGATGGATGTTTTCTGGATTATTGAGTCTAACGGGAACAGGGTCAATGACAGTTCGTTCAAGATCAATTGATTTGTTGTTATTGTTTTGGGCAAGTGCACGCTCGGGGCGAATGTTAATATCCAGGAATAGGAAAACAGGATCACGTGTTTCTAACAGATGATGTCATGATTGATTGATTTGTCACGAAAGGGGAATTAATTTGTTGTTTCTAAGGGGAATTATTGATTCACGAAAGGGGAATTAATTTATTGTTTCCAATGAGAATTGTCTCCGGGACGAAGTTTATTAATATCTTTGGAGTTCGACCAGAATTGTTTCCGGGGCAAAGTTTATTAATATCTGACAGGTGATGGCAAGGTTAATTGTAACTCCGGCGAATGTTTTGATCTTAGAGATGAAGAGTTTAACGCGGGAAAAGGTTTCTTAGTAATTTCAAATGTGACAGCGCAGGGATGCCAAAAACAAAGGGAACACGATGAAATTACGTTTAGAGATTATTTGGGCGAAACTGTTTTAGACATTTTAGGGAATTATTTCGGCGAAACAGTTAGAGACATTTTAAAAGATGATTTTAGAAGATGTTTTAGAAGAGGATTTGAGGGTGAAACTCTGTGGTCGTTATAATACACAAGTTCCATTTAAATAGTGTCGTGAGGTCCTCTACCCCAACCCCAAAGGGCCCCGATCCCCCTACCCCGACCCAAAGGGCTTCGATCCCCCTACCCCAACCCCGAAGGAAGCCCCGTCCCAAGGGCCCCGGCTCCAAGGACCACCGGCCCCCAGACCCCCAAGGCCCTCCCCGGGCCCCCAAAGAGGCCCCTCCATATTTTTTAATACTTTTTTAAGGCTTTATTATATCATTTCAGAGCAAGTTCCTTTCTTAATGTCCCTCCTAAACCCATTTTTACAAGTTGAAGCATCCTTCCTTTTCACCCACAACTTTACTTTACAGCTTTTTGGATACCTCAACACCATGAAATACCTTTCAAAAGGCATTTCAGAGCAAGTTCCTTTCTTAATGTCCCTTCTAAACCCATTTTACATATTGAAGTACCCATCCTTTTCACCCACAACTTTACTTTACAGCTTTTTGGATACCTCAACACCATGAAATACCTTTCAAAAGGCATTTCAGAGCAAGTTCCTTTCTTAATGTCCCTTCTAAACCCATTTTACAAGTTGAAGTACCCATCCTTTTCACCCACAACTTTACTTTACAGCTTTTTGGATACCTCAACACCAAGAAATACTTTTCAAAAGGCAATTTCAGAGCAAGTTCCTTTCTTAATGTCCCTTCTAAACCCATTTTCCAACTTGAAGTACCCATCCTTTTCACCACAACTTTACTTTACGACGTTTTGCATACCCAAAACATCATGCAATACTTTTCAAAAGACATTTCAGAGCAAGTTCCTTTCTTAATGTCCCTTCTAAACCTATTTTCCAACTTGAAGTACACATTCTTTTCACCCAAAACTTTACTTTACAGCTTTTTGGATACCTCAACACCAAGAAATACTTTTCAAAAGAAATTTCAGAGCAAGCTCCTTTCTTAATGTCCCTCCTAAACCCATTTTACAAGTTGAAGCATCCATCCTTTTCATCCACAACTTTACTTTACAGCTTTTTGGATACCACAACACAAAGCAATACTTTTCAAAAGGCATTTCAGAACAAGTTTTTCATTTAATGTCCCTCCTAAACCAATTTTACAACTTGAAGTACTCATCCTTTTCAGCCATAACTTTACTTTACAACTTTTTGCATACTCAAACATCAAGCAATACTTTTCAAAGGTTTTATTATATTTTTCAGAACACGTCCTTTATGTAATGCCCCTTCTAAACCAATTTTACAACTTGAAGTACTCATCCTTTTCACCACAACTTTACTTTACGAATTTTTGAATACCACAACATCAAGCAATACTTTTCAAAAGGCTTTATTATATTTTTTAAAACAAGTTCTTTATGTAATGCCCCTTCTAAGCCAATTTTACAATTTGAAGTACTCATCCTTTTCACCACAACTTTACTTTATGACTTTTTGCATACTCAAAACATCAAGCAATACATTTCAAAAGCTTTATTATATTTTTCAGAACACGTTCTCTATGTAATGCCCCTTCTAAACCAATTTTACAACTTGAAGTACTCATCCTTTTCAGCCACAACTTTACTTTACGAATTTTTGCATACTCAAAACATCAAGCAATACTTTTCAAAAGGCATTTCAGAACAAGTTCTTCACTTAATGCCCCTTCTAAACCAATTTTACAATTTGAAGTACTCATCCCTTTCACCACAACTTTACTTTACGAATTTTTGAATACCACAACATCAAGCAATACTTTTCAAAAGGCATTTCAGAACAAGTTCTTCATTTAATTCCCACCTAAACCAATTTTACAATTTGAAGTACTCATCCTTTTCACCACAACTTTACTTTACGACTTTTTGAATACTCACAATATCAATCAATACATTTCAAAGGCTTTATTATATTTTTCAGAACACGTTCTTTATGTAATGCCCCTTCTAAACAAATTTTACAAGTTGAAGTACTCATCCTTTTCACCACAACTTTACTTTACGACTTTTTGCATACCAAAACATCAAGCAATACTTTTCAAAAGGCATTTCAGAACAAGTTCTTCATTTAATGTCCCTCCTAAACCAATTTTACAACTTGAAGTACTCATCCTTTTCACCCACAACTTTACTTTATGGCTTTTCGAATATCCCATCACCAAGCAATACTTTCAAATGGCTTTTTTATTAAATGTTTACTGAACACACACAAATTTCTCTTAGAAATAATATTTTTCGACAGTGATAACGCTTTTTCTGTTCGAACTAGCAAGTTTTCTACCAAAGATACCAAATTTATTCTTAGAAGTAACATTTTTTGATTGTGATAACAACTTTTCTGTCAGAAGTAGCAAGTTTTGCTTAACACTAACAAACATTCTCAACAAAGTAACGACATATTACCTTAATACTAACATACTTTTACTGAACACACTCACAAAGTTCTCTTAGAAATAATATTTTTCGACAGTGATAACGCTTTTTCTGGTCGAACTAAAAAGTTTTCTACCAAAGATACCAAATTTTTTCTTAGAAGTAACATTTTTTTATTGTGATAACAACTTTTCCGTCAGAAGTAGCAAGTTTTGCTTAACACTAACAAACATTCTCATCAAAGTAACGACATTTTACCTTAATACTAACATACTTTTACTGAACACACACAGAAATTTCTCTTAGAAATAATATTTTTCGTCAGTGATAACACTTTTTTCTGTTCGAACTAGCAAGTTTTCTACCAAAGATACCAAATTTTTTCTTAGAAGTAACATTTTTTGATTGTGATAACAACTTTTCTGTCAGAAGTAGCAAGTTTTGCTTAACACTAACAAACATTCTCATCAAAGTAACCATATTTTACTTTAATACTAACATACTTTTACTGAACACACACAAATTTCTCTTGGAAATAATATTTTTCGTCAGTGATAACACTTTTTCTGTTCGAACTAGCAAGTTTTCTGTCAAAGATACCAAATTTTTTCATAGAAGTAACATTTTTTGATTGTGATAACAACTTTTCTGTCAGAAGTAGCAAGTTTTGCTTAACACTAACAAACATTCTCATCAAAGTATCGATATTTTACTTTAATACTAACATACTTTTACTGAACACACACAAATTTCTCTTAGAAATAATATTTTTCGTCAGTGATAACACTTTTTCTGTTCGAACTAGCAAGTTTTCTGTCAAATATACCAAACTTTTTCGTAGAAGTAACATTTTTTGATTGTGATAACAACTTTTCTGTCAGAAGTAGCAAGTTTTGCTTAACACTAACAAACCTTCTCATTAAAGTAACGATATTTTACCTTAATACTAACATACTTTTACTGAACACACACAAATTTCTCTTAGAAATAATATTTTTCGTCAGTGATAACACTTTTTCTGTTCGAACTAGCAAGTTTTCTGTCAAAGATACCAAATTTTTTCGTAGAAGTAACATTTTTGATTGTGATAACAACTTTTATGTCAGAAGTAGCAAGTTTGCTTAACACTAACAAACCTTCTCATTAAAGTAACGACATTTTACCTTAATACTAACATACTTTTACTGAACACACACAAATTTCTCTTAGAAATAATATTTTTCATCAGTGATAACACTTTTTCTGTTCGAACTAGCAGGTTTTCTATCAAAGATACCAAATTTTTTCGTAGAAGTAACTTTTTTGATTGTGATAACAACTTTTCTGTCAGAAGTAGCAAGTTTTGCTTAACACTAACAAATCTTCTCATCAAAGTAATGATATTTTACCTTAATACTAACATAATTTTACTGAACACACACAAAGTTCTCTTAGAAATAATATTTTTCGTCAGTGATAACACTTTTTCTGTTCGAACTATTAAGTTTTCTACCAAAGATACCAAATTTTATCGTAGAAGTAACATTTTTTGATTGTGATAACAACTTTTCTGTCAGAAGTAGCAAGTTTTGCTTAACACTAACAAACATTCTCATCAAAGTAATGATATTTTACCTTAATACTAACATACTTTTATTGAACACACAGAAATTTCTCTTAGAAATAATATTTTTCATCAATGATAACACTTTTTCTGTTTGAACTAGTAAGTTTTCTACCAAAGATACCAAATTTTTTCTTAGAAGTAACATTTTTTGATTGTAATAACAACTTTTCTGTCAGAAGTAGCAAGTTTTGCTTAACACTAACAAACATTCTCATCAAAGTAATGATATTTTACCTTAATACTAACATACTTTTACTGAACAAACACAAATTTCTCTTAGAAATAATATTTTTCATTAGTGATAACACTTTTTCTATTCGAACTAGCAAGTTTTCTACCAAAGATACCAAATTTTTTCTTAGAAGTAAATTTTTTTATTGTGATAACAACTTTTCTGTCAGAAGTAGCAAGTTTTGCTTAACACTAACAAACCTTCTCATCAAAGTAACGACATTCTACCTTAATAATAACATACTTTTACTGAACACACACAAATTTCTCTTAGAAATAATATTTTTCGTCAGTGATAACACCTTTTCTGTTCGAACTAGCAAATTTTCTACAAAAGATAACAAATTTTTTCGTAGAAGTAACATTTTTTGATGATGATAACAACTTTTCTGTCAGAAGTAGCAAGTTTTGCTTAACACTAACAAACCTTATCATTAAAGTAACGACATTTTACCTTAATACTAACATACTTTTACTGAACACACACAAATTTCTCTTAGAAATAATATTTTTCATCAGTGATAACACTTTTTCTGTTCGAACTAGCAAGTTTTCTACCAAAGATACCAAATTTTTTATTTGAAGTAACATTTTTTTATTGTAATAACAACTTTTCTGTCAGAAGTAGCAAGTTTTGCTTAACACTAACAAACATTCTCATCAAAGTAACGATATTTTACTTTAATACTAACATACTTTTACTGAAAACACACACATTTCTCTTAGAAATAATATTTTTCATCAATGATAACACTTTTTCTCTTGGAACTAGCAAGTTTTCTACCAAAGATACCAAATTTTTTCATAGAAGTAACATTTTTTGATTGTAATAACAACTTTTCTGTTAGAAGTAGCAAGTTTTGCTTAACACTAACAAACATTCTCATCAAAGTAATAATATTTTACTTTAATACTAACATACTTTTACTGAACACACACAAATTTCTCTTAGAAATAATATTTTTCGTCAGTGATAACACTTTTTCTGGTCGAACTAGCAAGTTTTCTACCAAAGATGCCAAATTTTTCTTAGAAGTAACATTTTTTGATTGTGATAACAACTTTTCTGTCAGAAGTAGCAAGTTTTGCTTAACACTAACAAACATTCTCATCAAAGTAATGATATTTTACCTTAATACTAACTTACTTTTACTGAACACACACAAATTTCTCTTAGAAATAATATTTTTCGTCAGTGATAACACTTTTTCTGTTCGAACTAGCAAATTTTCTACCAAAGATACTAAATTTTTTCGTAGAAGTAACATTTTTTTATTGTGATAACAACATTTCTGTCAGAATTAGCAAGTTTTGCTTAACACTAACAAACCTTCTCATCAAAGTAACGACATTTTACCTTAATACTAACATACGTTTACTGAACACGCACACAAAGTTCTCTTAGAAATAATATTTTTCGTTTCTATGTCTGAATCTATTTGCTTACATGTCTGGGTTGGTGTTTGGTTAGGTTAGATTAGGTTAGCTAAGTTAGGTTAGCTAAGTTAGGTTAGGTTAGCCTACGTACGCGCGCGTACGTAGGCTAACCTAACCTAACCTAACTTAACTTAACCTAACTTGATCTAGCCTAACCTAACCATACTCGCCGGAAAATCCCCCCTTGTCGACTTTGTACCATGCTTTAGTTAGGTTAGGTTAGCTTATCATGAGCGCTCATGATAAGTTAACCTAACCTAACCTAACTTAAACATGGAGAAATGTTTACTAGCTAACCTAACCTAACTTAGCTAACCTAATCTAACCTAACCAAACACCAACCCAGACATGTAAGCAAATAGATTCAGACATAGAAACGAAAAATATTATTTCTAAGAGAACTTTGTGTGTGTGTTCAGTAAAAGTATGTTAGTATTAAGGTAAAATGTCGTTACTTTGATGAGAAGGTTTGTTAGTGTTAAGCAAAACTTGCTACTTCTGACAGAAATGTTGTTATCACAATAAAAAATGTTACTTCTACGAAAAAATTTGGTATCTTTGGTAGAAAACTTGCTAGTTCGAACAGAAAAAGTGTTATCACTGACGAAAAATATTATTTCTAAGAGAAATTTGTGTGTGTTCAGTAAAAGTATGTTAGTATTAAGGCAAAATATCATTACTTTGATGAGAATGTTTGTTAGTGTTAAGCAAAACTTGCTACTTCTGACAGAAAAGTTGTTATCACAATCAAAAAATGTTACTTCTAAGAAAAAATTTGGTATCTTTGGTAGAAAACTTGCTAGTTCGACCAGAAAAAGTGTTATCACTGACGAAAAATATTATTTCTAAGAGAAATTTGTGTGTTTTCAGTAAAGTATGTTAGTATTAAAGTAAAATATCGTTACTTTGATGAGAATGTTTGTTAGTGTTAAGCAAAACTTGCTACTTCTGACAGAAGAGTTGTTATCGCAATAAAAAATGTTACTTCTATGAAAAAATTTGGTATCTTTGGTAGAAAACTTCATAGTTCGAACAGAAAAAGTGTTATCATTGATAAAAAATATTATTTCTAAGAGAAATTTGTGTGTGTTCAGTAAAAGTATGTTAGTATTAAGGTAAAATATCATTACTTTGATGAGAAGGTTTGTTAGTGTTAAGCAAAACTTGCTACTTCTGACAGAAAAGTTGTTATCACAATCAATAAATGTTACTTCTAAGAAAAATTTGGTATCTTTGGTAGAAAACTTGCTAGTTCGACCAGAAAAAGTGTTATCACTGACGAAAAATATTATTTCTAAGAGAAATTTGTGTGTTTTCAGTAAAAGTATGTTAGTATTAAAGTAAAATATCATTACTTTGATGAGAATGTTTGTTAGTGTTAAGCAAAACTTGCTACTTCTTACAGAAAAGTTGTTATCACAATAAAAAAATGTTACTTCTATGAAAAAATTTGGTATCTTTGGTAGAAAACTTGCTAGTTCGAACAGAAAAAGTGTTATCATTGATAAAAAATATTATTTCTAAGAGAAATTTGTGTGTGTTCAGTAAAAGTATGTTAGTATTAAAGTAAAATATCGTTACTTTGATGAAAATGTTTGTTAGTGTTAAGCAAAACTTGCTACTTCTGACAGAAAAGTTGTTATTACAATCAAAAAATGTTACTTCTAAGAAAAAATTTGTATCTTTGGTAGAAAACTTGCTAGTTCGAACAGAAAAAGTGTTATCACTGACGAAAAATATTATTTCTAAGAGAAATTTGTGTGTGTGTTCAGTAAAAGTATGTTAGTATTAAGGTAAAATATCATTACTTTGATGAGAAGGTTTGTTAGTGTTAAGCAAAACTTGCTACTTCTGACAGAAAAGTTGTTATCACAATCAAAAAATGTTACTTCTAAGAAAAAATTTGGTATCTTTGGTAGAAAACTTGCTAGTTCGAATAGAAAAAGTGTTATCACTGATGAAAAATATTATTTCTAAGAGAAATTTGTGTGTGGTCAGTAAAAGTATGTTAGTATTAAGGTAAAATGTCGTTACTTTAATGAGAAGGTTTGTTAGTGTTAAGCAAAACTTGCTACTTCTGACAGAAAAGTTGTTATCACAATCAAAAAATGTTACTTCTAAGAAAAAATTTGGTATCTTTGGTAGAAAACTTGCTAGTTCTAATAGAAAAAGTGTTATCACTGATGAAAAATATTATTTCTAAGAGAAATTTGTGTGTGTTCAGTAAAAGTATGTTAGTATTAACGTAAAATGTCGTTACTTTAATGAGAAGGTTTGTTAGTGTTAAGCAAAACTTGCTACTTCTGACAGAAAAGTTGTTATCATCATAAAAAAATGTTACTTCTACGAACAAATTTGGTATCTTTGGTAGAAAATTTGCTAGTTCGAACAGAAAAAGTGTTATCACTGACGAAAAATATTACTTCTAAGAGAAATTTGTGTGTGTTCAGTAAAAGTATGTTAGTATTAAGGTAAAATATCATTACTTTGATGAGAATGTTTGTTAGTGTTAAGCAAAACTTGCTACTTCTGACAGAAAAGTTGTTATCACAATCAAAAAATGTTACTTCTAAGAAAAAATTTGGTATCTTTGGTAGAAAACTTGCTAGTTCGACCAGAAAAAGTGTTATCACTGACGAAAAATATTATTTCTAAGAGAAATTTGTGTGTTTTCAGTAAACGTATGTTAGTATTAAAGTAAAATATCATTACTTTGATGAGAATGTTTGTTAGTGTTAAGCAAAACTTGCTACTTCTGACAGAAAAGTTGTTATTACAATCAAAAAATGTTACTTCTAAGAAAAAATTTGTATCTTTGGTAGAAAACTTGCTAGTTCGAATAGAAAAAGTGTTATCACTGACGAAAAATATTATTTCTAAGAGAAATTTGTGTGTGTTCAGTAAAAGTATGTTAGTATTAAGGTAAAATGTCGTTACTTTAATGAGAAGGTTTGTTAGTGTTAAGCAAAACTTGCTACTTCTGACAGAAAAGTTGTTATCACAATCAAAAAATGTTACTTCTAAGAAAAAATTTGGTATCTTTGGTAGAAAACTTGCTAGTTCGAATAGAAAAAGTGTTATCACTGATGAAAAATATTATTTCTAAGAGAAATTTGTGTGTGTTCAGTAAAAGTATGTTAGTATTAAGGTAAAATATCGTTACTTTAATGAGAAGGTTTGTTAGTGTTAAGCAAAACTTGCTACTTCTGACAGAAAAGTTGTTATCATCATCAAAAAATGTTACTTCTACGAAAAAATTTGGTATCTTTGGTAGAAAATTTGCTAGTTCGAACAGAAAAAGTGTTATCACTGACGAAAAATATTATTTCTAAGAGAAATTTGTGTGTGTTCAGTAAAAGTATGTTAGTATTAAGGTAAAATATCATTACTTTGATGAGAATGTTTGTTAGTGTTAAGCAAAACTTGCTACTTCTGACAGAAAAGTTGTTATCACAATCAAAAAATGTTACTTCTAAGAAAAAATTTGGTATCTTTGGTAGAAAACTTGCTAGTTCGACCAGAAAAAGTGTTATCACTGACGAAAAATATTATTTCTAAGAGAAATTTGTGTGTTTTCAGTAAAAGTATGTTAGTATTAAGGTAAAATGTCGTTACTTTAATGAGAAGGTTTGTTAGTGTTAAGCAAAACTTGCTACTTCTGACAGAAAAGTTGTTATCATCATCAAAAAATGTTACTTCTACGAAAAAATTTGGTATCTTTGGTATAAAAATTTGCTAGTTCGAACAGAAAAAGTGTTATCACTGACGAAAAATATTATTTCTAAGAGAAATTTGTGTGTGTTCAGTAAAAGTATGTTAGTATTAAGGTAAAATATCATTACTTTGATGAGAATGTTTGTTAGTGTTAAGCAAAACTTGCTACTTCTGACAGAAAAGTTGTTATCACAATCAAAAAATGTTACTTCTAAGAAAAAATTTGGTATCTTTGGTAGAAAACTTGCTAGTTCGACCAGAAAAAGTGTTATCACTGACGAAAAATATTATTTCTAAGAGAAATTTGTGTGTTTTCAGTAAACGTATGTTAGTATTAAAGTAAAATATCATTACTTTGATGAGAATGTTTGTTAGTGTTAAGCAAAACTTGCTACTTCTGACAGAAAAGTTGTTATTACAATCAAAAAATGTTACTTCTAAGAAAAAATTTGTATCTTTGGTAGAAAACTTGCTAGTTCGAACAGAAAAAGTGTTATCACTGACGAAAAATATTATTTCTAAGAGAAATTTGTGTGTGTGTTCAGTAAAAGTATGTTAGTATTAAGGTAAAATATCATTACTTTGATGAGAAGGTTTGTTAGTGTTAAGCAAAACTTGCTACTTCTGACAGAAATGTTGTTATCACAATAAAAAAATGTTACTTCTACGAAAAAATTTGGTATCTTTGGTAGAAAATTTGCTAGTTCGAACAGAAAAAGTGTTATCACTGACGAAAAATATTATTTCTAAGAGAAATTTGTGTGTGTTCAGTAAAAGTATGTTAGTATTAAGGTAAAATATCATTACTTTGATGAGAATGTTTGTTAGTGTTAAGCAAAACTTGCTACTTCTGACAGAAAAGTTGTTATCACAATAAAAAAATGTTACTTCTAAGAAAAAATTTGGTATCTTTGGTAGAAAACTTGCTAGTTCGAATAGAAAAAGTGTTATCACTGATGAAAAATATTATTTCTAAGAGAAATTTGTGTGTGTTCAGTAAAAGTATGTTAGTATTAAGGTAAAATATCGTTACTTTAATGAGAAGGTTTGTTAGTGTTAAGCAAAACTTGCTACTTCTGACAGAAAAGTTGTTATCATCATCAAAAAATGTTACTTCTACGAAAAAATTTGGTATCTTTGGTAGAAAATTTGCTAGTTCGAACAGAAAAAGTGTTATCACTGACGAAAAATATTATTTCTAAGAGAAATTTGTGTGTGTTCAGTAAAAGTATGTTAGTATTAAGGTAAAATATCATTACTTTGATGAGAATGTTTGTTAGTGTTAAGCAAAACTTGCTACTTCTGACAGAAAAGTTGTTATCACAATCAAAAATGTTACTTCTAAGAAAAAATTTGGTATCTTTGGTAGAAAACTTGCTAGTTCGACCAGAAAAAGTGTTATCACTGACGAAAAATATTATTTCTAAGAGAAATTTGTGTGTTTTCAGTAAACGTATGTTAGTATTAAAGTAAAATATCATTACTTTGATGAGAATGTTTGTTAGTGTTAAGCAAAACTTGCTACTTCTGACAGAAAAGTTGTTATTACAATCAAAAAATGTTACTTCTAAGAAAAAATTTGTATCTTTGGTAGAAAACTTGCTAGTTCGAACAGAAAAAGTGTTATCACTGACGAAAAATATTATTTCTAAGAGAAATTTGTGTGTGTGTTCAGTAAAAGTATGTTAGTATTAAGGTAAAATATCATTACTTTGATGAGAAGGTTTGTTAGTGTTAAGCAAAACTTGCTACTTCTGACAGAAATGTTGTTATCACAATAAAAAAATGTTACTTCTACGAAAAAATTTGGTATCTTTGGTAGAAAATTTGCTAGTTCGAACAGAAAAAGTGTTATCACTGACGAAAAATATTATTTCTAAGAGAAATTTGTGTGTGTTCAGTAAAAGTATGTTAGTATTAAGGTAAAATATCATTACTTTGATGAGAATGTTTGTTAGTGTTAAGCAAAACTTGCTACTTCTGACAGAAAAGGTGTTATCACAATCAAAAAATGTTACTTCTAAGAAAAAATTTGGTATCTTTGGTAGAAAACTTGCTAGTTCGACCAGAAAAAGTGTTATCACTGACGAAAAATATTATTTCTAAGAGAAATTTGTGTGTTTTCAGTAAAAATATGTTAGTATTAAAGTAAAATATCATTACTTTGATGAGAATGTTTGTTAGTGTTAAGCAAAACTTGCTACTTCTTACAGAAAAGTTGTTATCACAATAAAAAAATGTTACTTCTATGAAAAAATTTGGTATCTTTGGTAGAAAACTTGCTAGTTCGAACAGAAAAAGTGTTATCATTGATAAAAAATATTATTTCTAAGAGAAATTTGTGTGTGTTCAGTAAAAGTATGTTAGTATTAAAGTAAAATATCGTTACTTTGATGAAAATGTTTGTTAGTGTTAAGCAAAACTTGCTACTTCTGACAGAAAAGTTGTTATTACAATCAAAAAATGTTACTTCTAAGAAAAAATTTGTATCTTTGGTAGAAAACTTGCTAGTTCGAACAGAAAAAGTGTTATCACTGACGAAAAATATTATTTCTAAGAGAAATTTGTGTGTGTGTTCAGTAAAAGTATGTTAGTATTAAGGTAAAATATCATTACTTTGATGAGAAGGTTTGTTAGTGTTAAGCAAAACTTGCTACTTCTGACAGAAAAGTTGTTATCACAATCAAAAAATGTTACTTGTAAGAAAAAATTTGGTATCTTTGGTAGAAAACTTGCTAGTTCGAATAGAAAAAGTGTTATCACTGATGAAAAATATTATTTCTAAGAGAAATTTGTGTGTGTTCAGTAAAAGTATGTTAGTATTAAGGTAAAATGTCGTTACTTTAATGAGAAGGTTTGTTAGTGTTAAGCAAAACTTGCTACTTCTGACAGAAAAGTTGTTATCACAATCAAAAATGTAACTTCTAAGAAAAAATTTGGTATCTTTGGTAGAATACTTGCTAGTTCTAATAGAAAAAGTGTTATCACTGATGAAAAATATTATTTCTAAGAGAAATTTGTGTGTGTTCAGTAAAAGTATGTTAGTATTAACGTAAAATGTCGTTACTTTAATGAGAAGGTTTGTTAGTGTTAAGCAAAACTTGCTACTTCTGACAGAAAAGTTGTTATCATCATAAAAAAATGTTACTTCTACGAAAAAATTTGGTATCTTTGGTAGAAAATTTGCTAGTTCGAACAGAAAAAGTGTTATCACTGACGAAAAATATTATTTCTAAGAGAAATTTGTGTGTGTTCAGTAAAAGTATGTTAGTATTAAGGTAAAATATCATTACTTTGATGAGAATGTTTGTTAGTGTTAAGCAAAACTTGCTACTTCTGACAGAAAAGTTGTTATCACAATCAAAAAATGTTACTTCTAAGAAAAAATTTGGTATCTTTGGTAGAAAACTTGCTAGTTCGACCAGAAAAAGTGTTATCACTGACGAAAAATATTATTTCTAAGAGAAATTTGTGTGTTTTCAGTAAACGTATGTTAGTATTAAAGTAAAATATCATTACTTTGATGAGAATGTTTGTTAGTGTTAAGCAAAACTTGCTACTTCTGACAGAAAAGTTGTTATTACAATCAAAAAATGTTACTTCTAAGAAAAAATTTGTATCTTTGGTAGAAAACTTACTAGTTCGAACAGAAAAAGTGTTATCACTGACGAAAAATATTATTTCTAAGAGAAATTTGTGTGTGTGTTCAGTAAAAGTATGTTAGTATTAAGGTAAAATATCATTACTTTGATGAGAAGGTTTGTTAGTGTTAAGCAAACTTGCTACTTCTGACATAAAAGTTGTTATCACAATCAAAAATGTTACTTCTACGAAAAAATTTGGTATCTTTGACAGAAAACTTGCTAGTTCGAACAGAAAAGTGTTATCACTGACGAAAAATATTATTTCTAAGAGAAATTTGTCTGTGTTCAGTAAAAGTATGACAAAGATTTTGACGACAAAGAATTTTGACGACAAAGATTTCAAAAACATAAAAACATAAGCTCTTAGATATTTCAACTATTCTGCAAGGATTCTGAAATTCCACAGCCATTTCGTTTTTACCTGATTTCTACTTCTCTTCATGAATAATGAAGAAGACCAGCGTCCAGCCAGCGACTCGCAAAGTTTCTACCTCATGAATAGGTAGAATATCTTGTAAATAAAAATTGGATTTGAGGAAGACTAAAATCTATTCTATAAATCATATACAACAACTTTCTATATAAACCTTATATACCCCAAGGACATAACTTACATCCCTTGCATTGACGGCTCTCAGGGGTTTATCATCCTAAAAGACCTAATTTCCAGAACTTTCAACAACGTTGAACAAAATGGATATCTCAAAATTTTGATAGGATGTGTTTTGGAAAATGGTGGGCGTGAGAGGCATGTTAGTCGCTATCCAATCACTTTCAACTATTAAAAAAGGCATAAGCCCTTTGTAATGGTGTTTTAAATATGTTTAAAAAACATAATTTTCTATCTGGAAATCAACTACGCTGAACAAAATGACTATCTCAAAATTTTGATTGAATGTGTTTGGGGGAATGATGGGCGTGGGGGGGGGGGCTAGTTGCCCTCCAATAACTTTCGACTATCGAAAAGGGCACTAGAACTCTCAATTTCCAATCGAATGAGCCCATTTAGAAGTTTCTACGACAACCCCTTCCATATGAAGTGCTCTGCTCTAAAGGAAAAAAATAATACATAGTACATTGTGCCAACATTGTTCTTATATGCTCTCATGGCACAACTTAAAATTCTTGCCCCAAGGATTGTGGGGGAGTATCCTCCTCAAAAACATATTTTCTCTCTGGAAATCAACTACGCTGAACAAAATGGCTATCTCAAAATTTTGATTAGATGTGTGTCGGGAAATGGTGGGCGTGGAAGGGGTGTTAGTCAACTTCCAATCACTTTCGACTATTAAAAAAGGCACTAGCCCTTTGAATTTTCAATCGAATGAGCCTTTTTTGAAGTTTCTAGGACAACGCCTTACATAAAACCATATATGCCCCCAGGGCATAACTTAAATCCCTTGCCGTGAGGGTTGTGGGGGAGTGTCCTCCTCAAAAACACATTTTGTATCTGGAAATCAGCTACGCTGAACAAAATGGCTATCTCGAAATTTTGATTGGATGTGTTTGGGGGAATGATGGGCGTGGGGGGGGGGCTAGTTACCCTACAATCACTTTCAACTATTCAAAAGGGCACTAGCCACCACAATTTCCAATCAAATGAGCCCTTTTCGAAGTTTCTCCGACAAATCCTTCGATACGAAGTGCCTGTCGGAGAAAAAAACACATTGTGGCCACATCGTTCTTTACTTAGGCAGTGCTAGCGCGCTGCCTATGATTTCTGTTCGTTTTGGGTTTCATTTATTTATCGATGCTGATTTGTGGTAGTTTCACGCTTGGTAGATTATTTTATTTTTTGCTCATTTTTTGTTTAATGGAGCTCTTTACTTATCTTTGAAAAACTTATTTTGTGGAAAAAGTTTTTTTAATTAATTTCTGTTCGTTTTATATTGACATAGTCATTTATATGACTTTGGAAGATCCTAGAAAATGACGGAATGCCGCTGAAGTTTGTTGAACTGATGAAGGCATACTATGACGCGTCAGTGAGCCGAGTTCAAGTCTATGGCGAAGAAACTGAAGAATTCCTGGTTGAGTTCGGAGTAAAACAAGGGTGCACCCTCTCTCCGACTCTGTTCAATTACTGCGTCGATTGGGTGCTTGAAAATGCACTGTCGTCCTATCCAGGAGTTCAGATCAGACAAAATCTTTCACTGACTGACCTCGTTTATGCGGATGATGTTGGCCTCCTGTCAGACCCCGTAGAAGCTCAAAGCATGCTTCACAACGTGGTGGCCTGGGCAGACCTGATCGGCTTGAAAGTCATCACAGAGAAAACAAAATTCATGGCTATTAACCACGACACAGGACCATTCACACTAACTGTCAATCAAGTTCAGCTGGAAAAAGTCAACCGTTTCACATACCTAGGCTCCCATATATGTACTGACGGATCTTCCGACGATGATATCCAACAGAGAATACAGAAAGTGCAGACAGTCTTTGCCTCCCTTCGGAAACCCTTATGGAATCGCCGCGAAGTCAGTGTCCGAACGAAAGTTCGAATCTACATGGCACTTGTCCGCACCGTTCTCCTTTACGGATGCGAAACATGGTCGGTAAAACTACAGCATGAGAATACACTGAAGGTGTTTGAGCATACCTGTCTGCGAAGAATTCTCAGAATACAGCTACGTGACCGTATCTCCAACGCGGATCTAGGTCGAATGTGCAATATTCAGAGAGATGTTGCACTCACTATTAAATAACGCCGTTTGAAATGGTTGGGCCATGTATTACGGAAGCCGCCAGAGTACCTGCCTCGCCAAATACTTCTAGTCGAGCCTATTAGCTCCTGGAAGAGACGCCAAGGAGGACAGAGGAAGAACTGGTGGAACCTGGCCAAGTCAGACCTTGAACCTATTGGGGGTTTCAGAAAGTTCAGACACAGATGGTCAACTCAGTGGCTCGCTTTTGCAGAGCAGCTGGCAGAAGATGGCTCAACATGGTCCAAGAAGGTCTCCAAGATCATCGATGCCGGGCGAGGTGGAAACGCCTGATTCCCGCCACAAGTACAAAGTAAGTATAGTCATTTATATTGTCTTTTCAGAGAAAAAGAAAACAATACTTTATATCTTTTCGTTTTTTTAAGAATTTATAGTTTGGCCTGATATTTGTTTTAGGCAGTGCTAGTGCGCTGCCTAAAATATTGATTGGATGTGTTTGGAGAAAAGATGGGCGTCACAGGGGGGTTAGTTGCCTTCAAATCACTTTCGACTATTAAAAAGGGCACTTGCCCTTTGAATTTTCAATCGAATGAGTGTTGGAACCCTTGGTCCCAGTTTGTTCAGATATATGTCCCTCCCAGATTCCTTTCTTTTGGCCCCTTAATTATTTTCCTTCCCCGAGTGATAATTATTAATTTTCCTTTTATTTTGTGACGCCATTTTGGGTCCTCTTAATTGCGTAGTTGCTTAATAGACCACGAGGTAAGAAATTGCGCAGTTAGGGAGTTTGACCAGTAAGTTAGTAAGTCCTAGGATTGGCTGGAAAAATTCATTACCACCCCGTACCCCGTCGCAGACACGCGGCTGGCGGAGCGGGCTGGAAGAAAGAGTTCCTTTTTAAATCAGTTCTTATATAGCGTGACTTGAATACAGTAAGACTTTTTTTATACTATGTACTCTTTTAACTTTTCAGCCTAGGTCGAGTCTAAAGAGATAGTTAGAAAATGTTTTGAAGTATCTACGACAACGCCTTCTATAAAAACCTTATATGCCCCCAGGGCATAACTTAAAACCTTTGCCCTGAGGGTTGTGGGGGAGTGCCCTCCTCAAACACATATTTTCTATCTGGAAATCAACTACGCTGAACAAAATGGCTATCTAAAATATTGATTGGATGTGTTTGGAGAAAATATGGGCGTGAGAGGGGGATTAGTCGCCTTCAAATCAATTTTGATTATTAAAAAGGGCACTAGCCCTTTGAATTTCCAATCGAATGAGCCCTTTTTGAAGTTTCTACGAGAAAGATTTCAATAAAAACCTTATATGCCTTCAAGGCATAACTTATAGCCCTGAAGACTGTGGGGGGGAGTGTCCTGCTCAAAGCTATAATTTCCTGAACTTTGAACTGCGTGGAACAAAATGGCTATCTCAAAATCTTTATTGGACGTGTTTGGGGAAATGGTGGACGTGGAATGGGTGTTAGTTGCTTTCCAATCACTTTCGACTATTAAAAAGGGCACTATCCATTTCATTTTCCAATCGAACGAGCCCTTTTTGAAGTTTCTACGACAACACGTTATATAAAAACCTTATATGCCCCCTGGCCATAATTTACAACCCTTACCCTGAGGGCTGTGGGGGGGGGTCATCCTCAAAGACCTAATTTCCAGAACTTAAAACTACATTGAAAACCTTGCCTGGAAGTCAACTACGCTGAACAAAATGGCTATCTCAAAATTTTGATTGGATGTGTTTGGGGGAATAATGGGCGTGGGGGGCTAGTTGCCCTCCAATCACTTTCGACTATTAAAAAGGGCACTAGCCCTTTGAATTTACAATCGAATGAGCCTTTTTTGAAGTTTCTACGACAATGCCTTATATAAAAACCTTATATGCCCCCAAGGCATAACTTAAAACCCTTGCCCTAAGGGTTGTGGGGGAGTATCCTCCTCAAAAATACATTTTCTATTTGGAAATCAACTACGCTGAACAAAATGGCTATCTCGAAATTTTGATTGGATGTGTTCTGGGGAATGATGGGCGTGGGGGTGCTAGTTGCCCTCCAATTACTTTCGACTATTAAAAAGGGCACTAGCCACCACAATTTCCAATCGAATGAGCCCTTTTCGAAGTTTCTACGATAACTCCTTCGATACGAAGTGCCTGTCGGAAAAAAAAACACATTGTGGCCACAACGTTCTTTACTTAGGCAGCGCTAGCGCGCTGCCTATGATTTCTGTTCGTTTTGGGTTTCATTTATTTATCGATGCTGATTTGTTGTAGTTTCACGCTTGGTAGATTATTTTATTTTATTTTTGCTCTTTTTTTGATTAATGGAGTTCTTTACCTATCTTTGAAAAACTTATTTTGTGGAAAAAGTTTTTTTTAATTAATTTCTGTTAGTTTTATATTGACATAGTCTTTTCAGAGAAAAAGAAAACAGTACTTTAAATCTTTTCGTTTTTTGAGAATTTATAGTTTGACCTGATATTTGTTTTAGGCAGCGCTAGTGCGCTGCCTAAAATATTGATTGGATGTATTTGGAGAAAAGATGGGCGTGAGAGGGGGGTTAGTTGCCTTCAAAACACTTTCGACTATTAAAAAGGGCACTAGCCCTTTGAATTTCCAATCGAATGAGCCTTTTTTGAAGTTTCTACGAGAAAGCGTTCTATAAAAACCTTATATGTCCCCAGGGCATAACATAAAACCCTTGCCTTGAGGGTTGTGGGGGACTGTCCTCTTCAAACACATATTTTCTATCTGGAAATCAACTACGCTGAACAAAATGGCTATATAAAATATTGATTGGATGTTTGGAGAAAAGATGGGCGTGAGAGGGGGGTTAGTTGCCTTCAAAACACTTTCGACTATTAAAAAGGGCACTAGCCCTTTGAATTTCCAATCGAATGAGCCCTTTTTGAAGTTTCTACGAGAAAGATTTCAATAAAAACCTTATATGCCTTCAGGGCATAACTTATAGCCCTGAAGACTGTGGGGGGACTGGCCTGCTTAAAGGTATAATTTCCTGAAGTTTGAACTGCGTGGAACAAAATGGCTATCTCAAAATCTTTATTGGATGTGTTTGGGGAAATGGTGGGCGTGGAAGGGGTGTTAGTTTCTTTCAAATCACTTTCGACTATTAAAAAGGGCACTAGCCCTTTGAATTTCCAATCGAATGAGCCCTTTTTGAAGTTTCTACGACAACGCGTTATGTAAAAACCTTATATGCCCCCTGGGCATAATTTACAACCCTTGCCCTGAGGGCTGTGGGGGGGGGGCTGTCATCTTCAAAGATCTAATTTCCAGAACTTAAAACTACGTTGAATAAAATGGCTATCTCAAAGTTTTGATTAGATATGTTTGGGGAAAAGGTGGGCGTGAGAGGCGGGTTAGTTGCCCTCTAGTTACTTTCGACTATTTAAAAGGGCACTGGCCTTTTGAATTTCCAATCGAATGAGCCTTTTTTAAAGTTTCTACGACAACACCTTCTATAAAAACCTTATGTGCCCCCAGGGCATAGCTTACAACCCTTGCCCTAAGGGCTTGCCCTAATGGGGACTGTCCTCAAAACATAATTTCTATCTGGAAATCCACTACGCTGAACAAATGGCTATCTCAAAATTTTGATTGGATGTGTTTCGGGAAATGGTGGGCGTGGATGGAGTGTTAGTCAACTTCCAATCACTTTCGACTATTAAAACGGGCACAAGCCACTCCAATTTCCAATTGAATGAACGCTTTTCGAAGTTTCTACGACAACTTCTTCGATACGAAGTGTTCTGCTATAAAGGAAAAAATTAATACATCTTACATTGTACCAACATCGTTCTTATATGCCCCCAGGACATAAAAACCTTGCTCTGAGGACTGTGGGGAAGTGCCCTCCTCTTTACTTAGTCCCCGTTTCTTGTCTCGTTCTCGAGTGTCCCCGTTCTTTACTTAGGCAGCGCGATCGCGCTGCCTATGATTTATGCAACAACTTTCTATATAAACCTTATATGCCCCCAGGGCATGACTTAAAACCCTTGTACTGAGGGCTCTGAGGCGGTTATCATCCTAAAAGACCTAATTTCCAGAAAATTAAAGTATGTTGAACAAACTGGATATCTCAAAATTTTGATTGGATGTGTTTTGGAAAATGGTGGGCGTGAGAGGGGCGTTAGTCGCTATCCAATCACTTACAACTATTAAAATATACACTAGCCCTTTCAATTTCCCATTGAATGAGCTTTTTTGAAATTTCTACGACAGCGCTTTCAATAAAAACTTTATATGCCCCAGGGCATAACTTACAACCCTTGCACTGAGGGCTCTGAGGGGGTTATCATCCTAAAAGACCTAATTTCCAGAACTTTCAACTACGTTGAACAAAATAGATATCTCAAAATTTTAATTCGATGTGTTTGGGAAAATCGTGGGCGTGAGAGGGGCGTTAGTCGCTATCAATCACTTTCAACTATTAAAAAAGGCACTAGCCCTTTGAATTTCCAATTGAATGAGCCCTTTTGAAGTTTTTACGACAAAGCTTTCAATAAAAGCTTTATATGCCCCCACGGCATAACTTACAACCCTTGTCCTGAAGGTTGTGGGGGGAGGGGTTGTCATCCTTAAAGACCTAATTTACAAAACTTTCAACTACGTTGAATAAAATGGCTATCTAAAAATTTTGATTGGATGTGTTTGGGGAAATGGTGGTCGCGAGAGGGGGGTTAGTTGCCCTCAAATCACTTTCGACTATTAAAAAGGGTACTAGCCTTTTAAGTTTCAAATCGAATGAGCCCTTTTTCAAGTTTTTACGACAAAGATTCCAACAAAAACCTGATATGCCCCCAGGGCATAACTTATAATCCTTGCCCTGAGGGTTGGGGGGAGTGTCCTCCTCAAAAATATGTTTTCTATCTGGAAATCAACTACGCTGAACAAAATAGCTATCTAAAAATTTTGATTGGATGTGTTTGTGGGAATGATGGGCGTGGGGGGGGGGAGGGGGGCTAGTTGCACTCCAATCACTTTCGACTATTAAAAAGAGCACTAGAACTCTCAATTTCCAATCGAATGAGGCCCTTTTGAAGTTTCTACGACGACCCGTTCCATATAAAGCGCTCTGCTCTAAAGGAAAAAAATAATACATTGTACATTGAGCCAACGTTGTTCTTATATGCCCTCAGGGCATAACTTAAAACCCTTACCCCGAGGATTGTGGGGGAGTGTCCTACTCAAAAACATATTTTCTATCTGGAAATCAGCTACGCTGAACAAAATGGCTATCTCAAAATGTTGATTGGATGTGTTGGGGAATGATGGGCGTGGGGGGGGCTAGTTGCCCTCCAATCACTTTCGACTATTAAAAAGGGAACTAGAACTCTCAATTTCCAATCGAATGAGCCCCTTTTGAAGTTTTTACGACGACCACTTCCATATGAAGTGCCCAGCTCTAAAGGACAAAAAAAATAATAAACAGTACATTGTGCCAACATCGTTCTTATATGCCCTCAGGGCGTAACTTAAAACCCTTGCCCCGAGGGTTGTGGGGGAGTGTCCTCCTCAAAAACACATTTTCTATTTGGAAATCAACTACGCTGAACAAAATGGCTATCTCAAAATGTTGATTGGATGTGTTTGGGGAAATGACGGGCGTGGGGGGAGGGGGCTAGTTGCCCTCCAATCACTTTCAACTATTTAAAAGGGCACTAGCCCTTTGAATTTCCAATCGAATGAGCATTTTTTGAAGTTTCTACGATAACGCCTGCTATAAAAACCTGTTATGTCCCCAGGGAATAACTTAAAACCCTTGCCCTGAGGGTAGTGAGGGAGTGTCCTCCTCAAAACCATATTTTCTATCTGGAAATCAACTACGCTGAACAAAATGGCTATCTCAAAATTTTAATTGGATGTTTTTGGGGGAATAATGGGCGTCGGGGGGGGACTATTTGCCCTCCAATCACTTTTGACTATTAAAAAGGGCACTAGCCCTTTGAATTTCAAATCGAATGAGCCTTTTTTGAAGTCTCTACGACAACGCCTTTTATAAAAACCTTATATGCCCCCGGGGCATAACTTAAAACCCTTGCCCTGAGGGTAGTGGGGGAGTGTCCTCCTCAAAAACATATTTTCTATCTGGAAATCAACTACGCTGAACAAAATGGCTATCTCAAAATTTTGATTGAATATTTTTGGGGGAACAATGGGCGTAGGGGGGAGGGGGCTAGTTACCTTCCAATTACTTTCGACTATTAAAAAGGGCACTAGCCCTTTGAATTTCCAATCGAAAGAGCCTTTTTTGAAGTTTCTACAACAACGCCTTCTATAAAAAACCTTATATGCCCCCCGGGCATAACTTAAAACCCTTGCCCTGAGGGTTGTGGGTGAATGTCCTCCTCAAAAACATATTTTTTATTTGGAAATCAACTACGCTGAACAAAATGGCTATCTCAAAATTTTGATTGGATGTATTCTGGGGAATGATGGGCGTGGGGGGTGCTAGTTGCCCTCCAATCACTTTCGACTATTAAAAAGGGCACTAGAACTCTCAATTTCCAATCGAATGAGCCCCTTTTGAAGTTTCTACGACGACCACTTCCATTTGAAGTGCCCAGTTCTAAAGGAAAAAAAATTAATAAAAAGTACATTGTGCCAACATCGTTCTTATATGCCCTCAGGGCATAACTTAAAACCCTTGCCCCGAGGGTTGTGGGGGAGTGTCCTCCTCAAAGACGCCTTTTCTATCTGGAAATCAACTACGCTGAACAAAATGGCTATCTCGAAATTTTGATTGGATGTGTTTGGGGGAATGATGGGCGTGAGGGGGGGGGCTAGTTTCCCTCCAATCACTTTCGACTATTAAAA
Source organism: Artemia sinica (assembly GCA_027921565.1). NCBI lineage: Eukaryota > Metazoa > Arthropoda > Branchiopoda > Anostraca > Artemiidae > Artemia > Artemia sinica. The sequence goes on from CM051271.1 coordinate 53,055,039, forward strand.
AGGGCACTAGCCACCACAATTCCCAATCGAATGAGCCTTTTCGAAGTTTCTACGACAACTCCTTCGATACGAAGTGCCTGTCGGAGAAAAAAAAACACATTGTGGCCACATCGTTCTTTACTTAGAAATATTTACGGCGCCTTAGCAATAATTTTAATGTTATAATTCAAACTAGAAAAATGTCTGAAAATTTACAAATAAAATTCAGTGAAGAAGAAATGACGTTCTGGTATTCAAAAGGTACAGAGGCATAGGGTGTGTTAGCCCTATTCCTATTTATTGTAATTTCTGTTCGTTTTAGGTTTCACTCGGTTATTTCTTATAATTTCTGGTCGTTTTGGGTTTTATGTTCGAATTAATGGTTGACTTCATTTCTGCTCGTCTTTGATTTAATTGTCGTTATTTTTGCTAGTCTTCTGCTCGTCGTGTTTTATGAGCTGATGTAACAAGCCAAAGAATCCTCAACCGCAATATCATCCCAAACGAGGCCCCATCACTAGCCCGGAACAGGATCACCTGGAGAAGACTGACGGCGCTGCCGACTAGTTCTCTCTACGCTGGCAGCCCTGCCGAGCAAGAGCGTTAAGCCAAGTCGAGTTTGGTTTAACGTAACTCTTTACTTAAAAAAAAAAATTATTTTGCGGAAAACGTTCTTTTCAGTTAATCTCAATCAACCTCCAATCCCTGTCCGCAACAGACCACTTTGGAGAAGACTAAGGGCACTGAGGTCTGGTTCCCTCTACACGGCCGAGCAAGAGCCTTAAGTCCAATAAGCTTTAAAAAATATTACGTAACACTTATGGAATTATGGTGTATTCTAGTAATAGCAAAATTTTTGAGAAAGAAAAAATCTGGGTCAGACCAGTCGATAGAATTTGCTTGGTCTGAGGGAGTGGGCCAAGGCCGTATCCAGGGTAGAGATTAGGGGGTTTTTGACCCCCCCCCCCCCCAAAAAAAAAAATTCCAACTCTTAAAATCGTAACAAAAAAATATATAACAAATTTTTAATACGTGTTTTTGTAGTTTTTTTTTATTAAAATCTTCTCCAAAAAAAAATCTCCCCCCAAACTAAAATCCTGGACACGGCCTCGGATTAAGATATAATTTTATTTCACCAATTTTTTAAAGGTCTATGTTCTTAGAAAATCTAACATAACACCTTTTGAATTATAGTGAATTTTGGTAATAAAATACATTTTAAACAAATGACAACGAAATAACACTGAGAAAAATTTGGTTGTATCAAGCGCCAAGGTTTGCTTAAAATAAGCTTATTTTGGTTTGTGTCAAACCTTGTAATAAATGCTACACAACATATTTTGAATTACGGCAGCCAATGACGGAGATAGGTGGCATGAGAAACAGCAAAAATAAGATAAAAAAGGGATCAAAATGTGAATTCTGAGATTAAAATGAATAGGGATCATAGCTTGCTGAGCCCCATTCATAATGACTTCTTGCCTAGCACTATCACAGATAATAAATATATTTTAATAAACGAATTTATTAGAAAAAATTAAAGCACTACCTAAAGGGTATTCGCACAAAAACCCTGCCGGGCTTAAAAGATAGGAAAATTTCTCATCATTGTAAGTAGTCTCGACTATATAGTCGATTGTCCTTGAACTTATACCCTTATACCAAGGCCTTTCCAAATAGCTTTCCTACCTGCCCTACTGTTGCATTAGGAAATGCTTTGACGCCATCTATAGTGTAGTTGCTTATACTCAATTCTTTCAGCATATCGAATTTTTGTTTTTCAAACATATTTATTGTTATAGGGTTTGTAGCACTAACAATCACTGCACAATATCCTTGTTTTTTTACAAGTTCCATGGCTCTGTCTACCAGCTCCTGAAAAAAAGGTAAAAGCGCAGATCAGGGGCAAATTTTAGTAAGTCCTGGAAAATTGTGATAAATACTTCAAAACCGTCACAGATACTTACTTATCTTACCCATAAAAGTGCATTGCTTTAGTTTATCCCCCCCCCCTCCTGCCACCTAATCGATCAATATAGAACCCATTAAATATATTACCGGCATATGTCACAATAGTGAACGGTTATAATGCAATATTTATTTGCATCTTGTCACTGGATGTTACAACTATCGATCGCGCGCTACAGCCGTTCGCTATTGAACAAATTTAGCGGGAATATATACAGTAGGTTGAATATTTATCCATCAAGAGAAAAGGGGGAGTAAAGTGATGGGATGTGTAAATTGTGAAGGGGAAGTAAATTGAAGGGGTTTAGGAATGTGTTAATGATCGTTTTTGGAGCACCTTTCTGAATTTTTCCTTCAAGTGTGTCCCTGATCTGCACCTTCACATAAAATATGCAGACCGGGAATTATTGCAGGTGAGACAAGATGAGATACAGTTTTATCCTCAATTTTTTCACTTTAGTGCCCCCCCTCGGTGCCCCTGGAGAGGAGGTTTTATTCTATAATTTCCTTCTATGGCATATCAACGCTATCGCGTTGCCTATAGTAAAGGCCATACGGCTCCGATGTTTTATTATTATTTATTATTATTTTTTTCCCAGAGGCACTTCATATGGAAGGGATCGTCGTATAAACTTCAAAGGGGGCTAATTCGATTGGAACTCGAGGCACTACATTCAATTTTTTTATTATTCCCCCCCCCCCCAGAGGTGCTTTATATGCAAGAGGTGGTGTTATAAACTTCGGAGGGGCTAAATTAAATTGGAAATAATAATTTCTAGTGCCTTTTTGAGACTCAAATATAATTGGATGGTACCCCCCCCCCCTTCACGCCCTCTTATCCCCAAATGCAGCCAATCAAAATTTTGAGATGGTTATTATGTCAAAAATAGTCAAAATGTGAAGTAATTAAAATAATTTGGCCTCAGGGGTTGACAAAACCTCCCACCGCCCCCAGGGCAAGGGCTGTAAGTTATGCAAGCTGTCCATTACTCATATATAAGGTCTTTATCAAAGAGGTAATCGTATAGGCTTTGGAAAAGGCTCATTCGATTTAAATCAAAAGTTTTAGCTCCATTTTTAAAAGCCAAGAATAATTGGACAGTAAGCAACCCCCCCACGCCATTTTTTTCTAAATGCTTCCTATCAAAATTTGGATTTAGCCATTTTGTTCAAGATCGTTCAAATGTCAAACAGCTACGGTTCTGGGTTTGAATCCCCCCAGCCCTGGGGGAAAGGGCTGTAAGTTATATTAGCAGGCCATCGTTAACATTTAAAGTTTCTATGGAAAGTGTGGTCACTTACACTTTGGAGGAAGTTAATTCAACCGGAAATTGAAATTTATTATGCCCCTTTTCAGAATCAAAAGTGATCAAAAAGTAACAAGACCCCCCCCCCTTATGCCTTTTCCTCCCAAATGCATTTTATCCAAATTTTGAAATAGTCATTTTGTTCAAAATAGTCCAAACAAATTACTGTAACTTAGGGGTTGAGAAATACTCCATAGCCCCCGGGGCAAAAATTGTAACTTATGTAAGTTACCTATTATTAGAATATAAGGTTTTGTGGAAGGGTTGGTCGTATTAACTTTGGAGGGGGGCTCTCTCCAAAGTTGGGGCCCCCTCCAATGATCCCCCTCAGGGGACTCATTTGATCAGAAATTGATACATCTAGCTCTTTTTTAAGAGTCTAAAGTGATCAATAGGCAACTAGCCCACACCCCACTTTTTCAAAGGGCATCCAGTCAAAAATTTAAGATTTCCATTTTGTCAAATGAAACTCAGAAAGGAAAGATAATAACAAAATGAAAAATAAAACCAAAAAAGGTGCAAAAGGTGCAAAAAGGTGCCCTGTTTGGGAACATGGACAAGACTCTCTAAGACATTTTTTGGCACATTTGAACTCTTTTGATTCGAATCTCCAGTTCACAATGGAACTCGAAGTTTCAGGTAAGCTGCCTTTCTTGGATGTTTTGATTATAAAAACGACGCCTAGCCTTGAATTTTCTATATACAGAAAGCCGACCCATAATGATCGATATCTACATTTCTCTTCACATCGCCCTCCTTCTGTGAAAAGAGGGGTAATAATCTCTTTAGTCGACAGAGTTTTAAAAATCTGTTCTCGTAATCATATAAATTCTGAATTAAACTATGTCAAGGATATTCTATTCTGCAATGGTTACCCAATAAAACTTATTTAAAATATCATAGATAGACGATTAAAAAAGATAAAACAAGAAAATAGGGAGCCCGTCCCCCTTGATTCAGTTGCCCTGGCAATTGAGAAAAAAACTTTCATCACTTTACCATACATGCCGAAACTTGGCGATAAACTTGGAAAAATTAAAAAAATCATAATCTCTCTGTTTCTTTCAAAACTGAACAAAAAGTTGAACATTTTTTCAACTCAGGAAAGGATAAAACTGACCCTGTACTGGGTAGTGGTGTCTACAGAATCTCGTGTTCATGTGGGCAATTTTAAATTGGTAGGACCCATCAACAACTAGGTGAATGTTTGCATGAACACAAAATTTCAATAGATAAGTCCCTGAGATTGAAAAATAAAAATGACAACTTTGATTCGGCATTGGCCCTGCATATTTTCGAAAATCCGACCCATCTGGTTCTTTTTGACGAGGTAACCTTAATATCTACTGTAAATGGCCTACCACAAATTTTTCAAGAGGTAATTGAGATAAAAAAATACCTAAACCGAAATTCAGTAATAAATAGAGATACTGGAGATATTTCATTAAGCCCAATTTATGACAGTTTAATTTTGAAGGACTCGATCAATAATTTCGCCTGGTATAACTTGAGAGAACCTATTTGCACATCAAATGATGAACGAATTTGTAGACCAGCTAAAGCTATAGCAAAACAAAGGATTATTGCTCAATCATCTTGGTAGATTTCTTTTTTCATTGATTCCAACCTGGTTCTTATTTAGTTTTTGTTCTGTCGTTGTTAAGTAAACTTCGAAGGGTTCGATTTTCGTTGGTTTCTTTTTCTTTTCTTTCTTTTTTATTTAGCACTGAGAACGACTCGGTCGAGGTCCTTGTCGAAATATTTGCGTATCTCTTCTTCTTCATGGTTCGCCACTGGCTGACAAAATCCTCGTTTTTTCACCTTTTCTGATTTAATTTTTCATTTTGTTATTTTCTTTCCTCTCTGAGTTTCATTTGTCATGCATAGCCAGTGTGGTCTTAGAATGTATTTCCATTTTGTTCAAAAAAGCTCAAATACCAAATAACTATACTTCCGGGTTGAACCCACCCCCCGCCCCTAACCCCGGGTAAACTGCTCTGAGTTACGGCCCTTGCTTATTGTTACTTTGACACTTTCTTTGATTCAATACTTGGATTTAGTGATTTACGTGGCAACTTCGATTTACGGTGCAAGGGCTGTAAGTTATGCAAGTTGCTTATTTTTATTTTGGTACATTGGTTACTTTGATGCTTTCTTTACTTTGTTATTTTTTACTTTGGTATTGTTACTTTGATACCAGCTTTGATAATTTGATGAACATTTGATGTTGAAATTAAAGTTTGATTTTGAAATAAGCTTACTTTAAAAAGGTTACTTTACAAAACGACCAGAAATTAAATAAACAATCAATACAAACAAACATACAATAGATACTAATATAAATGAATAAATAAATCTTAAAAAGAGTTAAACTTAAACTGAATATGCAAATCAAGCTTGAAACGAACAAAAATCAATGCAAACAGGAGTTTGGGTATGACCTCCTTCTCTCACTGTAAAAATCTAAAACCTACTGCGCCATTGGCGCTTTGCTGAAAACGAATTATATTACAAATATTTTCTTTTGTACTTAATATTGAAAATAAATATTAAAATTAAAGTAAAATTTTGAACTGATGAGGTTTCAGCAATTAATATCATTATATATCGAATACTCAGTTTAGTTTATTAGTTCTTTCCAAGATTGTTCAAGACAAATGTAGTTTCACTACCAACAAGAGTTTGGATACCGCCCCTTTCTTTAACTGTAAACACCTAAAGCCTGCTGCGTCATTGGTGGTTCACTGAAAACGAATTATATTACAAATATTTTCTTTTCCAGTTCTTACAGCATTGGAAATGAAAATAAAAATTACAGTGAAAAAAAAGCTTTAAACAATTATTATCATTATATATCAAATATTTAATTTGAATTTGTTTATACTTTCCAAGGCTGTTCAAGACTCGTATACTTTTCAGTGAAGCTCCAATGACGCAGTAGGTTTTAGACATTTAAAGTGAGAGAAGGAGACGATACCCAAACTCTTGTTTGTAGCGATTTTTGTTCCTCTCAAGCTTGATTTGCATATTCAAATTAAGTCTCACTCTTTTTATGATTTATTTATTCATTTATATTAGTATCTATTGTATGTTTGATTGTGTTGATTGTTTATTTAATTTCTGGTCGTTTTGGCTTTCATTTATACTTCAGTAGCAAAATAACTTTTTTCGTTTTAAGGTTGGTTTGCATATTCAATTTAAGCCTTACTCGCTTTAAGATTTATTTATTCATTTATATTATTACTTTTTGTACGTTTTTCGCTATCATTGTTAATTTATTTTCTGTTCGTTTTGGGTTTCATTTATTCTTTAATAGTAATTTTTGGTTATTTTTGGTTTGAATTTGAATTTTATTTGGGTCTGATCTTAAGTTTAAAATGGCCTTTATTTTTCATTGAAAAACTTCTTTTATGGAAAATTTTTTCTAATTAATTAAATGTAAATTAATTAAATGTTATTGGTTTGTAAGATGTTAACCCGTAGCAGTTTACGTCGACCAACCTTCAGGGCGGTCTTGTATGTACACAAGTGTACGATATTTCACCAACTTTCTCACATTCTTTTACTATTTTTTTTTAATTTACTTCTTGCCAAATGATTAATGCAGTATAACCAAAATCTGCCAAAAAACTTCAATTAGGCTACAATACAAGGAAATTATTAAAGGTAGCCAGGTAGGTCATAAAAAGTAAAGTCAATGCGCGAAAGAACCGTTTAAATATGTAGACATTTCTAAAAGCATTTTATAAATGCTTAATTAATATTAATTAAAACGCTTAATTAAGATGCTAAATGCATAATTTAAAAATTTATAAAAGCATAAAAGGAACTTGATGGGTCAACAAAAATACATTAAAAGCTTGTAAGAAATAACTAAAATTCAAAAATATGCTCAATTGTCAAACGATAAAAAAAAAAAAAATCATTAAACAAGCATAGTTTTATTCTATATAAGTCAAATTATTTTACATAATTTTGGCTATTTATTATGAACCACTGATTTGCCCTTTTCAAAAAAAAAATATTCAGAAAGAGCAAGTTTTTGAGACCTGTTGAAAAATATGACACTAATTTACATTTACTGGATATAAAATATTCTAAATGAACTATAGAATAAAAAAGTTTTAAAAAAGATAAAAAGACGTGTCAAATCCTTAACTAGACCTACACACTTGTGATGTGTCCAAAAGCACTTACTGAAGAAGATGACAGCATATCTACTAAGCAGCTAACCGCAGAAGCGTAAAATGAAAAGGAAACTCACTTTTATCATTATTATATTGTTATTTTTCGAGGATGAAAGAGGGAGGTCTTAAGAGTCAAAGAGACCCATCTTCCTCCTTAGAACACACAAAAGTTATCAGTAAAACCTTTCAATTTCTGGGAAACCTTTTGTTTTTTAGATTTTTTTTTTTGACAAAAAAACTCTTCTTTTCGAATCCAAGATGTGATAAAAATGAAATCATAAAATACGATTTGGGTTAATTTTCAAGATTGCTGTATAATTAAACAGTGGAACTGACGCATATATTTAGATTTGTTCACGTAGGACATACTTTTCAATAACTAGCAACAATCCAATTGATGGACATCTAATAAATTCCATGCAGTTTTCCGTTTTTTTTTTAAATTAGTTCCGGTGGAAACACAATTCACGGAAACACCCTATCTATTTTTGTTTATACTGGAGAGTGGTAGACCCTATCATACCTTTGGTAAGATTTTTTAAATCTTTGGTGTAGGCTACGTGACGATCTTTCTTCTCACCTCAAAATATTAGACGAGATTCTATTTAAATGTTAGAAATTGAAATATTTGGACTTTGAATGCACTTTCACGGACCATCAATTCTGGGTAATATCCCCCCCCCCTCCCCACAGAAAAGCTTTTATTCGTATACATCTATGCAGAATCAATTTTCTTTTTGAGAACTCGATCTAAATAATAGTTCTTTAAACACATCTCCATATATTTCGATAGCTCGCTCGTATTTGAAGGGTACCTATAAGCCACTACCATTTCACCCCCACCCACATACCAGAGTGTCAAGCTTTTTACATATTTTCCAATATATTTTTGTTTTCACATATAATTGATGTATTTTAGATGTTTTCGAGCATATACTCTCATCCCCCCAAACACATTGTTTATTTTTGTCCCCCTCGTGTATCTTCCCACTTTAAAATGAGTTCAACCACAGATGCCTACATGATAAAATTCGCTGCTACAGCGAATGATAGTACTGTGTTTTCTGCTCTGTGTTCTGTGTTCACTGTTTCTTTTTCTGCTAGATTCATGAAAAGTTCTGAAAAAATAAAGAATCACCTAAATACGAGGGTATGTTTATCGCAAAATTTAGGTTTCAATGAAGTATAATTAAGAATGAGCGGATACCTCATATTTTTGGCTAGCACAAGGCAAATTTGTGATATAGACATTTGGGAACGCTTAATATAGGATAATCTGGTGCAGTATAATATGAGAGTCAGGGTGTGCGTGTAACTGAACCCCCGTGTAACTGAACCCCAAGCAACTGAACCCCCGTATAACCGAACCACCGTGCAACTGAACCCCCGTGCAACTGAACCCCCGTGCAACTGAACCCCCGAGCAACTGAACCCTCGTGCAACTGAACCCTCATGCAACTGAACCCCCTTTAACTGAATCCTCGTGCAACTCAACCCCTGTGCAACTCAACCCCATTTAACTAAACCCCCGTGTAACTGAACCCCCATGTAACTGAACCCCCATGTAACTGAACCCCCGTGCAACTGAACCTCCGTATAACCGAACCCGCGTGCAACTGAGCCCCCGTGCATCTGAACCCTCGTGCTACTGAACCCTCGTGCAACTCAACCACCGTACTTACATTGGGTAAAACACAATAGGGTTATAAACCATAGTTATTTAACCTTTAAACTGTTTTAAATAAAATGGCCGTCCCAAAATTGAGATCGGATGTATTTGGGGGAAAAACAGGGTGGGGTGGAAGCCCTCCGATCACTTTTAACTCTGAAAAAGTGCACCGGTAATTTTGATTTCCAATCGAATTAGCCCCCCTCCAAAGTTCATACAAAATTGTTTCTACAAAAACCTTATGTGTTAGCAATGAGCAACTAGCTTAACTTACAGCCCTTGCCCCAGATGCTGCTTGTGGGGTTGTTAACCCCAAAGGCATGGTTATTTGATCTTCAGACTATTTTGAACAAAATGTTTATTTTTATTTTGATCGGATGTATTTGGGGGGGGGGAGGTGTCAGTTAAGAGGGAAAGGCTGATTGTCCTGTGGTTACCTTTGATTCTTCGAAATTGAACTTGAACTTTCAATTTCCAATCGAATGAGCCTCCTTCAAAGTTTTTACGATCATCCCTTCTATAAAAACCTTAAATTTTAACAATTGGTAACTTGCAATCACAGTTCATATAATTATCCGAATTGTGCTTGCAATAACATACAGATTGCTGATACAGGTGTATCAGCAATTTGTTTTTGGAACAGCTTAGCGTATCAAGATGAAACTTCTGGGGCATCTACCTGCTACCACTGCTACTAATACTGCTACTACTACTACTAATTCCACACTATTATTACTTCTACAGCTCCTATTACCTCTGCTACTATTAAACTAGCACTATTAAGGCTACGCATATCAAGTTGAAAATTTGACAGAATGAAGTATTTGAGGTGGAACTTGAACTAAATCAAAAGACACTATGTGCATGCAGATTTTCAAAAATGGCATATCTCAAAAAGGGATTTTTGTATTAAGTTGGAACTTTCCGAGAGTGCTTAAAGGGAAAGTCAATTCACCAAAAGGAAATATGTGCACGCTCAGGCCTGGATTTACCATTAGGTCCCTAGGCCCAGACCTAGAAGCGCATAATGCTAGCGGGAGCAATAAATTATCACTGAGTAATTTTTTCCTGACAAAACTGGACTGATGTGATTCATTGTTGCCAGGTGCACTCTGCCGCCACGCTGCCTATTCACAGAAAAGTGACTTTAAAACAACACAGGAATTTTAGGGTCACTTATAAACTGTCAGATGTCTCCCAAGAATGGTGGCTGAGAGTTTGGTGTTACCCCTCTCTTTCATAACTTTTCGCTCATCAGTTGTGTTCTGTTAACACACAGTTACATGGTTACATGGTTACACACGGTTACAGTTACATGGGGGTTCAGTTACACGGGGGTTTGGTTAAATGGGGTTGAGTTGCACGGGGGTTGAGTTGCACGAGGGTTCAGTTAAAGGGGGTTCAGTTGTATGAGGGTTCAATAGCACGAGAGTTCAGCTGCACGGGGGTTCAGTTGCACGGGGGTTCAGTTGCACGGGGGTTCAGCTGCAGGGGGGTTCGGTTATACGGAGGTTCAGTTTCACGGGGGTTTCAGTTACATGGGGGTTCAGTTACACGGGGATTTAGCTAAATGGGGTTGAGTTGCACGGGGGTTGAGTTACACGAGGGTTCAGTTAAAGGAGGTTCAGTTGCATGAGGGTTCAGTAGCCCGAGGGTTCAGCTGCACGGGGGTTCAGTTACACGGGGGTTCAGTTGCACGGGGGTTCGGTTATACGGGGGTTCAGTTACATGGGGGTTCAGTTACAATGGAACTGAAATTCAGACGTGACGTATGAAACAAAAAAGAGAAAAATAATAAATGAAAAATAAAATTACAAAAACCGAAAAAACGACGGTAGTTGTCAGCCAGTGGAACAATTTGATGTGAAAATAAGCAGATATTTATAAGCAAAAAATAAGCAGAAAACAAGACCTCCGCCAAATTGTCTTCAGTGCTCAGAAAAACAAAGCAAAAAAAACAATGAAAAAACAACTAAAATTTAACCTTTGAAGTACACCTCACAAGAGAAAAAACACAGTTTGCATTCAAATTCAGACTTTCCTTTACTTTTGTCAAAGACCAAAGAATACTATAGACTAAGCAAATTGGCGTGATCACGTCACAGCAAACTGGCTTTTCCTGCTATTGTGTGCCACAAATCATCAATTTTTCCTCAAAGATGTTCGAAATGCTAGGGAATACAAATTTCAAGATTGCCAACAGACTTGTTACGAGGGTCTAAACCCCTCCCATCTTTTAGTCTATCAGTCCACTATTCACTCCTAATTCTATTTGTCCAACAAGGCTAGCAGGCTACCGAAAAATAGCAATGATATATTCAATGACTAATTTACGAGCAACTACCGCTCTCTGATTGCTTCTCAAAAATGTGTCTTAGTAACTCTATCCTAGGCTGCCATATAGCACCCAAAATAGCTTTTTGTTGCTGTTTTTAGAGTGGCAAGGCTGGGAAGAACTATAAGGGTCAAATTAAAAACACAGTTTACACTTTACCGAAAACAGTTTTGATTTCGAGAAGTTCGGTTTTTATTTGTCCAAAACTTCAACAACAGCAGCAAACTTGAAGTTTTTGAGGGAATTGTACACTAAAAGTTATCTAAAAAGTTACATCAAAAGTTATTAAGATCCTCATAATTTAATCCTATATTTTCTGCAGTAAACATTGAGTTTTCTGCTCCTAAGCAGAACATATTTTTTGTTTGGAAGGTCGGTTTCAGTAAAGCGCTAGTTTTTTTTTAATTCTACAGAGGGTGGAAAATATTACAAGTAAGTTTATTTGAGCTAGATTTTGCATATTTATTTTGCACAAACTAGGAAGCAAAAATTTTGCTTGTTTTAAGTTTCAGCTTCACTCTTTACTTCTTTAAAAAAAAATTAATAGTAGCAAGTAAGTACCTGTGAATAAATTACACTTGCAAAATCTACATCTGCAAATAATCCGTCTCGATACAGACTATACACTATGTCACCATACAGAGTCTATAGAGGCTAAGACTCACACTCAAGTGTGGAGACACTTGAAAACCAAGAATGTGAGGTTCAAAGGCCCCATCTGTACCGTTTTATGTAAATTGTTTCACCTTTTGGAATCCTTGCGAATTAAAAATTACTTGACAAGACAAATAAAGGCCCTTAATTGCTCTTCAGCCAGGAAGTGCAGTAGGGAGGGGGGGGGGACTGGGGGCCAACCACTTTTGCTTTCCATCACCCTTCCTGTTTACCTTTCTTAGACTTGTCCGGGTACCCATTTAGAGCTGGGTCGAATCTGGCTTAGCTTACAGAGTCGCGTCACTGACCCCCGTTCTAAACCAAATAACCAGCGACACCAGGACCCAGAACTCCAGGGTCAGACCCAGGGTCTTCAGGGTCAGAGGATTTAAAGTCTAGCGTGCCAACAACTCGGCTAGGACGAGTCTATATAGGGTTTCCTTAATTGGTTTCAATTAGTTTATTGGATTTTTTCTAGGGGACCGGAATTAGTAAACTAGTATACAAATTTTACGTACCTTTGGGCCCCAAAAATTGGAAGCTGCTGCTTCAATTTTAGATCCCAGGGAGCATCCAACCGGGTATACTGACGACCCATCCTTAGTGAGAAACATTACTCTTAAAGGTATATCTCTAATTCTTATGATATTTCAATATTTAGATCGCACAAGTCAATTACTTTTTTGGGGCGCCAGTGCACCAGAGATTATGGTTTAGATTCAGATTTAAAAGACTCAGAAACCAAGATTATCAGGATCGATGACCTTAGCTATGTAGTCTTGTGTATTGTGTTACATCCTTTCCCAAGCCATTCGAATTCAAAATTCCTTTACAAGAGAAAAAATTAAAAAATATTCATTTTAAAATAAAAAATTAATATTGAACAGCCATTAAATAATACGTTAAAATGCTAAATAAGACATTTAAATGAAAAAGAAACAAGGAAAAACGTTGAACTTAACTACCTTTGCAATCCCTCGACGCGTATGTGTGTCTTTAACAACAAGAAATGCAAATTCAATAACTTCTTCCACGCCGTACTTTCCAAAAAAGTCAACATTCTTTATGTCTTCTAGGTATATAGAAATACTACCTAAAATATAACAATTCTTTTATACAAAATTCAAATATTAAAAAGAGCTATAAAGAATAATGCCGTCAACACAACAATAAAATAGCACCCACACAACTATACACATATATTTTGTGTAATAATAATTAAATTCTCATTAAAGTTTCCTTGGAAAAATATGATTCGGAAATTAATTGTTATAAACAAAAAATCGCGAAGAAAGGAAACGAGGACAATTAACAGCCAGTGAAAAAATTGAAAAATTATGCAAATATTTCGGTCAAGACCTCCGCTTGACCGTCCTCAGTGCAGAATAAAACTGATAAAAATGTAAAAACCAAACCTTAAAATAAAAACACCAAACTAAAATTGGACGACCCTTTCCTAGTAACGGTGAAAGGGTAGAGTTACCCTTTCACCGTTACTAGGAAAGGGTCGTCCAATTTTAGTTTGGTGTTTTTATTTTAAGGTTTGGTTTTTACATTTTTATCAGTTTTATTCTGCACTGAGGACGGTCAAGCGGAGGTCTTGACCGAAATATTTGCATAATTTTTCAATTTTTTCACTGGCTGTTAATTGTCCTCGTTTCCTTTCTTCGCGATTTTTTGTTTATCATGATTAGCCAGTGTGGTCTCAGAAATTATTTATTAATTGTTATATTTTTGGTATACTACTAATAAGATAATTTCACTTATTTTGTCTCTAAAAATTGATTTGGAGTATTCTTTTCTGTGTTTTTGGAACATGGATTTGAAAAGTTTTCTTAATAATACAGGTTTCATATGGATTTTGTTAATGTGATATTAAAATTTAATGTAGTAGGCGGCTTAATGCGGCTTACCACATTGAAATCTTAATGGGGTAAGAGTGAGGGTTTCAGAAGCAGTCATCTCCTTAGGGGAGATGGCACATGGCTATGGCACCAGAGAAAGTAAAATAATTTATAATTATTTTTTTTCTTTAAAAAAATTCAGTTTAAGATATCTCAACGGGCTAACTCAAATTCAAATTCAAATTAAATCAAATTCAAATTAATTTATTTAACATAAAAAAATACAAACAAATTTACAGCGGCCATCTACAAAAACCCGAAGGTTTGTTTACGATGGCTGCAAATCCATTATTATAAAGCTCTACATCCACATAAAAACTATCTCTTTACGGGGAAAAATCAGCACTTGAACTGAATCAACATAAAGAACATCTCCTACTCTAAAAGGATTACACTCTAGAAATCGCAAGTGAGAAATATCACATATCATCCTTAAAACATACACTCAAAAAAAAAAAAAAAAAAAGAGATACATCTAACTAAATCAACTTTGACAAAATCAATAAGTATCAGCTAGGCTATAGAGCCGACTCCGTGCGCTTTGGCTGGGTAATTTCGCGAAAATGCGACCATTATCTGTCCAAACAATTTTCATACCAAACATTAATCAAATTCAAAAATCTAATCATTCAGATTATAACCCAAAAGGTAACGCTTCAATCTACTCTTGAGCTGGCTTACATTATCAGCTTGTCTAATAGCATTTGGGAGGGAATTCCACACCCCCGGTCCCGCAAAACGAGGCAGAAACGCAGCACGTTGAGTATTCCGGAGCTCCGATGCAAGGTCATTCGCATTTCTAGTCTCATAACAGTGATAAGATGAGTTAGCTTTAAAAATTTCCCAAAATACCTCCGGTGAACACTTATTCAAACATTGATAAATAAAAATTGCTAACTGGTAATCCCGTAACTGATAAATATTTAAAATTTTCAAACTTGTAAAGCAATTCAACGTGCTATTTTCAAACTGAATGTAATTACCTAAAATACGAACTATTTTATTCTGTAAAATTTGGACCTTTCTAAAACTTGAAATAAAACTACTAGTCCATAGCATGCAACCATATGATAAATAAGGGCTAACAATAGAATGATAAAGTAAAAGTAAAACATTGACGGTAGTTGATTTTTCAGTCTTCTTATCACACCCAACCCTCTTGAAATCTTAACTGCCACAAGATCACAATGTGATTTCCAACTTAAATTAAAATCAAGACTAAAGCCCAAATATTTAACACTATTTACATGCTTTAAAAATTCACCGTTAAAAACAATTTTATTATCTAAAACACATGAAACTCCATTTCTACAAAATGTCACGAAATTTGTTTTTGAAATATTCACTACCAAATAACTAGAATTTGTAAAACTTATCAATTCAGCGAGGGCCTTATTTGTCTTCTCAATTAACTGGTTCAGACAAGTAGCTGTAATCGTAAACACAACTTATCAATTAACAGCCATATATCATATAAGCCACTGTCAATACATCTAAAAGTTGGAAATTAATGTCGAGTGATATAATTTGTTATATACAATTTGATATATAATATATGATTTGAGATATGTTTTGTGATATACTTTGTGACAAGTGATATAATTTGATTGACAAAATCCAGTAGAAACAAACCGAAAAAACTTTACAGGCAGAAAGAGGTGGAGATGCTATCACAAATAATGTTAACAATGGGCAACTAGCACAACTTATAGCCCTTGCCCTGAGGGCTAGGGAGAGGGGTTTATCAGGCCCGGAACCATAGTTATTTGAAATTTGGACTATTTTGATCAAAATGGCAATATCAAGATTTTGATCGGAAGCATTTGGGAGAGAAAGGGCGCGGGGGGGGGATCGTTGCCCTCCAATCCCTTTTGACTCTCAAAAAAGAGCTAGAACTTTCGATTTAAAATCGAATAAGCCTCCCCCGAAGTTTATACGACCACCCCATCCATAAAAATCCTTACACGTTAACAATGGACAACTCGTATAAATTCAAGCCCTTACCCTGTGGGATTTGGAGGCTTGTTGGCCTCCGATCACTTTTGACTCTGAATTAATTAAAAAAAAAACTTTTTTCCACAAAATACGTTTTACAAAGAAAAGTAAAGAACTCCATTAAACCAAAAATGAGTAAAAATAAAATCAAATAATCTACCAAGCGTGAAACTACCACAAATCAGCATCGATAAATAAATGAAACCCAGAACGGACAGAAATTACAATAAATAACCGAGTCAAACTCAAAACGAGCAGCAATTAACATGAGTAGGCCAAAACATAATTTGCACTTTACTGAAAAAATATAAGTGTTTTTACTTTTATAACTTTAATAAATCAAATAATAATAACATTTCGATTACTAAATATCAGTGTATATTAAACTGACAATGCACATTCATTTGCACATTCATTTGTGGTTTAAAGGAGTTCTTTACTTTTCTTTGAAGAACTTATTTTATGGAAAAAAGTTTTTATTAATTAATTTCTGTTCGTTTTATATTGTCATAGTCTTTTCAGGGAAAAATAAAGTAATACTTTAAATCTTTTCGTTTTTTTAAGACTTTATAGTTTGGC
This sequence comes from Artemia sinica, assembly GCA_027921565.1. Lineage (NCBI taxonomy): Eukaryota > Metazoa > Arthropoda > Branchiopoda > Anostraca > Artemiidae > Artemia > Artemia sinica. Next base: position 53,071,616 of record CM051271.1, read on the forward strand.
CTGCTATTTGTATGCTGGGGAAAAATTTTCAAGCAATTTTGAACAACATAAACCCTTTTAAGATTCTGGACACAAATAGTAGTGTTTAATTTAGTTTCATACCTCCACTAGCTGACATGAAATAGAAAACTTGATACCATTCGAAAAAAAATCTGTTCACTTTCTTTGATAGCTTGGATATACTTACGTTATTTTGATTTGGTTAAATTTTGAGCAGAAGTAGCCCCAAAAGTTTGATCATAATACCCTCAGTCGCTCTTTGGATACTGCTGAGATGGATTATTAGGAATTAGCATTAACACAGTGCATTTTGATTTAATCTTAAGGTAACATTTAGTTTTTAAATATAAAGGGCAAATGGAAAGGTGGGCGTGAGAGGGGGACTAGTTGCCCTCCAATCACTTTCGACCATTAAAAAGGGCATTAGCCCTTTCCATTTTCAATCGAACGAGCCGTTTTAGAAGTTCCTACGACAAATCCTTCGATACGAAGAGCCCTGGTCTAAACAAACAAAAAAATAATACATTGTACCCACATGGATCTATACTATAAAATATATCAAGCCTTCCAATCAATTTCGGCTATTAAAAAGGGCACTAGCTCTTTCAATTTCCCATCGAATAAGCTCTTTGAGTTTTTTACGACAACACTTTCTATAAACACCTTATATGCCCCAGGGCATAAATTACAACTTTCAACTACGCTAAACAAAATGGCTTTCTCAAAATTCTGATTGTATGTGTTTGGGGAAATAGTGGGCGTGAGAGGGGCGTTAGTTGCTCTCTAATCACTTTCAATTTTTAAAATAGGTCCTAGCCCTTTCAATTTCTAATCGAACGAGCCCTTTAGAAGTTTCTACGACAACGCTTTCAATAGAAACCTTATATGCCCCCAGGGCATAACTTACAACCCTTGCCGTGAGGGCTGGGCGGGGGGGGGGGGTATTGCCATCCTCAGAAACCTAATTTCCAGAACTTTAAGTACGTTGAAGAAAATTGCTATCTCAAACTTTTGATTGGATTTGTTTGGGGAAATGGTGGGCGTGAGAGGGGGGTTAGTTGCCCTCTAATCACTTCCGACTATTAAAAAGGACACTAGCCCTTTCAATTTCCAATCGAATGAGCCCTTTTTGAAGTTTCTACGACAACGCTTTCTAAAAAAAACTTATATGCCCCAGGGCATTACTTACAACCCTTGGCCTGAGGGCTGTGAGGGGATTGTTATCCTCAAAGATTTAATTTCCGAACCTTTCAACTACGTTGAACAAAATGGTTATCTCAAAATTTGATTGGATGTGTTTGGGAAATGGTGGGCGTGAGTTACTTGCCCTCCAATCACGTTCGACTATTATAAAGGGCACTTGCGGTTTCAATTTCCAATCGAATGATTCCTTTTTGAATTTTCTACGACGGCGCTTTCAGCATAGTTCAAACGTCCATAAATTATAACTCAGAGATGTCAGTCCCCGCCACAACC
>CM051271.1:53073191-53141332 GCA_027921565.1 Artemia sinica
CAAATAGTCCACCAATTGTTTTAAGGTCCATATATGATCCTTGTGACTCTTGATATTAGTACAAATTGTAGGTAGGCCTAATTTCATTGAAGACAGAATCCAATTCCCCCCTTCCACTCCAAGAAATTTTTCAGTGCTACTAAAATTGTCTAAAATTACCCAAAATGTTATTTATTTTCTATAAGGAATAAATAAATAAAAAAATAAATAGTGGACAATTTTAGTATTATAATAAATAAACAGTAGACGAATAGTATGTATGTATGTATACATCTCACTGCTGATTTAGTTGAGGAAGAGACAAAAGAGACAGAAAAAACATAGTAAACAAACTGAAACATCATGAAGAGCCTATTAATAAGCAACAAGTAGAACAATAGGGATTTTTTTTATCTAAAACAGTGGAACGCAGCTTTAAATGAATATTTCGACCCTATATCCAAGGGCCGTCCTCAGCAAAACAAATGAAGAAAAAACGAGTATGAAAAAACTCACATTAAAATTAAATCTCTAAAACTAAAATATTTTCAAAACAGCCCAATTAGCATTAAGAGCTTGTTTGTAAATGTTTTTTTTATTCCATTTGAATAAATTGTCTTTTTTCACTTCGCTTGATGCAGTGTGGCCAGATTGGCTTATTTTACGCCAAACTGGCTTATTTTGTTGGCGACTGGCGTGAAAATTTTTGGAACTGGCTTGTGGCTTAAAACTTGGCTATTTTTATTTTGAGCTGGCTTATTTCTTGGCGTGATTTACTTTTTTCGGGAAGAATTTATATTTTTTGGCAATTAATCCGATTTTCGAACGAACGAATGCTCACGAAAGGTCAAAATCACGTTTTATAACTCTATGGTCAAAATACGAAACTAACCGCGGCACTGCGGTGAAGTTTTCAAATCCTTAGAGACACGTGGCTTCGTAACAACAGCATAAAAAAAGCATTAGCCATTAAGTCATGGGGTTAAACTACAGCTGAAGGTACAGTATATTAGCTGTTACTTATTAGTATAGAATAACGCCAGGAATCAAACTCATAACAGACATGTCTAACATCTACAGATCCTGTTTAACTGTTTAGTTCATGTGAGTCGTCCAGGAGTCGTCATGTACACTCTAGCTATTTTCTGGGGTTTGTATCTCTGTACAAACAGATTGGGTACACAGCCTAGCCGACTGGGTACACACCCCAATGCATTGGGTACTGCCCCCGATATATTGGGTACCCCCATACCTGTTTTCACTTTTGTCTAGGCCTATTCTGAGAAAATACATTTATTTATATTTGAGGTTTTCTTTGCATCACTTCAGTTTAAATATGCTCAAAGGAAGAAGCAAATTGGTCATTGGTTTTCTCAGAATACATGCAAAAGTGAAAATCGTTATGGGGCAGTTGGGGATATTAATTGTTTTATGTACTACCATCAACATAATGTACTACTTCACCCCTGCAGTAGTACACCACAGGATCTGTACCTAAGAATTTGAGTGCTACACTTCACAATCATTACTACATTAAACATGGCATAGGTCCTACTACGCTATATATGGAGTAGGTCCTGCTATGCTATATATGGAGTAGTACACTTGGTTAGATGTAGGTATCAAATTCTGAGGTACAGATCCTGTGGTATACTACTACAGTGGTGAAGGAGTACATTATATGTTGATGGTTGTACATAAAACAATTAATCCCTAACTGGTATGGGGGGTACCCAATGCATTGAGGTGTGTACCTCAATGCATTGGCTACCAGAAAATTGGGTACATGCCACAGAAAAATAGCTGGTGTACATGACTGGTTTGCAACCCCATTTTTAGCAGTGATGAGCATCAGCTTGTGACATAAGCAAACCTGAAGCAATCAATCTTGTTTCAGACTCACTTTTATTCAATTTTCCCAATGTATTAGCCTATAGTTAAATACTAGAGAAATTAGTTATATATAATATAGGCTAATAGCTAATATGTAATAAAGTACCATATAATACTAATGAAAATATCAGAAAGAGATATATAAGTACAGGAGCAGGATAAGTAGATGAGTTACCCTTGCTTTGATGTCTGATTTCTTTGTTACTGTTGCTGTAGCCTAGGCCTATAGGGTAAGACTCCTAGTGATTAGCCACTGCCTAATCTGAGCTGTATCTCTGATTAGAATGCAGTATGTCCTTTACCTGGCAGCTGAGACTTTAATCTTGACCACTACTAATTTTCAGAATTATCAATCTTGGCCAATAGTCTACAAATCTTGACCACAACAGTGATAATTAAACATGAGACATTACCTTTAACAGACAGCAACTATGGAAGTTATCCTATAGTTTTGTTATTTAGAAAAAAACTTTCAGATTTTGAAATAAACAAGGTTCATTGTTATATTAAATTTAATCAATCAACTGTAGACAATCAAGGCAAGTGTCCTGAAAATCAGATCATTGACCCCTCTTCTTTCTGGGCTGGGTTGACAATATATCCAAATCTTTAATTTGTTCTTCTTTTCTCATGATAAGTTTATGCACTTCTTCTTTGGAAGAATTCAATTTTTTACTGAATGAGATAATCCCTTACTACATAGTTTCTCTTGTTTGTAAAAATTATGTTACTGTTATAGTAAACTGCCTTGTTGTAAACACTGCTTATTAATATTCAAAATGTGGATGAATATGGAAAGATGTAAATCAGCTATTAGCTAATAATGTGTGAGGTAACATCATAGTAGGGTTTATCTAATTCAATATAGTCAGCGTATTTTGACCTACTATATATGGTGTTGTAGATTTAGATCCATTGACAGTTTTCTTTCCAGTATTTTACAATTCATAGTATATGCTCAGGGGTTTTTTCTGTGTTTTTACAGTACCTGCAAAATGGGCTATTGGCAACTTCTCCATTTGGCTGCTTTATTTTGTATGAAGGAGAGTGGTGGCTGAAGTTAGCTGTATTTGAACACAGGCAGTTGAACCAGACTGATTGTATACTGGTTGGAAAGGGGGATAAATTTGGTGGCTTTAATTCAAGCAATGTTTTTAGTCATAATCTAGTTGTATCCCTTATAGTTAGAGATTTCACTGGTTCCATTTGGCTTTTTGCTTCTTGCTTTGCTATCTTGTCTGCTTTTTAATTTCCTTCTTTACCTAGATGACTAGGTATATATTGAAATTTAGTAACAAAGCCTAATCTTCCAAGGCTGCTTAGGTTTTCTTTGGTTTGATGTAAGCCTATGCCCAGTGTTTCAAAGTTAGTGTTTCATAGGATATAGAGAGCAGATTTAGAGTCAGAGAATATTACTAGATGTTAATTGCTCTGTTTCAGTTTAATTAGGGTCTCTAAGCACAAATTGATTGCAGCTACTTCATCTGTTAGTGTGCTGGTCCCTGCCTTGTGTTTTTTCACAATGCATAGGCTGAGCTCTTTTAAAAAGCATCCACTTCCACATCCCTCTTCACTTAAAGATCGATCAACATATACTTGGGCATATCCATTAAATTCCTTTTTAAGAGCTGTTTGAAATCATGGATTGCAGTTTGGGATTCAATTTGTTCCTATTTTGAGGGGAGGAATTCTAGTTTGACCCTGGGGTGATTGATCTCCAATTAAATTCGAATTCAACTCCTCCATACTCTCCTCCAGACTGCTCATGCTGGGTGGGCTTATAATAAAAATTAACCCGGAAAATATTAATTTTTAAAAGATTTAATCAGTCGGAATAACATAACTACAAGTGTAACTTGACCCCACAAAAACCCTGGAGAAAGGTATTTAAGTTATGACATTTGTCCATTGTTTATATAAAGTATTTGCTATTGAGAAAGATGTATGAATTTTTTCCATTGGAGGGGAGGAGGTTTTGGGCATTAGGCCTAATGGAAGGAATACTCATATAAACTTCAGAGAGAGCTCATTTGATTTGAAATTGAAAGTTCTAGTTCACTTTTTAAGCATCACAAGATATTGGAGGGTAGCCAGCTCCCCCCCCCCCCCAAACCTCTTTTTTTTCCTGATGCATCCAATAAAATTTTTTAAATGTATCCAATAAAATGTTCAAAGATCATATAACAAAAATTCTGGTGCCAACACAACCCCCCAGGGCAGGCATTGTAAGTTGTGCCCTGGGGGCATATATGAGTCTTATGGAAGGGATGCTCATATTCACTTCAAAGAGGGCTCATTTAATTGGAAACTGAAAGTTCTAGTTCAGTTTTAAGAGTCAAAAGGGATTGGAGGGCACCTAGCCCCCCCCTCCCCTGCATTCCCTTTTTTCCTCAAACCCATACGATAAGAACTTTGAGATAGCTTTTTTTTTAATAGTTCAAAGATCATATAACAAAAACTCCAGGGTCAACACAGCCCCCCAGGGCCCAAGGGCAGGTGTTGTAAGTTACGCCCTGGGGAATATATGGCTCTTATTGAAGGGATGCTTGTGAAAACTTCAGAGATGGCTCATTTGATTGGAAATTGAAAGTTCTAGTTCATTTTTTTAGAGTAAAAAGAGATTGGAGGGCAACTAGCCCCCCCCCCCCCCATGCTCCTTTTCTCCAAATACATCCAATAAAAAATTTTGAGATAGCCATTAAGTTAAAAATTGCTCAAAAGTCAGATAGCAAAAATTCAGGTGTCCTCACTACCCCCCAGGGCCTGGGGCAGGCGTTGTAAGTTGTGCTGCATTGGGTCACAGAGTATCATTATAGTAATCGGAGGTCCGACTCAGTGAAATTATGGGATACAGAAATTGCAGTGCACACACGGACAGTGCTCGAACTAACACAGGAGAAATTGAGCTGGTGGGCGTCCTTGTCAATAATTTTCCCCGAACTGTTGGACAGGAAAGTAAGCACGGTCGAGCATTTTCTGAACATAGCGCGCGGGAATTTCTGTAAAGTCTCTAGAGTTCCACATGGGGTAGCGGTATATATCGCAATTCTACTAAATGCAGCCTCAAAATAATCTCTACACTGGAACTGAACTTCCGCAAACCAGGGAACGAATTGAAAGGTGGATAATGCCAGTAGGATCAAAGGACCTGAATAGTGGTGAGTATTTCTATAAAACGGCCGTCAAAACTTGGACACCATTAAAAGTAAAGTTAGATTTTGGGCAAAAAATTGTCTGGCTTATTTTTGGCTTGTTTTTCAAAGGCTGCGGCTTACTTTTTTTGTCACGATCTGGCCACACTGGCTTGATGTACCAGTCCTGGTTGAACTTCCTTGAAGTAATGATGCTAGGGCTTGGATATAGGGTCAAAATATTAATCTAAAGTTGCGTTCCACTGTCTTAGATAAAAAAATCAAAATAAAAAAAATAAAGAAAAATTCCCTATTGTTCTACATGTTTATGATGGAAAAGCAGTGTGGTCTTCGTCGCTATTTACGAATAGCCTATTGAAGGATATTCAGAAAAGTCTTTTAAAGCTTAGTGACTTATCTTCGAAGAACCTCAAGGGCTCCGTATTTTGGGTGATAAGCGGTGATGGAAGTCTGGCAGCCAAAGCAGATACTTTGCATACTTATAAAAGCACTTCTTAACTGAAAGGTCACCCTGCATGAAAACCGGCCAGAAAGACAAAATAGCAAGCTAAGTCGGCACTAAAAAGGCATTATGTACCGAAGGTAGAATATTGTAACTAAACTTAAACGTCACAACAACAAACTACTCATAGGCTTCCCTAGGGTTATACACATTAAAAAAATGTTTTCTGTTTAACTTACAAGAAAAAACTTTTTTTTAACTTACACCAAAGTAAGTTACCTGATTCTGTTCAAGGTCACGAAGAGAGAGACAAGCTGGCTCTTGGCAGAATTCAATTTATAGTGAAACGTTAGCTCGACGTACTCATATCCCTTAGAGAGTATAGTGCCTTCCAAAACACATACGTTAAAAATAATGTTAAAACTTAAATAAACGTTACTAAAATAGTAGCGCTAAAAATATTCTTTCAAAAGTATATTTTTAAAACGAATTTTTCATGTTATTCATTATCAGCATCTTCACAATAGCACAAGCTACAACGGCCACGATACGCCCAGATACCTGGGTGCCGTATCTTGGCGCCTGATACGCCCAGATACGCTATGCTGATCTTGGAAAAGTGTCTGGAATACGAAAGTTCTATACTAGTCTAGTTCACATTCAAATAATGTTCATAATGTCATCATTATAATTTACTTGCGAAACGTCGACATCTCTAAATACATAAGTCATAAAAGTTTTCTGTTGTGCCTCAGCAATATTATTATTGATGAACAGCTAAGGGCAAGCCAGAACACACTATATTATTTATCATGACTGGCAAGGTAAGTCCAATTTTAAAGTGCCAAGAACAACAAAATAATAAGATATTAATAAATATTAAAGAATATATATTAATAAAATATATAAACATATATTAATAGTTAATATACAAATAGTATTATGGTGAATATATAAGTAGTTAATATAGTCAATAATATAAATATAATTTATAAACAGTTAATATATAAATAAACATAAACATATATAATGTGATAATAAATAGTAAGATATCCTGGGCCCATCTTATGTCTAATCACACCTGAAAACTGCGATTTCGACAATTTTTTGGGGTTGTTTCAAAATTAAGAAATTTTTAGGACGCCACAACCTTTTCGTAAGCTATGTTTAAACAAATCTGATGTGGAAAGAATAGGAACAATCGTTAATTTTGGTAATAAATACTTGTATATGAAGTAAAAATCTTTAAGAAACCAATAATTCTATTTGTTGTTGCCTCTTTATCAAGCATTGAACGTTGAATTTCTGATGAGCTTTAGGTAAATTCAAATTGAAGGTATCTTATGTCACAATCCAAATATTTCATTTTTCATCAAATTGAAAATTCAACATGGATGAAGAAATTCGAATGAAGGGTCGAACTTCCACTCTGTTGGAATTTCGAAAATTCTCAGCTGTTGAAATTCAATTTTTTTTTATAAGCAAGCTAGAGCAAGAAAATGTGTTGATATACTAACTTTTTTTTCAGCGTTGCGAAAAATGGTAATCAATGGAAGATAACAGGCCTGAGGTAAGCGATTGTTGGTTATAGAGCTTTGTTCTAAGTAATTGGATATGTGAGTAAGGTCAAGACCTTGTTCAAGTGCTAATTTATCTCGATTGCTAAAGTAAGAAAACAGTTCTTTTCTTCTCTTTTTTGTTTTGTTTTTCTGTTCTTTATATTCTGTTTCTCTGTTATTTATATTCTGGGATGAAAATAAATAAATCGATTCTACATTACCTTCTATGGTCGGTTGTTTTGTACATCCTTTTTTTAAGATTTTGCATGTTCTGAGTCCAACAATTTCATTCGTTACTGCATCTTTAGCAAGTATTGACACTTGACTTTCTAACAGTGGAGTTAACCATCTTCTCATATCCTCATTTCTTAAAAATTATAAATTGATGAGAAAGTAAACGATGTAGGTCAATCAAGACAATAAAAGTTAGAAAGCGATTGTCAAAATCTGGCTAAAAAACAAAACATGAAAGGTTAAAGAGGGAAAAAAGAGAAAAGATCATTTAACGAGTAATAAAGTCTATAGATAAAATAGACGAAAACATCTTTAAATAGCATTATAGCCATATTAATGGTAATAAACTTTGCTTTTTAAATTTAAATAAGCATATGCTGTACATCCACCTTGGGATTTTTTGTATAAGATCGAGCAGTTAAAGGTTTATAGAAATAATTTTCCTTCGCAATATCTTTATTCCTGATTCTTTAAATGTCGTGAATTATGTTGAACTCAATGTGTTTTAAAAATCTAAACGATTTGTTTCAATTTCCATCAATTGGCATTGGCAAAAAAAAAACAAAAACATATAAGGTTCAAGAAAGAAAACAGAGAAAAAGTCAAAGAACGAGGAATAAAGTCTATGTTGTTAGCTGAAGATTCTGATGTTTTCCGTTATTTTGCAGGAATAGTTTTCCTTCACAATAATATTCTATACCTGATTCTTCACTTGTCGTGATTTATGTTGAATTCGATGTGTTTAAAAATATAAATGGTTTGTTCCAATTTGTGTCAATTGGCATTATTTTTGAGTGTTGTTCGGATTAATTTTGCGTTTTATGTTATTTTGAAGTTGATTATTTTCTAAATGTGCATTTAATCTTTTTTTTCTTTTTCCTTAATCCACTTCTTTTTGTATGTGGGCAAAATAGACGCATCCTGTTACTTGGTCTTTAGTTTTTTTTTATTTATTAAACCTATAATTATCCTATGCTTATCTGCCATTAAACTTATCTTATTACTTAGTCTTTTTTTCCATATTAATTACTAGATAAGATAAGATAAGATTTATTCATAATCAATTAATCATACAAGAAAATACATTGTGCTAATCCCCAAGGCTCCTAGGCCTGTAATAGAGGGGGAATACATACCGTTTAAATCAAAACACTAAATCAATAGAAAAACATTAAATTAGGCCTACATTGAATAATCCAATGAATACATACAATCCAATCACAACACTCCTAATCCCCCTCGAAAGCCTCCATGGCCAGGGATACAAGGGGGAATGAGAAAAAAAAAATATAATATATCCAAACAACCATAAAAAAAAAAAAAAGAAATCAATCGCCAAACAACATATAAAATTAAAAAGAGACCATACCTGAGGCCTGGGAGTCATAGTGCAGAGAAGACCACCATAAAACAAAACTAAACATTCAGGGGACATCAACTCCACAAAAAAAAAAAAAAAAAAAAAAAAAAAAAAAAAAAAAAAAAAAAAAAAAAAAAGTATTCTGTTTGATTCTTAACTAAATGGTCCTTAAGAATCCTCTTGAAAGTGCCAAACGAGTGGCATTTCTGTACTGAAGAAGGCAGGGAGTTCCAAACCTGAAGACAAGCGATGAGGGGATTGAAATCTGACCGCACAGTGGGAGTAGGAGGAATGCAGATATTATGTGACGAACGAAGGTTATATGGAGCTGAATCAGAAATAAACTGAGGAGTTTTTTGAAGAGATTTTGGAAGATTGCCATGAAGCTGATGAAAAACAAAAGAAGCACAAGAAAGAATGTAGATAGACTGTAGATTTAGAAGCGGTCTTGGTGAAGAACGGTTGGTGTCCATAACCAGACGCCGTGTTTTATTATACATGACAGAAAGCGACCGCAATGTAGAAGGAAAAGTAGACATCCATACTATGGGCAATAAGAGACATATGACTGGACAAGGCAGAAAAAAAGAAGCTTCAGAATAGATCCAGGAAAGGTGTGTTTGAGTTTTCGAATGACACCCAAACTCCGTGAGACCTTAACCCTAATCATGGCTATATGGTGTCTAAACGAAAGGTTCTCATCAAGCAGGATACCAAGAAACCGGACCAACCAATTCTTTGGTCTACACAAGGAACCTTGTGACACCTGAAGCTCTGTCAGTTGAGGGAAAGCTACACCAATTCGAGAAAAAATAAGAAAATGTGACTTGGCAACATTCAAGGCCAAGTAATTCGCCTCAAACCATGAAACTACTCTCTCAAATATTGCCACCAGATTAGACCTGATATCACATTCCGTCTTCCCTAGAGTCCCAAAAGTGCTGTCGTCAGCAAAAGCAACGAGGTAATCTTCATTAGAAGTAGCATTGAGACACGAAGGAACATCCGGATGACACAGATTGCAGCATACCAGAGGACTGGTATTCTTGACTGCTGAAATCAGATCATTGATGTAAATCAGAAATAAAACGGGGCCAAGAACAGATCCCTGGGGGACACCATATTCTACTTCAGAAGGGCTCTGGAAAAGCGGATCAATTGAAATAAGTCTACCAGAAAGATATGATTCTAACCAAGATAGAAAACATTGATCTTATACCAATATGCGATAATTTCCAAAGAAGAATCTGATGAGTCAAAGAATCAAAAGCTTTACGAACATCCAAAAATAAAGCTGCCGGGATAAAACCAAAATCTATTGCCGAATGAATGAAATTCAAGAGAGATGCGCAAGCATGCTCTGTAGAGTGATTCGCTCGGAATCCGAACTGGAAATCATGGACAAATTTTTTGACATCCAGAAAACTAAGAAGCCTGGATAGCATAGCCTTCTCAAAAATTTTGCTGAAAACAGATAGAAGAGAAATTGGCCTATAATTAGTAGGATCACTCCGGGACCCACCTTTATAACAGCACTATAACCTTAGCTCGCTTGAGTGATTCAGGGAAAATTCCTTTCTCGAAAGACAGATTGACAAGCTTAGTCAATGGTGACAGAATAGCAGGAAGAACGGCACGGATAACCCTTGTAGGAATTCTGTCTGGCCCTGAAGACGATGAACCTTTAAGTGCATTTACGATCCGAGCTACCTCAAACTCAGAAACAGGGTTCAAGACCATTGACTTTAAACATGGGGGTCCAAGATAGGCTCTGAAATCGCAACGAGGAGTTGTAGAGCTCACAGAGGAAGCAGTCGTCTTTCCTATATTAGCAAAATAAGACGTAAGCTCTAGCTGAACATTTTCTTCTCCTTGGACAATTTACCATCAACTATCAGCGTTGTTGGAACTGAAGGCGGAGGGGGAGTAGGTTTTAAGTACAGAATTAATAATTTTCCATGTCTTCCCAACATCCTTTCCACACTCAGAAAATTTCCTGTGATAACACTGAGACTTGGCCTTCCGACACAGAGAATTAATATACTCCTATAGGCCTTGAACCGCTGATGATGAGAAGCAGATGACGAAGCCTTGTATAGCTTCCACAGATAATTTTTCCTTTTCCAGCTTTTATGGAGACCTGGAGTCATCCACGGATTCAGCAGTACTATCCTTTTCGAGGTATGAGGCGCTGGATTCTGGTGGAAAACTTCTAGGATACCTTCTTTTACTGAATCATAAAAGAAATCAAAAGAGCAGTTAAAATCCGATTCAGAATCCAAACTATCCCATGGCTGATCAGTCAAACGAGATTTAAGTAGACTGATCTCACTGACACCAAATCGGAAAAATGGGAGATTAGATGGCGAAGCTTTACGCTGCGATCGATCAGCAGTCCTATATCGTGAAATAGCGGGGAAATGATCAGAAATATCACTAACCATCACCGAATTATCTAAGACATCTAGTGACGAAAAAATATTATCAATAAGTGATGCATGCATCTCAGTAACTCGGGTTTGTATACAAACTGAAGGTAGAGTTCCCGCAGAAAGCATCATTGACAAAAAATCTGCAGCCGAAGCAGAATTTTGATCCAGTAGGTTAAGGTTGAAATCCCCCATAAGGATAAGTTCGCAAGGATGCTTTTGGACTAAGTCCAAAACATCTTCCAGAATTTTCATAAACGAAGCAATAGATCCACTAGGGGATCTGTAAACCAAACCGACAACTAAATCCTTACAACCTGACTTAATCTCAATAAAAAGAGATTCAAAGATTCCTTCCTCATTTCTACTCAAATCACTTCGGAAATTGTATACAAGATGATCGGCAATATACAGGGCAAGGCCAACTTTCGCCATCTGTTTCCGGTTCATCCTCTCCATCCTAAATCTTTAGATATCTAAAAGCATATCTTTTTTTGAATCCAGGAAAGTTTCACATAATCCAATAACATCCGGAGTTCCACCACTGACGATCCGTTTCAGCTCATCAAAAGAGGAGCAAAGTCCCTGAATGTTTAGGTGAAGCACAGAGAAAATACCATCTCGTTTAGAAGAGGCAGAACCACTTAATTGCGATACATATTTACTTTCAGTAACCGATTTAGGATCATTATAATTCCTATTTCTACTTCCAACTGAATTATTAATTATACTTTCTATATCTAAAGGATTATTTTGTAACTCAACAAAACGTTCCCCCAAAGAGTTGACATCACCCTGGTCACCAAAAGAGTTAATCATTTTACTTACGGTGGATGGTAGATTCGCTCCACGACCAAACTCACCAGACCAAAGGTTAACGACATCACAGCAGAGCTATGGCATCTACGCAGAAGAAAAATATTAACATCGAAAAATGACACAACCCGAAGTAATAAAAGAGAAAAAAATACCGAAAAATGCACCCCAAAAAAAATAGAAACAAACAATATTTTTGAGAAAAATAATACAAAAAGATTAAAAAAAACAGAGAAGGAAAAAATTAACCAAAAACTAGTGAATTGGTAGAGAGAAAAAAAGAAAAGGGACAATAAACAAACAATCCATGAGAAAGTAAAAAAAACAGACAGAAAAAAAACTGTGTTCATTACTCTTTAACCTGGAAAAGGATGTGTTTTTTTTGTTGTTTTTTTTTTTTCTTCGGAGAACGAAGAAACATATTTAAGAAACAAAAAACTAAACAAGAGTGTTTTTCACCCAGTGAATAAAACGAACAGATAAAGCAGAAATTTTGGCAAATGCGACCGCTAAATCATTCTTGGTACAAAAGAAAACTAACCATTTGAAGTTATCCGAAACAAAAGGAACAAAACAACGGACAAAAAAGAAAAACAAACCAAGAAAGATCTTTTAAGAATCAGGTTCGGTATTCCTGGCAGTTTAATCGGTCGAGGGGGTGCCTACTTTCCACCACCCGATGTAAAAATCAGAACGCAATGTATGCCACACAGTTCTGCCACGCTTGGCACAGTTTCCGCCACGCTTTGCATAGTTTTCACCACCCTTAGCACGCGCCACAAGAAAGTTCCCGCTCTCTCGAATTCAGCTTTACTTCTGAAATGATTTGTGTTTATACGACGGCACTGTTGCATTAGCTTGTGCCCACGCGAGAAGTCAAGTATGGTTAATGCTAATAAAATAAAACAAAATATGATGAAAATATTATAGTTTAGAAACAAATTTGGTCTATATATTTGCATATTAGGGGGTAAAGCATAGCATATATTAAATACGTAACCTAACTTAGGTACCTTTTTTTTCCCCTAAACCCCAGGAAACAATAGTTTGAACAAACTGGTAACGTTTTAAGTGACGGGTTCCTGATTAATTAAATAAAAAAGGGTACTTGGGCATTCTATGGGCCTTTCTAAAAAGTCAAGTTTGCTTAATGCTAATGAAATAAAATAAAATAGAATGAATATATAATAGTTTATAAACAAATTTGGGCAACATATTCGCACATTAGGGGGTGGAGGTAAAGCATAGCATACATTAAATACGTAACCTGACCTAACCTAGATACCTTCCCCCCTCTAAACTCAAAAAAACAACAGTTTAAATATCGTATACGCAAAGAAAACCACGCTATGCATTCCGTTTACTCTATAGCGGTGTCTTGAATTAACCCGTCAAAAACAGGGTTTTCGCAACTGGTTTCCTTGTAAAAGCCCGTATAGTGCCCAAGTACCTAAAAAAGCTAGCAATATACTACTTATTTTATGTTCCTCTTGCATATCATATTCGTCTTTCTGGCAATGCACCCCCCTCCCTCCCTTTGACCCATCTATAGCCACTATCTGTTCAGAACTACACGAAAACAGTAAAACAGTGAAATTGTTAGTTTATAATATGCAGTATGTTAGTAGTATTGATATAATATCTCCAATAAGACAGTCACCCCGCCGTACAACAAGACAAGTAATGGGTCAATCTATTCAAACAGACAGGTAGCCAATGTAGCTATAATATCTCCAACAAGCCAGTACTCCCGCCATACAAACAGACAGTACAATGACCAGATTCAGCTTACCATGAAAATTCGTGCTGTTCACGAAACCATGGTTTTGGGTCATGGCCGTTCACATATCTAATGTTAAACATGATTCTTCATTATGGTATGATTATAGGCGTTGACAGAAATGAAAATGGTAAACGATCTGAGGGAATGCTAACTCCTATTCAGAGATACATATTTTTTATTTGGGGCGATTCTCAACTGTGTTCGGTATAATACACAACTACCATTTGAACAGTGTTGTTAGGTCACCTACCCTAACCCCAAGGACACCCTCCCCCCAAAATTTTTGCCCCCCTCTAACTTTTTTCCCCCCAACTCCTGCCCCTAACTCCCCCCCTCAAACCCCTCCCCCTCCCCCCCAGCCCTAACTTTTTTTTTAACATGATATTTTTTTTCAACTTTTTTTTACATGTCTTTGAATGAGATGAAACATACTTAAAAAAAAATTACATTTAATATTTTCCAAATTCAAAATGAGAATGATATAGAAATGTTAGTCGTGACTTTTACTATTAGAAAATAATGTTTGTAGTAGCACTTTTTTTTTATTGGACTAAAATTTTTTTTTTGGACTTCGAATGATTATTCTACTGATTACGAACTAAGAGAAGACAATAACTACAATATCAAGAGAGAACATGGTAAACTATTTAATGGGAACGGATTCAAAATGTGCATCCTTTGTCGGATATGCTGGATAAAATTGACAAAATCTAAGTATCAGATTGAATAAATGCTTTATCAACATCATTTGTCGGATATGACGGATAAAACTGACAAAATCTAAGTATCAGAGTGATTAAATGCTTTATCAGCATCCTTTGTTGGATATCTCGGATAAAATCTAAGTATCAGAGTGATTAAATTCTATATCAACAACCCTTTCTTGAATACATGGGATAAAATTGAAAAAATCTAAGCGTCAGAGTGAATAAATTTTTTTATATCAACATCTATTGTCAGATATATCTAATATAACTGACAAAATCTAAGTATCAGAGTGAATAAATGCTTTATCAGCATCCTTTGTTGAATATATCAGATAAAAGTGATAAAATCTAAGTACCAGAGTGAATAAATGCATTATCAACATCATTTGTCAGATATGTCAGTTAAAATTGACATGACGGATAAAATTGACAAAATCTAAGTGTCAGAGTGAATAATTTTTTTCTCAACATCTTTTGCCAGATACATCAAATATAATTGACAAAATCTAAGTGTTAGAGTGAATAATTTTTTTTATCAACATCATCTGTCAGATACATCGGATAAAATTGACAAAATCTAAGTATCAGACTGAATAAATGCTTTATCAACATCATTTGTCGGATATGTCGGACAATATTTTTTTATCAAGGAAATATCTGAATGCGTTTAAGGTATAGTACGAATGGCTTGCAAAAAACTTGAAAATACTATCAGAATGAATAAATTCTTTATCAACATCCGTTGTTGGATATGTCATTATGAAAAAATTGTAAGTAGGTAAGTAAGTAAGTAACAAACTCTTTCTTGAATTCACCTCTTGGATACACAATACAGAAATTTAATTAAGGAAATTATGATGAAAAAAAATTGAACAAATTCTTTATTAACATTCATTATCGACTGAAGTCGGTTCCTAGACAGACAATACAGCAATTTCACAAATCTAAGTATAAGAGTGATTAAATTTTATATCAACATCCATTTCTCGGATACATAGGAAAAAGTTGACAAAATCTAAGTGCTAGAGTGAATAAATTTTTTTTTATCAAAATCTTTTGTCAGATACATCGGAAAAAATTGACAGAATCTAAGTGTCAGAGTGAATAAATGCTTTAACAACATCCTTTATCGGATATGTCGGATAAAATTGACAAAATCTAAGTATCAGGGTGACTAAATTCTATATCAACATCCTTTTCTCGGATACATAGGATAAAATTGACAAATTCTAAGTGTTAGAGTGAATAAATTTTTTTTATCAACATCCTTTGCCATATATTGGATAAAATTGACAAAATCTAAGTATCAGAGTGAATAAATTCATTATCAACATCCTTCGTCGGATATGTCGGATAAATTGACAAAATCTAAGTATCAGAGTGAATAATTTTTTTTTTAACAACATCCTTTCCCAGATACATCGAATAAAATTGATAAAATATAAGTGTCAGAGTGAATAAATTTTTTTATCAACATCCTTTGTTAGATACATCAAATAAAATTGAAAAAATCTAAATTTCAGATGAATAAATGCTTTAACAACATCCTTTATCGGATATTTCGGATAAAATTGACAAAATATAAGTATCAGAGTGACTAAATTCTATATCAACATCCTTTTCTCGGATACATAGGATAAAATTGACAGAATCTAAGTGTCAGAGTGAATAAATTTTTTTATCAACATCCTTTGTCAGATACATCAAATAAAATTGACAAAATCTAAATTTCAGAATGAATAAATTTATTATCAACATCCTTTATCGGATATGTCGGATAAAGTTGACAAAATCTAAGTGTTGGAGTAAATAATTTTTTTTATCAACATCTTTTGTCAGATACATCGGATAAAATTGACAGAATCTAAGTGTCAGAGTGAATAAATTTTTTTTTATGAACATCCTTTGTCAGATACATAAAATAAAATTGACAAAATCTAAATTTCAGAATGAATAAATGCTTAAAAACATCCTTTACCGGATATGTCGGATAAAATTGACAAAATATGAGTATCAGAGTGACTAAATTATATATCAACATCCTTTTCTCGGATACATAGGATAAAATTGACAAAATCAGAATGAATAAATTCATTATCAACATCCTTTGTCGGATATGTCGGATAAAATTGACAAAATCAAAGTATCTGAGTGAATAATTTTTTTTATCAACATCCTTTGCCAGATACATCAAATAGAATTGACAAAATCTAAATTTCAGAATGAATAAATGCTTTAACAACATCCTTTATCGGATATGTCGGATAAAATTGACAAAATCTAAGTATTAGAGTGACTAAATTCTATATCAACACCCTTTTCTCGGATACATAGGATAAAATTGACATATTCTAAGTGTTAGAGTGAATAAATTTTTTTATCGACATCTTTTGCCAGATACATCGGATAAAATTGACAAAATCTAAATTTCAGAATGAATAAATTCATTATCAACATCCTTTGTCGGATATGTCAGATAAAATTGACAAAATCTAAGTATCAGAGTGAATATTTTTTTTATCAACATCCTTTTGCGGATACATCGAATAAAATTGATAAAAAATAAGTGTCAGAGTGAATAAATTTTTCTTGTCAACATCCTTTGTCAGATACATCAAATAAAATTGACATAATCTAAATTTCAGTATGAAAACAACATCCTCTGTCGGACAAGTTGGATACAATTGACAGAATCTAAGTATCAGAGTTATTAAATTCTATATCAACATCCCTTTCTCGGATAAATGGGATAAAATTGACAAAATCTAAGTGTCAGAGTGAATAAATTCATTATCAACAGCCTTTGTCGGATATGTCTGATAAAACTGACAGAATCTAAGTATCAGAGTGATTAAGTTCCATATCAACATCCCTTTCTCTCGGATACATGGGAAAAAATTGACAAAATTTAAGTATCAGAGTGAATAAATTCATTATCAACATCCTTTGTCGGATATGTCGGATAAAACTGACAGAATCTAAGTATCAGAGTGATTAAATTCCATATCAAAATCCCTTTCTCGGATACATGGGATAAAATTTACAAAATCTAAGTATCTGAGTGAATAATTTTTTTATCAACATCCTTTGCCAGATACATCGAATAAAATTGATAAAATATAAGTGTCAGAGTGAGTAAATTTTTTTTTATCAACATCATTTGTCAGATACATCAAATAGAATTGACAAAATCTAAATTTCAGAATGAATAAATGCTTTAACAACATCCTTTATCGGATATGTCGGATAAAATTGACAAAATCTAAGTATCGCAGTAACTAAATTCTATATCAACACCATTTTCTCGGATATATAGGATAAAATTGACAAATTCTAAGTGTTAGAGTGAAAAAAATTTTTTTATCAACATCCTTTGCCAGATACATGGGATAAAATTGACAAAATCTAAATTTCAGAATGAATAAATTCATTATCAACATCCTTTGTCGGATATGTCGGATAAAATTGACAAAATCTAAGTATCAGAGTGAATAATTTTTTTTATCAATATCCTTTTGCCAGATACATCGAATAAAATTGATAAAATATAAGTGTCAGAGTGAATAATTATTTTCTTATCAACATCCTTTGTCAGATACATCAAATAAAATTGACATAATCTAAATTTCAGTACGAAACAACATCCTTTGCCGGACATGTTGGATAAAATTGACAGAATCTAAGTATCAGAGTTATTAAATTCTATATCAACATCCCTTTCTCGGATACATGAGATAAAATTGACAAAATCTAAGTATCAGAGTGAATAAATTCATTATCAACATCCTTTGTCGGATATGTCGGATAAAACTGACAGAATCTAAGTATCAGAGTGATTAAATTCCATATCAATATCCCTTTCTCAGATACATGGGATAAAATTGACAAAATCTAAGTATCAGCGTGAATAAATGCTTTATCAACATCCTTGAAATGCATTATCAACATCATTTGTCGGCTATATCGGATAAAATTGACAAAATCTAAGTATCAAATTGATTAAATTCTATATCAACATCCCTTTCTCGGATACTTGGGATAAACTTGACAAAATCTAAGTATCAGAGTTATTAAATTCTATATCAACATCCCTTTCTCAGATAGATGGGATAAAATTGACAAAATCTAAGTATCAGAGTGAATAAATGCTTTATCAAAATCCCTTAAATGCATTATCAACATCGCATGTCAGATACATCGTATAAAATTGACAAAATCTAAGTACCAGAAAGAATAAATTCGTTTTCAAAGTTTTTATCGGATACATCCATCCTTTTGTTGGATATGTCGGATAAAATTGACAAAATCTAAGTATCAGAGTGAATAATTTTTTTATCAACATCCTTTGCCAGATACATAGAATAAAATTGATAAAATATAACTGTCAGAGTGAATAAATTTTTTTTATCAACATCCTTTGACAGATACATAAATTAAATTAACATAATCTAAATTTCAGAATGAAACAACATCCTTTGTCGGATATGTTGGATAAAATTGACAGAATCTAAGTATCAGAGTGAATAAATTAATTATCAACATCCTTTGTCGGATATATTGGATAAAATTGACAGAATCTAACTATCAGAGTAAATAAATTCATTATCAACATCCTTTGTCGGATATGTCGGATTAAACTGACATAATCTAAGTATCAGAGTGATTAAATTCCAAATACATCGGATAAAATTGACAGAATCTAAGTGTCAAAGTGAATAAATTTTTTTTATCAACATCCTTTGTCAGATACATCAAATAAAATTGACAAAATCTAAATTTCAGAATGAATAAATGCTTTAACAACATCCTTTATCGGATATGTCGGATAAAATTGACAAAATCTAAGCATCAGAGTGAGTAAATTCTATATCAACATCATTTTCTCGGATACAAAGAATAGAAATATCGGATAAAATTGACAAAATCTAAGTATCAGATTGATTGAATTCTATATCAACATCCCTTTCTCAGGTACATGGGATAAAACTGACAAAATCTAAGTATCAGAGTGAATAATTTATTTTTATCAACATCTTTTATCAGTTACAACAATTATAATTACCAAAATCTAAATATCAGAGTGAATAAATGCTTTTTCAGCATCAATTGTCGGATATGTTGAATAAAATATGCAAAGTTGACATAGCTTTTATTTCATTTTTTAAGGTTAATTTAGACGAGGTTACGTGCGCGCACGTAGTTTGGGGGGAGGGCAAAAAGTTGGAGGGGGCAAAAAGTTGGGGGGAGGGTGTCCTTGGGGTTGGGGTAGGTGACCTAACAACACTTTTCAAATGGTAGTTGTGTATTATACCGAACACAGTTGAGAATCGCCCCAAATAAAAAAAATATGTATCTCTTAATAGGAGTTAGCATTCCCTCAGATCGTTTACCATTTTCATTTCTTTCAACGCCTATAATCATACCATAATGAAGAATCATGTTTAACATTAGATACGTGAACGGCCATTACCCAAAACCATGGTTTCGTGAACAGCACGAATTTTCATGGTAGGCTGAATCTGGTCATTGTACTGTCTGTTTGTATGGCGGGAGTACTGTCTTGTTGGAGATATTATAGCTACATTGGCTACCTGTCTGCTTGAATAGATTGACCCATTACTTGTCTTGTTGTATGGTAGGGGGACTGTCTTGTTGGAGATATTATAGCTACATTGGCTACCTTTCTGCTTGAATAGATTGACCCATTACTTGTCTTGTTGTATGGCGGGGGGACTGTCTTGTTGGAGATTTTATAGCTACATTGGCTACCTGTCTGCTTGAATAGATTGACCCATTACTTGTCTTGTTGTAGGGCGGGGGGACTGACTTGTTGGAGATATTATAGCTACATTGGCTACCTGTCTGCTTGAATAGATTGACCCATTACTTGTCTTGTTGTATGGCGGGGGGACTGTCTTGTTGGAGATATTATATCAATACTACTTATGTTTATAATCACTAGATTATCATGTTCTCTTCCTGTGTTATCCACAGTTCAAACCATTAAAAAATAATATTAAATCCAATAATTCCATTGAAATCATTTGGGAATCACGAGACGAAAAACATCGATTCAATAATTTATAGGGCTATATGTGAAACAATCAGGTGGGGGAGGGGTGTACTATCAAAAACATGAAAATGATATCCAAAAAGCATAATATAAAGGTAAATTTGCAGTTAGCCTTATAATACAGCTAAAATTTGCAATTCAATCGGGTTTTATAAAAACAAAAGGAAATAAATAAACATAAATAAACATCCTTATGAAAAAACGCACATTTTTTCTTCTTGTTATATATTAATTAAAAATAAACTTTCCGAAAAATAAGTTTTTCAAAGAAAAGTAAAGGCCATTTTAAACTTAAGCTCAGGAGATACAAATACCTGTTAAAATTCAGACTCAAAACGACCAGATATTACTATTAAAGAATAAATGAAACCCAAAACGAACAGAAATTAAATAAACAAACATAGCAAAAAACATACAACAAGTAATAATATAAATGAATAAATAGATCTTAAAGCGAGTAATGCTTAGATTGAATATGAAAATCAAGCTTAAAACGAAAACAAATATTTTGCTATTAAAGTATAAATGAAACTTAAAATGAACAGAAATTAAAAACAATCAATGCGAACAAACATACAATATATATTAATGTAAATGGATAAATAAATCTTAAAACGAGTGAAACTTAAATTGAACATGCAAATCAAGTTTGAATCGAATAAAAATAACTACAAACAAGAGTTTGGGTGTCGTCTCACTGCAGAAGCCTAAAACCTACTGCGTCATTGCCGCTTTACTGAAAACAATTCTTTGAAATATTTTCACTTTTGTAACTTTAAGAAATCAAAAATTAATTAAGATTTTAGGGAATAAATATCAGCATATGTATATTAAATTGACAATGCACATTTTTTTTCAGTAAGCTCATTTGAATTTTTTCTCAGTAAAGTAAAAATTATATTCTGGCTTTTAGAAAGCATAGGGGTTTTGAACCCTACTCACATTAATTTATGCTCGTTTTGAGTTTGACTCTAATATTTTTTTTTAATTTTTTTTTCGTTTTGGGATTCATTTATTTATTGATACTGATTTGGGGTAGTTGTATGTTTGCTAGATTATATGATAGTCCGGACGCCAGGTGTTGAAAATGTGAACCATACCACGACGGAATGGGGCTTCTACGAGAATTAGCTTACCCTCCACCCCCTAAATTGACCACGCGGATTCAAAAATACCAATGGCACTTGCTTGCGAGTGGTGGAACACTCCGAAACTTGACATTTTATTATATTTTGGTGTTTCATGCAAGAAAATGCATGTTCCACAAAGTTTGAGGTGCATGTTTTCATAACAAACTAACACGATTAGTTACAAAAATGACAGAGTTAAAAAAAATGGCAAAACTATATGAGTCTTGAACAGTCTTGGAAAGTATAAACAAAATCAAATTGAATATTAGATATATAATGATATAAATTGTTGAAAGATCCATCAGTTCAAGATTTTTTTTTTTTCACTGTAATTTTTATTTTCATTTTCAATGCTGTAAGAACTGGAAAATAATAAATTTGTAATATGCGAGTAATTCGTTTTCAGTGAAGCACCAATGACACAGAAGGCTTTAGGTTTTTACAGTTAAAGAAGGGGGCAGTGTCCAAATTTTGCTTGTAGTGAAACTATATTTGTCTTGACCAATCTTGAAAAGAACTGATAAATTAAACTGAATATTTGTTGCGTAATGATATTAATTGCTAAAAGCTCATCAGTTCAAAATTTTACTGTAATTTTAATATTATTTTCAATATTAAGTACAAAAGAAAATATTTGTAATATAATTCGTTTTCATTAAAGCGCCAATGACGCAGTAGGTTTTAGGCTTCTCCAGTGAGACAATACCCAAATCTTGTTTGTAGTTATTTTTATTCGATTCAAACTTGATTTATATATTCAATTTAAGTTTCACTCGTTTTAAGATTTATTTATTCATTTACATTAATATATATTGTATGTTTGTTCGCATTGATTGTTTATTTAATTTCTGTTCGTTTTAAGTTTCATTTATACTTTAATAGCAAAATATTTGTTTTAGTTTTAAGCTTGATTTTCACATTCAGTCTAAGCATTACTCGCTTTAAGATCTATCTATTCATTTATATTATTACTTGTTGTATGTTTTTTGCTATGATTTTTTTTTTTAATTTCTGTTCGTTTTGGGTTTCATTTATTCTTTAATAGTAATTTCTGGTCGTTTTGATTTTGAATTTTAACAGGTATTTGTATCTCCTGAGCTTAAGTTTAAAATAGCCTTTACTTTTCTTTGAAAAACTTATTTTTCGGAGTTTTTTTTAAATAATTTTTGTTCGTTTTTGATTGCAAAAAGTTTCAAGTTTTTATGGCATGGGGGGTGGGGGTGCTTACTGTCCGATTATTCTTGACTTTAAAAAAACGGATCTAGAACTTTCAATTTAAATCGAATGAGGCTTCTTTCAAAGTCTATACGATTACCTCTTTGATAAAAACCTTATATATGAACAATAGACAGCTTGCATAACTTGTGGACAGCGATTGACAACGATGAATGGATTGAAAAACTAGCTCCAATAAGGGGGTTTAAACCATTTCACTTGCTGACACAAAGGGATCACGACTGTTTGGAATTGACCTAAATAGGAATTTGTGTGCCAAAGCAATTTTGCATCTATCACAGAGTATGTATTTTAACCATATAATTGGATAATTATAATAGATTTCCTATGTGTTCTTCCCATACAAAACCCCTTCCCATAAGTTATAAACCCCCCTTAATAAGTTATGCCCCAGGGCATAACTTACAACGCCTACCCCTGGGCCCTGGTGCGCTGTGTCGACACCGGAGGTTTTTGTTATCAGAACTTTGAACTATTTTAACAAAATGTCTATCTCGAAATGTTTATCTGATGCATTTAGGGCGTGAAGGAGGGAGAGGGGCTAGTTGCCCTTCAATCTCTTTTGACGCTTAAAAAGTGAACAAGAACTTTCAATTTTCAATCAAATGAGCCCTCTCTAAAGTTTATACGAGCAACCCTTCCATAAGAAATAATATGAAGGATTCGGAGAATCCTTAAATTACAACCCTTGCCCTGAGGGCTTTGGGGGAGTTGTATTCCTCAAAGACCTAATTTTCAGAACTTAAAACTACGTTTAATAAAATGGCTGTCTTAAAATTTTGATTGGATGTGTTTGGGGAAAAGGTGGGCGTGATGGGGGGGGGTTAGTTGCCCTCAAATCACTTTCGACTATTACAAAGGGCACTAGCCCTCGGAATTTCCAATCGAATGAGGCTTTTTTAAAGTTTCTACGACGACACCGCCTTCTATAAAAACCTTATATGCACCCAGGGCATAATTTAAAACCCTTGCCCTGACGGTTGTGGGGGGGATTTTCCTCCTCAAAACCATATTTTCTATCTGGAAATCAACTAAGCTGAACAAAATGGATATCTCAAAATTTTGATTAGATGTGTTTGGGGGAATGATGGGCGTGGGGGGGGGGGGGGCTAGTTGCCCTCCAATCACTTTCGACTATTAAAAAGGGCACAAGCCCTTTGAATTTCCAATTGAATGTGCCTGTTTTGAAGTTTCTACGACAAACCTTCTATAAAAACATTATATGCCCCAAGGGCATAACTTAAAACTCTTTCCCTGAGGGTTGTGGGGGAGTGTCCTCCTCAAAAAACGTATTTTCTATCTGGAAATCAACTACACTGAACAAAATGGCTATCTCAAAAGTTTGATTGGATGTATTTGGGGAAATGATGGGCGTGGGGGGGGGCTATTTGCCCTCCAATCACTTTCGACTATTAAAAAGGGCACTAGCCCTTTAATTTCCAATCGAATGAGCCTGTTTTGAAGTTTCTACGACAACGCCTTCTATAAAAACCTTATATGCCCCCAGGGCATAACTTAAAACCCTTGCCCTGAGGGTTGTGGAGGAGTGTCCTCCTCCAAAATATATTTTCAATCTGGAAATCAACTACGCTGAAAAAAATGGCTATCTCAAAATTTTGATTGGATGTGTTCGGGGGAATGATGGGCGTAGGGGGGGGGGGCTAGCTGCCCTCCAATCACTTTTGACTATTAAAAAGGGCACTATCCCTTTGAATTTCCAATCGAATGAGCCTTTTTTGAAGTTTCTATGACAAAGCCTTCTTTAAAAACCTTATATGCCCCCAGGGCATAACTTAAAAACCCTTGATAACGATTCCTCCTAATCACGCTTTACAACTCTCCCTTTACTCTTTAACACAATCACATCCCTCATCTATGCAATTCATTATCTAAGAGATTTCCCCCCCCCCCTTCCTCCCCGAAAGCACAGATACCTTAACCTTACAAAATAATAATAAATAAATAAAAAAACAGAAAAAGGGTAAAATTCTACTCTAGCTACTTTTGGCTATCTTGGAATGGGGTTAGGTTAGGAATGGTTAGGTTAGGGTTAGGTTAGGGATAGGTCTACAGGCTAAAGTATGTCCCGGGAAGGTATTTTGATGTACCTACCCCCGCTCCTTCTCCCTCTAGAGGGTCCTGAAATTTGCCTACATGACAGGTCTATACTGATTGAAATTTTGACAACACAACATTTACCTTAATTTTCAGTTATCAGTTTCTTTTTCTCTGGCCTTAGCCCAGAAAAAACACAATTTCAGTTATTTGAGCATAATTTTAAGCCATATCAATGTTTTATTTCCAAAATTTAGGAAATGTATTTGCATATCTTTAAAACCTTACAAATTAGTATTGAGCAAAGTGGTGAAGCTGAAAACAATTCTGTTGTACTTCATTTAAGCAGAAGATCTATTTTGCAAGGTTTCACTTCTATAACTCACAGATTTTTAAAGGTCATCAAAGGTCAGGACCCTCTAGAGGGAAAAGAAGTGGAGGTAGGTACTTCAAAATATCTTCCCAGGACATATTTTAGCCTGTAGACCCATCCCTGAAAATTTCATTTTCCTCACATAACCTCTTTCTAAGATAGTCAAAAGTAGCTAAAGAAGAATTTTACCGCGCACGCACGCCACATCCGGTGCAAAATCCGACCTTACTGTAGGTGTTGGTCTCACCAAAAGGTTTGGGGCAGATCTCGTGTTCCTAGGATGTTGTCCCGATACCAACTGGAATAGACTGTGGAATGCTGATGGAAGTAATCCGAAAAAAAAAATTTGAAAACAATAACTGATGAAAGTGAAAACGTCATTTGATGTCTTTCTTTTGCTCTTTCCTCATTCAATAATTACTTCTGGGGCTAATTACGTCTTGAGCCCTTAAAGGGGCCCCGAAGGTATTTTATATGAATAATGAAAAGCATAAAAAAGCATCAAATGATGCTTTCACTTTCATCGTAGCTAAATTATATGGCCCACTGCAAATTAAACCCACCCCTACCCCCCTAATGTGCAAATATATACCTTGAATTGGAATATACCCTGGATTGTGGACGGCAAAGTTTTGAATCACAAAAATCAGCACTATTTTTGTCGACGGCATTCGAAAAACTTGAAACGGTAAAAAAACGGTTTATATTTGAGTTGCCCAATAAATGAGGTTTGAATTATTATAAATATGTATTTTTGGAATATGTTACTCTGTAACTAGATTTATTTATAAACTAGTGATTTGTTTTTAACTATTTTTCAATAACCTAACTAGTGTTGATAACTTTTGTTTGGTTACAAAAATGAAATACCTTCGGGGTCCCTTTAAGGGCTCAAAATGAAAGTAACCCCAGAAGCGATTATTGAATTATGAAAGAGCATAAAAAAGGCATCAAATGACGTTTTCACTTTCTTCTTAGCTAAATTATATGACCCACTGCACATTTACCAACATAAGTAATCTAAAGGTAGCTATTTTTATTTTATCAAGATGTTTCCTTTTGAGAAACGGTAAAGGAAATTACCGACCAGGAAAAGTTACTATTTTACTTACTCTTTTTCTTCATCTTTTTTAAACTTGTTGTTATTACCAGCAGCCAGTGCAAGTGGCTCACGTTCCAAAAAAAAATCATGTAAGAACAATCGCTTCACATCCTCATAATGCTCAGGCTTTGCAATCTCGTAAACAATTCCGTCCTTCTCCTCCCTGTATTCTCGCGTCATAATAACACTATATATACGCACGGAAACGTAAGAATAATTTCAATAGTTTTTTTTTTGTTATCTCTGAGATCTCTATTTCTATAATGCAAATCTTTTTCGTCCCCGAAAAACGCTTATCTTTGAAACGATAATTCTTGGCTCATTTTTTATATCATTAAGTGCAACTTCACTAAGCCCTGCCTGTTTGTTGACTGACGTATTTGGAAGAAGATAAACAATTCTGTCACTTGGAAACTCGTTATGAAAACTGGTAAATAATGGAACGAATTCAAAGACCATAGAATACTATACATACCAGGGTTGCCAGCTTGCACTTTTTTTGTGTAAAATGCACTCTCTTTTACCTTAGAGAGGATGCGCAATTTGCTTTAAACGTCAGTAGTTGGTAACTTCGTCAGAAGCGTGTTTAACCTAAGGACCAGGGTTGCCAACTTGCAAACTCTTCGTGTGAAATGCTCTTTTTTATGTCAGAGGGGATGCGTGCAATTTTTTTTTTTACTTTCACTCTTTTTGACCTTGATTTGCACTTTTTTTTAGACGTCGGCAGTTGGTAACCCTGATAGATACCAATATTTTAAGCAGTCTCCATGCGTCTCTTCTTTCAGGTGGGATCCTAAAAACCAAGAAAATTCACAAAGAGGGATGGGGTGATATTTCGGGTACGAATAGACCCTCCCCCAAAAACCTTGGGCTTTTCCTATGTTGCTGTATATTCTCGAAGTGAATCGATTATTTTCTCTTTTTTCAGGTGTGAACCCCTCCCAAGAAAACGAAAAAAAATATGGTTCCTCCATAAAAAGAATTATCTGTGTTTTCTCAAAGAAAACGGCCCGATGAAAGACAGTGTGAAAATCAATTTCCCTTATGCGCCAAAGAGACACTAATGGTGATGCAAGATCCCTGGTATAAAATAGTGCGGCCGTGAAAATAATAATGCAATGAAGACACACTGTTTGAGTAATAAATGTACTGAAATAACGATTTTTTTTTTTAAACAGACTTGCTTTGAAATATTCACTGATTCAAACATTTCACTGTGCAACTGCCCAAGCAAAGCAACAAAATGGCTCCGACCGTGATCTATCTAATAATGGAGTAAAAAACAGGTTTTTTGAACTGATAGTAAGGACTAAGGAGCAACATTAAAACTTGAAACGAAAATAAATTATTCTGTACATGTGGTGACTACCCCCTCCTCAACTCTTCGCTCTTTACGCTAAAGTGTGGCTTTTGATCAAGATTCCTCAAGAACACCACTCAAACAAAAAGGATATTGAATTAGAATAAGGAAATTTTTTAAAGGACTTGAAAAAAATTAGCGTAGTGAGTGAAGGACTAGAAAGGGGACAGCCTACCCCTTTGTTTATTTCTGTTCGTTTTCAATTTTAATGTTGCTCATTACTTTCAGTTATAAAAAAAAAACTTATTATTTTAATTAATATCTTATCATTTAAAAATCATACCGTAAAATTCTCCTCCCCCTCTGTGGCTAATTTCCAGTATAAAATTCCCCCCCCAGTTTCTCCCGTGGAAAATCCACCGACAGGAAATTCATACCGTAAAAAGTTCTCTTAAGGAAAATTTCTCCCGTAGAAAATTACACTCCACTGGAAATCTCCCAGATAATTCCCTGGAAATATTCTCTTCATACACAAACTTGAGCAGCCAATGACAAAGTAAGAAAAATAAAAACAATTCTGTTTATAAAGTCCATAAACATTCCCCCGTGTAAAATTGCCCCTGAACATTTCCTTCCTGAAAATTCTCCTCATAATATACTTGGGACGTTTTATACGCTTGGGACGAATTCAACGCGTCTACTCACAAACCTTGGAAACACCCTACTCTCTGTCACAAGGAGGGTGAAATGAGAACCTATTGTTTGAATTGGCTGAATAGAAATTTACTCAGTCATATGTATCTTACAAAATTGGGAAGAATAGTGAATTCAATTCTTACGAAAATGGACCTTTATTTGCGGTTATGCAATTTTTCGTAGAGCTAAGTGCCAAATTTGAAACAGTGGTGGAAAAAAAAGCACAAGAATAAGCTAGGGCACCATACAAGATAAAAATGTGTGCCTTCTTCTAAGGTGTAGGTGTCTCTGTCAATCAATCAGTTTTTTATATTTAATTTTTACAGACGAAACGCGTTGCTAAATTTAATTAATTAGTTTTGCTTCTAAGGATTTATAATCTTGAAAGAAACAAAAAAAAGATCTTAGAAAAAATGGCTTTTTTCAGATATGAATATACCTAAGATGGGTCCAGGGGAAAAAAGTCCTCATTTTTATGCCCTTGGTACTTTGTGAATCCTAAGATGTATAAGTAATCCTAGAGTTCCATCCACTTAACGATACCGTTGATTTTAACTTAGTTAATGTACCTAAGTTTAGTTATTTACACGCACTTAATTTAGTTAATATACATGCACTCAGGAAAATTTAATATAAGCAAATTAGTTTTATCCAATTTATCAGTAAAATTAGTTTTATTATCGTTATATAGGATGTCATCATGATGTACTTCAGTGTCAAATAAATTTCAAAGCTACTACTATAGCTTTATGAACTTTTTAACCGATTTTCTTGTATTTTTGACCCAGTAAATAGTTTTGCCAAAAGATATCAATCCAGTTGTTGATTATTGGTGGCACAGGCCCTGGCACTGGGGCACTTACTCTCCCTCACAGGTAGTACACTTATCGTAACCACACTGGTAATAGCTGTGGCAAGCCCACAGCACGAATCAGCAAGGGTATAACTAGTAGAATTCGTGGCGCGTCAGAGTTGACCGTGGCACCGTGGGCAGCGTTACATGCTCTGGTGCCAGCGTTGGTGCCAGAGAACTTACATTAGTGGCTTCAGGGTTGACCCTAGCAGCTCTTTAGATTACGAATACTGGAAGCAGAACAGTCCAAGAGAGACCGTGAGCCATGATACCATATCCTAGTACCATCAGTAGTCACACTGGTGGCGTTAGAGTAATTACTCTGGTGGCACCCAGAGGAATAGCACTGTCTAAAAACTCGTCGTGAGCCGAACCCATGTTTTCTGAAGAATTGGTAATAAGTTTTTAGCCTATAAAAATAGCTTATAGCTAGAGCCTATTAAGATAACAGTAAATATAAAACAATTTTTGTTTTGGGAGTGTGGTTAATCAGCAATATATTTAGATAATATTAAGGAAATATGCTGGGGTTCGCCTAGTATAAATTCTTAGAAATTAAAATATTGCACAAAACTATAAGAGTTTGTGAAATACGTACACACGATTAATTGGAGCGTTGACAATTTTCTCTCAAGATTTGAAAAAATTATATTACCAGAAGTAAAGTTACACGATTTGAGGAATTCCTTTTGATGTGAATCTAAATAATTTTGGTTGGTTGAATTTATGTATGACGGATCCAATAGAAAAAAGGTCAAGGTCTCTCAGACAAGGAGAAGACTTACTTGAGTTAGATATTAACTTGAGAAAAATTACCGCAGTAAAACAAAGAAAATCTTTTTCAGATTTGCATTTATACGGTATTGCTGGTAGGAGTATCCATGAGGATTCACCACTAAATGAGACCCAATTTTTGTCTGCTTGTGAAATGGCCAGTTCTGACCCAGTTTTTGCTCTAACATTTTCCTCAAAGACGTTAAGATCCCCAATTGAGGTATATGAAAAGCGCGATTTAGTTAAAAACTCAGTATAAATAAGAGTTATTTCCAAAAACAGCGCAATAGCGCTGCCTAAGTAAAGAGCGATGTGGGACAATTTATTATTATTATTAATTTTTTTTTTATATCTGGGCACTTCGTATAAGGAGTTGTCGTAGAACTTCGAAACGGGCTCATTTGATTGGAAATTTACAGTTCTAGCGTCCTTAGTAATAGTCAGTAATGATTGGAGGGCAACCAGCCCTCCGCCACGCCGATCATTTCCCCAAACATATTTAATCAAATTTTTGAGATAGAAAGGATGTCAAATTTTTGTTAAGCATGGTTGAAAGTGCCCTCAGGGCAAGGGTTGTAGGCTATGCATCAGGGACATATAAGGTGTTTTTGGAAAGGGTGGTTGCATAAACTTAGGAGAGGGCTCATTGGATTGGAAATAAGAAATTCTAGTGCCCTTTTTAAGTGTCAAAGTGATCGGAGGGCAACTGCCCACCCTGACGTCTTATTTCCCCCAAATACATCCAATGGAAAATTTTGGGAGAGCCATTTGTTCAAAACAGTTCAAAGATCACATAAAAAAAAAGCCTTTAGGGCTGACACAACCCCCCAAAGTCTGCGGGCAAGGGTTGTAGTTATGCCCCCGGGACATGTAAGGTTTTTATAAAACTGGGGGTTGTGTGAACTTTAGAGGAAGCTCATTTTATTGGAAATTTATAAATTCTACTTCCCTTTTAAGAGTCAAAAGTGATAGAGGGCAACTAGCCAAACCTCCCTGGCAACCTCTTTTCCCCAAACGCATCCGATCGAAATTGTGATATAGCCATTTTGTTCATAATAGTCCAAAGAGGATATAACAATGCCTTCAGGGTGGAACCAAGCCAGAGAGGCCAGGTGCAAGGGTTATAAGTTGTGCCCCGGGGCATATAAGGTTTTTTATGGAAGAGGTGGTCGTATAAACTTAAGATATGATGGGTCCCATGTGATTGCAAGTCGGAAGTTCTAATGCCCTATTTAAGAGTCAAAAGTAAATGAAGGGCAACCAGCCTCTTTCCCACAAGCCTACCATTCCCCAAAACACATCCGATCAAAATTTTAAGAGAGCTGTTTTGTTCAGCATTATCGAAAGGTCCAGTAATTATGTCTTTGGGGGTATCAACCTCCCCATAATCCTCAGGGGAAGAAGTGTAAGTCAGGCGATTTGTTCATTCTTTTCATACAGCATATGTTTATTGAGAAAGGTAAACATTTTTGAACTCTACCTTCCAAAAAGACAGAGAGCATTAATGTGGGTCATTTAGGGAATTTTGAGGGGAGTGTTGAACTAAGTCAAAAAACGTTATATGTATACGGATTGTCAAAAGAGCGTAACTCAGGAATGACCGGGTATATTAAGTTAGAACTTTCAGGAAATGATAAGGGAGATCATCAAAAAGGCAATATCTGCATGCTATCACTGTTACTACTACTACTACCACACTACTCTATTTACAATGCTGAGGGAACATTTGAACTGAATCAAAAGCCGCTATGTGCTTGAACACTGTGAAAAGAACGCATCTCAAGAATTTTTTGAGGTATTAACTTGGAAGTTTCTAAGAATACTAAAAAGGGAAAGATCATCCGA
Organism: Artemia sinica; assembly: GCA_027921565.1. Lineage (NCBI taxonomy): Eukaryota > Metazoa > Arthropoda > Branchiopoda > Anostraca > Artemiidae > Artemia > Artemia sinica. Next base: position 53,104,983 of record CM051271.1, read on the forward strand.
CCAAAAGACAGTATGTGCACGCTACTACTAATACTACTATCACTGCTATATTTACTACTACTTCAACTACTACTTCTATTGCAACTACTTGCAAAGGCAATACGTTAATTCTACTACTGCTTTACGTACTTCCACTATTACTATTAATACAACTACTGGCAATATCAATACTACTGTGACTACTATTAAGACTAAGCCTAAGGTTTTGAAGGTGAAATTTTCAAGATTTTTTTTTTTTTTTTTGGGGGGGGGTGGGTGAACTTCCTAACAATACGTCGTGCCTAAGTAGGTTGTCAAAAGGACGTAACAGCAAGAATCCTAGGAACAGTTTGGTGTCTGAAGTTGAAACTAACAGGTCTTGTTTTGGGGGATGTTGAACTAACTAATGAAAATATTTGCATGCTAATGCTACTACTTATACTTATACTTTTACTGCTGCTACTATATTACTACTTCTACTATCACTACTGCCACTAAGACTAAGGCTAATATTACTAGTTCTACTTCTACTACTACTACTAGTGCTGCTATCAAAACTAAGGGTATTAATGCGAAAAATTTAGAAAGTACTGAAACTTTATGGAACTAATTCAAAAACACACTATGCCCACATAGGTTGTCCAAAGGATCAGAGCATCAGAAATACTTCAGGAACGATCGACGTTATTAAGTTGAAATTTTCAGCGTGTATTGAAGAAGATGTTGAAGAAACCAAGGTGCTGTGCGCATACTGCTACTAATACTACTGCTACTATTGCTACTACGCAAGCTAAGGGTGTTAATATGAAGCTCTCAAGGAATATTTAGGCGGATGTTGAAGTAAATAGAAAGTTCAAGTGCCCTTTTTAAGAATCAAAAGAGATTGGAGGGCAAGCGGCCCTCCTTCCCAGCCCATTCATTTTCCAAACACATCCTATCAAAATTTGAGGCAACCATTTTGTTCAGCATAGTAGAATGATCCAGAAACTACAAATCTACGGATTTTGGGTATGTAATCGGCCCATAATACTTTAAAACTAAATATTGCTTCAAAACTAGATCAAAAGCCAATGTGCGTATGGTTACCAATAAGTCACCTCAGCAATATATCGAGAGTGACTTGGGGTTTTAAGTTGAAATTTTCGGGCTACTACTATTTCTACTTCTGCTTTTACAATTTAAATAAATCAAAAGAGTGTAATTGTATCCAAGTTGTCAAAGAAAATAGATTTCCCTCTCTAAAAGAGAAAATGATAGAATTCCCTTTGAGAATTCTTAGGGAATGATATTATATATTTTTTTTTTTTCAGGTCAACTTGAGGAGATATAAAATAAAAGTAAACAATAGCTTTGCTCATTTCTTGCTTAATAGAGCTCTTTACTTTTCTTTGAAAAACTTGCTTGTGGAGAAAGTTTTTTTTTAAATTAATACCTAAATAGAGAGACAGAGATGAGTATAGGAATGATATGATAAGGAAGGAGTACACGGGGTAGAATGAGAGAGTATCAAGAGGATACAGAGGCTAAAATATATGAAATATATAGAATATAGAGAAAAACTAGTGTATGAAAATACGTGGGAGCCAAGACAAACTCACCCCGCAGATGTTATGCAAAATGAAGGGGAATCGATGGTTAGAGACAAAACATACTCTGGCCGAAGAAATATAGAATGAACACCCTCAGGCAATTAATTAAGAGAAATGGACGACAAGAGAATCAAAGTAGACAAAGAGAATCAAGAGAATCAAACAAGGGAATCAACAAGAGAATCAAAGTAGAGAAGAGAATCAAAGTAGACAAATACGAAAATAATGAGCTCAAACTCAAATTGGTTTCTGTCAAATATCCAATAGGCCCAATTCACTACTTGAACACCGATATTTTTCACAACACAAAAAACTTCACATCAGAAAAACTTAATCTTATGTATAAAAATATTTAACCTATCATCGCTCTTCATTCAGACTAAACCTGAATAAGGGGCAGCGGGGTGATACATCTATTGCTATTGCCAAAAAAAGTTTCTGAGATTTATTTTGAAGCTTCATTTAACTTAACTGATTTGCTTAGTATTTCATAAATTGCAAAAGTGATGTGTAAGTGTACATCAGTTATCATTAAGGAGGGTTGGTGCGTAATTTTGTAGGAGGGAAGGGGGCAAATGCCGCAAAGGGTGCATTTTAATTCCTAAATACCCCAACGCTCATTGATCCATCAGATATATATATATATATATATATATATATATATATATATATATATATATATATATATATATATATAATATATATATATATATATATATATATATTATATATATATATATATATATATATATATATATATATATATATATATATATATATATATATATATATATATTGTGTATATATATATATACATATATATATATATATATATAATATATATATATATATATATATATATATATATATATATATATATATATATCTATATATATATATATATATATATATATATATATATATATATATACATATATATATATATATATATATATATATATATATATATATATATCTTATATCTATATATATATATATATATATATAGATATATATATATATATATATATCTATATATATATATATATATATATATATATATTATATATATATATATATATATATATATATATATATATATATATATAATATCTATATATATATATATATATCTTATATATATATATATATATATATATATATATATAATATATATATATATATATATATATCTATATATATATATATATATATATATATATATATATATATTATATATATATATATCTATATATATATATATATATATATATATATATATATATATATATATATATATATATATATATTATATATATATATATATATATATATATATATATATATATATATATAATGTACCTTTGAGAAAGGGGGGAGACAGAAATTGACATCTAAATCTTCCTGATTACTGGCATTATTTCAAGTATTTTCTAATAAATTCTGCTTACAGGTCAATCTAAGCTGTATTTTACAAATAATCTATCCAAAATTCTGTACCTCACCCTCGTAAGCACACTCATCATATTAACCCTAGGGTTACAGTTTAAAGTTTTTCTAAAAATTTTAATGCTAGTGGTGAGATCATATTCAAACACTGATTTGACCCAAGGGGTACCAACAGAGTGAAAATTAGATGGACACCCTAGTCCAATATCCATTGAATATTGACACTAGGTCCCATAATTTGTTAAGTCAACTCTCTCTCAACGTTTCTTCAGTCGTCTGTTGTTTGCGATGAGGATCAGAAGAAGTAACATAAAAAATAGATCAGGCCTAAATGCATTGCTTAGAAAAGCCTGAAATTTGTGAAACTGTAAAAAAAAAGAATATATGTTTCTGAAAGAATGGAGTTAGCCCTATGTACCAAGCATTGACAAAAAGAATCCATGTTAGAGAATTTACTAGAAAAATTGTATAAATTTCAGAGTTGGCAAAAAATACCCCCTCTGTTGAATTTCCTTTATGTTGAGTTAAGTTTTAATTGATAAATTACAACAATTTCTTTCCATATAATTTTCCTATGTGCCCCTCCACTGCACGAGGAAATGCTTTAATTCCATCTATTGTGTAATCACTTATACTTAATTCTTTAAGTATGTCAAAATTTAGCTTCTCGAACATACTTATTGTGATTGGGTTGGTTGCAATGACGGTGACAGCACGATATCCTCTTTCTTTTGCTAGCTCCATAGCTTTAAGCACTAGCTCCTGGAAAATAACATATATATTAAGACAATATTATATCAGTAAAAAGGGGAAAGACAGGAGATTCCTCCCAAGTATCGTTTATTTATTGTAAATTCTTTATCAATCCAGCAAACAAAAAAGTCAAACATTAAAAATCATCTCAAGGCTTTATGGCCAGAAAAACAGCGGCCATAAAGGTTGGTTTGTGGAAAAACATGTGGTTGAGTCGGAGAAAAAACTTTTTAGCTCCTTCCCTAAGCATAAAATTTAAGAATATCTTGATTCAGGCTCCCTTCATCTCTCCCCCGCCACAATATCTATAGGTATCAACTCTATCCCCAGGTCATCGGGAAAATATTGCAGACATTCAATTTTGATGACACTGGACACCTGGGTGTCTTTTGATTTGCCACTGCCCTTTCCCCAAGTCAAAATTAAGATCAACTTGCCCTTTACCTCTAATAATCCCTGAAAGTTTTAACAAGATCTTTCAAGCCATCCCCGAGATATTGTAGATCATAGGCAGCGCGCTAGCGCTGCCTAAGTAAAGAACGATGTGGGCACAATGTGTGTTTTTTTTTTTTCTTCAGTCGGGCACTTCGTATCGAAGGAAATGTTGTAAAAAACTTCGAAAAGGGCTCATTCGATTAGAAATTGGAGTGGCTAGTACGCTTTTTAATAGTCGAAAGTGATTGGAGGGTAACTAGCCCCCCCCCCCCCCCTCACGTCCATCATTCCCCCAAACACATCCAATCAAAATTTTGAGATAGCCATTTTGTTCAGCGTAGTTGATTTCCAGATAGAGAATATGTTTTTGAGGAGGACACTCCCCCACAACCCTCGGGGCAAGGATTATAAGTTATGCCCTGGGGGCATATAAGGTTCTACTGAAAAATAATTTGCACTTAACTGAAAAAATACAAATGAATGTGCATTGTCAGTTTAATATACATATACTTATATTTAGTAATCAAAATGTTAATATTATTTGATTTATTAAAGTTATAAAAGTAAAAACACTTTATATTTTTTCAGTAAAGTGCAAATTTTGTTCTGACCTTTGGAAGGCATAGTGGTTTTGCGAACAACTTATGTTATTTTCTGCTCGTTTTGAGTTTGACTCGGCTAATTACTGTAATTTCTGTTCGTTTTGGGTTTCATTTATTTATCGATGCTGATTTGTGGTAGTTTCACGCTTGGTAGATTATTTGATTTTATTTTTGCTCATTTTTTGTTTAATGGAGTCCTTTACTTTTCTTTGAAAAACTCATTTTGTGGGAAAAGTTTTTTTTTTGATTAATAATTTGATAGCTCGGACGCGCATAGTGTCTTTTAATTTACTTCGGTAGCCATGTCATTTCCAGAGCATGCCTTGGAAAAGTTTAAGGATCTTTGCTTAGCAAATGAGCCCCGTGAGTATAAGACCACCTACAAAAAAAAATCCTTGCCATTCCTGCTAAATCCTATTTGGGGAAAATGGTTAATTTATATAATTCAGAAAAATGGCCCTCAGTGCTTTGGAAGCAAAGATAGACCGCTTGATGTTTTTGAATGGCATTCCTAAGGTCTTCATCCAATATCGTGAGATGTATAGGGAAAATGGGTAACTGAACAGCACACGCTAGAGAAGCTGCTTGCCTTGCAGTCACTTTTGGGCCTTAAAAAGGCACAAAAGCTTTCAATATCCCCTTTAATAAGGCCCCTCTAAGTTTCTACAATCACCCTCTCATACAATTTGGCCGGAGATAAGTTTTCTGGCCATTTTTTGACTCTTTGTTGGGTGCCGATTTAGTAAGAACCAATATTTGTTTTCTATTTTTCACCTTGATTTGCTTCCCTTTTTCCCAAGGACTTACGGATATATATTTCAAGCCAACCAGGAAAAAAAGTAGTTTTACTATTTTTGGAGCTCGAATTATTTGCAGGTGCAGGTGGCAGTCCCATAAAAAATAAAGCTGAAACTGCCCGAAACGACCATTAATTTGAAACTTTCAGGTGAATGTTGAGGGGATGTTGAATTAAATCAAAAGATATTATTTGTATACAGGTTGTCCAAAGGGCGCAGGTGCAAAATCTCAGAAACGGCTATGGCTATTAAATTGAGAATTTCAGTGAATGCTGAACTAAATCAAAAGATACTTTGCGCATCCTAGTAATATCCTAGGAAGGGGAGGGGATGTTGAATTAAATCAAAAAGCATTATTTGTATACAGGTTGTCCAAAGAGCGCAGCTGCAAAATCTCAGAAACGGCTATGGCTATTAAATTGAGAATTTCTGTGAATGCTGAACTAAATCAAAAGATACTTTGCGCATCCGGGTTGTCGAAAGAGCGTATCTGTAATATCCTAGGAATACCTAAGAGTATACAGTTGATACTTTCAAGGAAAGGTGCGGGGGATGTTGAATTAAACCAAAAGATATTCTATGCATCCAGGTTGTCAACAGCGAACACCTGCAATATCTCAAGAACGCATAAGGGCGTCAAGTAGAAAATTTCAGGAAATCTTTAGGGGTGTGTTGAACAAAACCAAAGACGCAATTTGCATCCTGGTTGACAAAAAGGATCATCCACTATATCAAAGAAACGGCGTAGGGAATTAAGTGGGAAATTTTGGGAAATGTCCGAGGGGTATCTAACTATATCAAAAGACATTTTGTATATCCACCCAAATGGGTGTAACTGCAGTGTCTCAGGAATGGCAAAGTATATTAAGTTGAATTTTTAAAGTATATTAAGGAGAATATGGACTAAATCTAAAGAAACTATATGCATCCCTGCTGTCAAAAGGGCGTAACTGTTGTATTTCAGAAACAACTAAATCTATTAGCTTGGAACTTTCAGAGCCTGTTAAACTAAATGAAAAGACACTATGTACAATAAGGTTGTCAAAAAAGCATATCTACAAAACTTCGGAAACGCCTAAAGTTATTGAGTTGAACTTTCAGGGAGTGTTGAGAAGGATGTTGAGCAAACTATTATGGCCAAAAAGGTAATAAATTCACTCAATCACTGAAATTTTGCACCCCCTCTGCAAAAGCACTACATTTCCGACATTATTTTCTTACTTGTACTTGTTGCACGTTCAAGCCGCATCCAGGCTCATTGTGGCGCCCAGCAGCAACGACAAGTCTTCTTCCAGAGGTTTTCTCGGGGGTGGTAGGCTCAACGATCTTCAGCTACTGATGATCCCAACGATGGACGTATTTTCTGAACCATCGATTGGCTCCAGATGAAACTGTTGCAAGCCACGCCTTCTTTTGGTCTCCTGTTCTCTTTTTTTTGGCTTGTCTCTGTTCTCCTGTTTGATTTCCGACATTATGTCTTCCTAATTTACCCAGTGCAATTTCCCTAGTTGAATTTTATACTACTATGATACTTTCTTTTTGACCTAGTCATCAGTTCCCCAATAAAAAAATAGTTTTAAATTCGTGGACGATTTAGTAGTGTCTGCAGGCTATCCTTAAAGGTTCAATTTGGCGTAAACCTTAAGAAGACGCTGGCACAAATTGCTGCCACTTGTGTTACCGTGAAAGTATAAGGGCACGAGTAGGGTAGTTACGGTACGAGTAAGGGCTGTCCCAACGTATTACGAAAAGTGAAAATCCCTGTAGTGGCATATATGATCCATATAGTGACTACCGTAAAGGCTGGATCTTGGCCATAGCCGTCTGGAAAAGCTCGGGACAAAAAAAAAACTCGATATCCCAGAAACAAACCTTGTTAGAACTCAATAGTGCTTCAGGTTATGTGACCAATCAGGTTAAAACTCTAAATTCAAACAAATTCTGACTGGCAAACATTTCTTTTTAACAGATTTTTTTTCTCACGTTCCCTGCGCACACGGGGAGAAAGATTGAACTCTATTTTGTCAAAATAACTAAATGAAGCTTTAACAATGGGCGAATCAATCTTACGAATTGGCAGACAGAATTTCAATACAATCAAACATCGTTTAAAAACATATCAAAAGTATAAATAAAGAATTTACGATAGAGGGAGGGGGATATTTATCTATATTAGATGGGAGCCCTATGAGACCCAAGGGATGTACATGGTTTCTTCTGACTTAGCTCAACATCCCTATCAGTACGCCCTAAAGGTCTAAAATAAATACTCTTAGCTATTCCTGAGGTATATAATATGCGCCATTTTGACAATCACGATTTACATGGTGTGTTTTGATGCATACCCTAAGAATTTCAAATTCATACTCTCAGCTGTTCCTGATATATTGAATATGCGCCTTTTTGACAACCTTGTTCCACATAGTTTTTTTTTTTTTTATTTAGTTTAATATTCCCATCGACATGGCCAAAAGGTCTCAACTTAATGCTCTTAGGTTCCTAAGTAGATATTGCAGATAAGCCCTTCGGATGCACAACGTGTCTTTTGATAGATTTCAATATCCCCCTCAATCTGCCCTGTCAGTTCCAAATTAATACCCTCGGCCACTCCTGAGATTTTGCATTTACACCCTTTTGACAATGTGAATGTATGCAGCTTGTTTTGATTTAGCCCTTGGAATTTTTAACTTAATTACCTCTTCTGTTCAGACAACATAGCAGATCTGCCCTTCTGATTGCATGTGCAGGATTTCGATTCATTTACATTGAAGAGCATCGCCAAATGTGGAGAACCATGTTGCGTCTAAGATGATTTCACGACCGCACAAAGTCTCCATTTAAATAATATTAAGATTGCAGTAGGTATTGTTACAACATTAGAAAATAACTATCGTATTGCTATTTTGAGCAATTGCTATACCTAAGTTTTCAACTGGACTTGTTATGAGTTTCAGAAACTCATGTTCCAGGGCTAGGAAACATAAAATTAGGTAATATAGAATTTTTTTACACAGGCGGGAAGGATGGGGTGCACAAGCAAGGAGTAGGACTTTATGACGAATATAGAAGCTGCTTGCTTTGACGAATATAGAAGTTGCTTGCTTGAAAATCTATAATTCTAGTGATTTTTTAAAAGTCTAAAGTGTTGAAGGGGAGCTAGCAGCCCTCCAGCCCTTTTTGCCACCTAGTCCCCCCGTAAGCCCCAATGCACCTGGCAAACATTTTAAGATGAGAATTCTATGGAGAATAGCTATGAGGTCAGGCAAAACTGCCTCCAGGGATGACATGACCTCTACAGGCCCAGGGAAAAGTGCTGAAAGTCTGAAATTGCCAACAGTTTCATAGCGTGAAAAGTAGAGTCTGTTTGATTTTGGATGCCAGGAACCGTACCTGTGGGTAAAAGTATTTCACATTTTGTTCTGAGAGGGGGGGGGGGGCTATGGGTCCGAAACCGGGTCAAAAGCCTTTTTATGTCTCAAACTTATTTTGAATTTACAGCCATAAGTCCTGTTGCCAAAAGAATCTAGTGTACAAAAAATTGTTTCGGGGCACCCCCCTCCCCAATAATTAGCACCTAAAAGAGAAAAATTCACGATGGGCTGGAAGCTGATATCCTTGGATGAAGGCTAGGGGAAGTCCTGAAGTCCTTGGGCTAAGGGGAACCCATTAAATATGGACAATTAAAAAAAAAAAATTCTTTCTCCCAAAAAGAGAGCTTTTTACATAAGAAATGGTGATATGGGTAAATACGTATAGCCTATCAGAGATTATGGTTTAATTTCTAGTTTGAGGGAACTACAAGGCCTTAACCATGGCTATTTTATGTATTAATTTTAAAAAGCATTTTCCACAAAACAAATTTTTCAAAGAAAAATAAAGATCTAAATTAAACCAAAGCCTAGCAGAAAACAAGTCAAATAATGTTTCAATCGTATTGCCCTTCCCCAGGGATTTGAGGTCATGCCATCTTCAAAGGCATAGCTATGGAACATTTCATCCCTGTTTTAAAAAATGGCTACCTCAAAATTTTAATCGGATTTCAATGGGAAAAAATTTGCTTTGGAGGGGCCTGGTTGCCCTCCAATAACTTTTGACTCTTAAAATAAGCACTAGAACTTCTGATTTCCAATCGAGTGAGCCCCTTTTGCGGTTTCTACAACTGCTCCTTCCGTACGAAGTACCTTGGTGACAAAATAATGCATAGAGCCTTTGCTCTTTACTTAGGCGACATTATTGCGCTGCCTACTGCACTGTAAGTTCCCTTACTAAAAAAAACATTATGTCAAACACACACAAAAACAATTACCTTTGCAATTCCTCGTCGCGTATGTGTGTGTTTAAACGACGAGAAACGTGAACTCGATAATTTCTTCAACACCATACGTCTCAAAAAGGTCAAAATTCTTTAAATCTTCTAGGTATGAGGATATGCTCCCTAAAACAATCAACAAAATATAAAACTTTAATATCGCAGGCACCAAAATAAATTAGCTTCAAAAGTGCAGGATATGTGTAATGCAATTACACCCGTATTTTATATAATCTAGAAGGGTATTGAGTTTTTTTTTATAAATTTCCTACATTTTGTAGATAATTAATCAAGTAAAATAAAGGTGCGTTTCAGATGAAAGTAAAGAGTAATAGCCATGTTAAAACCTAAGATGATTAGAAACAAATTTCTATAATAGGCCTAATTAAAGCTTAGAACAACAAAATGTTGACTGAGTACATACCAGCAAATCTGATCAGATATGTCATTTCTACACTTTTTATCCTGATGGACATGAAACTAAAAATTTGAAGTCAAGAGGACTTTTTATGGCTTAAATCTCTAAGGAAGAGCAAAAATCTCTAAGGAAGAGAAAAAGGATTCAACTTTAAATAAATTCCAATTCAAACGATTGCTTCATTAATGTGTGCTGACCTTGAATCAGACCGCCAAAAATAGGTACTGCAAAATATATGTGCTGATCCAAAATATGTGCTGCAGAATATCAGCAAAAAATATATGTTGACCACCAAAAATATGTGCTGACTCTGAATCTGAAAAGTCTGCTGCTCTAACTTTTTAACAAAATTGAGTTTTTGGAGGTTGTATTTAAACATGAGGCAAAAAATTCTGATTGAGTAAATACCAGCAAGTGTGATCAGATGTGATGTTTTTACACTTTTTTTATTGATGAAGATGAAACTAAATATTTGAAGTCAAAAAATTGTTTTGGGGCTCAAAAAACCTGAGGAAGAGTTAGGTGAAGGGAGAATTAGGACCAAAAGGCAAATAAACTTGGCCCATTGCCAAACATTTGCAGCCTGTAGTAACAACCAAGGTTGGGTCTAGGTAAAGTCCAGTATGCCGTGAACCTTTAATTTTATGAAACTGAGTAAGAATGAGGAGGAGTGGGGGAAGTTGGGACACATATATAGCAATACAAAAAATATTCCACCAAGAAGCTTCCGTTAGCTGTCACAAAAACACAAGCTTCCGAATAAGACATAAACATACTAGACAATGTAACACAGAGATCATCTATATATGCCAGATAAAAATGTCAGTAGCACAGAGGCTTATTACGTAGTGGTAAAGTTACTCAAAATTATGTCTTCTTGTTTGCTGCCAAGCAAGCACCCGACAATCGGACAAAAAAAAACACCCAGACAAGCAAACAAACAACCGAAAAAACAACCGGACAAGCAGACAGACAGACCAAACAAACAGCCGGACAAGCAAACATCCACCCAGCCACTCAGCCAAAGAGAGTGAGAGAGACAAAAACACGTACAAACACACAAATTCAGAAATACAAACAGACAAAGACAGGCACTAGGACAAGAAAACACCCACACCCAGACACACAGGCACAGAGAGAGAGAAAGACAACAACACATACAAACACACAGATTCAGACATAAAAACTGAAAAAGGCAGACACTAGGACAAGCAGCAAACACCCGCCCAGACACACAGGCTTAGAGAATGAGAGAGACAAAAACGCATATAAACACATAGATTAGGACAAACAAACAGACAAAGACAGCCACTGGGACAAGCATACACCCGCCCAGACACACAGACACACACAGTGAGAGAGACAAAGATACATACAAGTACATAAACTCAGACATACAAACAGACAAAGACAGACACTGGGACAAGCAAAAACCCGTCCAGAAATATATATGCACAGAGAGTGAGAGAGACAAAACTTACTTACTTACTTTTACTTTCGGCGGGAACCAGACGATGAACTGTCCTGCCCGGCACCAAAGGATCTTGGGATGACTTCCGACGACCACTTGGACCTGTCGGCTGCAGCTTCTCCGGCGATCTTCAGCAGTATTTGTCCCATCTCCGACCGTGTCTCCTGAATCCTCCCCACGGTTCCAGGTCCTCCTTGATTTTTTGCCACAGGTTCTTCTTCTGTCCTCCTGGTTTACGTTTCCAGGAGGGGGCTGGTTCGCAGACAAGGACGTCTCGACATATCGTGCCTTCGGGACGGCGCAATGTGTGGCCGAGGAGCTTCAGGCGACGTCTTTTAATGATAAGCGATAGCTCTTCTGATTGGCCACACATACAATACACAAACACACACAAACACATACAAATAAATAGATCCAGACATAAACAGAAAAAGACAGACACTGGGACAAGCAAACACTTACCTAGACACACAGGCACAGAGAGTGAGTGAGACAAAAACGCGTACAAACACATGAATTCAGACATATAAATAGACAAAGACAGACACTGGGACAAGCAAATACCACCCCAGACACACAGGCAGAGATAGTGAGAGAGACAAAAACACATAGGTTCAGACATACAATCAGACAAAGACAGACCTGGGACAACGATCTCTCTCGAATTGTGCCCCCCTTTGTCCAGCCGACAAGGCAGACACGAAAGCACACAGCTCGGTCCAATTATCTAAAGGAGGATACGCCGAAAACCGAGTACTTGAGGAACAGCTTCATCCGGCGCTGCACTTCTATCTGGAACGACCTTCCTGGGGATATTATCCCTGCAAATCCCTCTGTTGACACCTTCAAAAGAAGGTTCAATAGACATTTAAAAAAAACCTCGAGGCCATTGAACGAGGTAAATGAATAGCGGCATATCAGATACTTTGAAGTACCTGGTGCCGTGAATATTGGAATAAAAAAACAAACAATGAAGCAACCCGCCTAGACACATAGGAACAGAGATTTAGAGAGACAAAAGCATATACAAACACACAGATTCAGACATATAAACAGACAAAGACAGACACTGGGAAAAGCAAACATTGCACCCAGACACACAGGCAAAGAGAGTGAGAAAGACAAAAAACACTTTACAAACACGCAGATTCAGACATATAAACAGACAAAGACAGACACTGGGACAAGAAAACACCCGCCCAGACACACTGGGACAGGGAAACATCCCGCCAAGACACATATACACAGAGAGAGAGACAAAAACACATACAAACACACACATTCAGACATATAAATACACAAAGACAGACACTGGAACAAGCAAACACCCGCCCAGGCCCACAGACACAGAGAGTGAGAAAGACAAAAACGCATACATACGCATAAATTCATGCACACTAACCGGAAAAGACAGACACTGGGACAAGCAAACACCGACCCAGAGAGACAAAATACAAATACAAACACACAGAGTCAGGCATACATACAGACAAAGACAGACATTGATACAAGCAAACACCCGCCTAGACACGTAGGCACAGAGAGACACAGACAACAAACACATACAAACACATAGATTCAGACATAGAAAGAGACAAACACAGACATTGGGACAGGAAAACACCCGCCCAGAGAGACAAAACAAATACAAACACACAGACTCAGGCAGACATACAGACAAAGACAGACACTGGGACAAGCAAACACCCGCCTAGAGACACAGGCACAGAGAGACACAGACAACAAACACATACAAACACATAGATTCAGACATAGAAAGAGACAAACACGGACATTGGGACAGGAAAACACCCGCCCAGAGAGACAAAACAAATACAAACACACAGTCTCAGGCATACATACAGACAAAGACAGACACTGGGACAAGCAAACACCCGCCTAGACACATAGGCACAGAGAGACACAGACAACAAACACATACAAACACATAGATTCAGACATAGAAAGAGACAAACACGGACATTGGGACAGGAAAACACCCGCCCAGAGAGACAAAACAAATACAAACACACAGTCTCAGGCATACATACAGACAAAGACAGACACAGGGACAAGCAAACACCCACCTAGACACACAGGTACAGAGAGGGGAGAGACAAAAGCACATACCAATACATAGATTCAGACATACACACAGACAAAGATAGACACTGGGAAAAACAAACACCCGATCAGACACAAAGGCACGGAGACTGAGAGGGACAAACCACTTACAAACACAGATTTAGACACACAAACAGACAAAGACAGCCACTGGGACATGCATGCACCCGCCCAGACACACAGGCACAGAGAGTGGAAGAGACAAAACACATACAAAAAAAAATAAATTCAGACATACAGAACAGACACAGACAAACACTGGGACAAGCAAACACCCGCCCAAACACACAGGCAGAGAGAGTGAGAGAGACAAAAACACATAAAAATACATAGGTTCAAATATTCAAACAGACAAAGACAGACACTGGGAAAAACAAACACCCGCCCAGACACACGGGCTTAGAGAGTAAGAGCGACAAAAAAAACACGTCAACACATAGATTTAGAAACACAAACAGACAAAGACAGACACTGGGATAAGCAAACACCTACCCAGACACACAGGCACAGAGAGTGAGATAGACAAAAACGCAAATTTTCAGACAGACACAAAGACAGACACTGGGACATGCAAATACATACTCAGACACACAAGCATAGTGAGAGAGACAAGCAAACAGCCAGTCAATTTCTACCTGAACTCGGGTATCTGCAGCCAACCTAACACACAGGCACAGTGAGAGAAACAAGAAAATAGCCAGGCAATTTATACCTGAACCCAGATACCTGCAGCCAATCGACAATCCCCACTTTTGATTTTAAAATAACTTCATTCAAGTTAGGTTCATTTAAGTTCACTTAGCGTGGCACACTACGTTTTTTCCAGTTTGCTTTTCCCGGAGTCTGTCTTTGTCTGTTTGAATGTTTGAACCTGTGTATTTGTATGTATTTTTGTCTCTCACTCTCTTTGCCTGTGTGTTTGGGCGGGTGTTTGCTTGTCCCAGTGTCTGTCTTTGTCTTTTGTATGTCTGAATCTGTGTGTTTGTATGTGTTTTTTTTTGCCTCTCTCACTCTCTCTGCCTGTGTGTCTGGGCGGGTGTTTGCTTGTCCCAGTTACTGGCTTTGTCTGTTTGTATGTCTAAATCTATGCGTTTGTAAGAGTTTTGTCTCTCTCACTCTGTTTGTCTGTGTATCTAGGCAAGGCTTTAGACTTTTACAGTTAGGGAAGCGGGCAGTAGCCAAACTCATATTTTAGTGAAAAAAATATGTCTCTTGAACCGTCTTGGAAAGAACTAATAAAATTAAGCCGAATCTTTCATAGATAATAATATTAATTGCTGAAAGCTTATAAGTTCAAGATTTTATTTCACTGTAATGTAGATTTTATTTTTAATGTTGTAATAACTTCAAAAGAAAATAGTTCAAAGATAATTTTCTTCAGTAAAGCGCCAATGATGCCATAGGCTTTATACTTCTACCGTTAGGGAAGGGGATAGCTGCCAAACTCTTGTTTAAACAGATTTTTATTCGTTTTAAGCTTGATTTGCGTATTCAATTTAAGTTTTACTTGTTTTAAAATTTATTTATTCATTTATGTTCAACCTGTTGTATATTTGTTTACTAAGATTATTTATTTAATTTCTGTGTGTTTTGGGTTTTATTTTTTATTTAATAATGAATGATTTTTTGCTTGCTTTAAGCTTGATTTACATAGTCAATTTAAGTTTTACTTGTTTTAAGATCTATTCATTCATTTATATTAGTATCTGTTGTATATTTTTTTGCTACGTTTTTTTTTTTGTTTCTATTCGTTTCGGGTTTCATTTATCCTTTAGTAGTAATTTTCTCCTGATCTTAAGTTTAATATGGCCTTTACTTTTATTTACAAAAATTCTTTATCGGAAAGTTTTTTTAATTAATCACTACAAGCATGAGTTTGGCTACTGCCCTTTTTTCCCCCTTCCCTAACCTTAAAAGTCTAAGGCCTATTGAGTCATTCGCGTCTTATTGAAAACAATGTGTATGTTGGACAATATGGTTTTGTTTTCAAAATATCAGCAAAATAAATATGAAATCAGCATAATAAATATGATGACTGAAAAAACCTAAAGTAAATAAACTGAATATTCGATATATGTCATAATGTTGTAAATATAAAAGAAATTATTTGTAGCATACTTTTTTTTCAGTAAAGCGGAAATTCTTCAACAAGCCTTAGACTTTAACGATTTGGGAAGGGGTAAATGGGCAGTAGCCAAACTCCTGTTTGAAGTCATTTTGTTCGTTTTAAGTTTTACTTGAAAAATCAACTTGATTTCTGCTCACTTTAAGATTTATTTATGCATCTGTATAAGTATTTGCTATCCCTATGTTTTCTATGATCGTTTACTTAAATTTCTGATTGTTTTGAGTTTTATTTATTCTTTAATAGTAAGTTCTATTCGTTTTGAGTTTGAATTATAATAAGTATTTATTTCTGCTAGTCTTAGGTTTAATGCAGTTGTGTAACTTCCTCAAAATCCTTGGGTGAGGGGGGAAGTTGGATCAATTTTTTTTCAAATCAAGTGGAAATGACAGTGAAAACTGAAAAATGAGTCGCATATTACCATAAAGGCAAAGATATACTAAAGAAAACTGACCTGTTTCTCTGGATACTTGAATTATGGAGGCTTACCTTAATTTTGACAAGATTTATTGCAAAAACGAAATTTCAGCTTGGGGGCAAACTGAGGTCTGTGAGTGGGGGGGCAAAATTGGACTTAGAGGGGCGGCTGGCCCCCTCACCCATAGAAAATTACTCCCCAAGTTTCATGTTGCTTTTTACTTTTCATTGAAAAACTTCTTTTTCGGAAAGTTGTTTTTAATTAATTTCTGTTTGTTTTTGATTGCCAAAGATTTCGGTTAAATACCCATACGCTCTTCTAACATAGTGCAGGTATGCCTTTTTAATAACTTGGATACAGATGG
This sequence comes from Artemia sinica, assembly GCA_027921565.1. Taxonomy (NCBI): domain Eukaryota; kingdom Metazoa; phylum Arthropoda; class Branchiopoda; order Anostraca; family Artemiidae; genus Artemia; species Artemia sinica. The sequence continues at coordinate 53,121,816 of CM051271.1, forward strand.
CACCTTTTGATTAGCTCAACGTGCCCCTAATTATTCCCCAATACTTCACATCAATGCCCTTAGTCTTTTCGGATGCCCCAAGATCACACATTCCTGAGTTTCTCAATGATAACTCCTACATGTTAAATTTTGACAAATTGGATGATTTACAATCCATAGAATGATTTATAATCCTTGCCCTGGGGGCTGTGGGGGTATGGCATTCACGGAGGCAAAGATATTAGACTTTGTGACTACTTTGAGTAAAATGTTGTTTTTAATACTTTTATCAATGTAAAGGGGATCATCTAAAAGGGCTAGAAGAGGGGGCTTTATGGCTAGTGAAAATGAAAATACAATGCAAATATTTCGGCCGAGACCTCCGGTCGACCGTCCTCAGTCCAACAATAGAAAAAAAGAACCTTAAAAAAGCAATCACTAAAGTAAAGAATAATCAAACCGAAAAAATAGCCAGTGAATTTAAAGTAAGACCCCCCCCCAAGCAGCAGTGAAAGGGTAACTGAATAAAAAAGTGAACAATAAATAGCAATTCAAGTAATCAAACCAGGGTTCATTTTATTTAATGCTTTTTAGCAGCCATTCGTTTACCAGGCCTGGTATCATCGACCATTTGTCTGGGTTGCCGAATATTATAATGTAGACGAGAAAAATCTGAATTAATTATTTCATTATAAATGGGGCTCAAATAAGTTTATCCCGTATCTCTATTAAGGGCACCAATAATTAGGACAGCTGATATCTAAATTATTAATTTTTTCACAAATTAGAATTCAACATCCACGGCAACATCAACTTTTTCACAAGCTCTTCAAGGGTCTGCGTTGCGCAGGTACGATGTCCTGATTCAATGCCTTCGGCCGGAGTGCGATGCGTGGTTGGGGGTAAATCATCCGACGCTCCCCGTGTTTTTCCCCGACTCTTCATTCCATTTTGTTTGCATTTCAACAATTTTCAGCCGGTATAATTCCAATTTTTTTATGAACATTGCAAAATTACGCTGCAAAATTTTCGTTCTACAGTCTTGATATTTTTGACAAAATAACTTAAGTTATACCATAATAATGTTATGTTATACGTTAAGCAATAAACTATATATGCAAGTACATTAAACTACGTTAAACGGTAATAAACTACAATAAAAGTACTAAAGAAAGTGCAAGTGAAATGATCTTAAGTTACCTTCTATCTTCGATTCCTTCATGCATCCCTTCTTTAAGATTTTGCAAGTTCTGAGTCCAATAATTTCGTTCGTATTTGCATCTTTAGCAAGTATTGATAGCTGACTTTCATGCAGTGGAGTCAACCACATCCTCATGATCTCACTTCTAAAAGATGTAAATTGATGGAAAACTGCCAATGATGTAAATGAACCAAAGATAAAACTAAAAGATGCAAGTTTATGCAAACCAAAACATGTTTATGCAATACCTCCCTCCTGAAATAAACTATAGATGATAAAAGATCAAAAAAAGAGAGAAAAGGTTTAAGGAAGGAAATTAGAGAAAAATGGGTTCTTGTTAATTATTTGGAACACACTCAAGAATTTTGTTCTGCAAGATCTGACAAAAACCGGTTAGCTATCTGTATTTGGAGACAATCAGATTAAGCGTAGTGGAAAAACTACGGTGTATGTATATTTTAATTAAATATTTAATATAAAGAATTGGTATTTGGTACATAGACAGGGAGTAGGGCTCATGATGAATAAGGAAGCTGCTAAGTCTTGTTTAGGCTGGGAAGGTATTAATAATAGAATACTAATTGCTCATTTTATGACTAGAAAGTTAAGGGTATCAGTTATAGTAGTATACGCCCCTGTAGAACCGACTGATGGAGATACTAGTGACTCAGATGAATTTTACTTACAGTTAGAGGAGCAAATAGACAAGGTCCCAGGTAGAAATATGATGTTATTACTGGGAGATTTTAACGCCCAGGTTGGTAGAAATAGGGATAGATGGTATCCCAGCTTAGGTAAATTTGGTGTAGGAAAAGAAAACAGTAATGGATACAGACTTTTGCAATTTTGTAGGTATAACAATCTAGTTATAACCAATACAGTGTTTGGTCATAAAATGGCTCATAAGCTAACATGGTATTCACGTGATGGTAAGACAGCAAACCTTATTGATTATGTTATAGTAAACCGAAGACTGGCAGGATCAATACAAGATACTAGGGTATATAGGAGTGCTGTTATTGATGTTAAAAGTAAAGATCACCATCTAGTAGTGTCAAGGGTTAATTTAAAGCTGAAATATCGGAAGGGTAATTACCTCCCGGGAAGTTATGATGTTAGTAGACTCCAGGATGAGAATTTGAGAGAAACTTTCCAGGAACAGTTGAATACTAAACTTGAGAGTTTAAAATTTGATAATGTGGAAGATGGTTGGAATAATTTTAGAAAAAATAATTTGTGAAGTTGCTGAAGGTGTATTAGGGAAGAAAGCTAGAACTGCAGCTAAGAATATTAGTGAAAAAGCTTTATGTTTAATAGAAAGGAGAAAGGACTTGTACAAGAATAATCTGAGTGATAGATCGCATGAAAACAAAAGAAATGTAAAGAAAGTGGAGAAAGCATTGAAATATGAACTAAGGAGGTGTGAAGTGGAGGCCATGGATAAAATTGCCGAGGATTTAGAAGATGCAGCTAGACGGCATAATAGTAAAATATTGTACTGGCACGTTAACAAATTGAGAGGTAGTAGTCAATCAGGACTTGTTCCAGTTAAAGATAGGAATGGGGTGGCAATTATCGATAAGGAAAAAGTTAAAGCGAGATGGGCCGAACATTTTGAGAACTTGCTTAACCGAGATAGAGTTGCAGGAAAAAAAATATAGAGGAAAATGAAAAAGTTTGTGATACCTTGGATGTGAAGGAAGATTTGTTTTGTGAGGAGGAATTAGCAACAGTACTAAAAGGTTTAAAGAATAATAAGGCTCCAGGTGCTGATAGGGTAGTAAATGAGTTTCTTAAATATGGTGGCTCTGAGGTTAGAAATAAGTTATTGAAGATTATGAATATGATTTTTGAAAAAGGGGAAGTACCTAACGATTTTAGGAGAACCTTAATTAAGCCACTTTATAAGAAAGGTGATAAAAGTGAGTGTGGTAATTATCGAGGCATTAGTCTGGTCTCTGTAGGTAGCAAATTGCTTAGTAATATGTTACTTTTTAGACTGAGAGATGCTGTAGACAAAGTTTTAAGAGAAGAGCAGTGCGGTTTTAGAAAAGGTAGAGGATGTGTTGACCAAATTTTCACTCTTAGGTTAATAATTGAGAAGTGCCTAAGTTTTCAAACACCTTTGGTCCTCAGTTTTATAGATTATGAGCAAGCGTTCGATTCTGTTGATAGAGGAGCTTTAGTAAAGGTTTTATCCTTGTATGGTATACCAGACAAATACGTTAAAGTGATTAGTGCTATGTACGAGAATAACACTGCTGCGGTTAAGGTAGGAAATGAGGTTAGCAGCTGGTTTTGTATTAAATCAGGAGTTAAGCAGGGTTGTGTTCTATCCCCCTTTATATGGATTATTTTGATGGACTTTGTTTTAAGGAGCACAGGAAAGGCAATGGGAGACCACGGAATCAAATGGGGAGGAAAAAGTCTCCTAGACTTGGATTATGCTGATGATTTAAGCCTCCTAGATGAAAGTGTGAGCAAAATGAATGAAGTTTTAGAGGTTTTGCGAGTTCAGGGTGCTAGTATTGGTTTGAAAATTAATGTTAGGAAGACTAAGTCACTAAGGCTAGGAATAAGTGAAGATGAAAAGGTGACGTTGGGTAATGAAAAGATTGATCAGGTGGGCAGCTTCACTTACCTTGGTAGTATTATTAGTAAAGATGGTGGGAGCAGTGAAGATGTTAAAAATAGAATAGCCAAGGCTCAGGGTGTTTTTTCACAGTTAAAAAAAGTCTGGAAGAATAGGAAGATAAGTCTGCAAACCAAGATTAGAATCTTAGAAGCTACAGTGATGACAGTGGTCAAATATGGCTCTGAAGCATGGACGCTCCGAAAAGCGGATGAAGATTTGCTAGATGTTTTCCAGAGAAATTGCTTAAGGATTGTTCTGGGTACCCGGCTGACTGACCGTATTTCAAACAATAGGCTATACGAAAAATGTGGTTCAATACCGCTTTCTAGGTCTATAATGAAAGAAAGGTTGAGGTGGTTAGGGCATGTTGTGCGGATGAAGGATGACAGATTGCCAAAGATTGTTCTTTTCGGCCAACCATCTAGGGCTAAACGGAAAGCAGGTCGTCCCGTCTGGGGGTGGGAGGACGTCATAAAGAAAGATTTAAAGGAAATGGGAACTTCGTGGGCGGGTGTAAAAAGGGAGGCTTTGAATAGATTGGGGTGGAGGAGGAGCGTGCGTAGCTGTGTTGGCCTCAGGCGGCTTGGTGCTGCGATGAGTTGTTAGTTAGTTTAGTTAGTAGTTAGTTATTTTGGTTAGATAGGTTAGGTTATGTTAGGTATTTACTATAATGCGTTCTGGGTGGCCTGTTTTCCATAATTCTTTGTCGTAGTTTCCTTAATTTTTGTTTCTAATGTATTATATTTTCATCGTATTTTGGTATATTTCATTAGGATTAACCGTACCTCCCTTCTTGGGTGTGTTCCGAATAATTAGGAAGCATCAAAAAAATATTTTTAAAAAGTGTATGATTACGGTTGCAATAAAGTTCGCATTTTATTTTCTGCATTTTAATAATTAGCGTTTTTGCCGAATTTTTACTAGCTATTTTTTAACCTTGGTAAGATAATTTTATGCTACTTAGGGAAAGGAAAAGATGTTTCGAAAGGGTTAGAATTAGGAGTGGTCCTTACAGTAGTTCGATGTATGGAGAGAGGGAGGAAAATCTGTTGCGTTTTGTTGATAAGTATGAAGAGTTCAGGGATTCTAGAAATAAAGTTTGTAGAGTGAAGGAGGGGGCAGGCTTGTGGGTGGAAAAATTCCTGGGGAATTGGTGTTTTATTGAATACAAATGAATTTGTTACGGCCCGTTGTAATCGCAATAAAAAACGGAGTATAAGAGAGGAAGAAAAGAGAGAGACAAAAAATGACATATAAAACAATATTAAAATTCATAAAGTAAGCAAACACAATACACATAGCAAGCACAATAATTACGAAAAAATGCTACACATTTGCTGTTTTGAAAGGGAATACCATAAGTGTAGATTGATTCCTTTATTATAAGGTTTAATGCATCTGCAAATGGCAGCATTAGACATCCGCCTCCCAAGGTGGGAGGTCGAGGAGATGTTTAGCATACCGGAAAGAATTTGCTGCATTTCAAAAAGGTGAAAGGTTTAAAAAATTATGAAGTACATATGAGTTATACAGTTTAGGTAGGACGTAGACGGTGATTGAAACAAAGTTTATTAGATACCATGCTGACGTAGGTACTGGACGTCTAGCGTTGGAAATTATGGATAAGGAGTTTTTCAGTTGCTTTAAGAGAGTCATCGATTGGGAGGCCAAGATATTACCTTTCAGGCTTAGGCACAACCGATGCTACATCAAGATCCAATATCCTTCGGGAACTGGCCCCAGTTGAATAGTACAACTTCTGACTTGTCAGCTTTATGCCCGTGCTACATTATAGTCACACTTGTCGATAAAATCAAAAATTACGCACGACTACAGCGCCAATTACGTTCGCCGTTCGTGATTTCTCGAGTTGAACATTGTTCAACTTTCAAACATAAATTTCTTGACTGACCAATCAGAGTCATGATTTAAGGCATAGTTTTTAAAACTAGAAAAGATGGAAACTAAGAACAGCGGTTTTTCTATCTGGGAGAGGAATCTGACAAAAGTTTAGAAGACTTAGTATTAGCAGAGAACAGTTGGATACAAATTACTGCTGGTACAAACTCTTTAAACTAATTTCATGCAATTTTAATTTTTTGCTTTTTAAATACAAGTGTGACGCTAAAATCAAGAAAATCGGCTTGTCATTCATGATATTTGGCTTTCTTTATCGATAAATGTGACTATGATGTGGCACGGGCATTAAACCAAATGGCACTTGCATGATACACCCCCTACCTAATATTCATCTAATATGTTTCTCTGACGCTCAATCCTAATGAAATATACCTAAATATGATAAAAACATAATACTTTAGAAATAAATTTGGACTATATATTTGCACATTACGGGGGGGGGGGGGGAGGGGGTAAAGCATAGCGGGTCTGCATGCCTAATGTGTTAGGTACAAATATTCTGCATATTATTTAGTAAGAATTGTTTTCTAACTTCACGCTGTCCGAATACCTAAAACATAATACTTTAGAAATAAATTTGGACTATATATTTGCACATTACGGGGGGGGGGAGGGGGTAAAGCATAGCGGGTCTGCATGCCTAATGTGTTAGGTACAAATATTCTGCATATTATTTAGTAAAAATTGTTTTCTAACTTCACGCTGTCTGAATACCTTACCAACTCCCCACCCCACCCACTAATGTGCAAATATATAGCCCAAATTATATATTTCTCATCTATTCTGTCGCTTCTGTTTGTCTTGTCTCACGCAAAGCTGAAAGAAAATAACGAAAAAAAAACTGGTTTACAGAGCGTCAATGAAGGAACAAGTTGAGCGGTAGGGGGTTTATCATACAAGTACCCCTAAGATTTATCTTTAATTTTCTCGATCTGGAATTGAGAAATTTTTCTCAAACGCCAGTACCATTTGGTTGGGGTTGAAGAAATCATATGCATAAAGAACGAGATATTGGGATTAGACGTTAATTATTAATATTATGGCGTGGTTTATTCGTATGTATGAACATGACCCACTGGAAGGGTGTTCTAGAATTTTTATTTTAATATTCATGTTTTCGCTTATTTTTAAACATTTGTTTAATTGATGTTTTAATTTTTTTTTTTTGAATTTTTTTCTTTCGAGATTGTGTGGCCACCACCCTGTGGGTTTTTTCTTATATCTTATGCTCTACTATACGTTATTAATAAAATGGCCAACTTGTGAACGATATAAAAACAATATTAGCGTTTTAGAGGTCAATTTTTGATATTCTCCAGATTTTAGTCCACATACAGACAGTTATAAGGATAAGCCATAACAATAAGAATTAACATGAACGAACTCACAGAATATTTTACATGGAATAAGAAATATTTTAGCATGTAAATATTTGACGAAGTCTATGTTAAATGCAAATAAGAGCAATGTCAGTTACTTAAGGAGACTAATGCTTATCAAAACTACCAAAAAATATTGATATATTTTGAGCCAGATTTATTGTCACATTCAAATAAAAACGAATAATCAACCTTCCAAATTTTCTTCGCTGTCCGTTATACAGACTCACTCAAACTCTTGTAATTGTTGATGTCCTAATTTTTCTCTTTTTTTGAAGAAAATGTTTATTTTTTTATTATCTTGCACTAGGTAATGTTTGAGCTAACGTGGGAGTAATAAAGAGCAATTGGAGAGCACTTGGAGTGCAAGTGCTCTCTATGAGAGCACTTGGTCTCCATACGACAGCACCAATGTTCATACTCAAATGAAACCTAGGTAAGTATTCCCTCAAGTTGAAAAAAAAAACACTATCAAATGTTTTCCTATTCCTTTTATATTGCTTTCCAAGCAATATCAAATGGGCTTAAAGTAAAAAAGCTACGAGACGATAAATTAGCTAGTGCAGAGTTTGAAGAATTACTAAGCATGAGAAAGCATGCACCTTGGCCATTCTGTGTTGAAAAGCTGCTTGATGGGGCAGATATTTCGTATTTAAGGAATGATATTACGAATCCATGAGATGATATAACTGATCTGTTGAAAATCTTTAGAGTAAAACTAGAATAGCAAAAATTCTAGAAGTAGTGGTGTGAATTAGATCTTTCTAAGAGTTTTAGTATTATATAGACAAGCTAATCCTAAATACGGAATGGAGGTTTCCTTTAAGTTGGATTTTCAGAGAATATTTATAAGGACATGGGGTACTAGTATGATATAGCCCCGACCTAATATTCTTCATCTAAGTAGAACCTGTTTCTTTGACGCTCAATCCTTGTGAAATATACCTAAGTATGATAAAAATATAATAATTTAGAAACAAATTTAATAATTAGAAACAAAAGGTTTAGTTCGGCTTGCGAAATCTTGGCCGATTAAGCAGGCTTGTTGATTTTAAACTGGCAGGCCTACTGGACAAACAATTCTGCTGTCTTTACCCTTCCCTGAATTTTTAAGGGTACCTGTGTGATATACGCCCTGCCTAATGTTCTTCTTATATGTTTCTCTGACGTTCAATCCTACTGAAATATACCTAAGTATGATAAAAATATAATAATTTAGAAAATATATAATTTAGGCTATATATTTTCACACTAGGGGCTGGTAAAGTATAGCGGGTCTGCATGCTGTTAGGTACAATTATTCCGCATATTATGAAGTAAGAATTGTTTCCTAACTTCACACTGTCCAAATAATTATCCCCCCCCCTAATGTGCAAATATATAGCCTAAATTATATATTTCCCATCTATTTTGTCACTTCTCTGTCTTGTCTCACGCTAAGCTGAAAGAAACTAACGAAAAAGACCGGTTTTACAATGCGTCAAAAAATTCTTCCTTTTGGGAGGAAGTTGCTTTTGAAAATTTAGGGGAAGAACTTAAAAGAAGAAAAAATTGCCCACTCAGCCATATGAAGGACGATGGATTGGACCCATTTCCTCTGGGGTGCCGTGAGCTTTCTCAAATTAGGATCAATTGGCAGGAGGAAAATTTTGATGAGCTACTTCTTGGTCTTCTTACACCAACGAATTACACAAACGATTGTTATGGTTGGAAATTTGGTGTTAAGGACGATGGAGTTGAGGTGGAACTTCATAATTAGATGTACACAGCGTTTTGTTTCGACTTAAATGCGTTTGTAGTTAGAGGTATGTAATATTGACTTTTGTATAGGGTCCTCGGACTTTTCAATGGAACTTATATCATACAATTTAAAGCAAATTATGCTGACAGTTTAGGCAATCTAAACTGGAATTTAATTTGAATCGGTTAACATGGAGAGAATGGTTGAGAAAGGGCAGGGGTAGTAAGATAGAGACAAATGAAAGAGTGAGAGAAAGTTTGAGTTTAATTTGATAGGCAAAGAAAAGTTACTGATTCACTTACTCTTTTTCTTCGTCCGTTTTAAATTCGTTATTATGGCCAGCAGCCATCGAAAGTGGTTCACGATCCATAAAGTCATGTAAGAACAATCGCTTCATGTCCTCGTAATGTTCAGGCTTTGCAATCTCATATATAATTCCATCTTTTTCCTTTTTATATTCTCGCGTCATAATAGCACTTGGTGAATGCGTATGCTAAGAAAGAACGCAAATATGTTGCAATAAGTGTTTTCAATCTCTCAAGATTCTTGCTCTTATATGATGGAGCCTTGTTTTATGTTGCTGAAAACGCTATCTTTTCTTTGAAAAAGATAAATCTTGGCTCGTTTTCTTTATGATAAAGTACAACACCACTAAGCCTACTTGTTTCTTGACAAATTTATTTGGAAAAAGATAAACGGTTTTGTTGTAGGAAATTCATTATGCAAGCAGGCAAATAATTTAATGAATAATTAATTATATTATTATAATTAATTATTTTTATAATTAATAATTAATTATAATTATAACTAATTAATAACCTTAGAATTAACAATACCTTAAAATAACATAAACACCAGGTTAGGCCATATCCAGGGGGTCTAAGGGGTTTGAACCCCCTCCCCAAAAACAAATGTTTGTCCGACTCGTAAAAGCGTAACAAAAATGAATATAAACAAATTTTTTTTATGCGTTTTTTTTATAATACCCCCAAAAAATCCATTTGTAACCCACCACCCCCCCAAACAGAATTTGTGGTACGGCCCTGACACCAGGTAAAACTATGTAAAAAGATAAACAGTTTTGTTGTAGGAAATTCAATATGCAAGCAAGCAAATAATGTAATCAACTCAACCTTAGAATGGACAATACCTTAGAATACCATAAGAACCAGGTTACGAATCCCTGCTCCTCCCCCACTAAATAAAAACAAAGAAGAAAAACCTTGGTTTTTCCAATAGGTTATTTCTTAATTCATTACCATAGATGGATAGATATATAAATAGATATTTATTGCCGTTAAAGTCTCTTCGGGGCATGGAAAAAATTAAACAAAAAAAAACAAAAAAACTCTTATGGACATTGTATAATATACCTAACAATAAAAAACACTGTAAGTGCTTTCAGCACCACCGCTGCCACCAGTGTACTAATTCTTATATCACCGGTGTTAGCCCTGATGCCACCACCAACTGAACCCTAACTGAACAGGCAAAAAATCCCGCTGCCACCGATTCTTTTCAACTATATTATTGATTTGAACGCGAAAACAGGATTGAAGGAAGGTGATGGTGTTGCCATCTCAGCTTAAAAATTAACTATTACTGACATCGAATACGCTCACTCAAATAGAAAGCCTAACAGAAAGTCCAAAATATTGGGCTTTCTGTTTTCTCTAAATAAAAAGCCCCAAATCTGATAAACAGGCCTACCGAGGAAGGACTCTTTCAACCAGAGGGTTGACTTGAAGGGGGTTGAGTTGAACGGATATTGAATTGAAGGAGGATTGAATTGCATGGGGTGCGATTAAATAGGTGTTAAGTTACACGAGGGTTCAGTTAAACGGGGGTATAATTGCCCGAGGGCTCAGTTGCACTAGGCTCAGTTGGACAGGGCTACGAAACATAAAAATAAAGACATTAATAAATTTTTGCTTGCTTCTTTATATTTTAATTTTTCATTATCCTCGTGATCTCCTTCATTATTGAACAGTACAAATATGAAATTGAACATCATGGTACTGAGCCTTAAACATCGTTGTGAATAAGCACTATCTATAGATTTATGCTTTCAAATATTGGTCCATTGAGCCTACTATGATTTGTTCAAACTTAGCCAGAAGTAAAAAAAAATATCTTAAAAATTAATAAACCTACTTTAAACGGTAAAATATTAAAGTTGAAAAATTGTGAAGAGGATACAGGGATGATCTTGACTTACCTTCTATCCTTGGCTCTCTTAAGTGTCGGTTCCTCTGGGTTTTGCAGGTTCACATTCAATTTAAGAATGGGTATGGAAATAAAACAGATTTGTTTCTCAAAAAAATTGAAATTAATAATCAATCAAAAATCCTAATAGGGTATTGAACTTTCATTTTGCAGGATTGCCAGTGATTTTCAGTAGCCAAACTTTTGATTTCTTTCGATTTCTAAGGGTGAATAAAAATTTTTGAAGAATTCCCATCATTTTTTCTGGCTTTTCTAATAAATGTAAAATATAATAAAAATGATAAAACATAAACTCTCAATTATTTGAAAGGGAATATAGCGAGGATGTATCCAGGGGGAGGGTCTAGAGGGTTCAACTCTCCCATCCCCAAAAATTTTCGTCCAGCTCGTAAAAAAGTATCAAACATACAAACGTATCAAATAAGTAAAGCGTCGAAACCCATTAAGGCAGGTGGTATTCCTCTGATGAGCCCTAATGAAAGGTTACTACTTGGAAATATTTCGTTAGATTAAGGTGCTTTTGCTGGTAAATTTACAACGGCTTACATTTATTGATTACGACATGTATTTGGACATTTTGATTTGGATGACGGTTCGGTTATACTGTTTTTCCTAGGTAATTGGATAGATCAGTAAGGTTAAAACCTCGTTCAAGTGTGCATTTATCTCAATTGCTGGATTAGGATGACAGTTCTTTTCTTCATCTCTCTCTCTCCTCTTTTTTTTTTAGCCTAGTAATTACCTCTAAAACATTATACATTTTTTTTGTTGCGTTTTTTCAAGTTCCTTTTGTACCCCTCCCTCCCCCCACCCCCGAACAAAATTATGGGCACAGCCTTGGAATGAAGGTAAGACAAGTTTAGTTCATTGTCTTTGGTTCTTTAAAGCATTTAATACCATTCTTGGATCTTTCAAGTATTCAGTTTTAAGGTTTACATAATTTTTGCTTGCTGGTGATTCTTTAGCGAGCCCTAAAAATAACTTTCTAGCCAACTTTAGATAATTTCTGTTGACAGTAGGTAGAGTTGACATCCAACTTTTTATTTTTCACCAAATTAAAATTCAACATTCATGAAGAATTCTATCGAGGTATTGAGCTTCCATTTTATTTGCATTTCAACAATTTTAAGCCGGTATGGCTCAAATTTTTGTTAATGAATATTGCAAGTGGATTACGTTTAATTGCAGAATTCTTATTTTACAGTGTAGCTAATTCGGCAAAATAGCTTAATCTATACGATAATAACGTGACGTTATACGCTAAACGATATTTACGACTACATTATACTACGAAAAACAGTAATAAACTACGGAAAACTTGCCAAATAAAATGCAAGTGAAACGATCTTAAAATAACATATATTTTTGATTCCTTTATGCATCCTTTCTTTAAGATTTTGCATATTCAGAGTCCAATGATTTCACTCATAGTTGCATTTTTGGCAAGTATTGATAGCTGACCTTCATGCAGTGGAGTTAACTACGTCCTCACTTCTAAGAAGATATAATTTACGAAAGATTGTACGATGGATGTAAACCAAATCATTAGAATATGATCTCTAATGTTTGATTCCCGCCCCTCTCCAAATAAACTATAAATGATAAGAAAGCCAAAACAGAGAAAAAGGCTTAAGGAAAGAAAGTTAAGAAAGAATCATTTTAAATAGTGTATTATCGTGGCAATACATTTCTATTTCTAATATTTTTAATATTTAGCGTTTTTATCATTGTATAACGGTCTAGTTAATTTTTAACCCTTATAAGGTAATTTTATTCCACTTGAGGAAGGAGACAATCTTCAAGAAGGGTTAGAACTAAAAGCGGTCCTTACAGTTGTCTGATGTATGGAGAGAAGGAGAGAAAAGTTTGTCGTGTTTTTGGGGGAAATGTGAAAGGTTAAGAGTTTTGAGAAATGAAATTTTTGAGCAGAAAGTCTAGTTTTGAGGGGAAATGAAGTTTTTGAGCATCAGGGTTAGTCTAGTCTTCCGTCCCTAGTTAAACAGAGGAGAAATCCTACTGCAGTTTCCTCATCGTGGTAGTCAGGTGGAAACGGCCGGAATTGCATATATCAATTCTTGCTAAGCCTAACCGCAGAGGGTGCCATCAGAGAGTGGAGACCTGCATGGTTAAATATATTTCCAGGAAACGTCCAAGTGCAATGTCAATGTCAATTGCAAGGCAAATCAATGCAAGTGCAACCCATACTACGGCATTCCCAGCAAGCGATGCGTTGAAGGTTTCATTAGTGCCTTCTCCGAAAAATTGGCAAACTGAGATACTACTTTGTAAACATAGACAAACCCTCGGTGTAGGGTGCTGGAACGTCTCCTCGATGAAATGCCTGACAACCCAGTCGTTTATCGTTGGGGAATTATTGCGCTACAATATAGACATAATGTGCGTTTCAGAAACTCGAATCAACGGCATTGTGGAAGGCTCAGAGATTAGAACTCCTGAGGACGAGCTTCTTTCTCCTTTTTCAACTCCGGATCCCTTGATAGATCTGCGTATGGTGGAGTCGGCATCATTTTAAGCCCCCTCGCATCGACGTCACTTCAAGAGTGGGAACCTATCTACACAGAATAGCAAGAGCGCGATTCGAATGCCACCTATTCAACATATCAGTTATTGTAGTTTCTGCTCCAACCAGAGACGCACCGGAGAGCAAAGCAGATCTTTTTTTTACCATCTTTCTTACTTGTACGCTTAAGAAAGTCCCAAAACGAGACCTCATCTTTATTGGAAGCGACTTTAACTCCAGAATCGGGGGAAAAGTATCCAATGCTGAGTCTGCCATTGGCCACTTCGCTCTTGGAGCTGGATGTACCTTATTCAAAACACAAGCCAAGCCACAGAGCCACATGTCATTCAAGAGATGGTGGAGGGAAATGCCAGATTGATTACATCCTCATGTCCCGCCGTTGGAAATCAATGGATACGAATAGTAGATCGCACATTGGAGCAGAAATAAATGGCTACGAATAGTAGATCGTACATTGGGGCAGATACTGGTTCGAAACATGAGTCGGATCATCTTCTAGTCAAGTTAGTTCTAAAGATGTAACTTGCAACACGCCCCAAGAGGAAACCTCCACGAAGATTTGAGACCAATCGCTTCGATTATCCTAATATACATAAGGTATTCCGCTCAGAGTTGTCTAACCGCTTTAAAGCTCTCCAAGTGCAAGCGACCGATGAGCGAACCCAAAGTTTGGATGGAGAGTGGCTGACCATACGCAATACAATCCATGAGGCTGCAGAAGCTGCGATAGGATACCGCAAAATACTATCCAGAAAATGGATTATTTAGCTGGCTGAGCACAAGCAACAGATATCAGACAGAAGATCGGAGTTGTTCAAGCGCTTGAGAAGAGAATGCTACCAGTCGGCTAAGAATGATAAGAACCAGTACTGGGGGAAAATCACTGAAGACATGGAAGCCGCTGCCTCTAGATCTGACACCAGGAAGATGTGTCAGCTCCTAAAATCAATCAGGAGTAAATCACATAGGCCTACTAGTACGTCCGTCGAAGATGAAAATGTTAAGTTACTCTCGAATAATTCCGAAATAATAAATCGCTGGAAGGAGCACTTTGACAAACTACTTAACCAGCACCAACTCTCCAAAGCAATGGATCATAATCAGCGTTGCCATAATCCAAGTCGTAGTCCTGATGACCTGCAAGAGCCAAACTCACCCAGCACTATTTACAATGACGTAAACGTGCCCCCCCCCCCACGTTAAATAAATTCCAACAAGCAATCAATTGCCTTAAAAGCAATAAAGCCCCTGGTCCTAATTCCACTCCGGCTGAACTAACTTTACAAGTATGGAGGGACAGCACTTGTCAGCACGCTTCATAAACTAACCTGCCGTATATGGGAAGAAGAGATGGTTCCACAAGATTGGGGAGACTCTATCATCCTTCCAGTCTTCAAAAGAGGGTTAAAGACAAAATGCAGCAATTTTCGTGAGACATCTCTCATCTGCATTGCTTCCAAAATATTAGCCATAGCGCGACAAAATCGTTTTCGTATCCAGAGCAACGTGAAGACAAGGCCCAATCAAGCGGGATTCCACCCAGGAATGGGAACAATTGACAACTGTTCGTCTTAAGACAAACCCTTGAACACAGGTCAAAACACCAGAAACCAATAGTGTCTCTATTAATAGATTTTATTCCAATTTTGATTCTGTTCTAAGGGATCGAATCTGGATGGCCATGACAGAGGATGGAGTACTGGGCAAGATAGTCAGACTTATCAAAGCATACTGCCAGCATACGCGAGTAAAACTTCAGATCGGTGGATAACTCTGCTCTGTGTTCCAAATTGATTTGGTGTCCGCCCGGAATGTATATTGTCTCCCGTCTTATTTAATTTCGTGATCGGTTGGATTATGACCAGAGCAATGACAACCTTTTCAGGCGTTGAAGTAAGTCCCAATTTTGTGATCTCCAATTTGGATTACATCGAAGATATTTGCTTGTTAGCTAAATCTCGTCAGAAGCCCATCTATGCTATCGAAGGTAGCTGAAGAATCCTCTTGGTCGGCCTGAAAATAAGCTCTCCGAAGACAAAAGTCATGGTGTCTGGTATATCATCTCAAGACCCAACACTTTTACCAGAATAGTCACCCATAGACGTGATACATAAATTCAAGTACCTAGGCTCTCTGGTAGACCCATTAGGAGGATGCACATCAGAAATTCAGTCAAGAATTGCTTCAGCAACTGGATTCTTCATCCTGCTAAACCACTCTCTATTTAAACAGAAAAATGTTCGTCTGAAGACGAGAATTAGGATATATCAGGCCCTTGTTCGGTCTGTCTTACTATACAGCTGTGATACCTGGGATCTGAAAGCATCCGATATTCAAGCCCTCAAAGTATTAGACCATTTATGTCTAAGGAGAATCATTGGCATTAAACTCTGTGATCGAGTCAGCAATGAAGAACTTCGTAAAATCTGCAATCAAAGTTCTGATTTGGCAACTATAATTAATCAAAGAAGACTCCGATTTTTCGGCCATGCACTTCGCCGCCCACACCGCACCTTTGTCAATAAAGCCCTCAGATGTACACCTCTTTTGGGATGGAAAAAGCGACATGGGGGACAAAAGAAAACATGACTCGCCTGCGTCAAGGCTGACCTAGACCCAAACGGTGGCTTCAAGGAATATAGACGAAGATGGGGAAAGTCCTGGCTCGAATTGATTGAGCCACTCGTCAACGACCGAGAGTCTTGGCTTACTATAATGACGAAGCTACTGGATGCTAGGGAGAGCTAAGATGTATGAGTCCTGCTACAAGAGAAGAAGAAGAGCCATGCTCTGTTTAGTCGCGTGAGTATGACTGGTGGGAAGGGTGTTCTATAATGTTTATGTTTATATTAGTATTTTGATTTTTTTTAAACATTTTGCTGGATTGTTTAATTGATTCTTAAAATGTTTTTTTTTCAGTTTTTTTCGTGGCATTGGTCCTGTGGAGTTTTTTTTTACATATTATGCTGCATTAAGCTATACCATACTAATTTAATGGTTAATATGAGAATGATGTAACTATAATATTAGCCTTTCGGGAGACAATTGTTGACATTTTTAGATTTTTGCTCAAATGTAAACAGTTGCATGGATACACCATTAGAATAAAAAGTAATAGGAACAAGTTAGCAAAATCTATTACATCACATAAGGAACAATTTTTGCATCTGCATATTTCACTAATTCCATTCCATATTGCAAGTAAAAGCAACGTCTGCACTTAGGCAGACTCAAGCTCATCAAAACAACTATTAAATGTTTTTAATTTTTTTTAGCAGATTTATTGTTGCATTCAAACAAAAAATAATAAACAACTTTCCAAAATTGACCCATTCATGCTGTTGTAATAGTTGATAATCTATCTTGTTCAGAAGAAAATGTTTTTTTTTGTTTGTTTTTTTTTTCTATCAAGCATAAGGCAAGATTTGACCCAATATGCTTGTAATAAAGAGAGTGATTTAAGAGATCACTTGGTCTCAATACGACAAAATCAATGCTAGTGCTCAAAGGAGACCAAGGTATTTTCCCTGAAGGTGACTAGACTTCTCCAGGTAATCCTGGAGAAGTAGGTAATCCAGGTATTGGCAATCCATTAGCAATCCAGACCAAGGTATATTTTCCCTGAAGGTGACAAGACTTCTCCAGGTAATCCTGGAGAAGTAGGTAATCCAGGTAGGTAATCCATTCATCTATTTTTTGGTGTTTTGACAAAATTTATTTGTTTTGAGGTGGTGTCCACTAAAATATCAGTGTGCTTACAAACTTTTAATTGTCCCCACTCAAAAAAAAAAAAAATTACCAGACTGTACCATTATCCCACTGTATCCAATACTATAATATGTATACAATATTCCACTTTTTTAAAGCCTTCTTAACGCTAATTTGCATTATAACGTAATTTTGCTTTACAAAAAACATCCAAGCCACAAAAAATTAAACCAAAAGCAATAAATTAACCTAAAATCTGAGGACTATCAGATCCAAATCCACCAAAAAAAAAACTTTCATAGATGGAGAGGTAGACTTCTTAACGATAATTATGAAGAATTAATAAGTATACGCTGTAAAAATAAATTGAATTTCCCCCCGAAAAAATTAGGTCGAATTTAAATGGTTAAGGAAATATAAAATACTTTCATTGAAATTGCAATTCATGTATAAATAAAATAGAAAATAAAATTACTAAGATTTAAATATTCTTCAGTAGAAAAAGTATAGTTCTCGACGTAATAGGTTTTATTAATCAAGATGGTTTTGACTTCAACTGTAGATTGAAATTTCTTGAGTGTTACATTTAATTTGTCTTTGGTGCTATTTATGGTAATATAGTCAATAGAAATTTAAATAAATTTAGAATTATGACGGAAAAAAGCATAAGATTGTCTTTTTGATCTTAAAAAGATAATGAAAAATTAAAGAGAGTATAATTTTACTTTAGAAATGAGTTGGATTTACGTGTCGGTGAAGTGCACACACTGAAATTTATGTTCAAACATTACATTTTCACAAAACTTTTATAGGCGATTTTTTTTATGATAGATTTATTTGGGATTTTCTGTAGTTAGAAAATTTGTGAAGCAGCTAGCCGAATCTTAACAACGTTAATGCTTAAAATATTTTTCTACTGCTACTTCAGTAGCATCTACTACTTTATACATCTACTGGTATTTCAGTAGCAGTAGACGGTGTTACACCATTGAGGCTTACATACCATGCCATTATATTTTAGCTTCCTTGTGTTTGAGATATACCTGTTTTTGAGTGACGATTGTTTTTAAACCCCTTATCCAGTGACTATATTAACATAAACATTCTTGAAAATGGCAGCAGAAGAAGTCAACGCTAGCCCGACAAGCTTCCAGAAAAGAAAGCGTTCCATTTCTTGACTACTATTACCATCTTTTATTGAAACTCTAAATGCAGATCAGCTGTACAAACCTTGTGTATATTTCTCAGTCATTCAGCTTGCCAAGCACTATCTAAATCCCATTGTCAAATCTGAAGAGAAGATGGGACAAATGCTCAGGCAGAAGAGTCAAATAATGCAAAGAGCGTTGTGTACTTTATAACGGTGACCCCTGTATACCTGTAATCTCTAAAGTTCAAAATTGTAGCGGTACGAAAAAGCATAGGAATGAGCAATACGCGAGACCCATTATTACTGTCATTCTTCAGAATCTATACCAAAATTGAGGCCTTTTTACTGCGGCGAAGCTTTGAGCCGCTCGGATAACCTCCCTCCTGTCTTACAAACTTGTCACTCTAATTGCCAAAACACATTTTCAAAGTATGTTTCCATGCAACTCCAGATCACTGGCGAATAAAATGGACGAGTAAGAGTTGGTTTTACACATTAGCACGACCCAACTTGCAATAATTACTGACTGCTGGTATATTAAAACGGAAACAGGCGGTATTAAAGGCTATCAGAGCTTCTTCAATACAAGGCGTGGTACACAACGGGGAAGGGGAGTAGGCCTCTAGTGTCGTGAAGATTGGTCATTGACACAACTTAATAACCCCTCATATTCATGTTATGAAACAATCTGGCTTTGGTGCAAGCGAAGAGGGTTAACAAGAAGTTACACAAGCATCATTCTAGCAGCACTATATTATCCCGAAAGTTCCCTTAACATACGTGAATTAGTGGCGGTCCTGCAATATCCAGTTGACGATTTTCGGATATAATCCAGTAATCCGGCAATCATCATAGCTGGAGATTTTGAAAAAAAAAAAAAAAACTTGCCAATAAAAAGTGGATTTCACGTGTACTAGATTTGAAATAAGTGGTCGATTGTTCCCACTCATGAAATGGAAGCATAGTAGAGGGTCGGTCGAAAACAGGATCAGCCGCTTTGTGGCATGTTTGAAACAGGTTTTTGTGTGGCATGCCG
>CM051271.1:53141432-53291432 GCA_027921565.1 Artemia sinica
TTTGAAACAGGTTTTGTGTGGCATGGCCGCATAGAAACAAAAATGAATTCTTGTCGAAAAGGGGCATGTTTAAGAGCTGACGTCACAAGACTTGTTTTGTTTCTTAAGCTAATACGAAGGTGATGACATGCCAATTCTAAACCAAAAATGACTCTATGGAAATGCGGCACGTTTAGGCATTACGTAAAAAACTGGTTTCTGTCACAAAATTTGAATGTCTCTTGTTTTGGCTTTTGCCAAGGATACAAAGACATATCCATCGTATATATGGGTCTGCTAATTACGAGTTATGGAGTTTGTACTTTGAATAGAAGATGGCATATGAGACGCGAATCTCTTATTTTTAAGTGCTATTTTGAAGTCTAATTTTGGATGTGTCAAACGTTCACAGATCTAGATAAATATTTGCAGGTACTGCAGATTATCCCATATACAGGTTTTAATGTGTCCTTCGCAGTGAAAATCAGTGACCGGTAGCACTAATTTATGAAAAGTTTGGCGGGGGATATTTTCCACTGTTTGTGTTGTTCCAATAAAATACCAAAACAGGTTGTTTCAATAAGAATTCTTGCAAACGGTATTTTTATTAATCTAAAGGGTTGGTTAAAAAGTAGTTCTTAATTAAAAATTTGAATAAACTTGCCCTGAAAATCTCTAATGCTTAGCAAACTTTCACATGTCAAACACTATTAACTGGGAAATTTGATTCAGGAGGCCCTTTTTAAGACTTAGGAAAAAAGGTTTAACTTTACCGTAAAGAGCAGGGTATTGAGGAGGAGGCACCGCACAAATATATTAATTTCTGTTTTTTTTTTTCATGGATTACTTCTCATGAGGTAAATGAGTAAATTTTGCTTATGAATTCAGGCAAACTTCCCCCCGTGTAAAATTTTTGTTGAAGTCAACCATCCCCCCCCCCACGATTTTCTGGCGTCCTCTTTCCCTGTTTTTTTTCACTCTTCCTTTAGAATAAACTTGTATATTTGGTCAATTATTGGCCCCTTCGTCAAATTGCCCCCCCCCCAAAGATTTTGCTCATTGGCGCTTTTGTCACATTGCCCCACCCCTCCCACCAATATTTTGCTATCGATCCGCCCCTGGACTAGAGCTCTCAATTGCTGATCTAATCAGCATCCTCCAGAGTATCAGTGATCACAAGGTGGAGTTGCAGATGACGAAGGGCAGTCCCCCTTCCATATGTAATAGATCCCTGCTTATTTTGGGATTTAATGATACTCTAATTTCATTTCATGATAACAGCGTAGACCAGAAATATTCCCAGAATGCAGACCAAAAAGTAATCCAGATACATTTTTTAAAGTTTCTTTTGTCCCCTCCTCAAACAATACATATCCCCCCAAAAATACAAATTCTGGTTATGGCCCTGGTGATTATACATCGTTTTTTACTCCCGCAATGCCCTTGTCTCTCACTTAGAACTAATTCTGTATTTATCTGATGGTTCCATTAGAACTGTGATGTTTTGGCATTAAAATACACCATTTGAGATATCCCCCTCCCTCCCAAACTGCAGAATACTCACAGGATTCTATTGTAGAAGTTGAAGGGCCTTTTTAAGTTTATAATTTGTCCACTGCTTACAGATAGGATTTGTTATTGGAAAACTTTGAAGATATTTTGTGCAACCTGCAAATCCCAAATTTTAACTGTCAGCTGTCAAGTTCGTACTTTCTTTTTCATAAGAAACAACGGTACTTGTTTAGAATCTAGGTACACACGCGAGAAGTGGAGTGTCATTAATTCTAATGAAATAAAACAAAAAATTGGAGGGCAACTTGGCCCCCTCCCACGCTCATTTTTTTTCCGAAGTCACCCAATTAAAATTCTGAGATAGCCATTTTGTTCAACATAGTCGAAAATCTAATAAATATGTCTTTTAGGATGACTTAATCCCCCACAGTCCCCAGGGGAAGGGCTGCAATTTATGAACTTTGCCCATTGTTTACATATTGTATTGGTTATTTTGAAGTTTACAGACATTTTCATGAAGGATTTTTTTCTGGTGGGGGGGGGGGGGGCAGGAGGAGGGGTTACTCGGGAAAATCTTTCCGTGGAGGA
Source organism: Artemia sinica (assembly GCA_027921565.1). NCBI lineage: Eukaryota > Metazoa > Arthropoda > Branchiopoda > Anostraca > Artemiidae > Artemia > Artemia sinica. The sequence goes on from CM051271.1 coordinate 53,143,512, forward strand.
TGTTTCCTTGGGGTAAGGGACATTTCTATGAAGGGGGCGCCAGATTTCCCAGCATTATTTAAAAACGATCAGAAATTAAATTTAAAAAAAACAAGTTTTTTCAACTGAAAGTAAGAAGCAACATAAGAACTTAAAACGAACAGAAATTATTACGTATATGAGTGGGATCACCCCCAAGTCAATACCTCGCTCTTTACGCTATAGTTTTTTTTTAGTGCTTTCAAAAGAGCTATTTATTCTAATTAAACAGCCTTTGTGATTCAGGGATTTGTGATTTAAACAAATTTTTAACTTTAGCGTAAAGAACGTGGTATTGACTAAGGGGAGAACCCCCTCATATACGTAATAACATATACGTAATAAAAAAAAAAAAACAATAAAAAAAAACAAGCGATACGGCTCAATAGTAATCAAAACTTTTAAAAACTTTTTTTAATGCTAATTCTAAATATACAAATTTTATTAAGTTTAGTATTACTCATAAAAGGCTACGAGCCTGAGAAAATTTGCCTGAATTTTGAAAGAGAGGGGAAACATCCCCTACAAGTGAAATAATTTTAATGAAAATCACACCGTCAGATTCAGCGTATCAGAAAGCCCTATTACATATGTTTCAAGCTCATATCTGCAAAAATCTGCAACTTTGTATTTTTTGCCAGAAGAAAGATCACGGAGGCGTGTTTATTTTTTTTTTTCAGGGGTAATCGTACCGACCCATTGGCCCTAGAACATCAAGAGAGAGCTCATTCGAACGGAAATTAAAAGTTAAAGTGCCCTTTTCAGTGACCAAAAATGCTGGAGGGCAACTTGGCCCCCTCCCACGCCCTTTTTTTTCCCAATTTCGTCTGATCAAAATTTTGAGATAGCCATTCTGTCCAGCATAGTTGAATAACCCAAAAAATATATCAAACAGTTCGTGGTAACGAACAGTAAGTAAGGAGCGACCCGGCTCAATGGTAACCGAAACTCTAAAAAACGGATTTTTGATACCAATAGATACATCAAAAGAATCAAATTTTAATTCTTTTTTTAAAGTTTCTCTTGTCCCCTCCTCAAACAAAACATATCCCCCAAAAAATAAAAATTCTGGTTATGGCCCTGGTGATTATACATCGTTTTTTACTCCCGCAATGCCCTTGTCTCTCACTTAGAACTAATTCTGTATTTATCTGATGGTTCAATTAGAACTGTGATGTTTTGGCATTAAAATACACCATTTGAGATATCCCCCTCCCTCCCAAACTGCAGAATACTCACAGGATTCTATTGTAGAAGTTGAAGGGCCTTTTTAAGTTAATAATTTGTCCACTGCTTACAGATAGGATTTGCTATTGGAAAACTTTGAAGATATTTTGTGCAACCTGCAAATCCCAAATTTTAACTGTCAGCTGTCAAGTTCGTGCTTTCTTTTTCATAAGAAACAACGGTACTTGTTTAGAATCTAGGTACACACGCGAGAAGTGGAGTGTCATTAATTCTAATGAAATAAAACAAAAAAATTGGAGGGCAACTTGGCCCCCTCCCACGCTCATTTTTTTTCCGAAGTCACTCAATTAAAATTCTGAGATAGCCATTTTGTTCAACATAGTCGAAAATCGGGCACAGCCCCTTTCATATACGGAATAATTTCTGTTCGTTTTAAGTTTTAATGTCGCTCCTTACTTTCAGTTTAAAAAACTTGTTTTTTTATTTAATTTCTGATCGTTTTTTAGTTAATGCAGCTTTTATTTTGCCTCGCCGGCATTGAATAAGTAAGCAAAATTTGCATAAAAAATTTACTTTTCTTTTGCTAAATGGCTCTCTAAATTTGGTTCTGACGTAATTTACAAATTAATTTACGTAACGAACTTCTATATTCGTATATTTTTCTTCTGGCAAAAATACACAGTTGCAGATTTTTGCAGATATGAGCTTGAAACCTATGTTATAGGGTTTTCTGATACGCTGAATCTGACGGTGTGATTTTCATTAAATTTTTTTCACTTTTAGGGGATGTTTCCCCCCTCTTTAAAAAATCAGGTAAATTTTTCTCAGTCTCGTAGCCTTTGATGAGTAATACTAAACTTAATAAAATTCATATATTTAGAATCAGCATTATAAGCCCATTCTTTTGATACATTTATTGACATCAAAGTTCCGTTTTTAAAAGTTTCGATTACTATTGAGCCGTATCGCTTGTTTTTTTTTATTGTTTTTTTTTTTTATTACGTATATGATGGGGTTCTCCCCTTAGTCAATACCACACTCTTTACGTTAAAAGTTAAAAACTTTTTAATTCACAAACCCCTGAATCACAAAGGCCGTTTAATTAGAATAGATAGCCCCTCCTCCAGCCCCCCCCCCACCAGAAAAAAATTCTTCCTGAAAATGTCTGTATACTTCCCAATAACCAATACAATATGTAAGCAATGGGCAAAGTTCATAACTTGCAGCCCTTCCCCTGGGAACTGTGGGGGATTAAGTCATCGTAAAAGACATATTTATTAGATTTTCGACTATGCTGGACAAAATGGCTATCTCAAAATTTTAATTGGGTGACTTTGAGAAAAAAAATGAGCGTGGGAGGGGGCCTAGCTGCCCTCCCATTTTTTTTGGTCACTTAAAAAGGGGACTAGAACTTTTAATTTCCATTCCAATGAGCCCTCTTATGATATTCTAGGACCACTGGGTCAATACGATTACCCCTGGGAAAAAAAAACAAATAAACACGCACCCGTGATCTTTCTTCTGGCAAAAAATGCAAAATTCCACATTTTTGTAGATAGGAGCTTGAAACCTCTACAGTAGGGTTTTCTGATACGCTAAATATGATGGTGTGAATTTCATTAAGGTTCAATTACTTTTAGGGGGTCTTTCCCCCTTTTTTCGAAAACCAGCCAAATTTTCTCAGGCGCGTAACTTTTGATGAGTAATATTAAACTTGATGAAACTTATATATTTGAAATCAGAATTAAAATCTGATTCTTTTGATGTATCTATTGGTACCAAATTCCGTTTTTTAGAGTTTCGGTTACCATTGAGCCGGGTCGCTCCTTACTTACAGTTCGTTACCACGAACTGTTTGAAAAGCAAGTTATTTAAAAATACTTCAAATTCAACAGCCCTTGTGTTCTATGACTCATTCCTAAAGGAACGAGTCATAGAACGATAACAAAAACTGACTAGCTTAAAGAGCAAGGGTTGAGAAAGGAGCCGCTCCGCTCATATTTAAAATGGCTCTTGTTTCTCTTAAGCTTAAAACTTGGTTTTATAAATGGAATTTCTGATTGTTTTTCAAATTTTGACAAGAAATCCTTTCCTGCTTTCTGTGTAAAATTTGGCTCAGAAATTTCCCTGAATCTTACCATGAAAAATTATTCCCCCGGAAGGGCTTTATACCACTCAAGGACCCCCTTCCCACCAAAAAATACCACTTCCCATTATAATTTTTTTCCTATTCTGCAATGAGAAATACTATATGTGAACGGTGGGCAAACTGCGTAACTTGTAGTTTCTTCTTCTTGGACTATAAGGGATCATTTCCTCCCCAAAGATAAATTATTGGACCTTTCTACTGTTTAAATCAAATTAATAATGCCAAATTTTGATATGTCATTATATGGGTAAAAAGAGGCGTGGAACAATTGCTAGCTACCCTCCAATCTTTGGTTATTCTCAAAGGTCAGTAATATTTGTGATTCACGATCAAATAAGCCCTCTTCTAATCTTCTAGGTTTGGTTTGCTACAATTGGGCATGGGGAACGAAACATATAAAACCGTATCTCTTCAAGGAAAAAGTACAAAATTCAAGATTTTAGATAGAAAATAGGAGTTAAAACTTCTACACTTAGGCTCTCTAATCAGAAAATAATAAAATGAAAAATAAAATCAAAACAGGTGAGAAAACAAGGATTTTGTCAGCCAGTGGCAAACCATGATGACGAAGAAACAAGCAAATATTTCTACAAGGACCTCCCTCAAGCTGTCCTCAGTGCTAAACAAAAAAGAAAGAAGAAAAAAAACAACGAAAATTTAACCTTTCGAAGTTTACCCGACAACGACAAAACAGACACTCAAAGTGTCTATGGATTTGACAGTGGAAGAAGACACAACCATGTATTTTATAAAATAATCTCTTATTTAAAATAAAGTATTTATCGATTCAACGTTTCTTGTAATTTTTTTTTCTATATGAATGAATACTAGATAGGAATGACACAAAAGGCTAAGTAGAAACAGAGTTGAAGGTATAGAGTGAAAGGATATAAGGATAAAACAATAGCTCAAGAGGGAGCTATTTAGAGGGTTAGAATCACCCTTTTCCAGTGAATATGGCCATTTAAATCCGTTTTAACAAGAGTCCCACTTGATATGAAACCAGTGATAAACAAAATTTCTTATTTGAACGAAAACCATCAAAAATTTTTAACTAAATGTTTTATACAATATCCTTCCAAAAAATATAATTTATACATAAAGGAAACAAATATATTTACAAATAAAATGTCTACTTTATTTTTGTACATTCTACACCTTAGAAGTAGGTATTTATAAATCCTAAGTTGAAAAGACATCCATTTTTTAAAAAGGGGTTTATCTCTCACTGCCATCTTTATTTCAAAGTACTTACTCTACCACTGAATTCCAGCAAACCCTTAATTATTCAATGCAAATGAACTTTTGCCATTGGTTTCATATTAGCTTATAGAACAAAAACCAGTTTTTTGACATGATGCCTATACGTGCCACATTTCGATAGAGTCGTTTTTGGTTTAGAATTGGCATGTCATCACCTTCATATTAGCTTAAGAAACAAAACAAGTCTTGTGACGTCAGCTCTTAAACATGCCCCTTTTCGACAAGAATTCATTTTTGTTTCTATGCGGCCATGCCACACAAAAACCTGTTTCAAACATGCCACAAAGCGGCTGATCCTGTTTTCGACCGACCCCATAGTAGACCTCATGCTAACGACTTTTGAGATGTTCCACAAACACCAGTTTCTCTGGGACCATTCTCTATGTCAGACAACAACGTACTATGGTGGAAACGAAAGAGGAAAAATCATATGCCGAAACCAAAAAACTTTAAAATAGCCCTATAGACCCCCCCTCCCAGTAAAACTCCATCTAAAATTTTTGGCAGGTGAATTGCTAACTTTGGCTGCAACCCAGTCTGTGCTATAGCAGACATTGATGAAAAAGTCGAGACGTTATACTTTATTCTGCAGCAAAAGTACCACGAACTTTTTCAGGTCAAAGAGTGCACGACCTGTGAAACGGATAAGCAGTGGTTAAATACCAATATAAAACCATCACCAAACCACGCTGTAAACTACATGCCCCTGGAGACAGACTAAATGCGAACAAGATGAGAAATAAAGTTCTCTTGACCTCCCGACCTTAGCAAAAAATATACTTTGGAGAAAAAGTAGCCCCACTCCTAACGTGAGACTTGCACAAGCGGCCAGACGCAGTAAAACGACTTATTGGAAAAAAGAAAAGAAACTGAACTGGCAAAAGAGCAACCCAGATGGTAATTTCATCACAGTCTCTGAAGTTGACACATATTTTACTCAAATTTGTACTACTTACCCAACCGTAAGTGACGAACCAATGAGAGACATCATTAACAACTCGTAGAAGTGATCACAACATCAACTCGACATTAACAACATCATTGACAAAATCGTAGAGGTGCCAGAAATTACAGTTTTCTATGCAATTGTATGGCTACGTAACAACTATGCATCATACTCTGGTGAACTTTCCGTTACATTATTGAAAGAATGCTCGCCTTTCCTAGCCAGACCAATTGCATCAGTCATAAACCAGTGTTTAACTTAATAATTATTTCAAAGAAGTGGAAAGCTGTATATGTCCTTGCCATATTAGCTCGCCCCAGTCCGGTGATCAACTGAGATCCATACCAATAACTCCCAACTTAGCGAAGGTAGCTGAGCGTATCTTGTACCAGTCTCTATTTTAACAAGTTGCGCCTTCGATAAATCCGTAGTAATATGGTTGTAAACGAGGCAGTAGCACGGTATTATATCTAGTGCAAATGTAAGTCTTAATCATCAAGTGGCTGGATACTTTAAATAGTATTGTCAATTTGCTCTTGACAGACTACAGAATTTATTCGATCTTATCAAACATCTGGCCATTAGCATGTATTATTCTGGCATTAATAAATCTGAAAGGACAGAAAAAAATTCAACCTTATCAAACACCTGGCCCTGAACAAATGTCCAAATAGCATTAACCAGTGTAAAAGAGATGGGAGCTATACATCAAATGTTACTATTAGTACAAGCATATCTACCGGGGAGACGGCAATCAGTTTATCCTTTGTTTGCCAAACATATCTGCTCTGAGTGATAAACACTAGCCTTTGGCTGCCCCTAGGGAACGAAACTATATGCTCTTTTATTTCTTTCCATCATCAACTCAATCCAGACACCCAATCCAGAACGTCATCAATCCGATACCAGAATTTGAGGAGTCCGTTGACGACTTGTCAACACTTCTCAAGCACATAGTCCAGAATGCGGTATCAAAGCAGCAGTTTGTTGCTACACGGACTTCAATCAAATCAAACCCAGTGTCAATCAAATGATCTACAAGTGACTTAACAGAAATCGAAACTTATACGGTTCAATCCACTCAAGCGGGACATTACAATCCCAGATGTGCCGTTTTCAACTGTTTCCTCTGCAACATTCCTAGGTGTTATATTTAGAGGTGATCGCTTGTTTAAGGTGAATTTAGACAATATTTCACGTAAAAGTCACTACACAATCAAGCGTTTAACAGGTATATACAGATTGGGCTTCTCAGATAGCCAAGTTTTATTTGCTTATACTACCTACATCCTCAATGTCAGTTGTCCTCGAGTACTGCTGTCTGGTTTGGGGTTCAAAAAATCAAAACGCTGCTTACAAGTCAGTAGACCTAGAAAATGTTCCAAAATGTAATCTTGAAATTTGATTCGGACCCCACTTCAGCAATTACGAAAGTTCTCTTTAACTCTTGAACTTGGCCTACATTATTCGCTCGAAAACATGATTTAAATTGAAAATTGGGAAAACAGTGTTAGCAAACGAGAAACACGATCAACTAAATCAGAAGACGGTATATACATCCAGGTTATCAAAAAGGCGTATCTCCAATGTACCAGGAACGGTTAAGGGTATTAAGTTGAAACTTCTCTGTGATGTTGTGGAAGATATTGAACTAAGTTAAGGGAAAATGTGGGCATCCAGGATGTCAAAATAGTGCATGTACAATGTCTCTGGGACGGCTAATAGCACTCGTCAGAGACTCGGTCTTTAACTCAGTCGTGGATGATGAAGGTAGATGCTGTCCAAATGGAACACCTCCGCAAAATCAAATGCGTTAGATGGCTTGATAGGGCAAGAAACATGCAGATTTTCCGGTCCTTCAAATTCCCACCCCTTTTCCAAACAGCCCGAGTCCCACTCGCTGTGCTGGTACGGTCATTTGCTTCACCTACCCACTCAAATACCTGCCTGACTTATCTACGACTTTGATCCAACTGCAAACGGCTGGAAACGCCCCAGACGCAGACCACGCACGAGATGTATGGATATTATTCAAGGTCGACTCACTGCGTGGTACATAGACCCCAATGAAGCTAATACTCTAGCCCAAAACAGGCCACTCTGGAAATGACTAACGGTGCTTACATCTGGTTCCCTCTACACTGGTGACGCTTGCGAGCAAGAGCTTTAAGCCATATCGCCCTTCAAATCTTTTTTCTGTGAGCCTTTTTTAATAATCGAAAATGATTGGAAGGCAACTAACACCCCTTCCACGCCCATCATTTCCCCAAACACATCCAATCAAATTTTGAGATAGCCATTTTGTTCAGCGTAGTTGATTTCCAGATAGAAATTATGTTTTTGAGGAGGGCACTCCCCCACAGCCCTCAGGGCAAGGTTTGTAAGCTATGCCCTGGGGGCATATAAGGTTATTATAGAAGGCTTTGTCGTAGAAACTTCAAAAAGGGCTCATTCGATTGAAAATTCAAAGGGCTAGTGCCCTATTTAATAGTCGAAATGGGTTGGAGGGCAACAAAACCTCCTCTCACGCCCACCTTTTCCCCAAATACATCCAATAAAAATTTTTAAATAGCCATTTTGTTCAACGTAGTTGAAAGTTCTGGAAATTAGGTCTTTGAGAATGACAACCCCCCTCGACAGTCCTCAGGGAAAGGGTTGTAAGTTATGCCCTGGGGGCATATAAGGTTTTTCTAGAAAGCGTTGGCGTAGAAACTTAAAAAAGGGTTCATTTGATTGGAAATTGAAAGGGTTAGTGCCCTTTTTGATAGTCGAAAGCGATTGGAAGGCAAATAATACCCCTTCTACCCTTTATCCAAACACATCCAATCAAATTTTGAGATAGCCATTTTGTTCAAAGTAGTTGAAAGGTCCAGAAATTATATCTTTGAGGATGAAACTCCCCCACAGCCCTCAGGGTAAGGGTTGTAAGTTATTCCCTGGGGGCATATAAGATTTTTATTGAAAGTTTTGTCGTAGAAACTTGAAAAAGCGCTCATTCGATTGGAAATTCAAAGGGATAGTGCCATCTTTAATAGTCTAAAGTGATTGGAGGGCAACTAACCCCCTCTCACGCCCACCTTTTCCCCAAACACATCCAATCAAAATTTTTAGATAGCTATTGTGTTCAATGTAGTTAAAGGTTCTAGAAATTAGGTATTTGAGGATGATAACCCCCTCCGAGCCGTCGGGTCAAGGGTTGTAAATTATGCCCTTGGGGCATACAGGGTTTTTATAGATAGTGATGTTGTAGAAACTTCAAACAGGGCTCATTCGATTGGAAATTAGAAGGACTTGTGCCCTTTTTAATAGTCGAAAGTGATTTGAGGATAACTAACACCCCTCTCAGATCCACCATTTCCCCAAACACATCCAATCAAAACTTTGAGAAAGCCATTTTGTTCGACGTAGTTAAAAAGTCCGGAAATTATATTTTTGAGGATGACACTCCCCCCACAGCCCTCAGGGCAAGGGCTGTTAGTTATGCCCTGGGTGCATATAAGGTTTTTATTGAAGGCTTTGTCGTAGAAACTTCAAAAGGGCTCATTCGATTGGAAATTGAACAGGTTAGTGCCTTTTTTAATAGTTGAAAGTGATTGGAGAGCAACTAACGCCCCTCTCACGCCCACCATTTCCCCAAACACATCCAATCAAAATTTTTAGATAGACATTTTGTTTAACGTATTTGAAAGCTCTGGAAATTAGGTCTTTTGAGGATGACAACCCCCTCACTGCCTTCAGGGTAAGGGTTGTAATTTATACCCGGGGGGCATATAAGGTGTTTTTTTTTCTCGTTTTAGATTTTCAACGGTTCTTTGCTTTTCTTTGAAAAACTTCCTTCTCGAAAAACATTTTCTTGTAAAGTTAATTTCTTGGTATTTTTAGGCCAAAAATTACGAATATATTTTGTCCTATTAGGGCTTTTTTTAAACCTGGATGTACATAGTGTCTTTTTATTCAGTTCAACATCCCCCTTGATATTCACTGAAAGTTTCATCTTGACCCCTTAGTGGTTACTGATATCTTGCAGATAGGCTTTTTGACAACCTGAATCTGCACAAAGTGTCTTTCGGTATAGTTTATTGTCCCAGTCCCTTCCTGAACATTTAAATTTTGTTCTATTAGCCGTCCCAGTGATATTGCAAATACACCATTTTGACAACCTGGATGCATATAGTCTCCTTTGAGTTTGTTCCTTTGAGTCCCACAGCCTTCCGGAGAAGTTTTAACTTAATACCCTTAGCCGTTCCTCATTTGCCACTATTTTGAACAAAGTGACTATCTCAAAATTTATATCGGATGCCTTTGGAAGAGGACAGCTAAAAAGTCATAGGAGGGAGGGGGCTGGTTGCCCCCGATCAAATTTGACTCTTACAAAACTTTTGAGGGGAATGATTCTCCTCAAAAGTTTTCACAACCATCCCTTCCATAACAAGTTGCTCTGGAAAAAAAAAATTGACAACACGTTGAAATGTTATTGCTCTTTACTATAGATAACGCTGGAGCGAGGTTTCTGATGTTTGGTGAAGATACGTGAATATTCAAGGATGTTACAGAATAGCGGTGAGGATGGCTTCAGCCCTAAAGAAAATAGTACAAAAAAACTGCTCTAGGTTAAAAATTTTTGCTTAATATTCAGATTTTGTCCAACATTTAAACTACAATCTAATATTTTTAAGTAGAATAAGTAGATACACATTAAAAATGTTCGTAATACTAACGAAAATGAAACTATTTCAATTAAAATGATCAAAAATTAATTTTGGAGAAATGCTTTCAAAAAAAAAATTTTCAAGAAAAAATTTATGTCCTATAAACAAAATTTACCAGTAAGTGCCTACCATATTAAATAACTCACAAGGACATAAGCAGCAATTCTGGAGTAAATTCGTCTATTCAATCAAGCACTTCTTTCTAGATAATTAGACCTGCGGCCATCTGTGTTCTACTGTCAAACTGTGATCTTAAGTGCTGTGACTGTGTCCTTAATAAAAACGCATTTTCAACGGAATACCTTAAATTAGGTATCCTTTCCCAGGCGAGACTGCCTTTCTATGACGAAAAAATAAACGTTCAAATGGGGAGAAATCCATTTATTTAGACAGGTACAAAATCTCCGATTACCCAGACCACATAGAAAGGCAGTGTTGTCTGGAAAAGGATGCCTAATTTAAGGTATTCTATCGAAAGTGCGTCGTATGTATGGGAAATCAGACCAATTAAGTATACAACTATAAAGTCAACATTTCTTTTGCAATTAAAAGACAGAGAAGACTTTGCCATCTTCATTGCAAATTTATTTTACATTTAGGCAAGATTAAAGAAGAAAATTTACATCTCAAGATTTTGAATAACCATGTTAGTGAACACTCTCAGAAAAATCTAGTGAATGACCCAGAAGTTAGTTATTTTGCAAATGATCCGGAAGTTAATTATTTTGTTTTGTATAAATATTTTAGTTTTAATTTTAATACTTTTGTATATCTACTGATGACGATCGCTGTATAAGTGATCGAAATATCTCGAGATTTTGTACCTGTTTTCACTGTCTAAATAGATAGAATTATCCCAATTTGAACAGTTATTTGTTCTTATTAACTGAATTTGTGGGGTTCATGTTACGGTTCATTAGTTCTTTATTCCGAGCAATGCTAAAGTGTGGAGATACAGTTTAAAACTGTATATTCATAGCTTTTGATATTACACCTGGTGAGACAGAACTGTTTTCTTGTCAAAATCAGGTCACAAAAATCTTATTTTAAGAAAAATATCAAACTAAAAAACGAAAAAAGGGTTGTATCGCACCTACAGATACATTCGCAGAACGTTTTTGGCGAATCTGACGATTAACGTAAAATCGAGATATTTAAGAAATAGACACAACTTTTAAAATCAGAATTTCATTCTGAATCCAAATAGAACATTTATTTCCTTTGCAAGTTTACTTTACCAACATCCCCGCCCCTATCCCACTAATGGTCAAATATACATCGTAGATTGTATATATGGAATGCATTTTCTGTTGCTTTGATAAACCGTTAAATCAATTTGAAGAAAAGAGGAACGTATGAAAAATTCCTTGCATATAAGATTCAAAGTATATATTTGACCATTAATGGGGGGGGAGGGAGGGTAAACAAATTTGCAACATAAATGAATGTTGTCATTGGATTCAGGATGAAAATTTAATTCTAAAACTATAAATATTTTTTAGCCATCTCAATTGTCAGTTGATTAAAAACATTACCCTCTTTGGAGGGGGGGGGGATGGCACATTTAAAAAAATTGATAGATTATTTGAATAATTAGTGTCTAAAAATTTAGTAAATTTAGGGTTTCAGGAGGGTTGGGTCCCGAAGCTTCCTATTCGTTCGTCCCTGACGATCCCTGTATCTCTGTACATCCCTGTATACTGGGTAGTATTTAGTCGAATACTCCGTTAATTTCCACTTTTTTGTGAATAACTCAATATCGGCCTGTTTTTTTCACCTCATTTATGGGTTATCTGTTAAAATCAATTTCTACAAAATTGCAAGAATTTAGTCAAGATTGTTAGGTATAATTTGTATAAAAAAAACTTTCGATATTTTTAAACAAAAAATATGAATATTTTGTTATATGAATATAAAATATGGATAAAACTTTACTCTCTGCTCTCTACCACGAAGTATAAATTTCCTTTAACCCCTTTTTTTATAATTTTTCCTCGCCTAACTTTCCACTTCGCATGGATAAGGAGGATGAGAAACTAGATGCTGTTTATGGAATATTGAAAGAAAGATAAGTAGCGACGCCATAATAAATTTGACGGAGTCCATACCCACTACTCCTTTCTTCCAAGGTTTAACGGCCCAAGAAGAAGGTTTAACGACGCATCCCTGTTTTCGTGACGCCATATTTCCAGATGACGCAATTTTGTTTGAGTATTTCCATATGATTAATCTAACTTCTCGACTATGGTTGGGGTATTTAACAAGCAGCAATAATAGGGAATTAACATGGGAAGTATGATAATTGGAGCTCCTAGCCCCTCGCACCTGGGCACTGCGATCAGCTGACCAGATTCCCGCGAGAGCCCCCGCCCAGATTCCTATGACAGCCCTCTGACTTCACGAAATCCCTGGCAAGATTCCTATGACATCCCCGGCAAGATTCCTACGAGAGCCCAGTTTCCAGCTAGCAAGATTCCCACCCCTGACAGAATTTCCGGAATTCCATATTCTATGATGCAGTTATGTTTCAGTATAATTAATCGGAGTGTGGTCGGGGTAATACACAAGAAGTAATAAATGATGTTACTAGCACCTCTGCAATGTGGTCAGCTGGCAAGATTCCCACCCCTGGCAAGATTCCTAGAATTCCAGTATTTTTTATATGATTAATCAGAGTGTGGTTGGGATATTACACAAGTAGTGATGATAATGGTTATTAGCCCATGTGTTCTAAAATAGGGAACACACCTGGCAAGATCTCCACAAAACATCCTCCTGCACTCCAATGAAGTCACACAACTTACACCGTTTTAAACCATCAGGTGTAATGTGCTTGACCCAATTTTATGTAACCTTGCGACAAGACCCACGGGCTCTCCCTGCTTGTAACTTAATGACAGCACACACCTTATATGATGTCACTTAATGACAGCGCAACCATCACTGTCACATAATACCTTTTTTGACATTTTATTTTTCGCCTAGAACGTTTGAAGCGTTTTTTCTTTCTTTCTTTTAACCTAATGAAGGCAAAAACTTTATGTAATGACCACGCTCATCTTACGCAATGTCGGCATGTAAGTTATATAATGGCAGTGCAACCATCACTGTCACATAATACTTCTTTAGCATATTATTTTTTCTTTCAAAGTGTTTCATTTTCTATTCTTTTTGTTCTATGTCCTCACTAGGACTTGAAAGGTCAATTTTCTTCCAATGGTCAACGCCTCAAGCAAGAGGACTAACAAGCCATTCCTCGTAATCTGTCCTACTCAATACTTTCAAGAAATAAAAAATCCCCGTGAAGTCACAAGACATACCTCTGTCTATTCCATGACACATATGGCAGGATTCCGAGCTCATGCCAGTCTTCTCCTGGCCGGGTGTAACATCGATGATGTTAAATGCGCAGAGGGAATATTTATTTTTAGACAAAATTACTCTAAATTTATTTCTAGCAATAAAGACGGAAGGGGTGCTTAAAATATGGTAAACACCTTAGTCGCGCTAAACAATAAATCTTGCAAACACAGACGCTGTAAATAAAAGTTTCATTAATTGAAGCAAATTTACGACTATATTAAAACAATGAAAAAGCAGTTAGAAAACACAAATAACAAAAAATAAAAGGTGAAAAAAGCATTATCGTAATATATGCAAAAAAACCGCGTATTATAGAAAGTCGGGGATCTTAGCATGCAATACCAGGGAATTTGGCTGATATTAAATGCAAATTTAAGCCTTATTAAGAAATTTTTGACGAAAATACATCGTTTCTTTTAGTAGGGTGTTAGATTTCATACCATCGTGAAAATACGCCCCACCCTCATCCTAACAATGATTTCCAGAGGGCACGTTAATATTATAGTTAAATTTAAGCCATATTAAGAGCTTTTTAACGAAAATGTATCATTTCTTAGACTGAGATGGTAGATTTTAGTCCGCATCTGCCGAAAAATTCCTTTAAAACCTCCACCCTAACTTTGAAAGTGTAAAAAAATATTACTACAACGGAATACACGCCATCCTGTTAAATTATGGATGACATACGTCATCCTCTAGCACTCTCATTATTCCAAGGACATTTACAGTTATTTTCATAATATAAGCTTTTAAATCTAATGATATATGTGCTAGCAATCTACCCTCAAAATGATACAAATTGGTGATAAATTACAAATATAGTTAAGAAAAACCTTTAAAATAGGACTCTGAAGTTGGAGTTTTAGTAATTTTCGCTAAATGGAGTCGAAGTTAGACTTAGTATATTGAAATCGTCTGGATTTAGAGTCGAAATCGGTTATAAGTTACAAATGTAGTTAAAGGAACCTTTTAGAACGAGGCTCTGAAGTTGGAGTTTTAGTAATTTTTGCTCAATGGCGTCGGAGTTGGAGTCGGTATATTGAGAATGTCTGGAGTTAGAGTCAAAATCTGTTACAAATGGCAAATGTAGTCAAAAGAACCTTTTAGAAGGGGGCTCTGAAGTTGGAGTTTTAGTAATTTTTTTGCGGAATGGAGGCGGAGTTGGACTCTACATATTAAAAATGTCTGGAGATACAGTCAAATCGGTTATAAATTACAGATGAAGTTAAAAGAACCTTTAAAACGGGACTCTGAAGTTGGAGTTGTACGGCCGCCCCCGACCTCCCTAGCAATCATTTCCAGAGGGCAGGATTGATATTAGATGCAACTTTTAAGGCATTTTTCAGATAATTCCGAGAGCCTTTAATGAAAATACAGTGTTTCTTTGAGTGCAAGTTAGATTTTCGCCCCCCCCCTCCTCCACGGTAAAAGTTTTTTATTGCCTCACCCCTAAATTTTAAGCTGTAGAATATGATTCAAAAAATTCACGCCACAATACCACACTAATACTGCTCTGTGGCAACCCTCTGACATCGCTCGATTGTCTCCATGACATTTTTTCACATATTTCTTATTACAAAATTATACTTCAATCGGGTAATTTCAGTTTTTTTGCAAGCCTGAACTTTCATAATAGCCACCAAAAGACTCCACAACATCGTGACATTACACGCCTACCCCCTGCCATCCAAGTGACATTGAACAGTGGAACTCGTCATTTCAATACCAGAATGTGATACTCCAAGCAATTCAAGCCACACTATGACACTCTTACTGCCCTGCAAAACCTTGCGAAACCCGTCATCAACATTTTGAGCGTCTTGAAGCGTTTGAACACCCTCAATGGATATATTTTCTATTGCTATTATTTTACAAGGATTCCAAGGCCCGTGCCACACTATTACTGCTCTGTGGCACCCTCTGACATCTCATCATTATTCCTAAGACATTTTTCAGACTTTTTTGTTAAAAATTATGCTTTCAGTCCATTGATTTGAGTTTTCACCTTCCTAGCTTTTCGTAACAACCTCCAAAAGACAACCCCACTACGAAATTACATAGCCGTCATGCATTTCATTACCAGAACAGGAAACTCCAAGCAATTCCCGGCAGTGTGCCGCACTATTACTACTCTGCTACTCCCCTCTGACATTACATAACTATTACTAAGACATTTTTCAGACATTTCTTGCTAAAAATTATACGTTCAAACCATTGATCCAAGTTTTTCACGAGGCAAGCCCATCATTATAACCCTCAAAACGCTCCCACATAACCACGCTATTACACGCCGGCCATCCATATGACAAACCCCAACATCACCCCTTACATATTTTCTACCTTTTAACTCCAAAGATAAGGTTATGAATCTAAATTAAACACTCTACTTTTTTCAACAACGGTACTTGATTTCCTCAGAAGTAACAAGTTATTTTTTAATACGAGCAAAAATTTTTTCAATACTATCAAATTTATCATGGAAGTAACAGTTTTTTTTGTTTTCTTAATAGTAAAAATTTTTTCTAATGGCAGTCAGTTTTCCGTCTAAGATAACAATTTCTCTTAGAAGTAACAATTTCTGTTAATGCTAAAAGGTTTTCTGTTAGAAGTAGCAAGTTGTTTCTTAACACTGACAAATTCTTTCTTAGAATGGTTTTTCTTAACAGTAACAATTTTTTCTAATAGCAGCAAGTTTTCCGTCAAAGATAAAAAAAATTATTAGAAATTCTTTCTTAGAAGTAACAACTTTTTGCTTAATACTAACACAGTTTTACTTAATTCCATCAAATTTCTGTTGGAAGTAACAGGTTTTCTTAATAGTAAATTTTTTTTTTCTAATAGCAGCAAGTTTTCTGTCAAAGATAACAAATTCTCTTAGAAGTAACAATGTTTTGTTCAACAAGTTTTCTGTCAGATGTAGCAAGTTTTTTCTTAGCACTAACACATTTTTGCATAGAAGATAGAAAAAGCTATACTTCTATTCTGAATTTCCTCTGGAGTTGATAGCATACCCTAAAAATAGTGGAAAAAGACAAAGTAATGTGATAAAATATTTTTTGAAATAAGTGCGTGTTGAATATCATCATAAAAAATGAACACCTTAAATCTACTCATAAAATACTTCATCATGTTTTCTCATGAGATGTCAAAAATTTCTATTTTTTGGAGGGGGGGTATAAACAACTTTTAACAACCTCGTCATACCTTTTATTGACGATTATTTCGGGTTCATAAATCTGTTGGCAAACCCATGATGGTAACAGTAACGTTTGCAGATGCTTTGTTTTTCATCCTTCATCTTTAATCTCCTTGGTGATATTACCTGTCAGTGCCCTTTTTATTTTATTTTATTAATCTTAGATAACAAATCATTATAAAAATGAATACCTTAAATCTACTCATAAATCACTTCATCGTGTTTTCTTATGCGACGTTAAACATTTCATTTTTGAGAGTGGGGGGGTGGTATTCACAACTTTTAAAAACCTCGTCATAATTTTATTGACGATAATACGGGCTTCATGAACTGGATCTGTTGGTAAACTCATGATGGTAACAGTGACGATTAGTGACGCTTTGTTTTTCATTATTCATCTTTAATCTCCTTGGTCATATTACCTGTCAATTCTCTTTTTAATTTACTTGTAGTTTCATTGTCTATTATTTTTATTTTTGAATATGTCACAGTTTTGACAATTGGATATGATATGACTTATGATACGGTTACAATGATATGTATGTTTTCTTCTTGTATTCTCTTGAATGGTAATACATAAAAGATGACGATAGGATGTATCAACAGGTAATGTGTTACAACAAGCAGCAGCAAGAAGTTGACCTTCGTTGTCAACTAAAAGTTTTAGACTAGCATTTTCTTTGAGCACTATCATTTCTGGAAATGATACTCTTCCATATCGATCATTTTGACGATAGAAATTCTCTGATACTCCAAAGGAATTCAACTGCTTAGGGTTATGACAGAGCAAGCATACATTTCCAATAAGATCGTCATTAACGCTTGTTTCATAATTCAAATATTTCTCTTTGCTAGCGTTCAATGCTACGATAACTTTACTATATTTGGAGGCTTTATTGGGATACTTCACCTTCAACATATCCATGATTGCGCTAGTGACGTTTTCTTGGAGTTTGTTTTTCATCAAATCGTTTTTAATCATTATGTTGATAATGCGTACTAGTGCTTTTTTATTTTAATTGCAGTTTCATTGTCTATTAAGAAAATTATTTTTGTAAAGGCCGCAGTTTTGATATCTGGATATGATATGGTTTATTATATTAATAGAAGAGTAGGCCTGTCTTCTTCTTGTATTCTTTTGAATGCTAATACCTAAAAGATGACGATAAGATTTATCAAAAAGCAATGTGTTACCAGGACTATAAGCAAGAATTTGACCTTCATTGTCAACTAAAAGTTTTAGACTAGCATTCTCTTTGAGCATTACCATCTCTGGAAATGTTACTTTTCAATATTCTCTATCAGTAATAATGAAATTTTTCAGTAATCGAAAGGAATTTACTTCCTTAGTGTTATGACAATGCACGCATACATTTCTAATAAGATCGCCACTAGCACTTGTTTCATAATTCAAGTATTTCTCATTATCGGCTTTCAATGCCACAATAACTTTATCATGTGCACAATTCTTCTTGGAATATTTCACCTTCTTTTTTTAAATAAGATTTAGATGTCAATCCTTCCAATCTACAAGTGATACTTATCGAAAACTTATAATAAAGTATACATACTCGATGGCCAGCCAAAGATTACAACTGAGACAGCCCAAAAATATCTTGGAATTGACGGAACTTGGAGGGGAATTGGTAGAATCAGGGACAGGAGTGGGAATCAGCTTTTTCAGTCCTTCTGATAGAAGGAGCAAAATTTTAGGTCTTTGGGCATCTGATGCCTCTTTCCGTATCAGGTATCTTCACAGGTACCCATTGAGCGAAATAACGAACTTCATCGCCAGGTTCATGAACTGAATGTGGGTATTTCTCACAATTGAAGTCTTCCAAGTTGAATAATGGAATGCCTTTATCGCATTTTCCTATTAAGAGCTTATCAGTCGGCACATTTTCCTTAAAATAAACAGCTCATCACCTAAAAAACTGCATATTTCTCGAATTTTTTCTTGTACTTGGTTTATTTCATAATCATTTTAATTGCATGGTCTTTTGATTTTACCGTAAAAGCCCTTTCGGTTTATAAAATTTAATGCTGCACGCCATCGTTTTTTATCATACTTAAATATTTTATATTTGAGTTTCCATTTATAGCTATAAACTTCACTTTATAGTTCATCTAACAATAGGATTCCCGCTACAAAAATAACACCATTCGAGAAATGTTTCAGTCCGAAATGTTTCAGTCCGAGTCAATCACACCGAACACTATAATTATTGTTAAAGAAAATCTATGTTAACGCAGTGAACTCTCTTTTAATACTGAATCAAGGTCACTCAGCGTTGTATCATCTTTTTTATGCACTACATGACCATTCTAATAGCGGCTAGTTTTCCACCAGAGATAACAAATTTCTGTTAGAAGTAACAATTTTCTGTTTACGCTAACAAGTTTTCTGTTAGAAAACAAGTTTTCTGTTATTTGACAACGAAGGTCAACTTCTTGCTACTGCTTGTGGTAATACATTACCTGTTGATAGATCCTATCGTCATCTTTCAAGTATTACTATTCAAAAGAATACAAGAAGAAGAAGACATGCATATCGTTGCAACCGTGTCATAAGTCGTACCATATCCAAGTGTCAAAACTGTGAAATATGCAATAATAATGTCGTAATGCACAATGAAACTGCAAGTAAAATAAAAAGGGCATTGACAGGTAATATCTCCAAGGAGATTAATGATGAAGGATGAAAAACAAAGTATCTTTAAACGATACTGTTACCATCATGGGCTTTCCAACAGATGCAGTTTATGAAGCCGGTATAATCGTCAATAAGATGTATGACGAGGTTGTTAAAAGTTGTTTATACCCCTCCCCTCCAAAAAATATAAATGTTTGGCATCTCATGAGAAAACACGATGAAGTATTTTATGAGTAGATTTAAGGTGTTCATTTTTTATGATGATATTCAACACGCACTTATTTCAATAAAATATTTTATCGTATTACTTTGTCTTTTTTCCACTATATTTAGGGTTCGCTATTAACTCCGGAGGAAATTCAGAATCGAAGTATAGCTTTTTCTATCTTCTATGCAAAAATTAGTTGGTGTTAAGAAAAACTTGCTATATCTAACAGAAAACTTGTTAACATGAACAAAACATTGTTACTTTTAAGAGAAATTTGTTATCTTTGCCAGAAAACTTGCTGCTATTAGAAAAAAAATGTTACTATTAAGAAAAACCTGTTACTTCCAACAGAGATTTCATAGTATTAAGTAAAACTGTGTTAGTATTAAGCAATAAGTTGTTACTTCCAAGAAAAAATTTGTTAGTGTTAAGAAAAAACTTGCTACTTCTATCTGAAAACTTGTTAGGATTAACAGAAATTGTTACTTTTAAGAAAAATTTGTTATCTTTGACGGAAAACTTGTGGCTTTTAGAAAAAAATTGTTACTATTAAGAAAAAAAAAATGTTGCTTCCATGATAAATATTGTAGTATTAAGTAAAACCTTTGTTCGTATTAAGAAATAGCTTGTTGCTTCTGAGGCAATCAAGTCCCGTTGTTCAAAAAATATAGTGTTTAATTTAGATTCATAACCTGATTTTGAAGTTAAAATATCCTAGGGGTGATGTGGGGGTTTGTCACAAGGATGGCTGGCGTGTAATGGCGTG
This sequence comes from Artemia sinica, assembly GCA_027921565.1. Taxonomy (NCBI): domain Eukaryota; kingdom Metazoa; phylum Arthropoda; class Branchiopoda; order Anostraca; family Artemiidae; genus Artemia; species Artemia sinica. Next base: position 53,163,971 of record CM051271.1, read on the forward strand.
GTGGTTTGGGAGTGTTTTGAAGGATAACATTATTGGCTTGCCTCGTGAAAAACTTGGATCAATGGGTTGAACGTATACTTTTTAACAGGAAATGTTTCAAAATTGTCTTAGGAATAGTTATGTGATGACAGAGGAGTGTCGCAGAGTAGTAATAGTGTGGAATACTACCAGAAATTGCTTGGAGTGTCAGTTCGGGTAATGAAATGCATGGCAGGTATGAAATCTCGTGGTGGGGGTGCCTTTTGGAGGCTATTATAAAAGACTAGGCTTGCGAAAACTCAAATCAATGGATTGAAAGCATAATTTTTAACAAGAAGTGTCTTAGGAATAATAATGAAATGTCAGAGGGTGCCACAGAGCAGTAATATTGTGACACAGGGCTATGAATCCTTGAAAAATAATAGCAATAGAAAATATATCCATTAAGGGTGCTCAAAATCTAGAAGACGCTCAGAATGTTGATGACGGGTGTCGCAAGGTGTTGCAGGGCAGTAAGAGTGTGATAGTGTGGCGTGAATTGCTTGGAGTGTCACATTCTATTAGTGAAATGGCAAGTTTCACTGTTCAAAGTCACATGGATGGTAGGGGACGGGCGTTTAATGTCACGATGGTGTGGAGTGTTTTGGTGGTTATTATGAAAGTCCAGCCTCGCAAAAAAACTTGAATTACAAAAATGAAGTTATAATTTTTTAACAAGCAATATCAGAAAAAATGTCTTCGGGTGGTAGAGCGATGTCAGAGGGGTGCTACAGAGCATTAATAGTGTGGCATTGTGGCGTGAATGGTTTGGAGTATGATTCTCTAGCAATGAAATTCCGATTTCCGCTATTCAAGTAAAAACAGTGTTTATTTTAGATTAAAAATGTCTTGGGGGTGATGATTTGGTGTAAGGGGGCAGTCAAGTAATGTCACTGTGGTGTGAGTTTCTTGGAGTATCATGTTCTACAGCTTAAGAAAGAGGGTGGAGGCATTAAAGAACTTTTTACCGTGGAGGGGGGGATGATAATCTAACTTGCACTCAAGGAAACGCTGTATTTTCGTTAAGGGCTCTCGGAAACATCCTAAAAATGCCTAAAAAGTTGCATCTAATATCAATCCTGCCCTCTGGAAATGATTGCTAGGGAGGTTGTGGGTTAACTTCAGAGCCTAGTTCTAAAAGGTTCCTTTAACTACATTTGTAATTTATTACTTATTTCGACTCTAAATCCAGCTGAGTCCGACTCCATTTAGTGAAAAACTACTAAAACTCTAACTTCAGAGTCCTGTTTTAAAGGTTCTTCTAACTAGATTTTTAATTTATAACCGATTTGAATCATTTTGAGGGTAGATTGCTAACACATAAATCATTAGATTTAAAAGCATATTTTTATTGTGGAAATAACTGTATATGTCCTTGGAATAATGAGAGTGCTAGAGGGCGGCGTAGGTCATCCATAGTCTACCAGGGTGGTTTGTATTACCTTGGAGTAATGCGTTTTTACACCTTAAAAGTTAGGGTGGAGTGGTTAAAGGAATTTATCGGCAGAGGGGGAGTGAAATCTAACATCCCAGTCTAAGAAACGATGCATTTTCGTTAAAACCCTCTTAATATGGCGTAAATTTAACTCTAATATCAACGCGCTTTCTGGAAATGATTGCTAGGGGTGAGGTTCATTGTCAGGATATTGTGAAATATTCATAAGTTAAGCTCAAAGAAAACGGGGTATTTTCCTTAAAAGCTCTTAATGTGGCTTAATTCTAACTCTAATATCAACGGGCCCTCTGGAAAGGATTGCAAGGGGGATGGTGGGGCGTATTCTCACAATGGTTTGAAATCTAACACCCCACTCAAAGAAACGATGCATTTTCGTTAAAAAGTGCTTAACAGGGCTTCAATTTGTATCTAATATCTGCCATATCCCCTGGTATTGAATGCTAGGTTCCACAACTTTCTATAATACGCGGTTCTTTTTTTGCATATATTACGATAATGCTTTTTTCACCTTTATTTTTTGTTTGTTGTGTTTTTTAACTGCTTTTTTTATTGTTTTAATATTGTTGTAAATTTGTTTGGAATAATAAAACTTTTATTTACAGTGCCTGTGTTTTCAAGATTTATTATTAAGCATGACTAAGGTGTCTACTTAATTTAAGAACCCCTTCCGTCTTTATTGCTAGAAATAAATTTAGAATAATTTTGTCTAAAACAAATATTCCCTCTGTGCGTTTTGTATCTTCGATGTTACACCTGGCCAGGAGAAGACTGGCACGAGCTCTGAATGCTGCCATATGTGTCATGGAATAGACAGAGGTGCGTGTTGCTACGTCACGGGAATGTGGTCTTTCTTGAAAGTACTGAGTAGGACAGATTACGGGGAATGGCTTGTTAGTCCTCTTGCTTGAGGCGTTAACACATTGAAGGAAAATTGATCTTTCAAGTCCTAGTTGTGCTCATTATATTAGAACACATGGGCTAGTAACCCTTTTTATCACTACTTGTATATTTTCCCAACCATACTCCAATTAATCATATTTAAAAAAAATACTGGAATTCCGGGAATCTACCCAGGGATGAAAATCTTGCCAGCTGACCACATTGCACAGGGGCTAGTAACATCATTTATTACTACTTGTGTACTACTCCGACCACGCTCCGATTAATTATACTGAAACATAATTTAGTCATAGCACCTGGAATTCCGAGAAGTCTGCCAGGGGTTGGAATCTTACCAGCTCGAAACAGGCCTCTCATAGGAATCTTGCCAGGGCTCTCATAGGAATCTTGCCAGGGATGTCGTGACGTCAGAGGGCTGTCATAGGAATCCGGGGGAAGACTTTCGTGCCAATCTTGCCAGCTGATCACATTGCCAAGGCTTGAGGGGCTAGAAGCTCCTCTTATCGGACTTCCCATGTTAAGTCTCAATTATTGCTACTTGTTAAGTATCCCGAGCATACTAGAGAATTTAGATTATGCATATGGAAATACTGAAACTCAATTACGTCATCTGAAAACATGGCTTCGCGAAAACAGGGATGCACCGTTAAACCATCTTCTTGCGCCGTTAAACAATTGGAAGAAATGATTAGTGGGTATGGACCCCGTCAAATATATTATGGTGTCATTACTAAGATATACGGCATTTTTTGCCCTTAAAGGATTCTATAATGGAACAATGGAATTCGAATAATAGACTGATGAAATAATAGAATAAAAATAAAAGAAAGGTATTGAATAATAGATTCTATAATTTCGTCTAAAAGGCCTCGAATACTGTTAATTCTCAAAACGGATTATAGAAAGGAACACATTACATACCATAAGAGTGAGACACCCAACAAATAATAATATACAGAATTTAAAAAACAAAGATAAATACCCTTGCAATGCCTTTACATGTGTGTGAGTCTTTCACAACGAGGAAAGTGAAATAGACAACTTCGTCTACATCGTATTTTTCAAAAAGTCAATGTTCTTTATTTCTTCCAAGTATGTAGAAACACCCCCTATAATAAAGATTACTAAAGCCGTGTCTTCGTATACTAAGCTTCAGGCAAGGTCGACTGAGTGACGTCAACATGGGTAGCCAGTGCAGTGCGGGGCCAAATAGGGCAATGTTAGTTTTACACTGTCAAAGCTCATTTAATTTTCATTGATTCAGAGATCACTTAGCTGACTGTGTCCACAAGAGGCAAATGTAGACTTGGTTCAAAAGTTGAAATTTGAATCATGGATATAACGATAAAGACGTTCATTCACATACAAACACACAGGCATGATCGCACACAAACATGAAAGTACACACACATACACAAACACACATATTTACATAACATCACAACGCGCTATAACACATCAGGCTATTGCCATTCGACACAGCTAAATCGTTCGAAAGAGTATGGCATCGTGGCTTACTAAAGAAACTCTACGCGCATGGTATCCAGAGATGCCTGTTTAAATTAATAGAATATTCCTTCCTGATTATTCACTGCGGGTTGCTTTCGACAGGTTCACTTCCCCTGGATATTAAATAAATAGTTGTGCATCTGGGGGTAGTATATTGGGACCTATGCATTTCATTATCTAAATAATTGACATGGGAGACATCCTTGCAGGCCCTAAAAATCCCTTTGCTGACGACATAATGACAAACGTAAAACCCCAAAAAAACAAGACCTAACCTAAAGTCTCCTAACCTCCACAGACAGATTTTTTTTAACTGAGAATTGGCCTGAAGCATGGAAGAATTATTTCAATGCATTACAACAAAGGAGCTGCTAACCTCATGATCTGAAGTTCCACGTGTACGTATCAACTTCACGTTCAAGAATGAAGCTAAAAAGAGAATTGACGAGCCTAGCTTCCTGGGAACCCATTTTTCCTCATATATCTTTTGGAAAACCCATTTCGATCCGGTGAGAAACACCTGCACAAGAAAACTAAGGGTTAATTTTCTATGCAAAAGCCATCCACCGCACATCATTATCATATGACTTCCCAAGTCTTGCATCAGACCATAATTGAATATGGATGCCCATAGAATGCTTTTGCTCCAAAAATATTGTTGGCATCACTTCAGAAGGTCCAGAACAGGGCTTTCAAGACAGGTTTGGTCGTTACATACAATTTCTCCAGTCTTTTAGTGAAAGGTTTGATGCAACATCGATGGCTGTTTTCTGCAAATTGACAAATTTATCACCTTCTGCAGATCTTTCCTGTATTGTGCCACCCCATTTCCAACCAACAAGGCTGATACTAAGGTCCAGCGCCCGCAGGGCAACTGTTTCGAGACTAGGATTGCTAACTGATTGTGCAAGCAACTGTTTGGGGACCATAGTCTTGAAGTGCAGTAGGGGCCCACCCATGAGCCAATCCAGATGAGACTGGTTTCCGATCAGTCTAAAACCGGCTCCGTACGAGCCTCCAGTCGTGGTCACAGTTGCGTTGCAGAGTGTTGTCCCACACATTTTGGGATTTATCACGTTGATATTGTCCAATTATTTTGGCTCTCAACATATCGGACCAGGAATTAAACATGAAATTCGTAGGATAAGTGGCGAGGCATTTTGTTGACGAACGGGCGCACAATCCCTGTACGTACAATCTTTGTATGATTGGTTGTACAATCCTTGTAACTCCAGGTAAGATTCCTTCGACATTCTGTAAAATGCGATAAATTTTCTATCTGTTGGATACAATTTTTTTGCTGCTAAGAACAGACAAGACTTTGCATTCTTTTCGAAGTGGAGATGGACCCAGTACTCCCTCTGAATCCTACGAAACCTGAGGTACTCACAATAATCAATTAAGTCTTCCTCATTTAACAACACTGCACTGCTCAATTAGATAAACACAACTGATCCGCAATTATTGATTTCCGTGGGCGGAGACACGTTTCATTTTGGTTGTAAACTGGTCCTAAACCAGTTGCAGATTTGACTAGTTTCCAACCGTTGTTTTGAAACAGTTCCCCGTGGGCGCTGGGCCTAAGGCATACAGCTCGATCCAATTACCTTAAGGTTGACACGCCGAGAGCAGAGCACTTGAAGAACGGTTTCGTTCAATATTGCACTTTGATCTATAAAAATCTTCCTGGGGATACTTTCCTTGAGGATCAAGAGACATTTTCCTCCTGGGGATATTTTCTTCCTTCAAAAAGAGATTCAAGAGACATTTACAACCTCGTGATGAAGTGACGTAAGAAACTAGTGGCGTATCAAATGCTTAAATCTACAATGCGACTTTATGAACAAGACACAACGATCAAAAATATCCTATTAAGAATAATTATAAATTACAAGTTTTATCTTATAGAATTAGGAGATTCTAGTTCCCTTTTGTTCAAGGTTTATTAACTCATGGTAATTAAAAAATATCCTCATTCTTCCGAATATTTGTGTTTTTGCTTTAAAGTAAACGCCACACAATAAAAAATAATATATTTTATTTTTTTTGAATAATAACGGGCCTTATCTAATGACGAATACCTTAATTTAGAATATATAGAACTTGCGGAACTACTGGCAATGAGCAAAAAATAAGAAATCATATCTTCCTTAAATATTTCCATGTGAGCAAGGGACTATTCATTGTCTTCCACAGTGTGTGCATCACCGGAGCACCACTTGTTTCACCAAACGTGACAGACTTCACTATGCAATTGTACACAACTTGTTCGTGGAAAAGCGTCAATTTTTCAGATGAGATCGAAGAAAAAAGAATAGAATTTGTAATTTTGCTCCTAAGCTTTAATTCAAGGATGTTCAATTGTCTATGGAATTAAGGTTGAACATTCATCAGCACTTAAGATTATTGTGGCCTAATGAAATTCCAAATTTCAACCCTTTGATACAGTAAACGCTCCTAAAGCAGTAAATGTTACTAGATTACTAAAACTATTACTTTTAATTAAAAACAAAATTATGTTTTCAAAAGGAAGTAAAGAGCGACATTAAGTTTCGAAACAAACAAAAATTACTCTATATAAGAATGGTTTTGTTTTCAACTACCTGCTCTTTACGCTAAATTTTAGCTGACTGAAAGTGTTTTAGAGTGAAAAAATATAGCCAGATGGTGTTTCATTAACCGACTGCGGTTAAAATACTCATACTAAAAGTTTTATTGATACTTACATGGTATAGCGACCACAAAATTATGGAAACTACAACAGAGAATTATGGGAAGCAGGCCACCCAGAACGCTTTATATTAAATACCTAACCACCTTTATATATTAAATATTTACTTAAAATATACCTAAATAATTTCTTAGATCACACTACTTTTCCATTTACAAAAAATTAAACAAGAAAAACGGGTTTTAATTTCTATAAAGCAGTGAATACAAACACTATAAAATCTTTACATTTATATACTGTGAGAAGGCGTGTTCCAATCAATATAAACATTCGATTTTGTTTATACGCCAGTGAATGGAATTGTTTATTTAATATATTTCCATTTATATACTGTGAAAAGGCGTGTTCCAATCAATATAAACATTCGATTTTGTTTATACGCCAGTGAATGGAATTGTTTAATTTAATATATTTCCATTTATATACTGTGAGAAGGCGTGTTCCAATCAATATAAACATTCGATTTTGTTTATACGCCAGTGGAAGGAATTGTTTATTTAATATATTTCTATTTATATACTGTGAGAAAGCGTGTTCCGATCAATATAAACATTCGATTTTGTTTATACGCCAGTGAATGGATTTGTTTATTTAATATATTTCCATTTATATACTGAAAGAAGGCGTGTTCCAATCAATATAAACATTCGATTTTGTTTATACGCCAGTGAATGGAATTGTTTATTTAATATATTTCCATTTATATACTGTTAGAAGGCGTGTTCCAATCAATATAAACATTCTTATACGCCAGTGAATGGAATTGTTTATTTAATATATTTCCATTTATATACTGTGAGAAGGCGTGTTCCAATCAATATAAACATTCGATTTTGTTTATACGCCAGTGAATAGAATTGTTTATTTAATATATTTCCATTTATATACTGTGAGAAAGCGTGTTCCGATCAATATAAACATTCGATTTTGTTTATACGCCAGTGAATGGAATTGTTTATTTAATATATTTCCATCTATATACTGTGAGAAGGCGTGCTGCAATCAATATAAACATTCGATTTTGTTTATACGCCAGTGAATGGAATTGTTTATTTAATATGTGAGTTTTATTTTCCTATTTATTTATATTTTTTCTTTTGTTTGTTTAGTATGTTTTTTATGTTGATGTAAGAATTTTTTTTTGTTTTTTTCCGTTGAAAAAGGCTCCCGGATAAGGGGCCGAAATATTCGGAGTATTTTTGTTTAATTAAGTGTTTATATTCACTGCTTTATAGAAATTAAAACCCGTTTTTCTTGTTTAAAATACACCTGGATAGTACTTTACATCACTAAGACTAAGCTACTTGTCTCCGAATACAGACAGAGAAACCGGTTTAACTTCGATCAAGAACAACAGTGTGGTCGCTATACCGCTTAAGTACTGCTTGATTGTCTAAATTAAACACAAATACAAAAAACGCTTCTATGGTCAAGGCATTATAAATAAAACCTTTTCGTCATATTCCTCTTCTATTACAGCATTCAGTCATAAATTTCCAAGGACACCAAAATGAAACCATATTTAGTCCTCTGGATCTATCTTAGGTTTGTTCATACCTAAAAATCCGTGTTTCCTCTGAGTTTTCTTTTAGTTGCTATAAGTTTATTTAGTTAGAATCCATCAGCAGTGCAATGTTTCCAATGATAAAACGATGATAAGCCGTGAAACTAAAAACAAATTAGTGGAAACTAAAATCCGACAGTGCTTTTTATTTGTGAAAATTCAAACTTACAAAATCTGTTTATTGCTATATTAGTTAAAATCCATTTTGTGAATAAATATGAGCTCATCAAGTTCCGAAAGTGATAATTCTGATTTGTCAGAAAGTGTAGTCAATGGTGACAAGCACTAGATGGTATGCAAGACACCATTTCAGAATACTTGTTCCAGCCTCTTGTCAGGCCCAGTGTAGCTTCTCTGGTAAATTTCTAGGTGGCACTATAATTTAGCTAGGATGAAAGTGAAAACATTATTTGATGCCTTCTTTATGCTCTTTCACAATACAATAAGCGCTCCTTTCACAAATTGCATCTTGAGCCCCTAAAAGGGCCCCAAAGGTATTTAATTTTTGTAACCACAAGAAGAAGTTATAACCTAACCTACAAAATACTTGATTTTCATTTCAAACCGTTTTCTTACCGTTTCAAGTTTTTTAAATACCGTTGACAAAAATAGTGCTGAATTTTGCGATTCGAAACTTTTCCATCAACAATTCAGGGTATATTCCAACACACTGTACATATTAGCACATTATTGGGGCTGGGGTGAGGGGTTAAAGTTCATGGTAAATTTGCAGTGGGTCATATAATTTAGCTGGGATGAAAGTAAAAACATCATTTGATGCTTTTTTATGCTCTTTCACAATTCATGTAAAATACTTTCGGGGCCCCTTTAAGGGCTCAAGATGCAATTTGCGACAGAACCGATTATTGTATTATGAAAGAGCATAAAAAAGGCATCAAATGATCTTTTCATTTTCATCCTAGCTAAACTTTAGTGCCACCTAGAAATTTACCAGACTAGACTTAGCCTAGCCAAGCTCTTTTCAAAAAGTATTGCTTAGGATTATTTTTCAAAGGAAAAAGCTTTCTGAACTAGGTCCCGATTTTTTTTTTACCAGAACAATCAAGAAAACAACAGTTTCTATTTTTATAAGGTGCTTTATTTTTTTGCTCATTTTTGCTATTTTTATCACCACATGTTCTCTATTTTTAAAATTGGCTAGGAACTTTCCTCGTAGAATAAAGAATGTTAACTGGCGAACTTTCTCTTTAAAAATTGAATTACCTGTTTTTCACACTTATGTAAGACGTTTATGGCTGTGTAAGTTTCCAATTGACCAATTTATTGAATTAGTTTTCATTTGAGGTAGCCTTGTTACTGTAAAGCCCCTAGTGGGGAAAAAACCGAATCTATGTGTTTAAGTTCATTAATAAGACGAAATACACATATATATCAGCCCAGTAAAAATAGCGTTTGAGGTCAAACAAATTGCAACAAAAATGATTTTTGCACAAAAAAATGCAGAAAAATCCGGAAAAAAACATACTAAAATCCCACCAAAATCCACCGATGGGAAAAAGTTTGACAGGGGAAAAAAGAGGGGAAAGAGGGAAAATTCTGAAAAAATGCCAGGACCTCTGATTTTAGCACTGTAAATACCCAGTCCTACGTAGTTCAAGTCGCAGAACTCGAATTCTGCATCAGAATTATTATATCACACCACCGGGGGTATCTGATAGGGTTAGCGGTGGAAACAGGGGAAAATGAGGAAGACTCAGATTCGCTCGATTTCATCTCTGTAAAGACTATTTCTGATATTATTTGAGACACGGAATCCAAATCTTTCTTCAGAATACTAGTTTTCCCTCATCGAAAAAAACTGGCAGATGGTGAAAAGAAGGGGAAATTGAATTCTCTTTCTTTTTCTTTTGGCTGCGGAGCCCATTTCAACAAGGATTCGATCACAGTATATTAAGAATCACCACGGTGTATAAAATTGGTACAGATTGATTGTACTTCGGCAAATCATAGACTTAAGACAAATCAAATAATAAAAAACTTAAAACAGGAACTTAGTTGTTAAAATCATCATCAAGGTCAATGCTTTCTGAATTTTGGCAGTCGGTACCATGACACTCGGCACGTGCTTTTGTGCAGTGAAGTCCGTTTCTTTTGCAACTGCACCGCTTTGTTTCACAACCTGACTTCCAGGCACATCGTACCATTCTCAGTAGTGCTTCGGGTGCTGGCTTCGAGTCCATTGTTACATGTACGTACTTGGTTCTGTCTAGCCGCCAACCCCAGTCACATGGGTCCAGATCAGCTGCGCAACACATCCATTCCATGACCTGTGGGAAAACTCTGAAGAAGTGAAACTTCATAGCTGACAATGTCGGAGGCAAGCTTTCTGGGCGGACGAACGAGGTCGAAGAAGCCAGTTTCGTGACAAACATGGTGTGACGCAAATCCTGAAGGTTGGTATCAGCTTTAGCCCGATAAACAAGCAGTCTGAGCTTTTAGCCTGCACTGATGATCTGATGCTTTCTGAGTTCTTCCGGCAAAAAACCGCCGCATTTTTTCGGAATTCTTCATTGATCTTGGCCAATAAAAGTGACACTGGCTTTCCTACGCCGTAGAACCTAGAGGTCGTATCGCATCCCAGGAAAGCATGGATGGGCAGTATGACCTCTGCGACTTCCCCAAGCTTGCTTTTTGGTTCTCTTATGTTGTAGAGTTTGGATGTTCCCGGCCTGGTCTCCGCTCGAACGAAAAGTGGGTAGCTTCCTGGCTGGCAATGGTGAAGAAGCAAGATGAGCAGGTCTGTGTCATTGCCAACAAGACAGGTTTCTACCTCAGAACAACTTGTCACTCCAGCTGTCGCAATCGTGAAATCTGCATCACCTGAAGCATACACCACGCTACATCCTGACGAGCTTAGCACTCCACCAAGCAGGAGGATGAATTTTCCCTTGTTCTTCAGGTTGTTCAGGAAAAAGTCTTATTTAAGGGTTACCGTTGTTGTCCCAGTAAAATCGATATCAGGAGATCTTAAGCCTTTCGATCTTTTCAAGTGAGTCTGGTTTTTTTTTACGGTGAATCTTCGTATTCGTCGAACACAACCGTAGAATTTCCAAAATGAGCTTTGACATAGGTAGCGTAGGCCAGACATATTTGTCCAAAGGTGGTGCCGGTTGTCCAAGGCAATTTATGTAGGAGCCATCCTCCATCTACAAAATATTTGCAACTCGTTGAATGATTCACAAAAGAGCCTTCGATCATTTTCCAGAAGGCATTTGAGAGGGAAGCCTTGTCAGCTGTGCTTAGTAGTTGGTATGACCCGAAAAGTGTAGGAGGAACAGAGCAAATTTCATAACCAAGAGTATCCAACAGATCCTGACCGTCGGCAGTGGCTACAGCCGCTATTTTTTGGAACAATAACGTTTGGTCAATCGTTTGAATAACGTTTGAGTACAAAAGTCTCTACTGGCTTTCCAACCATCCCTTGCAGTATGTGCAACCCAACTTCTTTTGCTTCGTCGACGTTGACCTCTGGCGAAGCATTCACTCCGGTAACAATATTCATTAGCTCCTGACCCCTGTTGAACGGCTGCAAAGGCTCAAGGAACTTGAGCAACTTCTGCAAATCTTCGCTGTCTCTCAATATCCTGGACCCCGATGTATCAACGTGCTGGTCGCTTGTGTGGTAAACAGATCCGGTTAGGTCTTGCATGATTGCACTCATTTGAGCTCGCACTGGCATAGATAGTGTCCAGATCGACCGCTGCGCTTCATTCATACCTCTCCCTCTAGTGAGACCGCCATCGGTCTTCAGAGTTTTTATGAAGACTTGTTCTATAACAAGGTCCGCTGCCAGTCCTGACCACGAATGTTCAGTTCTGTTAACAGAAAAGTGACCACTTTGGATCTTCTCGTATAATTCTGGCTGCGATTCTTTCAAACCGACAAGGGTTTGTAAATCAAGTCGGGCTGATATAGCATATGCAGTTCGACCACATGCCGCAAAATAAGGAAGCATCCTAAACAAGCTCTGAAGATACAGGTCGAAATCTCCAGTCCGTTCAGCGCGAACTGACATCCTAAGAATTTTATTCATTCTATTATACTGTTCAAGCCACAGTTTTGCAGTCCTGGATTCGCTAACTAGCTCCTTCTTTGCCTGCTCAATTTCTTCTAAAAGTGAAACCACCGCTGGAGACTCAGAAAGGTCTTCAATAGAAATATTTTTGGGTGTCAGCTCTGTATAGACACTGGCTGCGCTCACCATTTGGGGTGCGGTTTCACTTCGTAGACCGTCGGCATTATCTTCGAAAGCACAGGCAAAAAGTAAGATGTGCAGAGCTAAGTCAAGAAGAGAAGGTGCCCTCATTGCTCTAGAAACTGCTTTGCCAGAGATGATGTGTTTTACAGTGTTCGGTGCGAAGATCTGTTCAAGGACTTCAACCAAACCTGCTTTTTCCATAAGATAGCCCATACACCCAAGAAAACCCATTCTTCCGAGAAAGGACCCAAACATCACTACGATCTTTTTCAAGGGGCTACTGAAAGGCGACGATTCCACAATCATTCTCGCTTTCCAATACAGTGGTTGGTCAAAGGTTACGACAGGATTCTAGTTCAGTTTCTTTGCCTTCTCCGCAATAAGCATCAACGTTGTGTTGATGCACGTGATATGGGTTTGGTTTAAATCAATCATAGGCTGGAAAACTATCGATGACCGCTTCTGGGTTTGTCCAGCATGAGCTGACTGCATTGCGCCTGACCAGCCGACTGGAGAACCTCACAGAGCTAGGTGAGAATTTACCCCCATGATATCAAGATGTCCGCCATTGTCTCTGAACTCTGGAAGTACCAACTCTACCTAAGTGAGCTGATTTGTAAAGACAGTATGCTTCACGTAAGGTTAGATCGGTATAGCAGCTTTTTCTATAATTTCTTTCAAGTCAAAGTCTTTTCTGGGAAACACGCGTAACTCTTCTTTGCCGCCCAGCGACTTAACCTCAAGAATAACCATACCATGTGAAGTACCGTGCCCATCCAGAGTGTTAGGGTTATGATCGGAATTGTCTGCAATGTACTGGACAAGAGCGCCTCTTGGTATGTTGAGTTCTTGGTTGGGGCTTTCAGCCATTGCAGCACATCTTTCAAATCGGAGGGCTTCTGCATAGCCAACACAAAAGCCTAAGCTGCTCAGTGTGTCGACAACATCGCGTGAACCGAACCGATGATGCATTGCACTCAGCCAACCCCAGCTGCATTGGTGCAATAATGGTTCGAGGTCTGGTATTTTGCATTATTGCCTGCCCTATGGCACTGACCACAAGTTTGGCGTTGTTTTGTTTGATCAAAATGGACAGGAAAAGCCGTAGGGATGGAACAACGAACTCGAGATTGTCCTCTGCTAAAACTAAGGTGCGTATTTGGTCATATTCTTCTATGGACGATATCAAAGTCTTTATTTCGCTCTCCACTATTCTTGCAAAAGCTTTCGCAATCTCGACTTTTTCTTTCTCTGGATTTACGTCTTTTGGCAATTGGTAATAATCCCGAAGAATGCTTGCAGCCGTCTCCCTAAGCGTCACTATACTTTGCTTCCCAGGAACATCAGAAATGATCACCTTGCCGCCGAAGTAATCAACTAGCACTTTCTTCAGGTAAACGTTGCTGTATGGCTTCAGATCCGTTTCGGCTAAAAACTCCTCCATTTTTTTCGAAATATCGGTCAGTGTAACCTGCACATCGTCCAGACCGACAAAGAAGTTCGCAGCTTTGTAAAACGCTTCTTTTCTAACCTCGTCGGAAGGTCTGCCATTTTTACACTTCTTTACTTCAGGTTCACCACTTAATTTCGAATAGCGCTGAGGCAAGTTTTTTCCTGTCCGGAAGTTCACTGAACAAACTGTGTGATAGATAGCATCAGCTGCGTGGAGATCAGCAGTAGCTGCATTTAACCTTCCCAAAATGCTGGTCGACCATTCGTCTTGTCTTTGTGAACACAGAAGTGTAACACTGGCTTGAAATGTGTCTGTTCTAACAGTCTGGAATGGCGAACAGCCTGGATGACGCGGATCAGCAATGACAGGGGTCGCGCAAAACAGTCAGTCTTTGTCGAATGCGAATAAAGAACTTGCAGAACGTAAGGATCTACTGTTACTTTCTTGATTAGTTGCTGAATCACTTTCATTGCAACGTTTAAGACTAGAAATTCTTCTCTGGTTACTGAAGTCTCTTCGGCAGTGAGCATGAACCTTGTCACCGGGGTTAACTTCGACAGAATCACCTCTTTCTTTACTGGCAGTATTAATTGTGACGGCACCTTTGCTTCCAAGCGTAGAGAGACTGTTATCATCTCCTTCGCTCTGAAGACAGATTGCATATTGGGAAGCCATACTCGTCTGAAATGAAGATACGAAAGATTCAGTAACAGAGAACTTGATGAATAACTTAATTAGAATATTAATATTAATATTAGAATATTAGAATATAATTAGAATATAATATTAGAATATTATATAATGAATATAATTAGAATATTCATATAATTAGAATATTAATGTAATTATAATATAATAATAGAATATTAGAACATAATATTAGAATATAACTTAATTAGAATATTTGAATAATATTAGAATAACAGAGAACTTAATTCAGTAACAGAGGATTTAATGTGGGAAGAGGACTGAAGCTGCGAACCTCCTTTATTATTATTATTGTTATTATTTATTGGAAAACCCGTCATACAAAAAAGGAAAAGACGGAGCAATAAGCAAAAAAATAGCAATACACATAAACTTAGGAGTTATACATGTGGTTTTTAGTGACGAACGCTGGAGCTAAGATCTAAATCAGCTCTTAGAACAAATTTTAATATTATTTCTACTGGCTCTCAGTTTTTTCGACTGCCAAAGCAACAGAACTCATAACCTGCTGTTTGCGTACATGTAGTATTGCCGAGGTGAGGGAGAGAGTTACATCTTAATTGGCAGCAAGTTCTTTTCTCAATATGAAACTGGATGGAGCAAGCGTCAATTTTTTATCACTTTAATATTGGGGTATATTAAATATTTCATGATAAATTTTTCCAGCTAGATGTAATTCACTAGTTGTAGCATTTTTAAGTGCATCTGTACTATCAGTATTAGTAATATATTCATATTCATTGGAGGTGCCTCTCAATTCCTTGCATGACTTGGGTGTCATCAGTATGAATTGCATATAGCTTGTATAATTTGAGAGATTGTTGCTTTTGCTCACCAGTGTGCCATTGATATAAACACTGATATGACGAAATAAATTATGCAATACACAATTTTCATAGGATATTCCTTCGGCAATAATTGGCAATGTATTATCGGATTTCCGGACTTTCATTCGTAAATCTATAAATGTTGAAGACATGTCCATAAAGTAGTCTTCACTGGAATAAATTTGAAAGTGGATATTATCAGAGAGGGGTTGTTGAGGATAAAATTGTTCATAGTATCCATGTTTTACACTCACATCAACATTTTCGGCATTGAATAGATTCAATGAGGAGGCGATTGAAGGTTGAGAATCCTTATGCGGTAGATTTGACGACTTAGGAAAAGAAATCTAGTTTCGATCTAACAATTCTCTTCCTGGGGCTTCTTCTTCTACTGTTTACTGTACGTGTCGGCTTTTTCCTTCTTTTCTTTGACAGGGTGATGTCTTTCTTTTCTGACCTGAGTAGAGACTGATGAGTGATGCACTGTTTCTTGACCTTTTTAAACCTTTTACATTTTGTTTTAATCGCTCGCCAAGGGTTCGCGCACTGGACCTAAGATTTTCCGAAGCACTTTTTTAAAATCCTTGCCAGAGCCTCAATCGTATAGTGTAGAGGATGCAAAATCTGTCGCAGCCGGTACAATATATTTTCTAGCCAGAGGTAGTGCAGAGCGAAACAGCCTAGCAAACCAACTGCCAAGACCATATCCAGACATTGACAAGTGACCTTTGTAATAGTCCATTCCATTGCCCTGCTGTCTTGGACCAAGAGTATTAACATAGCAGTCAATATCAGGACAAATGAATACCACTTTTCTATTAGAGATCTTGTTGTTGTTGAACGATGGGTCAAAAATGGCATGTAATCACAGCCAAACCTTTTGATATTGCTAGGGGAACACCTAATTCAGTTCTTAGTGTTAACTGACAGAGTTCCAAATAGGAAGTGTTTACGGGGATATACTGAAGATGCTTTATATTGTAATGGTGAATATGTTCTTGATTAGTTTTTGGTTCAAGAACTCGTAGGAGGGGAACATTGCTATTGCCAACCCGGGATGTTTCCACAAATGAAGCGTAGAGAAATATACAAGTGTCCTTGGAGAAGGCAGGTGGATAGTCAGCAAAAATAAAATTAGTGTAGCCAGTAGTTTTACCATTGATTATATTGAGCTTAAAGCCAAGAACATCCTTTAGATTATCATTGAGAATAACCTTTTCATCAGCAATAGGTGAACTAATGTAGATCTTGCCCTCCTCCTTTGAATAGTTGAAATGAAAAGCTCCCTTTTTACGAGCGGAAATCAAATATATTTTCACTGCAATGAACGTCCTGAGGGCTTGAGATGGACAAGGATCGATGGGGTCGTTGGTTGTATATTTGCATGATTTATCTAAATCATGAATAAAAGCAACAGTATTTTTCAGCGTACAATATCTTGAAATTAATAGACGAATCGTTCTTATCAATCGTTCAGCCAATGCAGCCTTTATCGGACTGTGACTATGATAGAGTGTTGTATTATATTTCAATAAAACCTTTTGCACATGAGGATTAACAAATTCGCTACCGCGATCAGATTGAATTTTCTATAGCAATGCTGTTCAAGAATACTTTCTAAAGCATGAGCAACTTCAACACCTCTCTTTGATTGCAATGGAATGGCATAGGCATAACGACTAAAGACACTGATTACCCCTAGAATATTTTTGTAGGTTGCATTTTGACACCGTTTAATCGTGTCTAAAGTTAAAAGATCAGTTTGCATTATATGCAGAGGGAAAAAGGCTTTAGTTTGTCGATATTGTTTGCCACGAAGCCTGCGATTCCGATGCAGTGCGTAACTCAGTTCATTTTCTAGATACTCTTTTGCATTTTTAATATACTGCCATCTATGTTAGAGGCAACTTTAGAGAGCGTTTTTGGGGAACTTATACTTCCCGCTTCACCAATATTTTCATAGACTTGCTTCAGAACTTCAACCATTTTGAACGCAAACACGTAGTGTAATGTCCACTCCCCTTTTGCACACTGGAGGGTGAATCAATCCGCTGTCGCTTTTGACTAGCAGCCACTGGTGCTATAAAATCATTGCTGCTGCTGCTGCTGCTGCTGCTGCTGCTGCTGCTGGTAATTTCCAATATTAAATCTTCTTCTTTTTTAAATGGTGATGTTAGTGTTGTTGGAGGACTATATTCTTTTAGTTTCTTTAGAATTTGCTTATTGCCAATAAGACTTTCGGGGAAGTTTGATGCATTTAGGAAAGGTATATAGATTATTTTCAAATGATAAAAGTCCTTTACGATTCGTCACCATATCACAAATCAAATCATCTAGATTATAACTTTTCCCCTGAATTATAATTCGTTTCCCTGTGCTATCGACCTGAACTTGATCACCACCAGTTTCCAAAATGAGATATGCTAATACTCTTTCACTCTGTTCTCGATAGGTCACTTGCAATAGGTTTCCAATTGATGTCACTATGGAATTCAATTCCTTCTCCTTTGATTGTGCAGAATCTTGAGGAGATGTTTCCTCTTTAGGGGGATCTGTGACTGGGGGTCTCTCACGATAAGGTCTATATTTGTCCACACATCGCAATGCATCTTGAAGTGAAACTAGCTTTTTATCATCGGCAATATTCTCATCATTAATGAATGTGCTTAGATTGTCTTCAAAATTCTCCACGGGCGAGAGGACAAGTTCAAATGGCGTCAATTTATAGGGTTTTGCCGTCTAGATAAAACTGTTTACAAGTCCTGTAATTATTGGCAGTAAAGTGTAAAAAAGCTACCGCCCACTTGAAGGAGATGTTTTCTTTAAAAATTTTTTTCCTTGTTTTTGTAAGCCAAGGCGCGTACAGTGGAACGATGTTGCTTTGTCTGTTGTCTAACACCTTCTGGCAAGTGTAAATTGCCCTCAGTTAAATTTAAACAAAGTTCAGATATTAGATTAATGAAATCATTGTCAACACCATGTTTTAGTATAGCCTTCCTGAGTGGAGGTTTTGAAGTGCCTAAAACGGAAAATAAATGCCGTTGTTCGTGTAGTTTCTTCAGTGTCATGATAGCAACTAATAGCTTTTTCTACTGTTCACTGGAAGATATACAGTAATTTCTTTTTCGAAAATATCTGTGACTACACGTAGATCCTCAGGTGTACTCTGATTAAGATCTAGCAAAATGTACCCGTAGGGCTTATTTGTCGCCTGAATGTATGCTGAGAATCACGAACAACTCGGTAGATAATACAGATGGTGCAATTCAAAGCAAGGGTTCTCATACATTTGCTCTGATCAAACAGATTGTGTAGAACTAGGGTTATGGAAATGTGTTTATGATGAGAGCGAACGATAAACAGTTGTAGCATTTCCTGTGAGAACTGTTCAATTGATTCAGCCAAATCATCAATAGTCAGCCACGAGTTTGGTTCAATACTGTTGAAAACATCAAGTCCCCGTATGAATTGTATTGGTATGGATGTGACAATAGCTTTTATTTGATCGTAGGACTCCTGCCAAATACTATAGCAATAATAAATTTTCTTTGGTTTTTCCAAAAACATTTTATTACAATTTTGAATTATTTTAGCTAAAAGTGTCGTTTTCCCTGACATTGATGGGCCACACGGAAACGATCTGAATGGTGTTTTAAATTGATACATACTGCTGTTGACAACAGTCAGACTACAACTAACTGTAAACCATACTTGTCCAATGAATAAGTAATAATAATTTTCCCATACATCTATCTACGTTAACAAGAACAACAAAAACAATATTTCATTCATTTATTAACATAAAAACACTTTTCTGTTCAACAAGAACAACATTTATTATCATATACACTTTTCTGTACAGCAAGAACAACAACTCTATTTGTACAGCAACATTTTTTCACTTTTTTGTTCAACAAGAACAACAATATTTATTAACAACAACAACAATAGTTATTATCAAAAACCCTTTTTTGTTCATTAAGAACAACACTATATGTACAACAAAATTTATTGTCATAAAAAACACTTTTTTACATCAAAAACACCAACACTATTTTTACACACACACATTTTTGTACAATAGCACCATTTGTAAAACAACATATTGATATAAAAAACAATAGCACAGTTGAACACTATGAATTTAAAGGATACCCCCTAAGGCCCCCCGACCCCCGTGGATCGCAGGCCGAACACCGGCCGTGGGTGGGAACACAGTTTCTGTACAAAGTTTCTGTAGACACTCATGTTGAAATTGTTCTTTACAAAATGTGTAGGCACCCATTTACACGCCTGTTTTACATCTTTCATGTGAGTTTCTATGCAATAAACTTTAGGACCCGGGAACACCCCATTGGATATCAAATCACTCCCCGTCTCTGATTTTAACATGAGTAACTGTTTTGGGGCCTAATGTTTCACCAACTCGGGGTAGAGGGATGCATTCCAGTTAGTGAAATCCATCCGCGAGCTGATGTGTTCCCCATTTTCTAAATCTCCCAATAAATCCCCCGTTTATACTTTTAACAGCAGAGAATCTGTATCCCCATAATAAACTTGAACCTCCCCCTCCCTTGGCCATTGTACCTTAAACACATTGTAAAAAAAACGACAACATGAGCTTTTTCGGAAATTTCAAGTACTGAACTACCTCCTGCTATATTCTTGTTCAGTACCACATTTCTTTTCTTTCTGTGTAGAAGAACCATGCTCGCCTCTATGCTCGGGAACGATGTAAAATTGGGGGTCAGTCACGACGTTACAACGGGATATGTTCCGTACGCTTTCACACATTTTGCAAAACGCTGAATTTAAAATAAGCTTGTTACATTTCCTTTTCTACTTTACTGTTTGCCCGAGAGTGTTTATCGACAAAGGTATCGATAAATGTCTTCAAATAAGGTTTTAACTGAATTGCAGGACCCTATGTATTTTCGTGATCTTGAAACCATTGTTCCCCATCCGGCGCAAAAGCACATGGTGAACAACGATATTATGTTTAGGGTCTAGGTCTGCAATCAGTTTCTGCTTGGAGGGGTCCAGTGCATCCCCATATCCTCAGCCAATGATCGATTGTATGGACTCAGTGAGTCCTTTGTCACTGGTCGATTGATACAGGGGAAAACAAAATCTTTGACTGAATCATGAAGCGCCAATAGAATGTGTCCGTCAATTTCAAAGAACCATCTTTGCGGCCCATTGTCCTCGACGGTGTGAATGTCGGGGAACTCACAAGGATTCTCAAGCCATTTATAGTTTCCACATGGCAAAGAGTAGTAAGACATTGCCGAGGGTTACAATGAATTCATGTCAAGGTAAACTGCATTTGACTTAAAACCAGTGTCTTGCCCCCTTGGATCTGTTGTCAAAACGTGATATCCATGAAAAACATACCCCCCCCCCCCCTCATTGACCTTTCTAAAAAAAAGTGTTGATCCACATCAGTGATCAACCCTATTTCTTCCCTACTAATTTTTAAAATCAAGTCCATCACCAAATGTGGTGTGGAAACATAATACCCTATATCTAATCCAAACTCTGAATAGATTTGGTCTGTGTTTTTACAGACAATATCTAACAGAGTTAAAACGTTACTGGCCAAGTACAGTCTACAATAATCCCACCCATTTTTCAATTACCCTTAGCCCAGAGCCTCTTGGCAAATTCGTATTCCTCGGCAGTGCATTCACTGTTGGTGAGTGAATTATAGAAAGCTTCAATTGGAGGTAGTTTCTCCTCGCTTAACCGAGCGCCAGAACAGTAATAGTCGTATGCATATACACCTTTACAGGTCAATAGGTCATACATTTCACTATCTGGAAAGTGATTTTTAAGCAAAGGAAAACTATCAAAATTGTCACTTTCCGCACTTGAATCAATTGACTCAATGCCTTGGGGAAAAAACTAAAAGAATCTAAAAACCTGATTTTATTCCAACACGTATGCCCGTTATTCACTACCTGCCATTTAAACTCGAGAAGCACCAACTTCTCGGCTGATTTGGGGATTACATTATAGGTAATTGAACTGTTTACCCATGGACTATCTACTCCCCGTCCTTCCCTGTGCATACGTGCCAAAGCCGGTAAAATGAATTTTAAATCATAATTTGTGTTGTGAATGAAAACTGGCATAAAAAACTGCTGGCTTACATTCACGTTGCATGATTGATGTGCAACCCCTCTAAAATTACTACCCCCTGATGATATTTCCTGCCACAAGTTATTATGATCTCT
This sequence comes from Artemia sinica, assembly GCA_027921565.1. Classification (NCBI taxonomy): domain Eukaryota; kingdom Metazoa; phylum Arthropoda; class Branchiopoda; order Anostraca; family Artemiidae; genus Artemia; species Artemia sinica. The sequence continues at coordinate 53,185,592 of CM051271.1, forward strand.
GACTTTCCCCTTTCCCCCTCTTTTCCCTCTAGTCCCCTTCCCCCTAGCCCCCTCTTCAAACTCCCCCTTACAAACCCAGCATATTTTTTGATTTTTAATCGCGAGACGATTCTCTGCAAACAATAACATTGGATAATGGGTTTTTCTCAAACGAGAAATAGCGCCATTTGCGGTGCCCATTAATTTGGTCAGAGCCTTGATGATGCACTCGTCCTCATCCAACGTTTCAACTATTTCTAACAACTGCATAGTGTTAGAGTTATCTCTTTGCGCATCGGCATAGGAAACCGCTATGGCTCGATGTTCTTTGATTCGATTCGGAAATCGAGGATCGTTCATATCCACTAGCTTGGCTTCACAATCCAAAGAGATTTTATTGCTTTGGAGGAGGGTATTTTGGAAATTTTTAAAACGTAAAATAGCCCTATCACCTGAAACCGTTTCCACTGACTGATAGCCATGCCGTCTACAATGCTTCATATGATTCTGTAACTTGAAATCACTATGACGTCTAAACAGGCATGTTGGACAGTAGAAACGTGTCCCCTTATTCTTTCCCTCTCCCAAAAGTCTACTGATGTCTGTAATTGGGTTAAAATGGCCAATTGCATTTGGTTCACTAGGTGGTGTGTATAACAACCAAACCCAGTGCTTCACCAATTCAATTAACAGGCCTCTTACTGGGAACAAGACCCCCTTTCTATTAGAACGAACCTCATCTTGAAATTCAGTTTCATACTGGACCACAGTAACGCCGATATTTAAATGGGCATTGACCCTTTCAAAAATATCAACGGATCTGAGCGGTACTGGGTATTTTCCCTCTAAACAAGTGAAATCTACTGTGGGAAAATCGGACCCCATCTTCCCCTGTACATCCCAGTATTCTAAATTTGTCTTTGTAGCGTCACGTGCTAGAGGCTCGAATGCTGACATGAGGAAAGCATACATGAAACATTTTTTACCTGTTTCAAAACATATTCGCTGAACGCCTTGACGACCCCCTATATCTAGATTACATTTTTAAAATATAGAACTCCCCTCCTGCCCCCCTCTTAAAATAAAATCTTTTTAAATTTACAAATATTGACAATCAAATTTTCAATAAACAAAACCACAGATCCACTACCATTCTCGTTATAATTTTCGAGATGCGTAATAATATGGCCTACCCATTCCATGAAAACTGTTTCGTAATTTTCTAAATGCGGGTAGACCACTAGCATCTCGGTATGTACATAATGGTCATAAACTTCACTTTTACCCTCATTTAAATAAAATACCTTTAAAACAATTAAAACCTTAATAGCATCCCTACCCCCCCCCCACAACTGAATCTGGTTATCTAACAGTGCACGAATTTTATCTACATATTCATGGACAATTTCTATAAGGTCAAATATAAAATCCCCCCCATAAGCGAATTAAAAGGATCCCCAAAAGTCGCAGTGTAGACGACTATCGTATTTACTGTTGAATTTGACAGCTGAAAGTCAGGTAGTCTCGTAAATTGGGTATTGTCATCCTCCTCCTTCCCTCTTTGTATATTATCACCACCCCCTTCCCCACTTTATTCAACAATAGGGTTGTTCGAAGCCATTTCATTTGTTAGAAGTGTGTTCATGTAATCAGTGGGGGGAGGATTCTCTGTTAATTCCCGTGTAAAATCGTCTAAAAGCTGCAAAGTATTCGGACTTAGCAAAGTCAAGTCCCCCTGCTAAACTGTGCTAGGCTCTACATTAAAATAATTACATAAGAAATCATCGATATTGTCAGGTATTTCATTAACGATACCTTGCCATGGTGTTATGTTGCGAAACTCCATAGATGCATCTTTTTCTCTAGCTGATGTGGAGGGGGGAGATGGAGAATATGGAACCAATATAATCTATAAAAGAAAATAGCTTATTTTCAAAGTGTTTAAATCACCCTATTTTTAAAATTGGATTATTATTTACATGTGCTTAGTAGCATTTGGTTAATTCACTACTTTATATATCCTGAAATTTCCATCTTAATATAAGATATTTAAAATCTAAAACATGACATAGTAGGTTTTGATTTTGTTCAAACAATCCCTCCAAAAAATTTCATATTAATATTCTTTATCTTCTTTGGAAAAAAAGACATGATTTGAAATGGATAGCCATCTCCTGTCATGATACACAACTCGTTCCGATAGAAAGTTGTTTTTAAGAAATTTGTAGAGGCAAGATTAACCTTTAGTTTATATCGCAATAGAAATTACCTAACCTTACTATGACTAGAATATAGTGCTTTTTTTGGCTTCACTAACCTAATTTAGCAGGGTGAATGCATGCACTTGACATGATTCAAAGAGGGAATATTATATTTCCTTTGGGAGAAAAAATCTTTTAATATCTCTGACATACTTTTACTGTGTTGAAAAATGGTGAAAAGAAAGGCCTAAAAAAGCTGGAAGAAATAGGTAGATATTTCTATAACCAGGTAGAAAGTAGAGGTAAAAATGCTTACATTTCCAAATTTGATAGGAATTTCAAATTTGATAGCGCAGGGATGCCACAACAAAAGGAGAGTTGAAGTTTAGTTTAGTTATAGTTAAGAATTTAGAGTTTTAGCTTAGAGTCTTAGCTTAGAGTTTTACTTAGAGTTCAAGTTTAGTTTTAGTTTAGAGTTTTGAGCTTAGAGTCTTCGCTTAGAGTTTTTGTTAGAGTTCTAGTTTAGTTTAGTTTTAGTTAAGAGTTTAGAGTTTTACCTTAGAGTCTTAGCTTAGAGTTTAGTTAGAGTTCTAGTTTAGTTTAGTTATAGTTAAGCGTTTAGTGTTTTAGCTTAGACTCATAGCTTAGAGTTTTAGTTAGAGTTGACGTTTAGTTTAGTTTAGTTTTACTTTATAGTTTTAGCTTAGAGTCATAGCTTAGAGTTTTAGTTAGAGTTCTAGTTTAGTTTAGTTTTAGTTAAGAGTTTGGTGTTTTACCTTAGAGTCTTAGATTAGAGTTTTATTTCTAGTTTAGTTTAGTTTTAGTTAAGAGTTTAGAGTTTGAGTTCTAGTTTAGTTTAGTTGTAGTTAAGAGTTTAGAGTTTTTACCTTAGAGTCTTAGCTTAGAGTTTTTGTTGAAGTTCTAGTTTAGTTTAGTTTTACTTAAGAGTTTAGAGTTTTAGCTAAGAGTCATAGCTTAGAGTTTTAGTTAGAGTTGAAGTTCATTTTAGTAATAGTTAAGAGCTTAGAGTTTTAGCGTAGAGTATTAGCTTAGAGTTTTTGTTAGAGTTCTAGTTTAGTTTAGTTATAATTAAGAATTTGGAGTTTTACCTTAGAGTCTTAGCTTAGAGTTTTATTTAGAGTTCTAGTTTACTTCAGTTTTAGTTAAGAGTTTAGAGTTTTAGCCTAGAGTCTTAGCTTAGAGCTTTAGTTAGAGTTGAAGTTTAGTTTAGTTATAGTTAAGAGTTTAGAGTTTTTATCTTAGAGTCCTAGCTTAGAGTTTTTTTTAGAGTTCAAGTTTAGTTTAGTTTTAGGTAAGAGTTTAGAATTTTACCTTAGAGTCTTAGCTTAGAGTTTAGTTAGAGTTCTATTTTAGTTATAGTTAAGAGTTTAGACTTTTAGCTTGGACTAATAGCTTAGAGTTTTTGTTAGAGTTCTAGTTTAGTTTAGTTATAATTAAGAATTTGAGTTTTACCTTAGAGTCTTAGCTTAGAGTTTTATTTAGAGTTCTAGTTTAGTTTAGTGTTAGTTAAGAGTTTAGAGTTTTAGCTTAGAGTCTTAGCTTGGAGTTTTTGTTAGAGTTCTAGTTTAATTTAGTTTTAGTTAAGAGTTTTACCTTAGAGTCTTAACTTAGAGTTTTAGTTAGAGTTGTAGTTTAGTTTAGTTATAGTTAAGAGTTTAGAGTTTTAGCTTAGAGTCATAGCTTAGAGTTTTTGTTAGAGTTCTAGTTTAGTTTAGTTATAGTTAAGAGTTTGGAGTTTTACCTTAGAGTCTTACCTTAGAGTTTTAGTTAGAGTTCTAGTTTAGTTTAGTTTTAGTTAAGAGTTTAGAGTTTTAGCTTAGAGTCTTAGCTTAGAGTTTTTGTTAGAGTTCTAGTTTAATTTAATTTTAGTTAAGAGTTTAGAGTTTTTAGCTTAGAGTCTTAGCTTAGAGTTTTTGTTGAAGTTCTAGTTTAGTTTAGTTTTAGTTAAGACTTTAGAGTTTTAGCTTAGAGTCTTAGCTTAGAGTTTTAGCTAGAGCTGAAGTTTAGTTTAGTAATAGTTAAAAGTTTAGAGTTTTAGCTTAGAGTCTTAGCTTAGAGTTTTTGTTAGAGTTCTAGTTTAGTTTAGTTTTAGTTAAGAGTATAGAGTTTTAGCTTAGAGTCTTAGCTTAGAGTTTTTGTTAGAGTTCTAGTTTAGTTTAATTATAGTTAAGAGTTTGGCGTTTTACCTTAGAGTCTTAGCTTAGAGTTTTAGTTAAAGTTCTAGTTTAGTTTAGTTTTAGTTAAGAGTTTAGAGTTTTAGCTTAGAGTCTTAGCTTAGAGTTTTTGTTAGAGTTCTAGTTTAGTTTAGTTTTAGTTAAGAGTATAGAGTTTTTTAGCTTAGAGTCTTAGCTTAGAGTTTTTGTTAGAGTTCTAGTTTACTTTAATTATAGTTAAGAGTTTGGAGTTTTACCTTAGAGTCTTAGCTTAGAGTTTTAGTTAAAGTTCTAGTTTAGTTTAATTATAGTTAAGAGTTTGGAGTTTTACCTTAGAGTCTTAGCTTAGAGTTTTAGTTAAAGTTCTAGTTTAGTTTAGTTTTAGTTAAGAGTTTAGAGTTTTAGCTTAGAGTCTTAGCTTAGAGTTTTTGTTAGAGTTCTAGTTTAGTTTAGTTTTAGTTAAGAGTATAGAGTTTTTAGCTTAGAGTCTTAGCTTAGAGTTTTGTTGAAGTTCTAGTTTAGTTTACTTTTAGTTAAGAGTTTAGAGTTTTTGCTTAGAGTCTTAGCTTAGAGTTTTAGTTAGAGTTGAAAATTAGTTTAGTTATAGTTAAGAGTGTAGAGTTTTAGCTTAGAGTCTTAGCTTAGAGTTTTTGTTAGAGTTGAAGTTTAGTTTAGTTATAGTTAAGAATTTAGAGTTTTAGCTTAGAGTCTTAGCTTAGAGTTTTTGTTAGAGTTGAAGTTTAGTTTAGTTATAGTTAAAAGTTTAGAGTTTTAGCTTAGAGCCTTAGCTTAGAGTTTTTGTTAGAGTTCTAGTTTAGTTTAGTTTTAGTTAAGAGTATAGAGTTTTTAGCTTAGAGTCTTAGCTTAGAGTTTTGTTGAAGTTCTAGTTTAGTTTACTTTTAGTTAAGAGTTTAGAGTTTTAGCTTAGAGTCTAAGCTTAGAGTTTTTGTTAGAGTTGAAGTTTAGTAATCGTTAAGAGTTTAGAGTTTTAGTTTAGAGTCTTAGCTTAGAGTTTTAGTTAGAGTTGAAGTTTAGTTTCGTTATAGTTAAGAGTTTACGGTTCTTAAGCTTAGAGTCATAGCTTATAGTTTTAGTTAGAGTTGAAGTTTAGTTTAGTTATAGTTAAAAGTTTAGAGTTTTAGCTTAGAGCCTTAGCTTAGAGTTTTTGTTAGAGTTCTAGTTTAGTTTAGTTATAGTTAAGAGTGTAGAGTTTTAGCTTAGAGTCTTAGCTTAGAGTTTTTGTTAGAGTTCTAGTTTAGTTTAGTTTTAGTTAAGAGTTTAGAGTTTTACCTTAGAGTCTTAGCATAGAGTTTTAGTTAGAGTTGAAGTTTAGTTTAGTTATAGTTAAGAATTTAGAGTTTTGGCTTAGAGTCTTAGCTTAGAGTTTTACTTAGAGTTCTAGTTTAGTTAAGTTTTAGTTAAGAGTTTAGAGTTCTAGCCTAGAGTCTTAGCATAGAGTCTTAGCTTAGAGTTTTTGTTGAAGTTCTAGTTTAGTTTAGTTTTAGTTAAGAGTTTAGAGTTTTACCTTAGAGTCTTAGCATAGAGTTTTAGTTAGAGTTGAAGTTTAGTTTAGTTATAGTTAAGGGTTTAGAGTTTTAGCTTGGAGTCTTAGCTTAGAGTTTTAGTTAGAGTTTTAGTTTAGTTTAGTTTTAGTTAAGAGTTTAGAGTTTTACCTTAGAGTCTTAGCTTAGAGTTTTTGTTAGAGTTCTAGTTTAGTTTAGTTTTAGTTAAGAGTTTAGAGTTTTACCTTAGAGTCTTAGCTTAGAGTTTTAGTTAGAGTTCTAGTTTAGTTTAGTTTTAATTAAGAGTTTAGAGTTTTATCTTGGAGTCTTAGTTTATAGTTTTAGTTAGAGTTCTAGTTTAGTTTAGTTCTAGTTAAGAGTTTGGAGTTTTACCTTAGAGTATTAGCTTAGAGTTTTAGTTAGAGTTGAAGTTTAGTTTAGTTATAGTTAAGAGTTTAGAGTTTTACCTTAGAGTCTTAGCTTAGAGTTTTAGTTAGAGTTCTAGTTTAGTTTAGTTTTAGTTAAGAGTTTTAGCTTGGAGTCTTAGCTTAGAATTTTAGTTAGAGTTCTAGGTTAGTTTAGTTTTAAATAAGAGTTTAGAGTTTTACCTTAGAGTCGAGGAGGGGGACAATAGATATTGATGACAATACTAACTAACATAACCACAAAAAAACACATTATTACATAGAAATGCCAAAACCATAGGTTAGATTAGGTTAGGTTAGGTTAGAGGTTAGGTTTTCCCACTTTTAAGTTAGGTTAGGTTAGCTTATCATGAGCGCTCATGATAGTTTTTAGAGTTTTTAGCTAAGCTAAAAAATCTAAACTCTTAACTAAAACTAAACTAAACTAGAACTCTAACAAAAACTCTAAGCTAAGACTCTAAGCTAAAACTCTAAACTCTTAACTAAAACTATAGTAAACTTCAACTCTAACTAAAACTCTAATCTAAGACTCTAAGGTAAAACACCAAACTCTTAACTAAAACTAAACTAAACTAGAACTCTAACTAAAACTCTAAGCTAAGACTCTAAGCTAAAACTATAAAGTAAAACTAAACTAAACTTCAACTCTAACTAAAACTTTAAGCTATGAGTCTAAGCTAAAATTCTAAACGCTTAACTATAACTAACCTAAACTAGAACTCTAAGAAAAACTCTAAGCTGAGACTCTAAGCTCAAAACTCTAAACTCTCTACTATAACTAAACTAAACTTCAACTCTAACTAAGACTCTAAGCTAAGACTCTAGGCTAAAACTCTTAACCAAAACTTAACTAAACTACAACTTTAACTAAAATTCTAAGCTATGACTCTAAGCTAAATTTCTAAATTCTTAACTATAACTAAACTAAACTTCAACTCTAACTAAAACTCTAAGCTAAGACTCTAAGGTAAAACTCTAAACTCTTAACTAAAACTAAACTAAACTAGAACTCTAACAAAAATCCTAAGCTAAGACTCTAAGCTAAAACTCTAAACTCTTTACTATTCCTAAAATAAACTTCAACTCTAACTAAAACTCTAAGCTAAGACTCTAAGGTAAAACTCTAAACTCTTAACTAAAACTAAACTAAACTAGAACTCTAACAAAAACTCTAAGCCAAGACTCTAAGCTCAAAACTCTAAACTCTTTACTATAACTAAACTAAACTTCAACTCTAACTAAAGCTCTAAGCTAAGACTCTAGGCTAAAACTCTAAACACTTAACCAAAATTTAACTAAACTACTACTTTAACTAAAATTCTAAGCTATGATTCTAAGCTAAAACTCTATATTCTTAACTATAACAAAACTAAACTTCAACTCTAACTAAAACTCTAAGGTAAGACTCTAAGGTAAAACTCTAAACTCTTAACTAAAACTAAACTAAACTAGAACTCTAACAAAAATCCTAAGCTAAGACTCTAAGCTAAAACTCTAAACTCTTTACTATTCCTAAAATAAACTTCAACTCTAACTAAAACTCTAAGCTAAGACTCTAAGCTAAAACTCTAAACTCTTAATAAAACTAAACTAAACTAGAACTTTAACAAAAACTCTAAGCTAAGACTCTAAGGTAAAACTCTAAACTCTTAACTAAAACTAAACTAAACTAGAACTCTAAAAAAAACTCTAAGCTAAGACTCCAAGCTAAAACTCTAAACTCTTAACTAAAACTAAACTAAACTTCAACTCTAACTAAAGCTCTAAACTCTTAACTATTACTAAACTTCAGCTCTAACAAAAACTCTAAGCTAAGACTCTAAGGTAAAACTCTAAATTCTTAACTAAAACTAAACTAAACTAGAACTTCAACAAAAACTCTAAGCTAAGACTCTAAGGTAAAAACTCTAAACTCTTAAATAAAACTAAACTAAACTAGAACTCAAACTCTAAACTCTTAACTAAAACTAAACTAAACTAGAACTCTAACAAAAACTCTAAGCTAAGACTCTAAGCTAAAACTCTAAACTCTTAACTAAAACTAAACTAAACTTCAACTCTAACTAAAACTCTAATCTAAGACTCTAAGGTAAAACACCAAACTCTTAACTAAAACTAAATTAAACTAGAACTCTAACTAAAACTCTAAGCTAAGACTCTAAGCTAAAACTATAAAGTAAAACTAAACTAAACTTCAACTCTAACTAAAACTTTAAGCTATGAGTCTAAGCTAAAAATTCTAAACGCTTAACTATAACTAAACTAAACTAGAACTCTAACTAAACTCTAAGCTAAGACTCTAAGGTAAAACTCTAAACTCTTAACTAAAACTAAACTAAACTAGAACTCTAACAAAAATCCTAAGCTAAGACTCTAAGCTAAAACTCTAAACTCTTTACTATTCCTAAAATAAACTTCAACTCTAACTAAAACTCTAAGCTAAGACTCTAAGCTAAAACTCTAAACTCTTTATAAAACTAAACTAAACTAGAACTTTAACAAACTCAATAAACTCTAAGGTAAAACTCTAAACTCTTAACTAAACTAAACTAGAACTCTAACAAAAACTCTAAGCTAAGAATCCAAGCTAAAACTCTAAACTCTTAACTAAAACTAAACTAAACTTCAACTCTAACTAAAGCTCTAAACTCTTAACTATTACTAAACTTCAGCTCTAACAAAAACTCTAAGCTAAGACTCTAAGGTAAAACTCTAAATTCTTAACTAAAACTAAACTAAACTAGAACTTCAACAAAAACTCTAAGTTAAGACTCTAAGGTAAAAACTCTAAACTCTTAACTAAAACTAAACTAAACTAGAACTCAAACTCTAAACTCTTAACTAAAACTAAACTAAACTAGAACTCTAACAAAAACTCTAAGCTAAGACTCTAAGCTAAAACTCTAAACTCTTAACTAAAACTATAGTAAACTTCAACTCTAACTAAAACTCTAATCTAAGACTCTAAGGTAAAACACCAAACTCTTAACTAAAACTAAACTAAACTAGAACTCAAACTAAAACTCTAAGCTAAGACTCTAAGCTAATACTATAAAGTAAAACTAAACTAAACTTCAACTCTAACTAAAACTTTAAGATATGAGTCTAAGCTAAAATTCTAAACGCTTAACTATAACTAAACTAAACTAGAACTCTAACTAAACTCTAAGATAAGACTCTAAGGTAAAACTCTAAACTCTTAACTAAAACTAAACTAAACTAGAACTCTAACAAAAACTCTAAGCTAAGACTCTAAGCTCAAAACTCTAAACTCTTTACTATAACTAAACTAAACTTCAACTCTAACTAAAGCTCTAAGCTAAGACTCTAAGGTAAAACTCTAAATTCTTAACTCTAATTCTAATTCTAAATTCTAAGCTAAGACTCTAAGGTAAAACTCTAAATTCTTAACTAAAACTAAATTAAACTAGAACTTCAACAAAAACTCTAAGCTAAGACTCTAAGGTAAAAACTCTAAACTCTTAACTACAACTAAACTAAACTAGAACTCAAACTCTAAACTCTTAACTAAAACTAAACTAAACTAGAACTCTAATAAAAACTCTAAGCTAAGACTCTAAGCTAAAACTCTAAACTCTTAACTAAAACTATAGTAAACTTCAACTCTAACTAAAACTCTAATCTAAGACTCTAAGGTAAAACACCAAACTCTTAACTAAAACTAAACTAAACTAGAACTCTAACTAAAACTCTAAGCTAAGACTCTAAGCTAAGACTCTAAGCTAAAACTATAAAGTAAAACTAAACTAAACTTCAACTCTAACTAAAACTTTAAGCTATAAGTCTAAGCTAAAAATTCTAAACGCTTAACTATAACTAAACTAAACTAGAACTCTAACTAAACTCTAAGCTAAGACTCTAAGGTAAAACTCTAAACTCTTAACTAAAACTAAACTAAACTAGAACTCTAACAAAAACTCTAAGCTAAGACTCTAGCTCAAAACTCTAAGCTCAAAACTCTAAACTCTTTACTATAACTAAACTAAACTTCAACTCTAACTAAAGCTCTAAGCTAAGACTATAGGCTAAAACTCTAAACTGTTAACTAAAACTTAACTAAACTACAACTTTAACTAAAATTCTAAGTTATGACTCTAAGCTAAAATTCTAAACTCTTAATATAACTAAACTAAACTACAACTCTAACTAAAACTCTAAGCTAAGACTCTAAGGTAAAACTCTAAACTCTTGACTAAAACTAAACTAAACTAAAAATCCTAAGCCAAGACTCTAAGCTAAAACTCTAAACTCTTTACTATTCCTAAAATAAACTTCAACTCTAACTAAAACTCTAAGCTAAGACTCTAAGCTAAAACTCTAAACTCTTTATAAAACTAAACTAAACTAGAACTTTAACAAAAACTCTAAGCTAAGACTCTAAGGTAAAACTCTGAACTCTTAACTAAAACTAAACTAAACTAGAACTCTAACAAAAACTCTAAGCTAAGACTCCAATCTAAAACTCTAAACTCTTAACTAAAACTAAACTAAACTTCAACTCTAACTAAAGTTCTAAACTCTTAACTATTACTAAACTTCAGCTCTAACAAAAGCTCTAAGCTAAGACTCTAAGGTAAAACTCTAAATTCTTAACTAAAACTAAACTAAACTAGAACTTCAACAAAAACTCTAAGCTAAGACTCTAAGGTAAAAAGTCTAAACTCTTAACTAAAACTAAACTAAACTAGAACTCAAACTCTAAACTCTTAACTAAAACTAAACTAAACTAGAACTCTAACAAAAACTCTAAGCTAAGACTCTAAGCTAAAACTCTAAACTCTTAACTAAAACTATAGTAAACTTCAACTCTAACTAAAACTCTAATCTAAGACTCTAAGGTAAAACACCAAACTCTTAACTAAAACTAAACTAAACTAGAACTCTAACTAAAACTCTAAGCTAAGACTCTAAGCTAAAACTATAAAGTAAAACTAAACTAAACTTCAACTCTAACTAAAACTTTAAGCTATGAGTCTAAGCTAAAATTCTAAACGCTTAACTATAATTAAACTAACTAGAACTCTAACTAAAATCTAAGCTAAGACTCTAAGGTAAAACTCTAAACTCTTAACTAAAACTAAACTAAACTAGAACTCTAACAAAAACTCTAAGCTAAGACTCTAAGCTCAAAACTCTAAACTCTTTACTATAACTAAACTAAACTTCAACTCTTACTAAAGCTCTAAGCTAAGACTCTAGGCTAAAACTCTAAACTCTTAACTAAAACTTAACTAAGCTACAACTTTAACTAAAATTCTAAGCTATGACTCTAAGCTAAAACTCTAAATTCTTAACTATAACTAAACTAAACTTCAACTCTAACTAAAACTCTAAGCTAAGACTCTAAGCTAAAACTCTAAACTCTTTACTATTCCTAAAATATACTTCAACTCTAACTAAAACTCTAAGCTAAGACTCTAAGCTAAAACTCGAAACTCTTAATAAAACTAAACTAAACTAGAACTTTAACAAAAACTCTAAGCTAAGACTCTAAGGTAAAACTCTAAACTCTTAACTAAAACTAAACTAAACTAGAACTCTAACAAAAACTCTAAGCTAAGACTCCAAGCTAAAACTCTAAACTCTTAACTAAAACTAAACTAAACTTCAACTATAACTAAAGATCTAAACTCTTAATTATTACTAAACTTCAGCTCTAACAAAAACTCTAATCTAAGACTCTAAGGTAAAACTCTAAATTCTTATCTAAAACTAAACTAAACTAGAACTCTAACTCAAACTCTAAGCTAAGACTTACTTTACTTTTTACTTTTGGCGGGAACCAGACGATGAACTGTCCTACCCGGCACCAAAGGGTCTTGGGATGACTTCCGACGACCACTTGGACCTGTCGGCTGCAGCTTCTCCAGCGATCTTCAGCCAGTCTTTGTCCCATCTCCGACCATGTCTCCTGAATCCTCCCCACGGTTCCAGGTCCTCCTTGAATTTTTGCTACAGGTACTTCTTTTGTCCTCCTGGTTTACGTTTCCAGGAGGGGGCTGGTTCGCAGACAAGGACGTCTTGACATATCGAGCCTTCGGGACGGCGCAATTTGTCGCCGAGGAGCTTCAGGCGACGTCTTTTAATGACAAGCGATAGCTCTTCTGATTGGCCAGAGTGACTCCTTACTTCATTATTGGAAATCCTGTCCCATCTCTTAATGCGGAGGATGTAACGAAGGCAGCGGTAGTCGAATACGTCCAAAGTTCTCGCATCTTCAGTCTTGATCGGCCATGTCTCTCAAGCATACAGTAGTACTGCTCGAATAGTTGCACCATAGATTCTGACTTTTGTTTTGGTTGAGATCTCCCGTCTGGTCCATAATGCTTTTTTCAGACTAGTAAAGAATCCCCAGGCTTTTGCTATGTGGGCAGAGATATCCCTTTCAGCTCCGCCATCTGGTGTTATGATAGAGCCAAGATACTTGAATTCCTCAACGCTTTCTATTGGCTCACCGTCGAGGGTAACTTGGCAAGGAGCAGGTTGGTTGAGAGACAATACTTTAGTCTTTGCGCCGCTGATTGCCAGTCCGATGCGCTTCGAGACCTCATAGGTATCGTCGATCATGCCTTGTAAGCTGTTGGCGGTAGTTTCCAGCTCAGCAACGTCGTCTGCGAAGTCCAGATCTGTCAGGGGCTGGAGGAAACCAGCTATTTGTCAGAAGACTATTCCGCTGTGGTTTCTCATTGCATTATACATGATCCAGTCTGTCGCGTAGTTGAATAATATTGGCGAAAGGGGGCATCCCTGCTTTACACAAACTCCACTGGAAACTTAGGGGTGTCATACCCGGAAACACGGACACAAGTCTCAGTGTCCTTATACGCACTCCGGAGCATCTAAACTTCAAAAACTTCTAAAACTTCAAAAAGTTACCGCTGTTTAGAGTCTCCGCTAGTACCTGCTCAATTAAATTAAATACAATTGTATTTGAAAAAGATGGATTTGATACCCCTGTCCCTTGTTCTCGCTATCCAAGTTTAGCCCCCGTCAAGAATTCCACTAGAACCCCTGACCGCATCTGTGATATAAAAAAAGTAAAGTGTAAAAACGGTACCTTCACAAGTCGCTTTCGCTCCCCAAACTTTTATTGAGCAACGCTGAAAGCCTTAACCATGAAAAACTCAATGAATTAGACACCCTTTCTAAAATATATAGATTAGATGTAATCGCTATTACTGAAGTTCAAGCTCAAAATTTGCACATGTTAAAGATTAACAATTTTTCTCAATTTATTAAACTCAGACCAGAAAACCACCCGCTGGGTAAGAAAGGTGGCGGAATTCTGTTCTTTATCCGTAATGATTTATATCCAAGTGGAATCCCAATTCCGTGTCTTAATCCTTTTGATGAAGTTATGTGTTCGACCTAAAGTCTTGCCGCGTCCTTTTAATTTAATTGTCCTTTGTTGTTTTTATTACTCCCCTAATCAGAGATCCGCTGACAAAATAAATTTTATCGAAAAATTACATGCAAATGATGACTTTGTACTATCAAAATACCCAAATGCAGGAATTTTCCTGATGGGTGACGCAAACGATATAAGACTTGATTCTACATGTAACGCTTTTAATTTAAAACAGGTCGTTAATGTCCCTACTACAAAAGGCAATACTACTCTTGATTTATTTGCACTAATCTTTCGAAGTTTTACAAACCCGTCTCCACTCTGCCCCCTCTAGGGGGTAGTTACCACTTTAGCCTTTTCCTATCTCCGCTGGATAAAGTTAAACAGTTGTTTTCTATAACTGAAACCGCTTATAGACCTCTCACTGACTCAGGACTTTTCAATTTTTGCTCCTGGATTACTATTGAAAATTGGTCCACTGTGTATCAAACAAATGACGTTGACTACATGGCTTTGTCCCTCCAAAATCTATTGAGGAGTAATTATGAATTCCACTTCCCTGAGAAAAAATTTAAACCGTGTTCAACAGATAAGCCTTACGTTACTGAGTCTTTTAAAAAACTTATAAGAAAAAAAATCAATTTTTTCAAAGCAGGTCGCATTACTGAGGCTAATAGTCTAAGGAAGTTCCTAAAGAAAAAATTAAGAAAAGCAGCTTCTAATTACTATAATAATAATTCTAACAAGTCCAAGCAATGGTACAGAAAAATTAAAGAAATATGCAGAAAAAGTCCTTCCGAAATTGATTTTCATCTCCCTGAACCCCCTAATAAGACTGCCAACGATCTGAACTTGTACCTTGCTTCTATCGTGCAAAGTCTCCCCCCTTTCACTGGCTCAAGTCCAACTATTCCTCCCAATACTTCCTTCCCCTTTATTTCTCCCTCTGATGTTATAAATAAAATTCTTAAGCTTAGAAAATCAAGTATTTGTCCCTTGGACATCCCAGTTGACTTAATTAAAGCCTTTTCGGACAAAATTGCTGAGCCTTTATCAAATATTTTCAACCACATCACAAAATTTGGCAAATTCCCAAGTTGCTGGAAACAAGGTTTTATAACACCTGTCCCTAAAAAATGCGCCAGTCTGACTTTCGCCAACATTCGCCCCATTACGCTCACTTCTGTTTTTTCCAAACTTTATGAAGGTTTCCTCTGTGACTGGCTTAAGGATAAAACTTGTCCACGTATTGACACCCGGCGGTTTGGTAACTTAAAGAAAACTTCCACCACCCATTACCTTGTGCACTTAAAGCATACCATCGTAAGTAACCTTGATAAACCAAATGTCTGGCTGAACCTTGTCTTAGTTGATTTCCAAAAAGCTTTTGACCTGATTGACCACATCACCCTAATTCGTTCACTCCTGGTTAACTTTAAACTTGATCCTCTGTTAGTAAATATTGTTACATCGTTTCTTTCAAATAGATCCCAAGTTGTTAAATACAAAAATATTTTCTCTAACCCCCTCCCTATATATTGTGGAATTCCTCAAGGAACCTTATTGGGACCACTTTTATTTCTAGTCATGATTAATGATATTTGTAAGGACTTCCCCCATAGGTGGAAATACGTGGATGACTTGACGATCCTTGAAGTATGTCACAGGAATATTAAAAGTGACCCCCTTGAAATTCTATCCCTCATTTCGGATGAAGCTAAGAACCTAAATATGAAAGTAAATTCCACTAAATCAAATATAATTACGATAAATTTCTTGAAATCTATTCCCGCCTTCCTTGACCCTATACCCCCAGATATTTCTGTGTCTTCCTTTAAATTACTTGGGGTTACAATTTCCTCTAATTTAAAGTGGGATATCCACGTGAAAGATATTGTCCGTAGAGCTAATGCGTCCATGTCTCTCCTTAAGCTCTTGAATAAATTTAACATCCCCCCATCCCATTCTTTAAGGATTTATACTTCCTTTGTCCGCCCGCATCTTTAATATGCTTGTCCAGTATGGCATCCTGGCATCTCCCGTGATGAATCAGATAAAATTGAATCTATTCAAAAAAGAGCGCTAAGAATAATTTTTAAAGAAACTTTGGTACCATATTCACTCCTTCTAAAAAAGGCCAAGCTGGAAACTCTTGAGCACAGGAGAGGAACGCTGTGCCTCCGTTTTGCAAAAAATGCAATAATAAACCCTCGCACGGAAAACATTTTCCCCAAAAGACACTCCCCATCCAGACACCGCCTGCCACGTACTGTATCTGAACCCATCCCTATCTTGTCCCCCATCCGTTGTTTAACGTCCAGATATGAAAAAACCTTTGTCCCTTCATTACTGATCAAATAAACCACTAGTTTTTTTTTTTTTTTTTTTTTTTATTTTTTTTTTTTTTTTTTTTTTTTTTTTTTACTGGTGTCCCATGCTGGTGTCCGTTTGGCTCTTCCGTTCCCTCCCCTTTTTATATAATCTCTTTTAAAACATTATTTTTATCTCAATTTTTTTTTTTTTGGTTTTGTTTTAATTTGTGCCTTCTTAACCTTCTTACACTTGACACTTTTTGTTAGACTAATGAATGGCTTTGCCTTTCTGATATTGTTGTTTTTGGCATTGTTTAGCCAGTTTTTTAGTTGTTGTGCTATTTATGTCTTTTTTTATTATATGACCCCGAAATGCGAATTCGGCCCTTCTGGGCTTGTGATAGCCATTTTCTGAAATAAATATCTTATCTTATCTTATCCTATCTCAATGATCTCCTGTGGCGCACCGTCTTCAGTCATAATTCTCCATAGCTCCTGTCTGATGAGAGAGTCGAAGGCAGCTGCAAAGTCAATAAAGGCGATGAGAAGGGGTAGATGAAACCTGCTGTACTGCTGAAGGATGAGGCGAATCGTCAATATCTGTTCTGGACAGCCTCTGCCTGGTCTTGTTCAGGACGGGTTAACTTGTCACGTGCGTCTTTGAATCGATTCAAAAGAATGACGCAGAAGATCTTCATGGCATGGTCGATCAGGGAGATACCTCTATAGTTTCCGCAAATGGCCTTATCTCCTTTTTTGTATAGCGGAACGACGACTGATACTTTCCAGTCTTTTGGGAAGGTCTTCGTCGTCCACACCTGGACAAAAAGGTCGGTTAGGCCGCATAGTAGATTTGGTGAGGACTTGAACATTTCAGAAGGGATCCCATCCTCTTCAGGAGTTTTGGACTCTAAAGTAAAACTCAAAACTGAAACTAAACTAAACTAGAATTCTAACAAAAACTCTAAGCTAAGACTCCAAGCTAAAACTCTAAACTCTTAACTAAAACTTAACTAAACTAGAACTCTAAGTAAAACTCTAAGCTAAGACTCTAAGGTAAAACTCTAAACTCTTAACTAAAACTAAACTAAACTAGAACTCTAACAAAAACTCTAAGCTAAGACTCTATGCTAAGACTTTAGGCTAAAACTCTAAACTCTTAACTAAAACTTAACTAAACTAGAACTCTAAGTAAAACTCTAAGCTAAGAATATAAGCTAAAACTCTAAATTCTTAACTATAACTAAAGTAAACTTCAACTCTAACTAAAACTCTATGCTAAGACTGTAATGTAAAACTCTAAACTCTTAACTGAAACTAAACTAAACTAGAACTCTAACAAAAACTCTAAGCTAAGACTCTAGGCTAAAAGTCTAAACTCTTAACTATAACTAAAATAAACTTCAACTCTAACTAAAACTCTAAGCTCTGACTCTAAGCTAAAAACTCTAAACTCTTAACTATAACTAAACTAAACTTCGACTCTAACTAAGACTCTAAACTCTTAACTATTATTAAACTTCAGCTCTAACAAAACTCTAAGCTAAGACTCTAAGGTAAACTCTAAACTCTTAACTAAAACTAAACTAAACTAGAACTTCAACAAAAACTCTAAGCTAAGACTCTAAGCTAAAAACTCTAAACTCTTAACTAAAACTAAACTAAACTAGAACTCTAAGTAAAACTCTAAGCTAAGACTCTAAGCTAAAAACTCTAAACTCTTAACAAAAACTAAACTTCAACTCTAACTAAAACTCTATGCTAGGACTCTAAGGTAAAACCCCAAACTCTTAACTAAAACTAAACTAAACTAGAACTCTAACCAAAACTCTAAGCTAAGACTCTAAGCTAAAACTCTATACTCTTAACTATAGCTAAACTAAACTTCAACTCTAACTAAAACTCTAAGCTATGACTCTAATCTAAAAGCTCTAAACTCTTAACCATAACTAAACTAAACTTCAACTCTAACTAAAACTCTAAGCTAAGACTCCAAGATAAAACTCTAAACTCTTAACTATCTAAACTAAACTTCAACTCTAACTAGAACTCTAACTAAAACTCTAAGCTAAGACTCTTTGGTAAAACTCTAAACTCTTAACTGAAACTAAACTAAACTAGAACTCTAACAAAAACACTAAGCTAAGACTCCAAGCTAAAATTCTAAACCCTTAACTATAACTAAACTAAACTTCAACTCTAACTAAAACTCTAAGCTAAGACTCTAAGGTAAAACTCTAAACTCTTAACTAAAACTAAACTAAACTAGAACTTCAACAAAAACTCTAAGCTAAGACTCCATGCTAAAACTCTAAACTCTTAACTAAACTTAACTAAACTAGAACTCTAAGTAAAACTCTAAGCTAAGACTCCAAGCTAAAACTCTAAACTCTTAACTATAACTAAACTAAACTTCAACTCTAACTAAAACTCTAAGCTAAGACTCTAAGGTAAAACTCTAAACTCTTAACTAAAACTAAACTAAACTAGAACTCTAACAAAAACTCTAAGCTAAGACTCTAAGCTAAAAGTGTAAACTCTTAACTATAACTAAACTAAACTTCAACTCTAACTAAAACTCTAAGCTAGACTCTAAGCTAAAACTCTAACTCTTAACTATAACTAAACTAACTACACTCTAACTAAACTCTAAACTCTAACTATACTAAACTTCAACTCTAACAAAAACTCTAAGCTAAGACCCTAAGATAAAACTCTAAACTCTTAACTAAAACTAAACTAAACTAGAACTTCAAGTAAAACTCTAAGCTAAGAATATAAGCTAAAACTCTAAATTCTTAACTATAACTAAACTAAACTTCAACTCTAACTAAAACTCTATGCTAGGACTCTAAGGTAAAACACCAAACTCTTAACTAAAACTAAACTAAACTAGAACTCTAACAAAAACTCTAAGCTAAGACTCTAAGCTAAAACTCTATACTCTTAACTATAGCTAAACTAAAATTCAACTCTAACTACAACTCTAAGCTATGACTCTAAGCTAAAAACGCTAAACTCTTAACTATAACTAAACTAAACTTCAACTCTAACTAAAACTCTAAACTAAGACTCTAAACTAAAACTCTAAACTCTTACCTATAACTAAAATTCAACTCTAACTAAACTCTAAGCTAAGACTCTAGGCTAAAACTCTTAACTAAAACTAAACTAAACTTGAACTTCAACAAGAACTCTAAGCTAAGACTCTAAGCTAAAAACTCCAAACTCTTAACTAAAACTAAACTAAACTAGAACTCTAAGTAAAACTCTAAGCCAAGAACCTATGCTAAAACTCTAAATCTAACTATAACTAAACTTCATCTAACTAAACTCTAACTAAAACTAAACTCGGCTCTAACAAAAACTCTAAGCTAAGACTCTAAGGTAAAACTCTAAACTCTTAACTAAAACTAAACTAAACTAGAACTTCAACAAGAACTCTAAGCTAAGACTCTAAGCCAAAAACTCTAAACTCTTAACTAAAACTAAACTAAAGTAGAACTCTAAGTAAAACTCTAAGCTAAGACTCTAAGCTAAAACTCTAAATTCTTAACTATAACTAAACTAAACTTCAACTCTAACTAAAACTCTATGCTAGGACTCTAAGGTAAAACTCCAAACTCTTAACTAAAACTAAACTAAACTAGAACTCTAACCAAAACTCTAAGCTAAGACTCTAAGCTAAAACTCTATACTCTTAACTATAGCTAAGCTAAACTTCAACTCTAACTAAAACTCTAAGCTATGACTCTAAGCTAAAAACTCTAAACTCTTAACTATAACTAAACTAAACTTCAACTCTAACTAAAACTCTAAGCTAAGACTCCAAGATAAAACTCTAAACTCTTAACTATTACTAAACTAAACTTCAACTCTAACTAGAACTCTAACTAAAACTCTAAGCTAAGACTCTAAGGTAAAACTCTAAACTCTTAACTAAAACTAAACTAAACTAGAACTCTAACAAAAACTCTAAGCTAAGACTCCAAGCTAAAATTCTAAACCCTTAACTATAACTAAACAAAACTTCAACTCTAACTAAAACTCTAAGCTAAGACTCTAAGGTAAAACTCTAAACTCTTAACTAAAACTAAACTAAACTAGAACTTCAACAAAAACTCTAAGCTAAGACTCCATGCTAAAACTCTAAACTCTTAACTAAAACTAACTAAACTAGAACTCTAAGTAAAACTCTAAGCTAAGACTCTAAGCTAAAACTCTAAATTCTTAACTATAAATAAACTAAACTTCAGCTCTAACTAAAACTCTAAGCTAAGACACTAAACTAAAACTCTAAACTCACTATAACTAAACTTCAACTCTAAGTAAACTCTAAGCTAAGACTCTAGGCTCAAACTCTTAACTAAAACTAAACTAAACTAGAACTCTAACAAAAACTCTAAGCTAAGACTCTAAGCTAACACTCTTAACTATAACTAAACTAAACGCCAACTCTAGCTAAAACTCTAAGCTAAGACTCTAAGCTAAAAACTCTAAACTTTTAACTATAACTAAACTAAACTTCAACTCTAACTAAAACTCTAAGCTAAGACTCTAAACTAAAACTCTTAAACTCTTACCTATAACTAAACTTCAACTCTAACTAAACTCTAAGCTAAGACTCTAGGCTAAAACTCTTAGCTAAAACTAAACTAAACTAGAACTCTAACAAAAACTCTAAGCTAAGACTCTAAGCTAAAACTCTAAACTCTTAACTATAACTAAACTAAACTTCAACTCTAACTAAAACTCTAAGCTAAGACTCCAGGCTAAAACTCTAAGCTAAGACTCTAGGCTAAAGCTCTGAGCTAAAACTCTTAACTAAAACTAAACTAGAACTCTAACTAAAACTCTAAGCTAAGACTCTAAGGTAAAACTATAAACTCTCAACTATAAATAAACTAAACTTCAACTCTAAATAAAACTAAGCTAAGACTCTAGGCTAAAACTCTATGCCAATGGGTTAAAGAAAAAACCGGATAAATGTTGGATAATTTCGTCTAATAAAGTCTAAAAAATTCAGTCCGAAAAAACTTTAAAAAAATTCAAAAAAGGGAGGGAGAAAGGGAGGGGCTCGAGGGCCTTTGGGGGCACGGGGGGCTTTGGAGGCCTTTGGGGGCCCGGGGGGTCTTTGGGGGCTCGGTGGGCCTTTGGGGGACCGGGGGCCTTTGGGGGTGCCTGTGGGCACGGAGGGGCCTTTGAGGGCCCGGGGGTCTTTGGGGGGCCGGGAGCCCTTTGAGGGGCCTTTTGGGGCGCTGAGTGGGCCCTTTGGGGGCACTGGGGGCCCGTGGGGCCCGAGGGGCCTTTGGGGGCCTCGGGGCCCTTTGGGGTTGGGGTAGGGGACCTCACAACACTGTTCAAATGGAACTTGTGTATTATAACGACCACAGAGTTTCACCCAAAATCCTCTTCTAAATCATCTTCTAAAATGTCTCAAACTGTTTCGCCTAAATCATCTTCTAAAATGTCTCAAACGGTTTCGCTCAAATAATCTTCTAAAATGTCTCAAACGGTTTCGTCCAAATAATCCCTAAATATAATTTCTGCGTGTTCCTTTTGTTTTGGCATCCCTGCGCTGTCACATTTGAAATTCCTAGAAAACCCTTTCCCGCGTTAATCTCTTCATCTCATAGGTGTTCCTAGCTACACTATTATGGCTTCGATAGAATATCAATTTATCTCTGTCACTAAAGATCGGAGAAGCCATATTTAAAAATAGAATATCAATTTATCTCTGTCACTAAAGACCATTTATCCCTTTTTAAAAATAGAATTTCTGTCTCTTTAGAGTTCCGTATAATTCCTAGGAAACAAGTGATGTCATTTCTAATTCCGTTTGTGGATCAATAATTCCCCTTAGAAACAAAAAATAAATTCCCCTTTCATGGATCAATAATTCCCCGAAATAAATTCCCCTTTCGTGAATCGATAATTCCCCTCGATTATGCAAATCAAGTTCTCAGAAATCCAGTTCCCCACCGATTATGCAATCAATTTCTCAGAAATTCTCTCCCCTTCGTGGATCAATAATCCTTGAATAAATTATGTTAGCTTGGCCTTAGGCTCAATTGTAGATGGCAGCAGTGGTGTCGTCTCGGAATCATTAGGTCATTCCTACTGATAGGAAGGTCAAGGTATATAATGAACTGGACTGGCTTAACGTTGGTATTTCCAAGAGCAATCGTGAAACGATTGAGGACTGCTTTCCAATTATAGGAGGCGCAATCGCGCTGCCTAAGTAAAGAACGATGTTGGCACAATGTATTACTTATTATTTTTTTTCTTTAGATCAGGACACTTCATATCGAAGGAGTTGTCGTAGAAACTTGGAAAAGGGTTTATTCGATTGGAAATTGGAATGGCTAGTGCCCTTTTTAATAGTCGAAAGCGATTGGAAGGCAATTAACACCCCTTATTCGCCCTCCATTTCCCCAAACACATCCAATCAAAATTTTGAGATAACCATTTTGTTCAGCATAGTTGATTTCCAGATATAAATTATGTTTTTGAGGAGGACACTCCCCCACAGCTCTCAGGGCAAGGGTTGCAAGTTATGCCCTGGGGGCATATAAGGTTTTTATAGAAATCTTTGTCGTAAAACTTAAAAATTGCTCATTCGATTGCAAATTCAAAGGGCTAGTGTCCTTTTTAATAGTCGAAAGTGATTGGAGGGCAACTATCCCCCATCTCACGCCCACCTTTTCCCCAAACGCATCCGATCAAAGTTTTGAGATAGCCATTTTGTTCAACGTTGTTGAACGTCCTGGAAATTAGGTCTTTAAGGATGACAACTTTTCAACAGTCCTCAGGGCAAGGTTGGTAAGTTATGCCCTGTGGGCATATAAGGTTTTTTATAGCAAGCGTTGTCGTAGAAACTTCAAAAATGGCTCATTTATTGGAAATTGAAATGGCTAGTGCCCCTCTTAATAGTCGAAAGTGATTGGAAGACAACTAACACCCCTTCCACGCCCACCATTTATCCAAATACATCCAATTAAAATTTTGAGATAGCTATTTTATTCAAAGTAGTTGAAAGGTCCGGAAACTATATCTTTGAGGATGACAATCCCCCCTAAGCCCTCAGGGTAAGGGTTGTAAGTTGTGCCCTGGGGGCATATAAGGTTTTTATTGAAAGCTTTGTCGTATAAACTTGAAAAATGGCTGATTCGATGGCAAATACAAAGGGCTAGTGCCCTTTATAATAGTCGAAAGTTATTGGAGGGTAACTAACTCCCCTCTCACGCCGACCTTTTCCCCAAACACATCCAATCAAAATTTGTAGATAGCTATTTTGTTCAACGTAGTTAAGAGTTTTAGAAATTAGGTCTTTGAAGATGATAACCCCATCAGAGCCCTCGGGGCAAGGGTTGTAAGTTATGCCCTGGGGGTATATAAGGTTTTTATATATAGTGATGTTGTAGAAATTTCAAAAAAGGGCTCATTCTATAGGAAATTAGAAGGGCTTTTGCCCTTTTTAATAGTCAAAAGTGATTGGAGGATAACTAACACTCCTCTCATACCCACCATTTCCCAAAACACATTCAATCAAAGTTTTGAGATAGCCGTTTTGTTCGACGTGGTTAAAAAGTCTGGAAATTATGTTTTTGAGGATGACACTCCCCCCACAGCCCTCAGGGCAAGAGTTGTAAGTTATGCCCTAGGGACATATAAGGTTTTTGTTGAAAGCGTTGTCGTAGAAATTTCAAAAGGGCTAAATCGATTGGAAATTAAAAGGGGTAGTGCCATTTTTAGTAGTTGAAATTGATTGGAGAGCAACTAACGCCCCTCTCACGCCTACTATTTCCCCAAACACATCCAATCAAAATTTTGAGATAGCCATTTTGTTTAACGTAGTTGAAAGTTTTGGAAATTATTTCTTTGAGGATGACAACCGCCCCCCCCCCCAGCCCTCAGGGCAAGGGTTGTAATTTATGCCCTTGGGAAATATAAGGTGTTTATAGAAAGGGTTGTCGTAGAAACTCAAAAAGGGCTCAATCGATTGGAAATTGAAAGGGCTACTGCCCTTTTTGATAGTCGAAAGTGATTGCAAGGCTTGACATTTTTATAGTAAGGATCAATATGGGTACAAGGTATTATTATTTTTTTTCTTTTTTTTGTTTAGACCAGGGTACTTTGTATCGTAGAAGTTGTCTTAGGAACTTCGAAAAGGGCTCATTCGTTTAAAATAAGAAGGGATAGGTCCCTTTTTAATAGTCGAAAATGATTGGAGGGTAACTAATCCCCCTCCCACGCCCACTTTCCCATTTGCCCATTATGTTTAAAAGCTAAATGTTGCCTTGAGATTAAATCAAAATGAACTGTGTTAATGCTAATTCCCAATAAGGCTGAGGGTATTATGTTCAAACTGTTGGGGCTACTTCTGCTCTTAAAATTTAAGCAAATCAAAATAGCGTAAGTGTATCCAAGCTATCAAAGAAAGTAAACAGATTTTTTTGCGAATGGTATCAAGTTTTCTATTTAATGTCAACTAGAGGAGGTATGAAACTAAATTAAAGACTACTATTTGTGTCCAGATTTTTAAAAGGGTGTATGTTGTTAAAAATTGCTGAAATTTTTTCTCCAGGATACAAATAGCAGGCAAAACTATAAAGTCTTAAAAAACAAAAAGATTTAAAGTATTATTTTCTTTTTCCCTGAAAAGATTATGTCAATATAAAATGAACAGAAATTAATTAAAAAAAACTGTTTCCACAAAATAAGTTTTTCAAAGAAAAGTAAAGAACTCCATTAAACCTATTTTAAAAATGAAATCAAATAGTCTGCCAAGCGTGAAACTACCACAAATCAGCATCGATAAATAAATGAAACCCAAAACGAACAGAAATTACAATAAATAACCGAGTCAAACTCAAAACGAGCAGAAATTAACATGCATATGGCTCATAACCCCTATACCTTCCCAAGGCCAGAAAATAATTTGCTCTTTACTGAAAAAAATACAAATGAATGTGCATTGTGAGCTTAAATTACATATACTGATATTTAGTAATCAAAATGTTCTTTAGTATTTGATTGATTAAAGTTATAAAAGTAAAAACATTAATATTTTTTCAGTAAAGTGCAAATTATGTTCTGGCCTTGGGAAGGCATAGGAGTTTTGAGCCCTACTCACGTTAATTTCTGCTTGTTCTGAGTTTGACTCGGTTATTTATTGTAATTTCTGTTCGTTTTGGGTTTCATTTATTTATTGATGCTGGTTTGTAGTAGTTTCACGCTTGGTAGACTATTTGATTTCATTTTTGCTCATTTTTGGTTTAATGGAGTTCCTTACTTTTCTTTGAAACACTTATTTTGTGGAAAAGTTTTTTTTTAATTAAGTAAAAAGTAGGATCAATTTTTTTTTTGGAATGGGTGCGTCGTATAGACTTCGGAGAGGGCTCATTTGATTGGAACTCAGAAGCTCTATTGCCTTTTCTAAGATTCAAAAGTGTTTGGAAACAAACAGCCCCCCCCCCTCCCTCCATGCCCTTAATTTCCCAAAATCCATTTGCTCAAATTTTTTTAAATAGCTATTTCGTTCAGCATTGTTGAAAGGTCCAGTAATTACGATGCGTGTTTTTAAGTAAGGTCTGTTTGAACACAAGTATACAACGAACTATTATTTAAAAAAAGTAAATTTATTTTCAGAAAGTAGATACGTTACTCTATTTTTTGGTATATTTACCAATTTTTTTTAAGCACTGATCATCCCTCTTATCTAATTTTAAAGTAAACTCTTCATGAAAACCTTCCGCCGGCTCCAATGGCCAAGGGTTCACTGCCGTTTTTGTGTCGTCGTCATCATTGTAACGTTCGGCACTGAAGTGACAACCGGTTAAAATTGAGACGAGAAATAGGTTTAGTATAAGACGCCCAAATTGGGGCAACAGAGCATGGAATGGAAACACACACAATCCCCCCGAAAATTTGAAAGTCAAACAGACCCTTTCCCAGCACAAAATCATGGTGTCAGTGTTTTGGAAAAGGCATGGGGTTTTTTGGTCTACTTCATACAACAAGGAACCACTATCAATGCAGAGCGATACTGCTTAACCCTTAAAAAACTCCACAGAGTGATTTAAAAAAAAAGACTTGGTATGCCAACAAAGGGAATTGTTTTTCTTCATGACAATGCAAAACCTCACAATGCTTGTTAGACCCGCAATTTGTTGGAGTTTTTACTGGGAAGTTTTAGACCGCCGACCATACAGTCCTGATCTTGTGCCCAGTGATTACCATCCGTTTCTACATCTCACGCAGTACCTCGGTGGCAACCTTTACAATGATGATGACGAGGTAAAAACGGAAGGGAATTCTTGGCTATTGGAACAGGTGGCAATTTCTTATACAGAGGCTATTTAAAAAGTAGTTGAGATGTATGATAAGTTTCTGAACCAACTTGGCAACTATGTTGTTAAATAGAGTAAAGTATGTACTTTGTGAAAATAAATTTTCTTTTTTTTAGATAGTCTTTCGCTGTGTACTTATGTTCGAACGGACCTTACTTAAAACAACACCTCGTATGAGTTTCGGGATTTCACCCCCCCCCCCTCACAGCCTTCAGGGTAAGGGCCTTAAGTTGTGAAATTCGTCCATTGTTTACATATAATACATGCTATTGAGAAAGATAGGCATGTTTGAGATTTACTTTTCAAAAAGACTAATAGTATTCAGGTGAGGCTATCAAAGAATGCTGAGGGGACTGTTAAATTAAAATAAAACACGTTATGTGCACATGGGTTGTGAGCATAATAATTTGGAACTTTCTAGATATGATCAGGAGACAACAATTACTACTACAACTACCACTACTAGTATTACTACCACAACTACCACCACTACCACCACTAATACTTTTACTACTACTGCTAATACTACTACTGATATTATTATTAAGACTAAAACTGCAGCTTCTTTAGCAAGTAATACCAAGGCTGCGGATATTGAAATGAAAATCCGAAAGTTCCCTCCCCACAGAAAATTTTCCCCGTGGAAACTCACCCCCAGCAGAAACTCCCCCTCCTCCGAAAAATGTTTGTATCCTTTGTAATAAAAAATACTACACGTAAATAGTGGGTAAACTTCATAGCTTACAGACCTTAACAAGGAGCTAAGGGGGTCATATTATCCCCAAAGGCATAGCTATTGAACCTTTCAACTATACTGAACAAAATAGCTATGTATTCACAAAATGTATTTTCACTAATATATAGCAATCAACAGATCTTGTAAATTTGCATTTTCACGCATGAAAAACACTGTCGGATTCATAGGAAATAGTTTCCGCTAATTTTTTTTCAGTTCCACAGTTTATCATTCTTTTATCATTGGCAACACTGTTTTGCTGATGGATTCAAACTAAAAATAGTTATAGCAGCTAAAGAAAACTCGTAGGAAATCCGGATTTTCAGGTATGAATAGACCTATGATAGATCAAGAGGGATAAATATGATTTAATTTTGGTGTCCTTGGTACTTTAAGATTTTGGTCTGACGACAGGCAGACAAAAAGAGATTTAGGAAGGGGGCTAGAAGCCCTCCAAGATTTTTGGCAGCTTAAAAGGCACTAAAGATTTTAATTTTCAGCTGAATGAGCTCTTTCTGAATATTCTAGTACCAGCGGTTCGAGACGACCATCCCTGTGAACAAAACAACAAAAAAACAAGACAAATAAATATGCATCCGTGGTGTTTTTTCTAGTAACAGAAAAAAATCACATTTTGCAAATGGAAACTTGAAACTTCTACAGTAGGGTTCTCTGATACACTGAACTTGAAAGTATAATTTTCATCAAGATACTTTGACTTTTCGGGGTTTCCCCCCTTTTTTTTAGATAATTAGGCAATTTTTCTCAGGCGTGTGGCTTTTGATGGGTAACATTAAACTTAACGTATCTTACTAATGATATCCAAATTCTGTTTTTTTTTAGTTTTGGTTAATATTCAGCCGAGTTGCTCCATATTTACGGATCACAACCTGTTTGATTCTGCAGATTAAGATAAACTACGAAGAGGTATCTCCCTAAGACATTAGCCCCATTTTGTAGCAAGTCAATGCGTTAAGATATTACATCTTTCGACTGAAAATGAGTTTAAGGATGCTCCATATTTACGGATCACAACCTCTTTGATTCTGCAGATTAAGATAAACTGCGAAGAGGTATCTCCCTAAGACATTAGCCCCATTTTTTAGCAAGTCAATGCGTTAAGATATTACATCTTTCGACTGAAAATGAGTTTAAGGATGCTCCATATTTACGGATCACAACCTCTTTGATTCTGCAGACTAAGAAAAACTACGAAAAGGTCACTCCCTAAGACATTAGCCCCATTTTTTAGCAAGTCAATACGTTAAGATATTACATCTTTCGACTTAAAATGAGTTTAAGGATGCTCCATATTAAACGGATCACAACCTCTTTGATTCTGCAGATTAAGATAAACTGCGAAGAGGTATCTCCCTAAGACATTAGCCCCATTTTTTAGCAAGTCAATGCGTTAAGATATTACATCTTTCGACTGAAAATGAGTTTAAGGATGCTCCATATTTACGGATCACAACCTCTTTGATTCTGCAGATTAAGATAAACTGCGAAGAGGTATCTCCCTAAGACATTAGCCCCATTTTTTAGCAAGTCAATGCGTTAAGATATTACATTTTTCGACTGAAAATGAGTTTAAGGATGCTCCATATTTACGGATCACAACCTCTTTGATTCTGCAGACTAAGAAAAACTACGAAAAGGTCACTCCCTAAGACATTAGCCCATTTTTTAGCAAGTCAATACGTTAAGATATTACATCTTTCGACTTAAAATGAGTTTAAGGATGCTCCATATTTACGGATCACAACCTCTTTGATTCTGCAGATTAAGATAAACTGCGAAGAGGTATCTCCCTAAGACATTAGCCCCATTTTGTAGCAAGTCAATGCGTTAAGATATTACATTTTTCGACTGAAAATGAGTTTAAGGATGCTCCATATTCACGGATCACAACCTCTTTGATTCTGCAGATTAAGATAAACTGCGAAGAGGTATCTCCCTAAGACATTAGCCCCATTTTGTAGCAAGTCAATGCGTTAAGATATTACATATTTCGACTGAAAATTAGTTTAAGGATGCTCCATATTTACGGATCACAACCTCTTTGATTCTGCAGACTAAGAAAAACTACGAAAAGGTCACTCCCTAAGACATTAGCCCCATTTTTTAGCAAGTCAATGCGTTAAGATATTACATCTTTCGACTTAAAATGAGTTTAAGGATGCTCCATATTATACGGATCACAACCTCTTTGATTCTGCAGATTAAGATAAACTGCGAAGAGGTATCTCCCTAAGACATTAGCCCCATTTTTTAGCAAGTCAATGCGTTAAGATATTACATCTTTCGACTGAAAATGAGTTTAAGGATGCTCCATATTTACGGATCACAACCTCTTGATTCTGCAGATTAAGATAAACTGCGAAGAGGTATCTCCCTAAGACATTAGCCCCATTTTTTAGCAAGTCAATGCGTTAAGATATTACATCTTTCGACTGAAAATGAGTTTAAGGATGCTCCATATTTACGGATCACAACCTCTTTGATTCTGCAGACTAAGAAAAACTACGAAAAGGTCACTCCCTAAGACATTAGCCCCATTTTTTAGCAAGTCAATGCGTTAAGATATTACATCTTTCGACTTAAAATGAGTTTAAGGATAACCTGAACTCTCTGATCCCCCTTCTTATATCTTTTTTTCAAACATCTTTTTTGATTCTGTTCCAGTCAGTGGTCTAAGAACTTTGAAGGAATTGTAACCAAAGTTCTTTCTTCAATGTCTTATTTGGGTAAAATTATTTGATTTTGGGCTAAGATCAGTGAGCTTTAAGATTTTGGTACTTTAATAAAGCAAACAACATTAATCTCAGCAGAAAGAAGTAAGATTTTAAATGTAAAGGGCCCGGCATTCATAACCTTTTTCGGGTACCGATTTCAGCAGCTCAGTGGGCAAACAATATCAGTACAAAAACAATACCATTGCGCAGATTCTCAAAACCAAACATCTTGGGCGATACGAGTCAACTGTAGGCTATCAATAGTTGCATGATTTATCTCAACTAACTATTTATTTCTTTTTCTAGTATTATTAAGTTCTTTTATTATTAAAATTTTATATATTTTTTAATTGTATTTCATTAAGAATTTTTAATTAAATTTAAAATTATTTCATTATTATATGATGAAGTTCTTTTATTATTAAATATTCAATTAATATTATTATTTAGTTCTTCAAAACTAAACATCATGGGCGATACGAGTCAACTGTAGGCTATCAATAGTTGCATGATTAATCTCAACTAACTATTTATTTCTTTTTCTATTATTATTAAGTTCTTTTATTATTAAAATTTTATATATTTTTTTTATTTTCATGAAAATTTTTTAATTAAATTTAAAATTATTTTATTATTAAGAAGTTCTTTTATTATTAAATATTCAATTATTATTATTATTTAGTTCTTTTTGTTTTCCAGCTGAAGAAAAGGAAACGATTGAGGATTTCTTTTTATTGGATGATCACAATGAAATTTTGGCGCCGTTTTGTAATTTGGCACCGAAAACTAGAAAATTTTTCAGGTTCAAATCGGCACCGTTTTCATTGCCGATAGGCTTCAAAAAAAGCTACTTGTGTGCAGCCCTTAAGTTCTTAGTTCTTGGGGTCTTTAATTGCCTTAAAATGACTCATAGAACTGGTAGACAATTTCAATAACCCTTACTTTATGCCTATCTACCTTAGTTCTGCCCTAAGATGGATGATAGAGTATATTCTGAAAATTTGATACCAGCTTCACCTCTCACAAAGACTTTATATATAGTCTTCACTCTATTAGCCATGCTTTACTCTATAATAGGATACTATACATATAATACATGCTTTACTATAATAGGCTTTACTCTAATTAGCTATGGCTCTAAAGTTTATAATCACTTCCAGCAAGTTTGGTTTTCATCACATTTTTGTTTATCCTTGAAAACATCCGCGGGAACCTGGGGTAAAGGATGTATATGCAATTTATAGACGTTATAACAAATTTTTAGACGTTTATTTTTGAATTAAAATCAACCTGGTGGAAGTTCCAACTTGGTGGACAGATAGCACTTTGGTGAACAAAACAACGGGACAATTTTGGATGTCTGATTTTATTATTTTATGGTCCATGGTTTTAGAAGTTCTTCTACGATAGCGCGATCTAGGATTGCTTTTTACGCCAAAAATTTGAAATTCCCTTTGGTAGCTTAGGACCTGAATTCTTCAATTATTTTAAAGTAATTCACGGAGCACATTTTGACCTCTTTGGAAGTTTTTGATCAGGTGACTTAACGTTTCAGGGGTGAGAGCAGAGCCTAAATTTTTACCTTAATTTTTATTGTAAAATTCCACTTTAGCTACTTTTGACTATCTTGGAAAGAGGTTAGGTTAGAAAAATGAAACTTTCACGGATGGGTCTACAGGCCAAAGTATTTCATGGGAAGGTATTTTGAAGTACCTACCTCCACTCCTTCTCCCTGTAGAGGGTCCTGACCTTTGATGACCTTTAAAAATCTGTGAGTTATAAAGGTGAAACCTTGGCAAAATAGATCTTCTGCTTAAATGAAGTAAAACAAAATTGTTTTCAGCTTCACAACTTTGCTCAGTCTCAATTTATAAGGTTTTAAAGATATGCAAATACATTTCCTAAATTTTGAAAAAACAACATTCATATGGCTTAAAATTCTTCTCAAATAACAGGAATTGCATTTTCAGAACTAAAGCCAGAGAAAAAGAAACTGATAACTGAAAATTAGGGTAAAATGTTGTTTTGTTAAAATTTCACAAATGTAGGCAAATTTCAGGACCCTCTAGAGGGACAGAAAGTAGAGGCAGGTGCTTCAAAATACCTTCTTGGGACACACTTTAGCCTAACCCCTTTCCAAGATAGCTAAAGTAAAATTTTACCATTTTTAGTTATCACTTTCTTTTTTTTTGATTTTAGTTCTGAAATGCAATTCCTGTTATTTGAGTAAAATTTTAAGCCAGGTCAATGGTTTTTTTTTGAAGTTTAGGAAATGTATATGCAGATCTCATAAATGAACCTCATGAAACCTCATAACTTAGGACTGAGTAAAGTTGTAATGGTGAAAATACTTTTCTTGACCTCATTTAATCAGAAGATTTGTTTTGTAAGGTTCACTTTTATAACACAAAGATTTTCAATGGTCACTGTCCTCTAGAGAGAATAGTGGAGGTAGGTTCTTCAAAATACCTCCTCAGGACATACTTCTGTCTGTAGACCCATCCCAGAAAGTTTTATTTTCCTAATCTAACCCCTTTCCAAGATAGCAAAAAGTAGCTAAACCAGAATTTTACTGAATGAATTACTTGATGCTTTTATCCCTCTTTCATTATTAAATTGTTGCTTCTATAGGAAATTACATTTGAAGCCCTTGATTTGGCCCCAAAAGGTAAAACAGTCAATAATAGCCTAACCAAAAGTTAGGCTTCTAAAGTTACACTAAAACATGTTAAAATGTTATTTTAAAAATAAAGTTTGCACCCCTTCAAAATCATCAAAGCAAAACTGATGGCATTTTGAAGGGTTTCTTGGTCTTTTTAAAGATTTCTGCAAATTTGTTTTCTTAGGCTAATAAAATTTAACTATTAAGACTAAGGAAAATAACAGTACATGCTTAGAGAAGGACTTGTAGAGAAGAAACATGTTAAGAAAACTATTCATACTTCATAATATGTAGAATAATTATAGCTTACACATTTTGCACACATCCCTGCTAAACTTTACCTCCAACCTTCCCTAATGTACAAATATATAGCCAAAATTGTATATTTCTCATCTATTCTCCCAGTGTGTCTCTCTTGTTTCAATCCATATGCCTGTAAATTGAATCAACAGTGACAAAACAAGAACTGGAAAAACAAGTGACAGGTGGCAGATTAATTTGGGCTATATATTTACACGATAGAGGAGTAGGGGGTAAAGTATAGCAGGGCTGCATGCAAAATATTTTAGCTACAGAAGCATGAATTGTTTACTTAACATGTTTCCTTCTCTATTGGTTTTTCTCTAGGCTTATACTGAAAATAATAATTACCATTCCTGAATCAGCTACAAATGGCAATTTTTTTTTTGTTAGTCATTTTTTTTAAACACATTTTTAAATTTTTGATTGCTCTGGGCTGTTTTGAGCCCCTTTCCTTTCATCCTAGCTAACTAAATTATGTTACAGCTACAATTTCACTGTGGTAATTTATTTCTTATTTAATAATCCTAGCTAACTAAATTATGTTACAGCTACAATTTTACTGTGGTAATTTATTTCTTATTTAAATGCCTATTCTTTTTTTTCACTAGAATTAAGATAAAACATATCAATTCAAAATCAAGTGCTAAGTTTGTATTTCAGAGTCACCTGTTTCAAAGGTATTGGAATAAAATGATCAATTCCAACAAATTTAACAATTTAGGTTATTGAACTTGTAATTTCCCTTTTTTATCTCATGCTGGGGTTTTTCAGCACAAATGAGGCAAATCATGTTGTTTTGTTCAACAAAATTAATAAATGTGAATCAAATGACCCTTAGCTTTCTAGTAGCAAAACTTGACTAAACAAATTAAAAAAAAAGAACATAATGAATAAAACTAGTTCTGGCTTTATACAAATATTTGCTTTCTAGTAACAAAATTTAATAAAACTAATTTGAAAAAAAGAACAGAATGAATAAAACTAGTTAAATACTCTTTCTAAATATAATTATCACAATATCAGCCCCCCCCCCCCTTCCACCTAGTAAGTCCAAATATAGTTCTTGCCTCTGAAAACATATTTGCTGATTTTGTGGTTTTGCATTAATATTTTTGTCTAGTAGAATAGTAGAATAAACAGAAGAAAGGTTCATTCAGGATTGTATCATTATTAGATTAATTCAGTCATTAATTTTTGGGGCTTATTCATTATTGCATTGTTTTTGGATTCATTCAAAAACATATACATCATACAATATTGTACATGCTGTCTGTTAGGACCTTTGTGATGCATAAGTAACCATAATAAATTTATCTTTTTATGATCTCATATCTTACTTGTTTATGTTGATGTCTATATAGGGTTATTGGCCCAAACCTCCATTTTTACTTCAAGTCTGCATCCTTAGTGACTCAGGCCACAACCCACACTTAAGGTAAACATAGCCTATATTTTAGGCTAACTGTTGGTATATAATTAATATTTGAAAAGACTAGGCCAAATGTAAACATAGAGTAAAGGCAAGTGCTAACATTAGGCATAATGTAACATGTGACACAGTTATTATATAATATCTCAATGCTTGGTTTGTAATGTTGAATAAATCCTGTTTGAAAAAAAAAATCAAAACAATAATCTTTTATATATAGTCTAGGGTAGTAGTTTGTAACCATTTTTAGTTCATAGAATCAATAATCTTTTTTACAATTGTGAAAAATCTGATGAAGGGCTTCAATTAGGGTTTAAAATATTATTGGTAAACACATATATATTGTTCACTTTGTAACCCAAGCTTTCAGTTGAAAAAATCTAATCAAACCAACAGTTTATCATAAACTTGTTTCATTGGATCAAGACCTATAAGAAAAATTTATGAAGATCTGTATTCAACTGCTTACAACTATTTGCATCACAAATCTCCAAATGTTAAATATAAACACACATATTTTCAATTTAATACCAAATTGATAGCAATGAATAGTGTTTGAGTAACAGAAAATAAAACTTCCTACAACAAACATAGGGTTACTACACCTGAAAGTGCAAATCCATTTCATAAACTCTAGGAATTTCCTCTCATTTTCACATGATAAACTGCAAGTACAAATTATCTCATTAGTAGGCTAGTTTGTTAGCACAATGGGATGTAATGGATGTCAGAGCAAAGAAGAAATAAACCAATGACAAAACTTTCATGATATCAGGTTTCAAATGTGAATATGAATTGTGTGGAGTTTTTCTAATTTCTAAACAAATACTGATGCATTTGCAAAGAGGAGTTTGTATTATAGTCTGTTTTTGTTTTTTGTGAGTGTGTCTCCTTTTGTTATAAAACAAGGGGATATTCAGGATGTTTGTTCAGGGTGGGGGGGGGGCTGCAAAAAACTATAGAAAACACATAAAATATTTCAAGGAGTGTTCAAACCTGGTAAGCCCCTTCCCCCTTGGACATGGACACCCATAAGGGGAGGGGGGGAGCCCTCATGGCCAAATGATGCCATTTTATATTTTTGAATTTTTGTTTTGAGATTCGTATTATACAGTATTGGAAGTACCAATTAGACCTGGTAAGCCCCCGCTCCCCCTAAAATTCAGCTTATGGGCACCCATGCCCTTGGATATCCAGGCATAATGGGAAGGAGTGATGGAGTAAAGTTGTCATGCTAGTATCTATTATGCGTGGAAATAGTGTTGAATAAGGAATCAAATGGTGCTACTTGTTTCTTATTATAGTGTTTAGCCAGAAAAGGAATCTTTTACCAAGAAATTTAATTGGGATTTTGCAAAGATTCTCTTAAATATTTTGTCCCTTGCAATGTTATTGTGTCTTATTTGGTTGAATATTATTCACTCCAATTTGTAGTTTTCAAGCTGGAATTCTTATTAAATAAAAATGTTTATTTTTATTAATTATTATTTAAAAAATTAAATAATTTTTTTATTAACAGTTTCTTTCTGCCATGAAACAATCTGAACTTTTATCCTCATGCATAGAAAGTACAAAAAATGGAAACACATTTCAGATTTTACTCCCCAATCAAAATTGATTAAAAGTTCAAAATTGATTAAAGCAGAGTATGGCTCAGAATATGGTCGGAATGTGATCAGCCCACAATTTGGTAGGCTACATTGTGTAATGTTAACAATTGCAATTATTGGGTGAACAAGAAACATTCAGATGTGGTACACTAAGGCTCAGATTCCTCTTGCAGTGAACATGATTGACACAAGGTAATTATTGTTCTAAATTTGACAAAATTTTTAGTAATGCTTCATTTGCTTCAATATGAGTATGTGGGTTTCTCATGTAAACTCTATTTTTATGTGGTTGTATGGTTAAGCTGATTGTTATTTTTAAAGATTATAAAATAAGATCAAAGATATTGTTTGTTAAATTGCACTTGCCATCAAGATAAAGTAAAAAAAAAATCCTTTTGACTCCTTGCTGGTTGAGTGGCTTCATCAAATTTGGGAGGGACCCCAATTCAGCTTCCGTCTAATCTTTATCAACATCTGCCTTTAAGGAATTTGGGGTCTAATGATTTGATCATCATTTAGAGATGTTGCACTGGAAAAAACAGTATAGATTGCAAAACAGTTAGAGTGTGTTTTACTCTCTTCTGACACAGGGGAGATTCAGCTTTTGGGAGTGGTCTCTTGTGTTTCTTGCCAAAGAAGGAGTGAAGGTGATATCTAAATAATTGGACTTGAGCAGTTTTCTAGTCAAAATCACAACACCCTTTTCCTCCTTTATGTGAGAGTTGGTAGCTGCAAAAATTTAAGGTGGTCTTCAAATTGTTGTTGGTTCAACATTGGGGATAGACTTATTATCCCTTCATTAAATATTCTTTAGAACTTTGATGTCAATGTTTATTTGGGTGAAGCAAGACTCGTGCCAAACTTTAAGTGGGAAACTGATAAAAGCATTGTTTCCTCAGACAGCTTTCTTTTCGCCAAAGAATGTTGATAAGCCCATGGGCCTGGCTACTATAGGGTCTTTCTCAGCACCAAGCTATATCTATTTCTGTTGATTATGTGTGCACAGTCATATTATTTTGAATCTAAGTCTTTTGATTTATATGGGATTAATAACAAATCTATTAAGTGTTGATTGTTGTTACATTTACAGTTGTTTTGTCAAGTATCACTTTGTTTTTTGATAGTCTTGGATAGCTTCGTAGGTGCTATTTTGTGTTTTTAGATATATTTTTGTGGATTTTTTTACTTGTGTTTTTTTGTCTGAAGTTTTAGCTATTTAATGGTATTTTCTTATGTTTTTCAGCTAGTTGATTCTTTTGTTTGTCATATTTTTTCTTCATATGGGTTACTCCACTTTTATTTAGTGGATATGATTTGTTGGACATAATTAATGAATAATGAACTTGATATTGCATGAAATTGGATACAATTTTTTGGACTGGTGAACCAATCATAAGGTGATTGCCAAGTTCATGTTTACCTACCTATTCAAAGCTAAGTGTAGTTTTTGCCTTTTTGATAATACATTTCAATGGTTCAGTTCACAAAGGATGCTGTTGTTCTAGCAAAATTCAGAAGTTATCCACCATGGCCATGCTGAGTGTTGGACATAATTAAAGCCAAGAACAATAAAATATCTTACGTTGTATTTTGTTACGGAAGCCATGAAATCGTGACAACAACAGCCTCACAGCTTTCGACCTTTGTTAGCATTTCAAAGGAGGCTAAGAAGAAAAATGAATTAGGCGTTGCAAACGCTTTTGTGGAATTAGCTGATTTCCCTCATAAGCATCTTGAGATTAGTGGTTTGAGTTTACCAGATACATCGGTGAATTCAATAAACTCTGTTTTATCGGACTTGGACACACTTAAATCCAATATCTGGAATGATATTGAAAAAGAAGTTCGTAAAAAAGTTGGAATGTCAAATAGTGCGGCTATGGTCAACTCTATCGGTTCTCTGATTCACGGCTCTATACTCGTTCAGTATTTGACCAAGTTTGATGAGATTGAAAACAAACTACGGGCTCTCCAAAACGCGAACCTAGCCCTGGAAAATAGGGTTGAACAACTTGAAACCCGTCTTGATGATATAGAGCAGGGAAAACGACTGAATCAGCTCGTATTTCATGGTGTTGACCATAGCGGGGGGTCTTCCCATCTCTGAAGTGTGTATTGAATGTGATTACGAATAAAATGCAAATTTCTGATTTTTCTTTGACCGCAATAGTTTCTGTATTTAAATTTCGATCAAATTATACTCATTTGGACACCATTGTAAATGCAAAAAAGCGTTCTTTGCCTGTGTTGGTTGCGTTCAAGTCTGCTGAAATTGCAAAAAAAGTGTTTGCATGTAAGTCAAAGCTTGCTTGGTCGGGAATTTTTGTTACCGAGTACCTAACATCAAAAAAGAAGTAGATTCTTGACTTGGCTAAGGGTAAGCTTGGAAACAGAAATGTTTGGTCGAATAACGGGACAATTTTTGGACAAGACTCAGTGGGAGAGATCCGTAAAATTCGAGCTATGGCTGAAGTGGTCTGTTTGCCGAATCTGACCGTATAATTTCGTGCTGTGTAAGTTGTGCTGTTGAATTACTTGTATGCTTGTTTTCGGTTTTGTATTTTATAGACAAAATTTCAGTTCCTTTCATGTTTTTTTTCTCGTTCTTTTTCCTTCTTATTTCTGCCTATCAGTATGTGTTTTTTTTTTGTTTTTTTTTAGTCATAAAAGTAGTCAGCCTCTTCAGTGAATGCAAATATATATGATGACCCTTTGAATGAATTTGAACAAAACCGGTTTATTCTTGGAAGCCAAGCTCGTGAGACACTTGCGGGCAGTGATGCCAAACATGGTACAATTGTACCATTTTGGTACATTTCACCTCTACTGGTACAATTTAGCACAATCCCACAAAATATGGTACATTTTACAAAATTATGGTACAATGTGGTACAATTCAGTATTTTTGTACCTATGTTTGTATTCTTTCATATACAAATATTTTATTTCACCCTGTTCTGTTCGGCATAGTCAAGATAAGAGACAGACAAGCAGTGACCTATTTTCCTTTTTTTGTAAACAGACACTTCACTTCCAGCGTCCAAAGGTCGACAAAAACATCTTTCTGTGTATCAAGTCTTACCGATTGAAAATTAAAGACTAAAAATGAAGCTGTTATGACACTTTTATTCGTGATGGTATTATATATATATATATATATATATATATATATATGTATTATTATATTATATATTATTATCTATATATATATATATATATATATATATATATATGTATATATATATATTATTATATATATATATTATATATATATAATATAATTATATTATATATATATATATATATATATATATATTATATATATATATATATATATATATATATATATATATATATATATATATATATTATATATATATATATATATATATATTATATTATATATACATATATATATATATATTTTATAGCCTAAAATCAGGGCTATTGAGAAGAGAACGTGTTAAGAAACAGTTATCACTTCATAATATACAAAAAAAATTGTAGTTACCAAACTTTGGAAGCAGTGAAAGTTAACTTTTTCGGAATTCCATAAAATGTCTCTCGAGATCATCATAAAAGGGGAAAGAGGGATTTGTATGGAAGCTATTAAATGGAAAATCAGGTCTCAACAACTACTTTTGGGCAATATTCTGTAAGCATACAAGGGTAAAATGTGATTTTAGCCCCTGATTTGAATTAAAATCGTCATTTGGGATCAATTTCAGGGAGATGCTATAAATGGTCGTAAATGGCCGAAGAACAACGACTTTTGTTGGCCTGTAGTAAAATGTTTCTGCAGTAATACATGTTACTCCGAACAATTTCTTCAAGTACGGTCAAGAGTAATGTACTGTATTAGAAGAGAAAGAAAAACAAAGGAATGGAGAAAAACAGTGAATGAAAATGTTTTATGCAAAATTTTCATAGATAGTACTTTACGTCACCGACGATCGCGGAAAAAACACGCGACGATCCGCGTGTTACAACGATCGCGTAACACGAGGAAAAAATTTGGGATATGGTACAATTTTTTTGTCTTTGGTACATTTTTCATGCAATTTGTGGTACATTTTGTTTTGAGGGGTTGGTAACACTGCTTGCGGGGGATGATGAATGCATCGATATTTTTTCGTTGAATTGTCACCCAAGTAATTATGTGAATCCGAATAATCTTTATGAGTATTCAAATCCTGCGAGTGCAGAAAGAGGGATCGTTTTCTGGAATTGTCAAGGTCTAAGAACGGCATATTCTTCTTTATGCGAGATTTTAAGTTCGCTAGATAAGAAACCGTGTATTGTAGGCCTTTGTGAGACATTTGTTTCTAGCAAGTCACTGCCATGGGATTTTTCTTTCCCAGGATATGTTTGCGAGCGAAGAGATCGGACAACCATGGAGCGGGGCGGTCTAGGCATTTTGATTAATGATGGTACCCAATATTGGGTTAGGGATGACCTTTCCCTGTGGCTTGAAGGTAGGATGGAAACACTTTTCAATGAAATAAAAATGAAGGGGAAAGGAACTGGATTTTGGGATTGATTTACAAAAATCTGTCATGTGATATTAGTTTTTTTCTTGATGAATTTGAACTATTGTTAGATAAAATTAATAATGAAAATAAAAACAAATTTATGATGGGAGATTTTAATATAGATTTACTAAAAAGAGCAAATAGCTCAGATTTTGTTAATATGATGGTGTCACATGATAGTTTTCCTCTTGTGACTGTTCCAACTCGGATTTCGCATCTCTCGGCATCTTTAATTGATGATTTTTTCGTTAATGGTGGATTGCTTGAAAGATCCCAAGCAGATATGGTTGTGTCCGACGGCTCGGATCACCTTCTTTTAATAAGTAAAATAAAGCTGAATCAGTCAAAGGAAAATAAACGAAATGAAAGGGCTTCATTTTACCGTGAAATGAATAATAAAAACCTTAAGAGTTTTGCAAATATGATGGATGAAACAAATTTCTCGCGTATAATAAAGGAAAAGTTTCCAAATACTGCATATGATCTATTCAGTGAGATAGTGACGAATGTAATGAATGAAACACGTCCCTTGTGAAGAATAAACCATAATAGAAATTTTCCTAAGAAACCATGGATAACAAAAGCTATTCTAGTTTCAATAAAGCAGAAAAACAAATTTTATGTGAATTATTTAAAGGATCATTCAGATGATAATTTTATAAAATTCAAAAAATTTCGGAATATTTTAAATTCAGTAAAACAGAATGCTCAGAAACTTTATTTCCAAAATGAATTTCATGAAAATCAACGGGATATGAAAAATACATGGAAAACAATAAATAAACTTTTGGGTAAATTTCATAGTAAGGAGGAGGTGAGAGCCATGGAGACGACAGGAGGTCGTCTTACTGATTCTCAAGACATATCTGAATTTCTGTCTGGTTATCTTGCAAATGAAGGAAAAAGACTTTGCAATCAAGCGCGGGCTAAACTACGCACATCTGCGAGTTTCGGATCTGTCTTTGAAAGACAGCCTGCAAGTGAGAATTCCTATGAGTTTGCAAGATATTCGGAACGGGAAGTGGCACGATTCCTGGCTACGATGAAGTCAAGCTCTAGGGGGATGGATGATTTTTCGCTGAAACTTATAAAAGCCGCAAAACGAGTGTCTTACCTGTCTTGACGCACCTCATCAACCTTTCTCTAGATCTTGGAGTCTTCCTGGAAGCATTAAAGATTGCAAAAGTGGTTCTTCTTCATAAAGGAGGGAAAAAAGATGACCCATCGAATCGAAGGCCTATATCTATTCTCCCATTTTTTTTCTAAGTTATATGAGAAAGTGGTACATGCCCAGTTAAGTTATTATATTGAAAAGAATAAAATTCTAATGGAGAATCAATTTGGGTTCAGAAAAGGGCTATCTACGGATATAACAGTTCTGAAATTGGTTGATTGGATTAGTGAAGCATTTGAAGCTGGTCTCATGCCCGCAGCTATGTTTTTAGATATGAAAAAACCTTCGATACTGTGGACCAGTCAGAGCTTATTCAAGCTCTTGACTCGATTGGGGTGAAGGGTTCAAGCCTGGAGTTGTTTTCATCGTATCTACACAATCGGTATCAGGTAGTTCAGATTGGGTCATTTTTATCTTCAAAAAAGAAAATAGAGTACGTGGTCCCACAAGGGTCAATCCTGGGACCCCTACTTTTCATTATTTGTATTGATCGAGTGAAGCATTGACTGTCAGAGACTGGTGTCATCCTGTTTGCAGCTGACACTTTACTCTTTCTAGCAGCGCCTTCACTTGATGTTTTGTATAATAAAATTAATAATGCAGTTTCTGAATTTCTAACTTTTTCACAGCAAAATATGTTAACCCTAAACTTCTCTAAAACTTTTTTCACGATATTTTCTAGACTTTCGTCTAGTGCGGGAAATGACCATATCACGGTTCAAGAAAATGTGATAAAGAGAGTAGCAACAACGAAGTATTTGGGGTTTTTAATTGATGAAAACCTGTCGTGGAAAAACCATTCAAGTGCAATAGCTGAAAAATTAAGCAGAGGCCTTGGGGTGATGCGAAGAATTAAAAATCTAGTCCCAAAAAAGATCCTAAAAATGGTTTATTTTTCTATATTTTATCCATATATTAGCTACGGATGCTCTATATAGGCAAGTAATTTTGTAGCATGTTTCAAAAGAGTAATAAACTTCAGAATAGAGCTGTAAAATTATTATCTGAATTTGATGATTCTGATAAGGTTCCTGCTCATGAGCATTTTAAAAAGAATAATTTAATGGATATATCCCAAATTAGAGATTACCAAGTCACAATTTTCTCATATAAATATTTGAATCAGCTGCTCACCCCTGCCTTTGAAAATCTTTTTACTTTTAATAGAGACCATCATGATCATAATACAAGAAAAGCTGATAACTTAACTCGTGAGTTTAGGAGCACCACTCGGGCATCTTTTGTGATTCACCATTATGGTCCCCATGTTTGGAATATATTGCCCGAACGTGTGAAAAATGCGCCTAGTCTTCCGGCTTTCAAGTCACGGGCAAAGAAGTTTTCTTTTATCTCTTGAGTGAATTTGATGTCAAGCCCACTCCAGGTTGTCATTCTATTTAAGATATTTCCCCGGGTTTTTTTTCTATCTACTTCTTGTCTTTTCCTCTTTCTCTCTTTTTTTTCGTTTATTCCTTCATCGGATGAGTTTCTTGTGTGTTGAGTAGCTCGGTATGAATGTTGTTTTAATTAGCTGAGAGTGATAACCTCGCTTGCCCTTTCAAGCTTATTGCCTTTCTTGGCAGGCGAAAGGCGAATAGTGTTTTTCTTTTTTTAATAAATATATATCTCATATCTCATAAAAAAGTGGCTTGCTGCTCTGCTTTGTAATATGGGGTGCAGGGTTTGTTCCCAGCTGCTGCAAGGCTGGGCGACGGGTTATATACCCTTTCCTTTGAAAAGTGGGTTAGAAAACCTGACATCCTATGTGCTGTCAAGTGCTCTGAAGAATTTTTATCTTTTATTCTTAACCGCTTCTTGGGTACTTTTGTCAATCATATTCTTGAGCATGTTAAGGATCCATTTCCATATCATTCAATAACCAATTCTTAATTTGTTATATTATTGATAATTATATTGATAATTGATATATTATTGATAATAGAACAGTATGAAACATAAGGCTGAACTAGGCTTTAGAATAGGATTCTAAGAATTGACATTGGAAAAATATGTTTCAGTTTTTTAAGGATCCCGAGGCTTCTGGAAATTTTCATTTTGATGTGGTCAATATGATGCTTGAAGCAAAGAAGCTCATCAAGCAAGATGTCTAGGAATCGAATGCATAGATCCTTAGGTCTATTAAGGGAACCCCTCAATAGGGAACTCCATATATATATATATATATATATATATATATATATATATATATATATATATATATAATATTATTATAATATATATATATATATATATATATATATATATATATATATCATATATATATATATATTATATATATATATATATACTATATTATATATATATATATATATTATATATATATATATATATATATCTATATATATATATATTATAGTATATATATATATATATCATATATATATATATATATATTATATATATATATATATATTATATATATATATTTATTATTATTATATATATATATAATCTACTGATTGTCTCCCATCAGTTTTTATTGTCTCTTATTTTTACATATTTTGAATCTCTTCCTCATATTGTCTTTTTCTGTCTCAATTCTCAATAATAACCA
Organism: Artemia sinica; assembly: GCA_027921565.1. Classification (NCBI taxonomy): domain Eukaryota; kingdom Metazoa; phylum Arthropoda; class Branchiopoda; order Anostraca; family Artemiidae; genus Artemia; species Artemia sinica. The sequence goes on from CM051271.1 coordinate 53,229,662, forward strand.
ATTCCCAGCAAAGGGCCTGTATATCTTTTGCTGCCTTTTTAAATTCTAATGCTAAGTTTGAGAAAAGACTGTTTGGACTTCCTGGGGGTTTTAGATAACAGAATTCTTACAGGGTTCTTTCTTCTCTTTTAGTCTTAGCTTCAAGAAGAAGCACCTGTATTTATCCGCTTTTGATATGTCCAATGCTTCTGGATCAGTTGTTTATACTTAAGTTCTTAATTGTAGCACCTCAGTTTTCTGCTGTTGTGGCTCATAAAATGTTAATATAATAAAATAGTAAAATAAAATAAAATTTTGACATAAATTTTGTCCAGTTGGGGACACTGATCCGTGTATCAGCGTTCTGTGGGAGTTTAACTATTGATTTAGAAACGCTTATTTGAAGTCTCACCTGGAGTTCTAAGTTTGGATTAAAATTTTCTCTGTTATTCTGATTTTTGGACAGGGTTGTCATAATAGAGCGAGCAAAGAAAATGAGCATGCCATTGAAACGAAAAAAAATCACTCATTAATCAGAAAGATTAAACTGTAAAAGCGCAAATGCAGTTTTTTTTTTTTACAAGGAAAGAGCAACGAAACTAAAGAGGGTGGATTTGAAACAAAGAGTAAAAACAAAAAGTACTGTCATGGGAATTTTTTCTCTCTCTTGTTACTGGAGATTATTCCCTCTTATCTAATATTAATTTTAAAAAAAACTTTTTCCACAAAATAAGTTTTTCAAAGAAAAGTAAAGAACTCTATTAAACAAAAAATGAGTAAAAATAAAATCAAATAATCTACCAAGCGTGAAACTACCACAAATCAGCATCGATAAATAAATGAAACCCAAAACGAACAGAAATTACAATAAATAACCTAGTCAGACTCGAAACGAGCAGAAATTAAAATAAGTTGGGCTCAAAACCCTAGGCCTTCCCAAGGCCACAACAAAATTTGCACTTTACTGAAAAAAATATAAGTGTTTTTACTTTTATAACTTTAATAAATCAAATAATATTAACATTTTGATTACTAAATATATGTATATGTATATTAAACTGACAATACACATTCATTTGTATTTTTTTTCAGTAAAGTGCAAATTTTGTTGTGGCCTTGGGAAGCCACTCCAATTCCAAATCAATTGAGGCCTTTTCGAAGTTTCTACAACAACGCCTTCTATAAAAACCTTATATGCCCCCAGGGCATAACTTAAAACCCTTGCCTTAAGGGTTGTGGGGCAGTGTCCTCCTCAAAAACATATTTTCTATGTGGAAATCAACTATGCTGAACAAAATGGCTATCTCAAAATTTTGATTGGATGTGTTTGGGGGAATGATGGGCGTTGGGGGGGGGGGCTAGTTGCCCTCCAATCACTCGACTATTAAAAAGGGTAGCCTACTAGCCCTTCGAATTTCCAATACGAATGAGCCTGTTTTTAAGTTTTTACGTTAACGCCTTCTATAAAAACCTTATATGCCCCCAGGGCATAACTTAAAACCCTTGTCCTGAGGGCTGTGGGGGAGTGTCCCCCTCAAAAACATATTGTCTATCTTGAAATCAACTATGCTGAACAAAATGGTTATCTCAAAATTTTGATTGGATGTGTTTGGTGGAATGATGGGCGTAGGGGGGGGGGCTAGTTGCCCTCAAATCACTTTCGAATATTAAAAAGGGCACTAGAACCCTCAATTTCACATCGAATGAGCGCTTTTCGAAGTTTCTACGACAACTTCTTCGATACGAAGTGCCCTGCTCTAAAGGAAAAAATTAATAAATAATACATTGTGCCAACATCGTTCTTATATGCCCCCAGGGTATAACTTAAAACCCTAGCCCTGAGGACTGTAGGGGAGTGTCCTCCTCTTTACTTAGCCCATGTTTCTTGTCTTGTTCCCGAGTGTCCCCGTTCTTTACTTAGGCAGCGCGAACCTTATATGCCCCCAGGGCATTACTAACAACTCTTGCACTGAGGGTTCTGAGGGGGTTATCATCCTAAAAGACCTAATTTCCAGAACGTTCATTTACGTTGAACAAAATGGATGTCTCAAAATTTTGATTGGATGTGTTTTGGAAAATGGTGGGCGTGAGAGGGGCGTTAGTCGCTATCCAATCACTTTCAACTATTAAAAAAGGCACTAGCCCTTTCAATTTCTAATTGAATGAGCTCTTTTGAAGTTTCTACGACAGCGCTTTCAATAAAAACTTTATATGCCCCCCAGGGCATAACTTACAACCCTTGCACTGAGAGCTCTGGGGGGGGGGGTATCATCCTAAAGGACCTAATTTCCAGAACTTTCAACTACGTTGAACAAAATGGATACCATATCTCGAAATTTTAATTCGATGTGTTTGGGAAAATGGTGGGCATGAAAGGGACGTTAGTCGCAATCCAATCACTTTCAACTATTAAAAAAGGCACTATCCTTTTCAATTTCCAATTGAATGAGCCCTTTTGAAGTTTCTATGACAACGCTTTCAATAAAAACTTTATATGCCCCCCAGGGCATAACTTACAACCCTTGCCCTGAGGGCTGTAGGGGGAGGGGTTGTCATCGTTAAAGACCTAATTTCCAAAACTTTCAACTACGTTGAATAAAATGGCTATCTAAAAGTTTTGATTGGATGTGTTTGGGGAAAAGGTGGGCGTGAGAGGGGGATTAGTTGCCCTCATATCACTTTCAACTATTAAAATAGGTACTAGCCCTTTGAATTTCAAATCGAATGAGCCTTTTTTCAAGTTTCTACGACAAAGATTTCAATAAAAACCTTATATGCCCCCAGGGCATAACTTATAATCCTTGCCCTGAGGGTTGTGGGGAAGTGTCCTCCTCAAAAATATGTTTTCTATCTGGAAATCAACTACGCTGAACAAAATGGCTATCTCAAAATTTTTATTGGATGTGTTTGAGGGAATGATGGGTGTTGGGGGGGGGGGCTAGTTGCCCTCTAATCACTTTCGACCATTAAAAAGGGAACTATCCCTTTGAATTTCCGATCAAATGAGCTTTTTTTGAAGTTTCTACGACAACGCCTTCTTTAAAAACCTTATATGCCTCCAGGGCATAACTTAAAACCCTTGCCCTGAGGGCTGTGGGGGAGTATCCTCCTCGAAAACATATTTTTTTATTTGGAAATCAACTACGCTGAACAAAAGGGCTATCTCAAAATTTTGATTGGATGTGTTTGGGGAAATGATGGGCGTGGGGGGGGGGGGCTAGTTGCCCTCCAATCACTTTCGACTATTAAAAAGGGCACTAGCTCTTTGAATTTCCAATCTAATGAGCATTTTTTGAAGTTTCTACGACAACGCCTTCTATAAAAACCTTATATGCCCCCAGAGCATAACTTAAAACCATTGCCCTGAGGGTTGTGGGGGAGTGTCCTCCTCAAAACAAATTTTCTATCTGGAAATCAACTACGCTGAACAAAATGGCTATCTCAATATTTTGATTGGATGTATTTGGGGGAATGACGGGCGTGGGGGGGGGGGCTAGTTGCCCTCTAATCACTTTGGACTATTAAAAAGGGCACTAGCCACCCCAATTTCCAATCGAATGAGCCCTTTTTGAAGTTTTTACGACAACTCCTTCGATACGAAGTTCCAGGGTATGGAGAAAAAAAAAAAAAACACGTTGTGCCCACATCGTTCTTTACTTAGGCAGCGCGCTAGAGCTGCCTACGATATTAATTTGAAAAACTTTTTCAAGATTCAAAAAAGATTCATTTAATAAAAATAGCTGTCGTAATTACGGCTGACACCGCAACTAAATTACGCTACCCTTTACAACAATCATATATATATATATATATATATATATATATATATATAGTATATATATATTATATATATATATATATATATATATAATATATATATATATATATATTATATATATATATATTATATATATATATATATATATATATATATATATATATATATATATATATATATATATATATGAAACGATTTGTCCTGCAGCATACTGGTTCTAGCTTATTCATGTGGCGTGTGTTTCTGTTGACTGGGGCGGCTGTGGGTGGTAGGGATTGGTGTTTAACACTCGAAAGAACGGAGTGCCCAAATTGGCACATCAGCTGATACCTTCGCTCTTTAAGTGTTGGGATTTGTAGAGCTGCGGGTGCTGAATCATAAGTAACATATTTGATTCCTAGAATGATTTTAAGGCTCGTTTTTTGCACTGTCTCAAGTTCGTCATTAAGGAGGTCAATGTTATGCACTTGAGGCCCCCAAACTGGGCACGCGTATTCAAGCAGACGGCGTACTTAACACGTGTACGCGAGCAGCAATTGCTTTATAGAAAACCCCAATCGATGCAGTGAGGTTAAGGATCGCAGCGCGTAGTTACCCTTTCTCACAAAATTTGTGACGTGTCGCCCAAATGAACAATTGTCACTGAATGTCTCACCAAGGACAACTGCAGTTGACGTGGTAGGGTACCAGGTGTCGGGGCAAGCAACATCTCTTTTTAGAGGATTGAAGCGCATCACTTTTTGATTAACCCGGAGCCCGTTTGTACTGCACTGATCATTGAATTTATCTTTTAGGCCACTATCAAACTGAGGGATTACTTGAGATTTCTCAATGAGGTATTTCAGCAAGGTTGACAAATCGTCCACAAATTTGAATCGTTCGTCAGTGTTGTCAAACAAAATGTAGTTAATGACGGCTAATAATAAGAGAGAGCAAGTTTGGTGCCTTGAGGGGCGCCACATGTTAGCTCCGCTCACTTTGAATCAAGGTCCCCCTGGAAAAGCGCATAGACACACCGGTATCGATGTCTCAGGAAGTCAACTATTAATAGCAGAATTGTCTTTCTAGCACCTATTCGTTTTAGATTCTGCAAAGCCGTGATGTGACGGATCAGGTCGCATATCTTGCGATAATCAGCCAAAAGGAGATCAACTATGGTACCCCCTTTGTCTAGCCATTCTACTATCATAGGCAGCGCAATAGTGCTGCCTAAGTAAAGAACGATGCTGGCACAATGCTTTTTTTTTTGGTCTTAGACCAGGGCACTTCGTATCGAAGGAGTTGTCGTAAAAACTTCAAAAAGGGGTCATTCGATTGGAAATTGGAGTGGCTAGTGCCCTTTCGAATAGTCGAAAGGGATTGGAGGGCAACTAGCCCCCACCTTCCTACGCTCATCATTCCCCCAAACACCCCAATTAAAATTTTGAGATACCCATTTTGTTCAGCGTAGTTGATTTCCACATAAAACATATGTTTTTGAGGAGGTCACTCCCCCACAACCCTCAAGGCAAGGGTTTTAAGTTATGCCCTGGGGGCATATAAGAACGATGTTGGCACAATGTATGATTTATTTATTTTTCTTTAGACCAGGGCAATTCGTATCGAATAAGTTGTAGAAACTTCGAAAAGGGCTCATTCAATTGGAAATTGGAGTGGCTTGTATTATTTATTCAATGTATTATTTATCACAATGTATTATTTATTATTTTCTTCCTTTAGACCAGGGCACTTCGTATCGAAGAAGTTGTCGTAGAAACTTCGAAAAGGGCTCATTCAACTGGAAATTGGAATGGCTTGTGCCCTTTTTAATAGTCGAAAGTGATTGGAAGGCAACTAACACCCCTTCCACCCCCGCCATTTCCCAAAACACATGCAATCAAAATTTTGAGATTGCCCTTTTGTTCAGCGTAGTTGATTTCCACATAAAACATATGTTTTTGAGGAGGTCACTCCCCCACAACCCTCAAGGCAAGGGTTTTAAGTTATGCCCTGGGGGCATATAAGAACGATGTTGGCACAATGTATGATTTATTTATTTTTCTTTAGACCAGGGCAATTCGTATCGAATAAGTTGTAGAAACTTCGAAAAGGGCTCATTCAATTGGAAATTGGAGTGGCTTGTACCCTTTTTAATAGTTGAAAGTGATTGGAAGGCAAATAACACCCCTTCCACGCCAGCCTTTTCCCCAAACACATCCAATTCAAATTATTAGATATCAATTTTGTTCAGTGTAGTTGATTTCCAGATAGAAGTTATGTTTTTGAGGAGGACACTCCCCCATAGCCCTCAGGGCAAGGGTTGTAAGTTATGCCCTGGGGGCATATAAGGTTTTTATAGAAAGCGTTGTCGTAGAAACTTCAAAAAGGATCATTCGATTGGAAATTCAAAGGGCTAGCGCCCTTTTTAATAGTCGAAAGTGATTGGAGGGTAACTAACCCTCCTCTCACGCCCACCTTTTCCCGAAACACATCCAATCAAAATTTTAAGATAGCCATTTTGTTCAACATAGTTGAAAGCTCTTTAAATTAGGTCTTTCTGGATGACAACCCCCCACAGCCCTCAGGGCAAGGGTTGTAAGTTACGCCCTTGGGGCATATAAAGTTCTTATAGAACGCGTTGTCGTAGAAACTTCAAAATGGCTCATTTGATTGGAAATTGAAATGGCTAGTGCCCTTTTTAATAATCGAAAGTGATTGAAAGGCAACTAACACCCCTTCCACGCCCACCATTTCCCCAAAAACATCCAATCAAAATTTTGAGATAGCCATTTTGTTCCACGCAGTTTAAAGTTCAGGAAATTATACCTTTGATTAGAACACTCCCCCCACAGTCTTCAGGGCAAGGGTTATAAGTTATTCCCTGGGGGCATATAAGTTTTTATTGAAATCTTTGTCGTAGAAACTTGAAAAAGGGCTCATTCGATTGGAAATTAAAAGGGCTAGTGCCCCTTTTTAATAGTCTCAAAATTGATTTGATGGCAACTAACCCCCGTCTCACGCCCACCTTTTCCCCAAACACATTCAATCAAAACTTTTAGATAGCCATTTTATTCAACGTAGTTGAAAGTTTTTGAGATTAGGTCTTTAAGGATGACAACCCCTCCACCCCCACAGCCCTCAGGACAAGGGCCGTAAGTTATGCCCTGGGGGCATATAAGGTTTTTATAGAAAGCGATGTTGTAGAAACTTCAAAAAGGGCTCATTCGATTGGAAATTAAAAGGGCTAGTGCCCTTTTAATAGTCGAAAGTGATTGAAGGGCAAATAACCCCCCTCTCACGCCCACTATTTCCTCAAACACATCCAATCAAAATTTTGAGATATCCATTTTGTTCAACATAGTTGAAAGTTCTGGAGATTATGTCTTTTAGGATGATAACCCCATCAGAGCCCTCAGTGCAAGGGTTGTAAGTTATGCCCTGGGGGCATATAAGGTTTATATAGAAAGTTTTTGTAGAAATTTCAAAAGGGGCTTATTTGATTGGAAATTGAAATTGCCCTTTTTAATAGTCGAAAGTGAGTGGAGAGTAATTAACCCCCCTCTTACGCCCACCATTTCCCCAAACACATTCAATCAAAGTTTAGAGATAGCCATTTTGCTCAACGTAGTTAAAAGTTATGCCCTGGGGGCATATAAGGTTCTTATAGATAGAGTGGTCGTAAAAACTTCAAAAGGGGCTCATTCAATTGGAAATTGAAAGGGCTAGTGCCCTTTTTAATAGTTGAAAGTGATTGGAGGGTAACTAACCCCCCTCTCACGCCCACCATTCCCTCAAACACATTTAATCAAAATTTTCAGATAGCCATTTTCTTCAACGTTGTAGAAAGTTCTGGAAATTAGGTCTTTGAGGATGACAACCCCCCCCCCCCTCCAGCCCTCAGGGCAAGGGTTGTAAGTTATGCCCTGGAGGCATATAAGGTTTTTATTGAAACTGTTGCCGTAGAAACTTCAAAAGGGCTCATTTGATTGGAAATTGAAAGGGCTAGTGCCTTTTTTAATAGTTGAAAGTGATTGGAGAGCGACTAACGCCCCTCTCACGCCCACCATTTTCCCAGACACATCCAATCAAAATTTTGAGGTAGCCATTTTGTTTAACGTAGTTGAAAGTTCCGGAAATTAGGTCTTAGAGGATGACAACCACCCTCACAGCCCTTAGGGTAATGGTTGTAATTTTTGCCCTGGGCGCATATAAGGTGCTTATAGAAAGTGTTGTCGTAGAAACTCAAAAAGGGCTCATTCGATTGGAAATCGAAAGGCCTAGTGCCCTTTTTAATAGCCGAAAGTGATTTGAAGGCTTGACATTTTTATAGTAAAGATCGATGTGGGTATAATCAATTATTTTTTTGTTGTTGTTGTTGTTTAGACCAGGGTACTTTTTATCGATGGAGTTGTCGTAGGAACTTCGAAAAGGGCTCATTCGATTGAAAAAATTAAGGGCTGATGCTCTTTTTAATTGTCGAAAGTGATTGGAGGGAAACTAATCCCCCTACCACGCCCACCCTCCCATTTGTCTTTATGTTTAAAACTAAATGTTGCCATAAGATTAAACCAAAATGCACTGTGTTAATGCTAATTCCCAATAAGGCATCTCAGCAGTATCCCAAGAACGACTGAGGGTAATATATTCAAACTTTCGGGGCTACTTCTGCTCTTAAAATTTAACCAAATGAAAATAGCGTAAGTGTATCCAAGCTATCAAAGAAAGTAAACAGATTTTTTTGCGAATGGTATCAAGTTTTCCATTTCAGGTTAACTAGAGGAGGTATGAAACTGAATTAAACACTACTATTTGTGTCCAGATTTTTAAAAGGGTGTATGTTGTTAAAAATTGCTGAAAATTTTTCTCCAGCATACAAATAGCAGGCCAAACTATAAATTCTTAAAAAAATGAAAAGATTTAAAGTATTATTTTCTTTTTCCCTGAAAAGACTATGTCAATATAAAACGAACAGAAATTAATTAAAAAAACTTTTTCCACAAAATTAGTTTTTCAAAGAAAAGTAAAGAACTCCATTAAACAAAAAATAAACAAAAATAAAATCAAATAATCTACCAAGTGTGAAACTACCACAAATCAGCATCGATAAATAAATGAAACCCAAAACGAATAGAAATTACATAAATAACCGAGTCAAACTCAAAACGAGCAGAAATTAACATAAGTTGGGCTCTATGCCTTCCCAAGGCAAGAACATAATTTGCACTTTACTGGAAAAAATACAAATGAATGTGCATTGTCAGTTTAATATACATATACTGATATTTAGTAATCAAAATGTTAATATTATTTGATTTATTAAAGTTATAAAAGTAAAAACATTTATATTTTTTAAGTAAAGTGCAAATTATGTTCTGGCCTTGGGAAGGCGTAGGGGTTTTGAGCCCAACTTATATTAATTTCTGCTCGTTTTGAGTTTGACTCTGTTATTTATTGTAATTTCTGTTCGTTTTGGGTTTCATTTATTTATCGATGCTGATTTGTGGTAGTTTCACGCTTGGTAGATTATTTGATTTTTTTTTGCTCATTTTTTGTTTACTAGAGTTCTTTACTTTTCTTTGAAAAACTTATTTTGTGGAAAAGTTTTTTTAATTAATTAAGTGGTAAAGTCGCACTAAATAGTTAGTCGTGCTACTGCCTTTCAGGCACTCTTACTGGTAACGGTCAAGGCAAGGGCTTATTTGCGACAAAAGTTCACTGTAAATAAATGACTCGGTCACTTTGGCTAGATTGGGGGTTATTGATATGGGCCGGGAGCTCGTCACAAGTTCTGGGGTATATTGTTTTAGGAATAATACGGACGTAGGCTTTCTTTCATGTCCGAGGGAACTTTTGCTCTCTGAAGCATTGGTTGATAATAGACGCCACAGGTTTAGCTAGAAAAGGTGCATACTCAATGAGCAGCTTGACGGGCAGCTCACCTGGATATGAAGCACAGTACCTTTGTAGCTTTTCAAGCTCTTTGCAGACCGCGTGTTCGGGATTTGTTCGTCAGGAAAGCCAGACGAGAGATTTTCAATGTCTTCGTCTGTGAGTGAAGGGTAAGTCGAACAAATTGCAGCGAAAAAGGAATTTACTTCAGTATGTGTGTACATGTGTATACATGTGTGTACATGTGTGTATATGTGTGTATATGTGTGTACACACTAGAGAACCATCGTCTTTCTGTATCTTCAAGTCACTACTATTAAGTTTTCCAGACAGTCGTTTAACTTCGGAGTGCCACTTACGAGGATTAGTAGTCAGCAGTGGAGTCACTTTATCGCGAACGTAAGCTTTCTGAGCGGCTCTGTTTACTTTCACAATGTGATTGCGTAGCTTTTTTGCCGCTGTTACTTCACCTTTCGAGTGGAGTTGGCATCTGGTCATGATTAGCGCTTTGATTTCTTGGTTTACCCAAGGCTTATCACTGTCACTGACTACAATAGTTTTGGACGGGAAGTGTTCGTGATATATCTGCAGAAGAACAGAGTTCAGAGTCTCAACTTTGAGGTTGATGTCTGGTATTGTGCAGATCTCACTGAAGTCAAAGGTTCCAATCCAGCGTCTAAAGGAACAGATACTTTCTTTAGTCAAAGGCCTGGTCGTTTCTTTTGTTTTCTTCATTTTTGGGAAGTTGGCTTTGGACTCCCAGAAAATTACAAAGTAGTCTGAGTTCTGTAATGGGCCTAAAGAGCGCGGTGGTAGGTATTGGTTGGAAAGGTCCGTGAAAATTAGGTCGAGTACGCTCTCACTATGGTGGGTTGGAACTGCCACTACTTGTTTCAGGTCTAGCATATTCGACATCCACTGCTTATTTGTTTGATTAAAGTCTCCGGCAATAATAAATAATAATAATAATAATATATATTGAAAACCCGTCGTATACAATAAATGTACAATGACAGAGTATACAAAAATACGAAAAGAGGAAACAAAACGATAATAATAACAACAAAAGCAACAACTTCTTAAATAGTATACAAAATAGTACGAAAAGTGGAAACTGAAAGATAGCATACTCAAAGTTTACAACATAAACAACAACTTCTTCGAAAATAGCAACAAAGACAACAACTTTTGAAAGGAGAAAAAAAAAAGAAAGAAATAAATAAAAAGGGAAACAAAAGGGAAAATTAAACAAGCAAACTTGCCCATTGCTGGTTTTGTTTTTTGCCGGCTAATAAGTGTCTCAACAGCTAGATTTGGGTCCGCTAGGTTATAGCGCCGAATCAGAAAACTATTTTTTGTCCAAGGTTGCAATTTTAGTAGGTACTTTGCAAAACAGAAAAATATAGAGCGGATTTTAGACTTTTCACGGTTTGCCAATAAATTCCAGAAAGGGGTCACATATAATATATGTGGCAGAGCGGTAGCGTTGTAAATTCTTGCCAGTAGTGGACGGTTAAATCTCAGAGTGGATTTAACAATCAAAGCATAGGAGCTGGATATTCGCCGTTCAAGATGTGAGATCAGGAGGGAACGGGTATGCTGTAATGAGGAATCTATTGGAAGCCCCAGATATACTATTTTATCAACTGGTTTTACTGAGCAATCACCTAGTGTGATATTAGTAGGAGGGTCATTCTTCCAATTATAAAGCAAAACTTCCGACTTTTGGGAGTTAAATCTCAGACCGACTTTCTCGTAGTTGGACTGCAGACATGAGAATATTTCTGAAAGGCGGTTAAGCGTCCGACTGAGATTCAGCGTGTCGGACGCTTAAATGTGAGAGCTGCATACTGTCGACGGATGTTGTCTATAAGTGTTTGTAGATATTGAACTAAATCTTTCCTGTTTGTTTCAATCTCGGGATAGTACACTACCGCGATGATGAGGCGCGAGAACTTTCTTGACAAGAATGGGGGTTTGTACTCGGCCCAAATCACTTCGTAACAGGAGTCAGTAGGTTTGCTTAACAGTCTGCACGGAATGTCTTTTTGAAAATACAAACCGACACCTCCACCACGGCACTCTAGACCGCGATCACGGCTTGTATTGAAAAAGCTCATATAGCCTTTAATACGACCTGTCTCATCAGTAACGTCCCAACATTCGGTCACTGCTGCTATGGGGCAGCAATTTTGTTTCACTAGGACCTCAAGCTCGTCCATTTTGTTGTTCAGTGACCGGGTGTTGCAGACGCCCGCAACGCCCGTTTGGCATTTTCACCTTCACTGAAAACCACTCTCGTTCAAGCATTTCTTCCTTAAGGTTTTGATAATTTTTCGTTTATGAAAGTAAGAAAGGTGAAAATAACTCAACCGTATTTCAACCGTAAAACAGGTTTTATTTCTGCTCGCCTTTGGTTTTAATGGGGTTCTTTGTCTTTCTTTGAAAAACTGTTTTTTTTTTTGGAAAAGGCTTTTTATGAATTAATGTATGTCTTTTTAATTTACATAATTTGATTTTATTGGTTAATAACAGGTATATTTGCTAAGTTTTTTTTTTTCAGTTATTCTGCTTAACAATTAAGGTTTTTACTAGTTGTTTAAATTTTGGGGAGAATTGGAAAATTCAGTCAAAATTTTTGAATAACAATAATTTTGTGCAACGAATTTTAATAATAATTTATTAAAGAAAGTTCGGTGGATGGGGAAGGGGAATATTATTCAAATGGATTAAAAATCTCCATAATTTTTGACCTTGTAGAGGGCTGAAGCCATCCTGAATCCCCCTATACAACCTTGAATGTGGACAAATATTAGGCTAATCCAACGTTTTTGTCTTATAAAAAAGTTATTCTATTATGTTTTGTAGTAACTTCTTGTTTGTTAAGCTGTAAGTCATTCCTGAGATAGTGTAAATAATTTGGATCTGCCACGTCTGCATTTAAATAAACACACTTCGATGTCGTTTATTAAATAAGTAAATAAATGTCTTCTATTAAAAAGATTAATTGCAAGTTTTAATTTCTTAGACCTGACTGCCTGTCCGTTTTCAATTGAAACGAAAATATATTAAAAACAGGTCACTTTTTTAATAATTTAGTGAAAAAATACACAACTATTCAGACATTTATCATTATTCTTATATTAAATTTTTTTTCACCGTCATATTAAAAAGTTCTACCTAATTTTGTTATGTTTTAACTTCAGACTCCAAGACATTCTGGAAATATTGAATATATGGTATTTCAATGACCTGGCTCTACGGACTATCTTTTGATTTACCCCAAGCCGTTCCCAACTTTAGCAGACATGCTATTTGCATGACTTGGTAAACATAATGTTGTTGGATTTACCTATAACGCTCCCTCGGTAGTCAGAATTTCAAATCTGTTTAAACCCTTACCCTCCAATACTCTATAAGTTTCAAATATATTCCTTATGCCATTCTCAGGATTTTTCAAATGATACCAAAAATATGTGCACATATTGTCTTTTGATTCACTTGGATATGTTTGCGGAGAAACTCAATGGAAAGCCTGGAAATGTTGGCCGAGCGAAAGATCTGCCAGAGCTTGCTGGATATAGGCTACAACTAATCAGGAATAAAATATTTTGTCCCATCTCCCGGCCCTTGTCATCCCTTCTCTGCGCTAACAAAGTTCGTATTTTTTTTGCATATTGAACAATCTCTAAAAGTTTAAGCTAATTAAACACACACGATAAAACTTTGGCTGTCTCAAAATTTTATTTAAATGTCTCAGAGGGCTGCAAAGGGGGTAGATAGCAAAGAAGAGCATGGGAAGGGGCCTGATTGCCCTACAGTAATTTTCGAGCCAAAATGGAGTCATAACCTTCAATTACTTCTTCAGTGATTCATTTTTGTTTCAGAATGCTGTAGATATAGTATTTTGATAACCTTGATGTACATAGTTTCTTTTGGTTGTATTGTTCCCCTTTTCTCTGAGTCGAATTTCTATGTCATCTTGCAATCCACTCCTCAATATCCCCTGTAATTTTCAACTCAATATACTTACTTTTGACTGAGATAAAGCAGATAAACAATCTGGCAGCACACAGTGTCTTTTAATTTATCTGGTTACTTCAATTTGTATAAATTATAAGTGTCACAATAGATTATTACTCAAAAGCTTTATTGCTGTCTGGATTAAAGAGGAAAACTATTTGGCTTATTCCTTCTGCCCCAGCACCAAATTTGAATTCTCGTTGTCAATTCCTCTCTTCCTTTGTCTGACATTGCCTGATACATTTGATGCCATTCCCAAGATACTTCTGATATATTTTGATTCACTTCTTTAGCCAACTTTCTTTATATTCACCTCACCCCCCCTAAAGTCAAACTTTGAAGTCGAATTTCCCCTCTTTGAATCAGATAGATGTTTATGGACTTGGAAGCAACAGCCAACAAAACAGGGCTTCCCCAAAAGTTGTGTCTGGTGCCAATTCTCCTTAAAATCTTATCAGTGACCAATAACAAACTTGCCAGTTTGTTTATATACTAATTTTTATCAGTGATTAACTTTTACAACCAATCGGAATCACGCGTCGTGATTCCGATTGGCTGAAAAAGATGATCACTGATAAGAATCAGTATATATCACTTCTCCTTAAAAACTTATCAGTTTGTTTATATACTGATTCTTATCAGTGATTATCTTTTTCAACCAATCGGAATCACGATGCGTGATTCCGATTGGTCGAAAAAATTAATCAATGATTAAAATTAGTATATAAACAAACTGATATGTTTGTTACTGGTCACTGATAAGATATTAAGGAGAAGTGGCACCAGACACAACTTTTGGGGAAGCCCTGTTTTGTTGGCTGTTGTTTCCAAGTCCATAAACATCTATCTGATTCAAAGCACTGTTTGTACAAGACTATTTTTTTTTGCTCAAACTTTGTTTATGTACTAATTCTTATCAGTGATTATCTTTTTCACCAATCGGAATCACGATGCGTGATTCCGATTGAATGAATAAGTTAATCACTGAAAAGAATTAGTATATAAACAAACTGATATGTTTGTTACTGGTCACTGATAAGTTTGTAAGGAGAAGTGGCACCTGACACAACTTTTGAGGAATCCCCAATTTGTTCGCTGTTGCTTCTAAATCTATATTAGATTTTAAATCTAATGCCCAAACTTTGTTTATATACTGATTCTTATCAATGATTATCTTTTGTAACCAATTGGAATCACCATATGTGATTCCGATTGATTGGAAAGGTTAATCACTAACAGGAATCAGTATATAAACAAACGGACAAGTTTGTTACTGGTCACTGATGAGTTTCTAATGAGAAGTGGCACCTGAAACAACTTTTGGGGAATCCCTGTTCTGTTGGCTGTTGCTTCCAAATCCATAAACATCGAAGTGACTCCAAGCACTGTTTGTAAAAGACTAGTTTATTAAGTGCCCAAACTTTGTTTATGTACTGATTCTTATCAGTGATTAACTTTTTCAACCAATCGGAATCACGATATGTGATTCCGATTGATTGAAAAAGTTAATCACTGAAAAGAATCAGTATATAAACAAACGGACAAGTTTGTTACTGGTCACTGATGAGTTTCTAATGAGAAGTGGCACCTGAAACAACTTTTGGGGAATCCCTGTTTTGTTGGCTGTTGTTTCTAAATCCATAAACTTTCATGTGATTTTAAGTACAGTACTGTTACTTAAAGACTAGATTATTAAGTGCTTAAACCCTGTTTACGTACTGATTCTTTTCAGTAATTATCTTTTTCAACCAATATGATTTACGATGCGTGATTCCGATTGGTTGAAAAAGTTTATCACTGATAAGAATCAGTAAATAGACAAACTGATAAATTTTTTACTAGTCACTGATAAGTTTTTAATGAGAAGTGGTACCAGACACAACTTTTAGGGAATCCCCGTTCTGTTGGCTGTTGTTTCTAAATCTATAAACATACATGCGAATATCAGCACTGTTTGGATAAGACTAGTTTACCATGTGCCCAAACGTTGTTTATGTACTGATTCTTATCAATGATTATCTTTTCAACCAATCGGAATCACGATGCGGGATTCCGATTGGTTGGAAAAGTTAATCACAAACAAGAATCAGTATGTAAACAAGCTTAGTTGGTTACTGGTCACTGGTAAGTTTTTGAAAAGAATTGGTACCAGACACAACTTTTGGGGAATCCCCGTTTTGTTGCCATTTATTTCCAAATCCATAAACATCTTGTGATTTTAAGCACTGTTTGTAAAAGACTATTTTATTAAGTGCCCCAACTTTACTAATTTTTCGATTCTTAGCAGTGATTATCTTTCTACCAATCAGAATTACGATGCGTGATTCCGATTGGTTGAAAAAGTTAACCACTGATAAGAATGAGTGTATAAACAAACTGATAAGTTTGTTACTGGTTCCTGACAAGTTTTTGACGAGAAGTGGTACCAAACACAACTTTTGGAGAATCCCTGTTTTGTTGTCTGTTGCCTCTAAATCCATAAACATTCATGTGATTTCAAGTACTGTTTGTAAAAGACTAGTTTATTTAGTACCCAAGCTTTGCTTATGAACTGATTCTTGTCAGTGATTATTGTTTTCAACCAATATGAATCATGAATGATTCTGATTGGTTGAAAAATTTAATCACTGATAAGAATCAACATATAAACAAACTGATAAGTTGTTTCTGGTCACTAATAAGTTTTTAAGGAGAAGTGGTACCAGTCACAACTTTTGGGGAACCCTCGTTTTTCTTGACTGTCGTTTCCAAATCCATAAAC
The DNA here is from genome assembly GCA_027921565.1 of Artemia sinica. Classification (NCBI taxonomy): domain Eukaryota; kingdom Metazoa; phylum Arthropoda; class Branchiopoda; order Anostraca; family Artemiidae; genus Artemia; species Artemia sinica. Next base: position 53,246,071 of record CM051271.1, read on the forward strand.
ACCTATCTGATTTAAAGCACTGTTTGTAAAAGACTAGTTTATTAAGTGCCCAAACTTTGTTTGTGTACGGATTCTTATCAGTGATTATCTTTTTCAACCAATCGGAATCACGCGTGTGATTCCGATTGGTTGAAAAAGTTAATCACTCATAAGAATCAACATATAAACAAACTGATAAGTTGTTTCTGGTCACTAATAAGTTTTTAAGGAGAAGTGGTACCAGACACAACTTTTGGGGAATCCCTGTTTTGTTGGCTGTTGTATCCAAATTCATAAACATCTATGTGATTCAAAGTACCGTTTGTAAAAGACTAGTTTATAAAGTGCCCAAACTTTGTTTGAGATGAGATGAGATGACTTTTATTTTCAACTAATAATTACATCATACTTAACTGGCACATACCACATTTTTTGAATAACATTATCAACAAACGTAGAAATGGTAAGAACTTATGACGTTTTTTCAAGCCACTATTGTGGCTTGAGCAGCGTCACACAATCTTTCATCATAAACCAAACTCATTCACTCTTCCTACTCTTTTCATACCATTCAATACAATTTAACTCTCCCGAATAAAAAAAAATAACAAACAACAATCAAAAATATTTAATTCCCACCCAACAAAAACTTTTTTAATCTAATTTTAAACTGAAACTGGTTTTCTGATTCCCTAATGCTCTCGGGGAAACCATTCTACAAATTAACTGCATAATTTCTAATTGCAAAACTAGATCGACTCGTACTACTTACTTCTGAGACTAAACTTCCACGACCTCTAGTCCTATGATGATGATAATCAGAATTAAACTTAAAAAAATCTCTAAAATATTCTGGAGATAATCTATTAAGCACTTGGTAATTAAACACTCCCGCCTGATGGTCCCTGATCTGATGAAGATATAAAATTCTAAAGCTGATAAAACATTCGCGTGTGTGCTCATACTGAACAAACTCACCCAGTACTCGAAGCGCCTTATTCTGAAGAATCTGCAGTCTTTTAATATTTGAAGAAAAAGTAGATGCATAAATACAGCAACCATAAACAATAAAAGGATAAAAAACAGTATGATATACATTTCTTAAAACAGTTAAAGGTAACACGTGTTTCAAATGCCGCATCACTCCAAGACCTCGTGCAAGTTTAGAAGAAATCATATTTATGTGTTTCTTCCAACTAAAATTATTATCAACATAAAATCCTAAATATTTATTTTCAAAAACATGTGAAAGCGACAAATTTTCAAATACTATAGAAGCACCATTTACAATTTTTCCTACCCTACTAAAAATCATATAATTTGTCTTAGAAGTATTAACAGCAAGGTAACTCAAGGAGGTAAACACCAAAATGTTTTCCAGCGTTCGGTTTGCTTTATCCACTAGTTCTTCCAGTAACCGTGCAGAAATCGTCAAAGCAGTATCATCTGCAAACGCTGTAACAGTTGCTTCAGGCATGTAGAACCTCAGAGTATCGATGTATACAAGAAAGAGTAACGGACCCAGGACTGAGCCCTGTGGAACTCCACATTTTACAGGATAGACTCCACTACCGATGTCACCTAACATTACTTTAGTTGACCTTCCATACAAATATGATTTAAACCAATCCAAGCAAACATCTTTTATCCCCAGACTAGATAGGCGACACAGCAACAACTCAAAATCCACAGTGTCGAAGGCTTTTTTGAAGTCGACAAAGATCGTTAAAGGAATACAACCTTTTTCTAGAGCTCCATTGACTACATCCAGAAGATGGTGAACAGCATGGCTAGTAGAATGTTTACTGCGGAATCCAAATTGGCTGTCACACAATATTCCTAGTTTTTCCAAATATTCATAAAGTCTCCTGTGAATTATCTTTTCATAGATTTTAGAAAAAATAGGCAATAACGAAATCGGTCGCCAATTCGATAGTTCTTGTTTTTTGCCTTCTTTATACAATGGTATTACCTTTGCCAGTTTAAGACCACGAGGGAATTCACCGGTCTGGACTGATAGATTTATCAAATCAAGTAGACAAGGTAATATATAAACTAGGATCGCATTTACAGCTCTAAGATTAAGTCCATCTGTTCCGGCCGAGTTGGACTTCAGTCCTTTCACTGTGCTCTCGATCTCCTTTGCTGTGCACTTCTCGAACGAAAAAATGCGCCCTTCGCCTCGATTATCAATAAAGGACTTCTCCTGATGTCTTCTAGACTTTTTAGCTACTTCTTCCTTAATACTTGCGCCTATGTTCGTGAAATATTTTCCGAATTCATCTGCCATTTCCTGTTTATCAGTGATTTCACTTCCATCCACCAACAGACTCTTTACTCCATCATTATCATTAGTTTTCTGTTTTAAAACCTCATTTATTAGTCGCCTGGTTTCTTTTGCATTACCACTTTTACCATCAAAAGCAGAAGCATAATATGCTTTTTTTCTCACTGCGACGCTTATGGTTAACTTTGTTTCTCAATCGCTTAAATTCTTCAAATAAACTCACATTTTCTGGGCTCTGTAGATGTTTTTCAAATAGCTGGTTTCACATTTCCATCATTTCAAGCAATTCTGTGGTCACCCATGGCTTTCTTGGCTCATTTTTCTTTTTCCTCATTTTCCTCAGAAGACAAGACACCTCATATACCGGTAAGAGAATATTCATAAACCTGTCGAACGCTGTAGTTGCATTTTGCTCTTCGCTAACTTCATCCCATGCTATAGTACTAACTTGCTCTTTCAGCTTTCTCAAGTTATTATTTCTCATATCTCTATAAACTCTTTTACTTAGGTTTTTAGCCGAAGTTTTAATACTATTTATCATACAAACATTCGGGAGGTGGTTAGAAGCAGGTTGAAGGAGAACATCACAGAATGCTTGCCTCAATAGATTTGAAGAAACAAATATGTTATCAATTAATGTTGCCGACTGAGCAGTGATACGGGAAGGAATCAGATTCACTGGGTACAATTCATGAGATAATGCAAGATTTAAAAATTCTAAATTAAAACTATTTAATTCAATAAATCAAAGTTAAAATCACCCAGAATAACGCACTCTGATCGACTAGACTGGACCCTACTTAAAAACTGATCAAAATCCTGAAAAAATTCCTCCGGATGAGCACCAGGGGGTCTATAAACCAGGCAAACAATTAACTTTTTACCATTATCTATTTCAATCTCAATAGAAAAAATTCCAGTCTTACCTTCATTCCATAAATAAAGGTCCTCCCTTTCCTTAAAATTGAATCCCTCTCTCTCCAAAAATGCTAGTCCCCCGCGCCCCATTGACTGCCGCGACTTTGATATCAGTTGGTAACCTGGAAAAGAGTAGGAAGAGAGAAGACTAAACATACTCAAGAATGATTCACAAATTCCAAAAACATCAATCCCACTATCAATATTACATAAAAACTGAACAATTTCTTCAAAAGCCGACGTTATGTGGCAATTCCATTGAGCAACACACAAACTATTCATCTCTTTTTTAATTGGACCAAACTCTTCAAAACGAACGTAGCGGCTAGGACGGAGTGGCTTTGGGCATTCATCAACTCGATCTTGAAAATGGAGACCTATCTGATGTGATAAAACATCATCAACTGAGAGCGAATTTTTTTCAAGTAACTGTAACCGAGGTATTGGGAGTAGACTAACCATAATAAGAAAGTAAAATAAAAAGCCACGATCTTGTTTTCTTCATTAGGGATAAAACCCATACATAAACTGGAAAAATAGGAATAATTGAATAATAATACTAATAAGAATAAATAAACACATAGAAAGATTCAAAATTAAAATACAAAAAAAAACAAAAAAAAACAGGACATTTAATCACGATCGAATATGTCATTTAGAGACGAAAGTTGTATTCTCCGGACGGACATGGATCCGACCTTGGTTTGACCACACGAACTTATTGCCGTATTTTTCCCTTGCATCACTCAACAATTCTCCTTTTTTCTTTGTTAGGTTCTCAGCCACAAAAATCTTCGTGTTCACAAGGTTTTTTTTGCAAGCAAAAACTTTCACAGCTGTGTGGCGGTCTTTAAACTTCACTAAAACTGGAGCAATTTTATCAGAGCGGCTATCATCAGAGTTCAGCCGAAACCTATGCACAGATATAACTTCGCTATAAGCAAGACCTGAGAACGCCATCTTATTGCGTATAATATCCATTTTTGCATCTTTTACTTCAACACCAGGGGGTTGCTTGACACCATTGAACAGTAGTGTATCCAGTCTCAACTCTTGGGCAGCATCATCAAGCTTGGCTTCAACTCTAGCAACTCACTTTTCAAGTAATTCTAGTTGATTTTGACATATTTTCAGGTCTTTTTCAATCCTCTCAAATCTCGGAGTAAATTCCAATATTATCGCATCGTGAACTACGCCAATTATATTTCAATTTCAGCAGCGAATGGTGTGGTCGAGGGGTGAATTTTAAGTGCTTCGTTAATTTTCTGCGCAATAGCCTGTTTCATATTTTCTTTTGTTACTGCTACATATTTAAGAGTTCGCTCGATAAGCCCCGAAGTATCTGAACTTGTAGCCGAATTTTTATAAACAAGCGGGCTGAGAGCAAGTTCCTCAAAAGTGCCTTTAACTCCCTTTCCAACTTTTTTCATAGCTTCGGTTTTATTTGATTCGAAATTTTTTTTAATTTTGTTCCAAAACTATTTCAACTTCATGCGATCCGTAGCAAAACACTTGGTATTTAAATCGACCAGATTTATCTGCGACAGAACGGAGAATTCTGACTGGCCATACAGGATATCTCGCAAAACTTGCCAGGGCAAGGTCATCATCCTGAAACAAGGGCATCACGGCTTCGAAGAAAAGGCAGGAAAAAGAAAAAGAAAAAGGCAGGAAATAGACTTATCTTATAGGTGGTCAGGCCCACGGCTGCAGTGGCTATCAACTCTATGGAAAGCTGGCCCAGTGATCCATGGAACCTGCTAAGCTTCACCGTTTTCTGACATCCCAGTTCACGAAAAGTAAATATCCAATCAGTAATTATCCAATCTCCAATTCACCAAAAGCTTCAAGAAAAATATCCACTTCTCGCCAAAAGTCTATCACCAACGAATTAATTGATAAACATAGGACAGGTTTATGTACTGATTCTTATCACTGATTATCTTTTTCAACCAATCGGAATCACGCATCGTGATTCCGATTGGTTGAAAAAGTTAATCACTGATAAGAATCTGTATATAAAAAAAACTGATAAGTTTGCCACTGGTCCCTGATAAGTTTCTAAGGAGAAGTCGTACCAGACAAAACTTTTGGGGAACCCCCATTTTGTTGGCTGTTGTTTCCAAATCCATAAAAATCTATATGATTCAAAGCACTGTTTGTAAAAGACTATTTATTAAGTGTCCAAACTTTGTTTATGTACTAATTCTTATCAGTGATAATCTTTTTCAACCAATCGGAATCAAGCGTGTGATTCCGATTGGTTGAAAACGTTAATCACTGATAAGAATCTGTATATAAACAAACTGATAAGTTTTTAACTGGTCACTGATAAGTTTTTAAAGAGAAGTGGTACCAGACACAACTTTTGGGGAATCCCCGTTTTGTTGGCTGTTGTATCCAAATCCATAAATATCTATGGGATGCAAAGCACTGTTTGTAAAAGACTAGTTTATTAAGTGCCCAAACTTTGTTTATGTACTGATTCTTATCAGTGGTTATCTTTTACAACCAATTGGAATCACGCATCGTGATTCCGAATTGGTTGAGAAAGTTAATCACTTATAAAGAATCCATTTGTCAAATAACCAGTATAAATAGAAACTGATAAGGTTTTAAGGAGATATGATACTAGACATAACTTTTGAGGAATCCCCGTTTTGTTGGCAGTTTTGTTTCAAAATCCATAAACACGCATGTGATTCCAAGCATGTGCCCAAACTTTGTTTATGTACTTATTCTTATCAGTGATTAACTTTTTCAACCAATCAGAATCACGCATCGTGATTCCGATTGGTTGAAAAAGATAATCACTGATAAGAATCAGTACATAAACAAAGTTTGGGTACTTAATAAACTAGTCTTTTACAAACAGTGCTTTAAATCAGATAGGTGTTTATGGATTTGGAAACGACAGTCAAGAAAAACAAGGGTTCCCCAAAAGTTGTGACTGGTACCACTTCTCCTTAAAAACTTATTAGTGACCAGAAACAACTTATCAGTTTGTTTATATGTTGATTCTTATCAGTGATTAAATTTTTCAACCAATCAGAATCATTCATGATTCATATTGGTTGAAAACAATAATCACTGACAAGAATCAGTTCATAAGCAAAGCTTGGGTACTAAATAAACTAGTCTTTTACAAACAGTACTTGAAATCACATGAATGTTTATGGATTTAGAGGCAACAGACAACAAAACAGGGATTCTCCAAAAGTTGTGTTTGGTACCACTTCTCGTCAAAAACTTGTCAGGAACCAGTAACAAACTTATCAGTTTGTTTATACACTGATTCTTATCAGTGGTTAACTTTTTCAACCAATCGGAATCACGCATCGTAATTCTGATTGGTAGAAAGATAATCACTGCTAAGAATCGAAAAATTAGTAAAGTTGGGGCACTTAATAAAATAGTCTTTTACAAACAGTGCTTGAAATCACAAGATGTTTATGGATTTGGAAATAAATGGCAACAAAACGGGGATTCCCCGAAAGTTGTGTCTGGTACCAATTCTTTGTCAAAAACTTACCAGTGACCAGTAACCAACTAAGCTTGTTTACAAACTGATTCTTGTTTGTGATTAACTTTTCCAACCAATCGGAATCCCGCATCGTGATTCCGATTGGTTAAAAAGATAATCATTGATAAGAATCAGTACATAAACAACGTTTGGGCACATGGTAAACTAGTCTTATCCAAACAGTGCTGATATTCACATGTATGTTTATAGATTTAGAAACAACAGCCAACAGAACGGGGGTTTCCTAAAAGTTGTGTCTGGTACCACTTCTCATTAAAAACTTATCAGTGATTAGTAAAAAATTTATCAGTTTGTCTATTTACTGATTCTTATCAGTGATAAACTTTTTCAACCAATCGGAATCACGCATCGTAAATCATATTGGTTGAAAAAGATAATTACTGAAAAGAATCAGTACGTAAATAGGGTTTAAGCACTTACTAATCTAGTCTTTAAGTAACAGTACTGTACTTGAAATCACATGAAAGTTTATGGATTTAGAAACAACAGCCAACAAAACAGGGATTCCCCAAAAGTTGTTTCAGGTGCCACTTCTCATTAGAAACTCATCAGTGACCAGTAACAAATTTATCAGTTTGTTTATATACTAATTCATTTCAGTGATAAAGCACTGTTTGTAAAAGACTAGTTTATTAATTGCCCAAACTTTGTTTATGTACTGATTCTTATCAGTGGTTATCTTTTACAACCAATTGGAATCACGCATCGTGATTCCGAATTGGTTGAAAAAGTTAATCACTTATAAAGAATCCATTTGTCAAAGAACCAGTATAAATAGAAACTGATAAGTTTTTAAGGATATATGATACTAGACATAACTTTTGAGGAATCCCCGTTTTGTTGGCAGTTTTGTTTCAAAATCCATAAACACGCATGTGATTCCAAGCATTGTTTGTAAAAGACTAGTTTATTAAGTGCCCAAACTTTGTTTATGTCCTGATTCTTATCAGTGATTAAATTTTTCAACCATCAGAATCACGCATCGTGATTCCGATTGGTTGAAAAAGTTAATCACTGATAAGAATCAGTACATAAACAAAGTTTGGGCACTTAATAAACTAGTCTTTTACAAACAGTGCTTTGAATCAAACAGATGTTTATGAATTTGGATACACATCCAACAAAACGGGGATTCCCCAAAAGTTGTATCTGGTACCACTTCTTCTTAAAAACTTATCAATGACCAGTAACAAACTTGTCAGTTTGTTTATATACTGATTCTTATCAGTGATTAACTTTTTCAACCAATCGGAATCACACGTGTGATTCCGATCGGTTGAAAAAGACAAACTGACAAGTTTGTTACTGGTCACTGATAAGTTTTTAAGGAGAAGTGGTACCAGACACAACTTTTGGGGAGTCCCCGTTTTGTTGGTTGTTGTATCCATATTCATCAACATCTATGTGATTCAAAGCACTGTTTGTAAAAGACTAGTTTATTAAGGTCTCAAACTTTGTTTATGTACTGGTTCTTATCAGTGATTATCTTTTTCAACTAATCAGAATCACGCATCGTGATTCCGATTCTGTTGAAAGAGTTAATCACTGATAAGAATCAGTACATAAACAAAGTTTGGGCACTTAATAAACTAGTCTTTTGCAAACAGTGCTTTGAATCACATAGATGTTTATGAATTTGGATACAACAGCCAACAAAATGGGGATTCCCCAAAAGTTGTGTCTGGTACCACTTCTCCTTAAAAACTTATCAGTGACCAGTAACAAACTTGTCAGTTTGTTTATATACTGATTCTTATCAGTGATTAACTTTTTCAACCAATCGGAATCACACGTGTGATTCCGAACGGTTGAAAAAGATAATCACTGATAAGAATCAGTACATAAACAAAGTTTGGGCACTTAATAAACTAGTCTTTTGCAAATAGTGCTTTGAATCACATAGATGTTTATGAATTTGGATACAACAGCCAACAAAACGGGGATTCCCCAAAAGTTGTGTCTGGTACCACTTCTCTTTAAAAACTTATCAGTGACCAGTAACAAACTTGTCAGTTTGTTTATATACTGATTCTTTTCAGTGATTAACTTTTTCAACCAATCGGAATCACACTTGTGATTCCGATCGGTTGAAAAAGATAATCACTGATAAGAATCAGTACATAAACAATGTTTGGGCACTTAATAAACTAGTCTTTTGCAAACAGTGCTTTGAATCACATAGATGTTTATGAATTTGGATACAACAGCCAACAAAACGGGGATTCCCCAAAAGTTGTGTCTGGTACCACTTCTCTTTAAAAACTTATCAGTGACCAGTAACAAACTTGTCAGTTTGTTTATATACTGATTCTTATCAGTGGTTAACTTTTTCAACAGATCGGAATCACACGTGTGATTCCGATGGGTTGAAAAAGACAATCACTGATAAGAATCAGTACATAAAAAATGTTTGGGCACTTAATAAACTAGTCTTTTACAAACAGTGCTATGCGTGATTCCGAATAGTTGAAAAAGAAAATCACTGATAAGAATCGGTAAATAAACAAAGTTTGGGCATTTAATAAACTAGTTTTTTACAAACAGTGGTTTGAATCACATAGATGCTTATGAATTTGGATATTTTTTTTTATATTTTTTTTTTATGAACTTGGATATTTTTGGAATTTGTCTTCATATTTTACCACTGGCTGACAAAATCCTCGTTTTCTCACCCTTTTTTGGTTTTATTTATCGTTTATTATATCCTTTCCTCTCTTAGCTTCATATGTCAAGTATAGCCAGTGTGGTCTTAGAAAGTATTTAACAAAATGGGGATTCCCCAAAAGTTGTGTCTGGTACCACTTCTCCTTAAAAACCTATCAGTGACCAGTAACAAACTTGTCAGTTTGTTTTTCACCCAATCGGAATCACGCGTGTGATTCCGATTGGTTGAAAAAGTTAATCACTGATAAGAATCAGCATATAAACAAACTGACAAGTTTGTTACTGGTCACTGATAGGTTTTTAACGAGAAGTGGTACCAGACACAACTTTTGGGGAATCCCCGTTGTGTTCGCTGTTGTATCCAAATTCATAGACATCTATGTGTTTCAAAGCACTGTTTGTGAAAGAATAGTTTATTAAGTGCCCAAACTTTGTTTATGTACTGATTCTTATCAGTGATTAACTTTTTCAACCAATCGGAATCACGCGTGTGATTCCGATTGGTTGAAAAAGTTAATCACTGATAGGAATCAGTACATAAGCAAAGTTTGGGCACTTAATAAACTAGTCTTTTACAAACAGTGCTTTGAATCAAACAGATGTTTATGAATTTGGATACAACATCCAACAAAACGGGGATTCCCCAAAAGTTGTATCTGGTACCGCTTCTCCTTAAAAACTTATCAGTGACCAGTAACAAACTTGTCAAGTTGTTTATATACTGATTCTTATCAGTGATTAATTTTTTCAACCCATAGGAATCAAACGCGTGATTCCGATTGGTTGAAAAAGACAAACTGACAAGTTTGTTACTGGTCACTGATTAACTTTTTCAACCAATCGGAATCACGATGCGTGATTCCGATTATTTGAAAAAGATAATCACTGATAAGAATCAGTACATAAAAGAAGTTTGGGCACTTAATAAACTAGTCTTTTAGAAACAGTGCTTTGAATCACATAGATGTTTATGAATTTGGATACAACAGCCAACAAAACGGGGATTCCCCAAAAGTTGTGTCTGGTACCACTTCTCCTTAAAAACTTATCAGTGACCAGTAACAAACTATGTCAGTTTCTTTATATACTGATTCTTATCAGTGATTATACTTTTTCAACCAATCGGAATCATACGCGTGATTCCGATTGGTTGAAAAAGATAATCACTGATAAGAATCAGTACATAAACAAAGTTTGGGCACTTAATAAACTAGTCTTTTAGAAACAGTGCTTTGAATCATATAGATGTTTATGAATTTGGATACAACAGCCAACTGAACGGGGATTCCCCAAAAGTCATGTCTGGTACCACTTCTCCTTAAAAACTTATCAGTGACCAGTAACAAACTTGTCAGTTTGTTTATATACTGATTCTTATCAGTGATTAACTTCTTCAACCGATCGGAATCACGCGCGTGATTCCGATGGGTTGAAAAAGATAATCACTGATAAGAATCGGTACATAAACAAAGTTTGGGCACTTAGTAAACTAGTCTTTTACAAACAGTGCTTTGAATCACATAGATGTTTGTGAATTTGGATACAACAGCCAACAAAACGGGGATTACCCAAAAGTTGTGTCTGGTACACAACTAGATCAAGATCAACTAGATCTTGTAGAGTGAACTCTAAAAGGTTAGATTCTTGTTGTTTTTTTTTTCTTTTGTTTTTTGTTAGCACTGAGGATGACGTGGCGGAGGTCCTAGTCAAAATATTTGCTGGTTATTTGTCTTCATATTTTACCACTGGCTGACAAAATCCTCGTTTTCTCACCATTTCTTGGTTTTATTTATCTATTATTATTTCCTTTCCTCTCTTAGGTTCATACGTCATGTATAGCCAGTTTGGTCTTAGGAAGTATTTAACAAAACGGGGATTCCCCAAAAGTTGTGTCTGGTACCACTTCTCCTTAAAAACCTATCAGTGACCAGTAACAAACTTGTCAGTTTGTTTATCAGCCAATCGGCTGATATAGTTTATTAAGAATAGTTTATTAAGTTTATATACTTTTTCTTATCAGTGATTAACTTTTTCAACCAGTCGGAATCACGATTTGTGATTCTGATTAGTTGAAAAAGATAATCACTGGTAAGAATCAGCACATAAACAAAGTTTGGGCACTTAATAATCTAGTCTTTTACAAACAGTGCTTTGAATCACATAGATGTTTATGAATTTGGATACAACAGCCAACAAAACGGGGATTCCCCAAAAGTTGTGTCTGGTACCAATTCTCCTTAAAAACTTATCAGTGACAAGTAACAAACTTGTCAGTTTGTTTATATACTTATTCTTATCAGTGATTAACTTTTTCAACCAATCGGAATCACGATACGTGATTCCGATTAGATGAAAAAGATAATCACTGGTAAGAATCAGCACATAAACAAAGTTTGGGCACTTAATAATCTAGTCTTTTACAAACAGTGCTTTGAATCACATAGATGTTTATGAATTTGGATACAACAGCCAACAAAACGGGGATTCCCCAAAAGTTGTGTCTGGTACCAATTCTCCTTAAAAACTTATCAGTGACAAGTAACAAACTTATCAGTTTGTTTATATGTAGATTCTTATCAGTGATTAACTTTTTCAACCAATCAGAATCATGCATCATGATTCAAATTGGTTGAAAAAAAAATTAATTAAACAGTCTGTGGTAACAAACTGTAAGTAAGGAGTAACCCAGCTCAATAGTAACCTAAACTCTAAAAAACGGAATTTTGATGCCAATAGATACATCAAAAGAATCAGATTTTAATACTGATTTCAAATATATAAGTTTTATCAAGTTTAGTCCAACCCATCAAAAGTTACGCGCCTGAGAAAATTTGCCCGATTTTCAAAAAAGGGGGAAACCACCTAAAAGCTATATAACCTTAATGAAAATCACACCATCAGATTCAGAGTATCAGAGAACCATTCTGTACAGGTTTCAAGCTCCTATCTGCAAAAATGTGCAATTTTGTATTTTTCCAGAAGAAAGATCACGGATGCGTGTTTATTTGTATTTTTTTCCAGGGGTGATCGTTTCGACCCAGTGGTCCTAGAATATCGTGGGAGGGCCGAAAATATAATAAATATGTCTGAGGATGACTTAATCCCACGAAGTCCCCGGGGAGAGGGCTGAAAGTTATGAACTTTAGCCAATGTTTACATATAGTATTGGTTATTGGGAAGTATACAGATGTTTTCAGTGGTATTTTTTCTTGTAGTGGGGGGGGGGGTCGGGGCTATGTTGGAGGATCTTTTCATGGGGGAGGGACATTGCTATGAAGGGGGCGCCGGATTTCCCAGCATTTAAAAAACATCAGAAATTAAATTAAAAAAAAAATTGTCAACTGAAAGTAATGAGCAACATCAAAACTTAAAACGAACAGAAGTTATAACGTATATGATTGGGTTCGCCACCTAGTCAATACTTCGCTCTTTAAGCCAAAGATATTTTAGTACTTTCATAAGAGCTATTTATTCTAATTAACGGCGTTTGTGATTAAGAGGTCATTTTTAAAGAATTAGAACAAAATTCGAACTTTAGCGTAAAAAGCGAGGTATTAACTAGGGGGCGAACCCCCTAATATACGTATTAAAAATGTATGAACATAAAAGTTTGTTAAGTAAGTTATTTCGTATGTTTCGTATATTTATTACTAATAAAAACGTTCGTAAATAAAATTAAACAACTTCCGAGAAAGCCATTTAACCAAATAAAAGTAAAATTAATATGCAAATTTTTTTTGATTATTCATGTACGGTGAGCCAAAATCAAAACCTGCATTAATTCTAAAACGTTCAAAAATTAAATAAATAAAAAAGTTTTTTTTTGAACTGAAAGAAGCGACATTAAAACTTAAAACGAATAGAAATTATTCCGTATATGAAAGGGGCTGTCCCCTCCTCAACGCCTCGCTCTTTACACTAAAGTTAGACTCTTTCTCACAACTCTATTTTTTAAACAATAAAAAACTTTAGCGTAAGGAGCTTGGCGTTGAGGAGGGATCAGCCCCTTTCATACACGGAATAATTTCTGTTCGTTTTAAGTTTTAATGTCGCTCCTTACTTTAAGTTAAAAAAAACTTTTTTTTTTATTTAATCACTGACAAGGATCAGTTCATAAGCAAAGTTTGGGAACTAAATAAACTAGTTTTTTACAAACAGTGCTTGAAATCACATGGATGTTTATGGATTTAAAAGCAACAGCCAACGAAACAGGGATTTCCCAAAAGATGTGTTTGGTACCACTTCTCCTTAAAAATTATCAGGGACCAGTAACAAACTTATCAGTTTGTTTACATACTGAATCCGGTTAGTGATTAACATTCCAACCAATTGGAATCCCGCATCGTGATTGCGATTGGTTAAAAAGATAATCATTGATAGGAATAGCACATAAACAAAGTTTGGGCACATAATAAACTAGCGTTTTACAAACAGTGGTGGGAATCACATGTTTATAGATCTGGAAACAACAGCCAACAGAAGAGATATTCCCTAAAAGTTGTGTCTGGTACCACTTCTCATTAAAAACGTATCAGTCACTAGTAACAAATTTATCAGCTTGTCTATTTACTGGTTCTTATTAGTGATAAACTTTTTCAACCTTACAACATTTCACAGAATCAAGAAACTATTCAAATGTTTCAGAATCCATGCTTTTGTAGCTTACATGTAACTAAAATCTTCATTTGTCAATTAATACAAGTATTTTTTTTTATTTTAGCATCAAAAGGATTGTAAAAAATTTCAAAGAATCAAGAAACTATTCAAATGGTTCAGGACCTATTCTTTTGTAGTTTGCATGTAACTAAAATCTTCCATAATCAATTATTACATGTGTTTTTTTAGCATCAAAAGGATTTTACAAAAATTCAAAGAATCAAGAAAACTATTCAAATGTTTCAGAATGTATACTTCTGCAGTTTGCATGCAACTAAAATCTTCCTTTATCAATTAATAAAGGTATTTTTAGCATCAAAAGGAATTTACAACATTTCACAGAATCATGAAACTATTCAAATGTTTCAGAATCTATGCTTTTGCAGTTTACATGTAACTAAAATCTTCAACTATCCATTGATACAGGTATTTTTAGCATCAAAAGAATTTTACAACATTTCACAGAATAAAGAAACTATTCAAATGTTTCAGAATGTATACTTCTGCAGTTTGCATGCAACTAAAATCTTTCATTATCAATTAATACAGGTATTTTTAACATCAAAAGGATTTTACAACATTTCAAAGAATCAATTCTAAGTAGTCTTGTAATCAGCAGTGCGAGAGTAATTTTAAAATGAATAATACGAAAAAAATCACTCCAAATGCGCCCATCTTACCACGCCCAGGATACGCGCAGCCAACTTTGTGCACTCCACTGCCTACAGTAAACATTTTTTTATTAACTAGTACATTATGTTGACTGTTGTTTTTTTAACCTCTAGTTATAGATGGCAGCACACCCGATCAGACACACAGGCAAAGTGAGAGAGACAAGCAAAAAGTTAAGTTAATTTAGGTTAACATTGCATGGCGCGCCATGCTAAGTTAACCTAACGATTTTAGTTGTATGATAACTGCAACAGCATAAATTCTGAAACATTTGAATAGTTTCCTGATTCTGTGAAATGTTGTAAAATCCTTTTGATGCTAAAAATATCTGTATTAATTGATGATGGAAGATTTTAGTTACATGCATGCTGCAAAAGCATAGATTCTGGAACATTTGAATAGTTTCTTGGTTCTGTGGAATGTGGTAAAATCCTTTTGATGCTTAAAAAAATACCTGTATTAATTGATAATGTAAGATTTTAGTTATATGATAACTACAACAGCATAAATTCTGAAACATTTGAATAGTTTCCTGATTCTGTGAAATGTTGTAAAATCCTTTTGGTGCTAAAATTATCCGTATTAATTGATGATGGAAGATTTTAGTTACATGCATGCTGCAAAAGCATAGATTCTGGAACATTTGAATAGTTTCTTGATTTTGTGAAATACTTGTATTAATCGATAATGGAAAATTTTAGTTACATGCAAAGTGCAAAAAAAAAAATAGATTCTGAAACATTTGAATATTTTCTTGATTTTGTGAAATGTTGGAAAATCTTTTTGATGCTAAAAGAAATACCTGTATTAATTGATAATGGAAGATTTTGGATTCATGCAAACTGGAAAAGCATAGATTCTGGAACATTTGAATAGTTTCTTGATTCTGTGGAATGTGGTAAAATCCTTTTGATGCTTAAAAATACTTGTATTAATCGATAATGGAAAATTTTAGTTACATGCAAAGTGCAAAAAAATAGATTCTGAAACATTTGAATATTTTCTTGATTTTGTGAAATGTTGGAAAATCTTTTTGATGCTAAAAGAAATACCTGTATTAATTGATAATGGAAGATTTTGGATTCATGCAAACTGCAAAAGCATAGATTCTGGAACATTTGAATAGTTTCTTGATTCTGTGGAATGTGGTAAAATCCTTTTGATGCTTAAAAATACTTGTATTAATCGATAATGGAAAATTTTAGTTACATGCAAAGTGCAAAAAAAAATAGATTCTGAAACATTTGAATATTTTCTTGATTTTGTGAAATGTTGGAAAATCTTTTTGATGCTAAAAGAAATATCTGTATTAATTGATAATGGAACATTTTGGATTCATGCAAACTGCAAAAGCATAGATTCTGAAACATTTGAATAGTTTCTTGATTCTGTGAAATGTTGTAAAATCCTTTTGATGCTAAAAATATCTGTATTAATTGATGATGGAAGATTTTAGTTACATGCATGCTGCAAAAGCATAGATTCTGGAACATTTGAATAGTTTCTTGATTTTGTGAAATACTTGTATTAATCGATAATGGAAAATTTTAGTTACATGCAAAGTGCAAAAAAAATAGAGTCTGAAACATTTGAATATTTTATTGATTTTGTGAAATGTTGGAAAATCTTTTTGATGCTAAAAGAAATACCTGTATTAACTGATAATGGAAGATTTTAGATTCATGCAAACTGCAAAAGCATAGATTCTGGAACATTTGATTAGTTTCTTGGTTCTGTGGAATGTGGTAAAATCCTTTTGATGCTTAAAATACTTGTATTAATAGATAATGGAAAATTTTAGTTACATGCAAAGTGCAAAAAAAAATAGATTCTGAAACATTTGAATATTTTCTTGATTTTGTGAAATGTTGGAAAATCTTTTTGATGCTAAAAGAAATACCTGTATTAATTGATAATGGAAGATTTTGGATTCATGCAAACTGCAAAAGCATAGATTCTGAAACATTTGAATAGTTTCTTGATTCTGTAAATTTCTGTAAAATCCTTTTCATGCTAAAAATACCTGTATTAATTGATAATGGAAGATTTTAGTTACATGCACACTGCAAAAGCATAGATTCTGAAACATTTGAATAGTTTCTTGATTCTGTAAATTTCTGTAAAATCCTTTTGATGCTAAAAAATACCTGTAATAATTGATAATGGATGATTTTAGTTACATGCGCACTGTTAAAGCATAGATTTTGAAACATTTGAATAGTTTCTTGATTTTGTGAAATGTTGTAAAATCCTTTTGATGTTAAAAAATATCTGTATTAATTGATAATGGAAGATTTTAGTTACATGCACACTGCAAAATCATAGATTCTGAAACATTTTAATAGTTTCTTGATTCTGTGAAATGTTATAAAATCATTTTGATGTAAAAAAATACCTGTATTAATTGATAATGTAAGATTTTAGTTATATGATAACTGCAACAGCATAAATTCTGAAACATTTGAATAGTTTCCTGATTCTGTGAAATGTTGTAAAATCCTTTTGATGCTAAAAATATCTGTATTAATTGATGATGGAAGATTTTAGTTACATGCATGCTGCAAAAGCATAGATTCTGGAACATTTGAATAGTCTCTTGATTCTGTGGAATGTGGTAAAATCCTATTGATGCTTAAAAAAATACCTGTACTAATTGATAATGTAAGATTTTAGTTATATGATAACTGCAACAGAATAAATTCTGAAACATTTGAATAGTTTCCTGATTCTGTGAAATGTTGTAAAATCCTTTTGATGCTAAAAATATCTATATTAATTGATGATGGAAGATTTTAGTTACATGCAAACGGCAAAAGCATAGATTCTGGAACATTTGAATAGTTTCTTGATTCTGTGGAATGTGGTAAAATCCTTTTGATGCTTAAAAATACTTGTATTAATCGATAATGGAAAATTTTAGTTGCATGCAAAGTGCAAAAAAAAATAGATTCTGAAACATTTGAATATTTTCTTGATTTTGTGAAATGTTGGAAAATCTTTTTGATGCTAAAAGAAATACCTGTATTAATTGATAATGGAAGATTTTGGATTCATGCAAACTGCAAAAGCATAGATTCTGAAACATTTGAATAGTCTCTTGATTCTGTGAAATGTTGTAAAATCCTTTTGATGCTAAAAATACCTGTATCAATTGATACTTGAAGATTTTAGTTACATGTAAACTGCAAAAGCATAGATTTGGAAACATTTGAATAGTTTAATGATTCTGTGAAATGTTGTAAATTCCTTTTGATGCTAAAAATACCTTTATTAATTGATAAACGAAGATTTTAGTTACATGCGAAGTGCAAGAGCATACATTTTGAAATATTTGAATAGTTTCTTGATTCTTTGAATTTTTGTAAAATCCTTTTGATGCTAAAAAACACATGTAATAATTGATTATGGAAGATTTTAGTTACATGCAAACTACAAAAGAATAGGTCCTGAAAAATTTGAATAGTTTCTTGATTCTGTAAATTTCTGTAAAATCCTTTATATGCTAAAAATACCTGTTTTAATTGATAATGGAAGGTTTTAGTTACATGCACACTGCAAAAGCATAGATTCTGAAACATTTAAATAGCTTCTAGATTCTGTGAACCTGTATTAATCGGTAATGGAAGATTTTAGTTACATACAAACTGCAAAAGCCAAATTCTGAAACATTTGAATAGTTTCTTGATTCTGTGAAATGTTGTAAAATCCTTTTGATGCCAAAAAAAATACCTTTATTAATTGATAAACGAAGATTTTAGTTACATTCAAAGTGCAAAAGCATAGATTCTGAAACATTTGAATATTTTTTTATTTTGTGAAATATTGCAAAATCCTTTTGATACTAAAAAGTACCTGTATTAATTGATAATTGAAGATTCTAGTTACTTGCAAACAGTAAAAGCATAAATTCTGAAGTATTTGAATGTTTTCTTGATTCTGTGAAATGTTGTAAATTCTTTTTGATGCTAAAAAATACCTTTATTAATTGATAATTGCAGATTTTAGTTACATGCATTCTGCAAAAGCATAGACTCTGAAACATTTGGATAGTTTCATGATTCTGTGAAATGTTGTAAGATCATTTTGATGCCAAAAAAAAGTTGATTAATTTCCAAAACCAAAAAAAATCGAAGTAAAAAGAAAGAAAAGTGCTACTACAAACATATTTTTCTAATAGTAAAAGTCACGACTAACATCTATCCTCATTATATATATCTATCCTATTCTCATTATATATTTTGAATATATTAAATGTGATTTTTTTTGTTTTAAGTATAATTCATGTCATTCTTAGACATGTAAAAAATGTCTATTTTAAAAAAATATGCAAATTACTTATTTCCATCTTATTCCGAGAATCATTACATTTTTAAAAATAATAATAACAAAAATTTGAATAATTTTCCTAGTCCAAAAAATTCCAAGTCAGAAAAAAGTGCTACTACAAACACTATTTTTCTTATAGTAAAAGTCATGACTAACATATCTCATTTTGTATTTGAAAATATCAAATATGAATTTATTTGGTTTTAAGCATATTTCATGTCATTCTAAGACATGTAAAAAAAAGCTAAATCATTCTCATTTTGTATTTTGAAAATATCAAATGTGAATTTTTTTGGTTTTAAGCATATTTCATGTTATTCTAAGAGATGTAAAAAAAAAGTTGAAAAAAATTTCTTGGTTAAAAAAAAATATAAAAAATAAAAGTTAAAAAAAGTAAAAAAAAATTAAACTTAAAAAAAAGTATAAAAATGGCAGGGGGAGGAGTGGCCAAAAAGTTGGGGGGGAGGGGGCCCCTTGGAGGTTGAGGTCCTTGTTGGTTAGGGTCGTTGGTGGCTGCGGTCCTTGATGGTTCAAATCCATAATCACCCTACTACTTGATTTCTAAGGATTTCTATGGATTGTTCTGAATTTCTATTTTAAAATTCTTTTCTTGACGCCCAAAACTTTATTAGTTTCAACTTTTTAGCATACTCCATTGCTAAAGAATATTTTATGTCGCCCATACTCCCCATTATTTACTTGTCTATTATAGCGACCACAGCCAAGAAGTAAAAGCTAGGTCAAGTCGCAATGTTCGGAATTTCTATATCAAATTCTTTTGTTGGTGCCTACGACTTTATTAGTTTCAACTTTTTAGCATACTCCATTGCTAAAGAATATTTTATGTCGCCCATACTCCCCTATTGGTACTTGTCTATTATACAGACCACAGCCGAGAAGTGAAAGCTAGGTCAAGTCACAAGATTGCATTGTCACCACTAACCGTTTTCACAGACTGATACACATGACATCATTCTAATCATATTCTGACATTTATATCACGTTGCGTAAGACTTACCAACCCCTCAGACTTACCTTAAGTGATAAGCAATTTTAACCCTTTTTACCACTTTCATCCAATCCAATTAAAAACATGAATATTATCATCCTCTGTTTCATCCTATTGTTCAAATCATTAATTAATACCATTCAGACCAGAATTTTGCAAATGAGATACCTTTTTGATACCCGTAATAATGTATGCGATACCGGACGAGATCTGAGATACGTTTAAGCTATAGGTTAATAACCTGTTTGACAACTATTGGCTCAGAAACCTGTCTGGCTGACCCAGAAACCTGTCTATAACATACGGTGTTTGACAGGCTTTTACCAAGGACATTAAATCTCTCTTAAAATATGTAGATGCTCCACTACTGACACGGCATTCGCAGCGGGTTCTGATTAATGGATAATTCTTCTGGGCTTGGTCTGTTTTGGTGGGTGTTTTAGGGCTGAAAAGCCTCTTCCTAGCTAAAATATCTACTAAGGGTTGTCTCCCCGTAGTAACATATCATTTGTAGACATGAATCTATAATGAGTCGAAGGTAATACGCTTAAGATTGTCTGTGCAGGATTTCGATTCTGGCTTATAGAAGAGCATCGCCAAATGTGGAAAACCAGGTTGTAATCAAGATGGGCTCATGATTGCTCAAAACTTCCATTCAACTGGAGGTCCCAGAGACTTCTTGCTGTCCGTTCTAAGCCGGATTAAGTGTTTCGTGTAAACTTGAGGAGATGTGTTGGTCCCCGTCTTGTACTGGTATCCGGGACCATTGCTTTTTCTGAAGCCAAAAAAATTTCAGTGATTTAAAGAATAGGAAAATTAGAACTTGGAATGTTACGAAGTAAAAAATAACAAACTTATCGACATTTTGACTGACGAATTCAGACGATTTGAATTGGACTTATTAGGAGTTTCAGAAACTCATATCCCAGGGGTAGGAAGCACAAAATTAGGTAATATAGAATTTATTTACTCAGGCAGGAAGGATAGGGTACATAGAGAGGGAGTAGGGCTCATGATGAATAAGGAAGCTGCTAAGTCTTGTTTAGGCTGGGGAGGTATTAATAATAGAATACTAATTGCTCATTTTATCACTAAAAAGTTTAGGGTATCAGTCATGGTTGTATATATGCCCCAGTAGAAACGACTGACAGAACTACTCCTTTTCAACGATAAACAAAGGCTATCCCTTCTTAAGGTGCTTACTGTCACATTTTTAGGTTTCTTTCTTCTTAATTCTATTCCCTTCTTCTTAGGCTATCCCTTCAAACAAAGGCTAACCCTTCTTAAGCCGCTTGCTGCCAGATTATAGGTTCCCTTCTTCTTAATTCTATTCCCTTCTTCTTAGGCTATCCCTTCAAACAAAGGCTACCCCTTCTTAAACTGCAAGCTGCCACATTGGTTCCCTTCTTCTTCATTCTATTCCCTTCTTCTTAGGCTACCCCTTGAAACAAAGGCCATCCCTTCTTAAGTAGCTTGCTGCCACATTTTTAGGTTCGCCATTTGCTGGTTTCTCACCTACGTTTTCACGTTATTTTCATTTGTTATTTGATATCCAGTTATTCTAACCAAAAACGACATAACTGCATATGACGGTCTTTTACATGAATTATCAAATTTCTGATTTGTTCCTGGATTTTTAAAGATTTAACGTGGTTGTGTAAGTTTCAGCTTAATCAAATAAAAACCATTTGGTTAGTTTTTGCTGCACTTCCTGCTTCAATCCTCAGCATTAAGCCCAGGCGGTTGAAGCACCCCACATTTAGGACAACCCTGAATGATATAAAAAAGGAACATAATTAAAAAAAAAATCAAATGAGGCTCTAGTAATGCTTTGCGGCACATGTGAACACATGTAAACATGTTTTCACATGTGCCGCAAAGCTCCACCATGTTTGGCAAGCACCACCTGGTATATTTCGTCTCTGAAGATGGGCGCACCTTAGAATGTTTTGTAATCAAAGTTAAAATTTTTATAACGGTGCTTTGTAGGTAAAAAAAAAATCACATGCTGACCAAATGGTCTGTATTGCACATGTACCAATCTCCTGATTCACTGCCTTCGGCGGGGAGTGCAATGCGTGGTTGGGGCAAATCATCCGACACTTACAGTGTTTTTCCTCCAGATTTCTCCAGGTACCCATTTAGAGCTGGGTCGACTCTGGCTGAGCTTACAAAGTCACACCATATAACCAGCGACTCCAGCACTCGAAGGAAGATTGAAAATCAAATTTTTTAATCAATAACAATTTCAGTTTCTAGGGCGTTTGAAAGGCAGTCGGTATATATAAAACTAGCAATTACTGACAGACTATCTTTGTTGCACCTTGAACTGCTATCGAGAAAGACGCCACATTTACAACGCCACAGCCCTTCCTCATCTGCTTTACATTGCTCCTTTCTGGAGATTCTTTACAGTTACAGATAAAAAGCACCTACGATCAATTTTCTTCAGATTTGCTAAATATCTTCTACATTTGTCCCCTTGGACAAGAAACCGTAAAATTATTCATTTGTATAAGCTATCTGACCCTAATATTAGCATTAATAAATCTCTATCCCGTTTTCAAAGTAAGTTTAATCATCCATGGTCAACAATTTGTTCACAATAGTTTTTTTTATATTAATGTAATGCATATAGTCACTGTTCGTATTAATGTAATGAAGAGTTTTCTTTTGTCATGTGTTTGAATTTTCAATGTGTGTTTGTGTCCTTCTTTTTCTTCTTTTTTTTTTTTTTGTTTTCTTTAGTGATTACTCCGTCTACTGTACCTTTTGTACCTTTTTTTGACGGGCAATAAATGAATAATAATAAATAGTCATACTTTAAGGAGGCCCTAGACGGTCAATCATTTTGATCAAAAGCTTCCAATCGATTGATTTAGGCATGATTGACCGTCTAGAAACCTGTTTGATGCTTGAGTAAGCGTTGACAGTAATTGATAGAAAGTTTGAATGACTCAATCATTTTGATCAAAAGCAGTGTTTTGGTCAAGATTGAAGGATTGATTGAAGAGTCGATTGAAGGCTGATTAAAGCACACGTCAATTCATTGACAGAAACTTTTGATAAAAATGATTATCACTTTCTTTTCTTTTTTAGCACTTTCTCTCTGAGTGTGCACTTTCTCTCTAAAAACAGAAATAATACTGTAAACTAAATTTTGTGGAGTGACAGAAAAACTTATTCAATTCGAGTTTCTGTGTAATTTCAACTCTTCAATGTTGTGTCAATATTGCATTTTCTGTATTTTTGTATATAGGCTAAATATGTCACTGAGTTATATATGTCTGTATATAACTTATATAGGCCTAGTCAGTGAGTTACACATATTTATAAGTAGTAGGTTAAATATGTCACTGAGTTATATATTTCTGTATATAACTTATATAGGCCTAGTCAGTGAGTTACACATATTTATAAGTAGTAGGTTAAATATGGCACTGAGTTATGGCCTTTGCAAAACAAAAGTGATCCGTTTATCTGGCCTCCCCCAGGCCATTCAGCGTGTCCCCAGGTGGCGATAGGGGAACGCTATACAGATATGTAGGGTACCTCCATAGGAGGCATGGACCAAGGGGGGACCTTGTCCCTGGGGGTCCATAATAGAATCTGGGGCACCCTCGCCCGGGGTCATAAATACAGGCGGAGGAGGAGGAAGGCCCCTCAAATGTACACTCAAAAGGGCCCATTGGTTTGTCCACAAGTTCCATGAGTTGCAAACCTTCTCCCAGTAATGGGTTAAATTGCATGGTGATGCAGAACACCATCGCGGGAGGATCCTCTATAGGAGGACAACTGTGACAGGGCGTAAGATCCAGATCTATGGACAACGACCTCTGCAAAGGGCTGCCTCGACCTTTTCGGGTACCTGTAAGACTGGGGACCTTGCGGTCAACTCTATTCCCACTTGAGGAGTGGCGCCCCTCGAGGAAATTATAGCCTAGTAAACGACACAGCATTCGCACGGGATTCTAACTAATGGACAATTCTTCTGGGATTGGTATGTTTTGATGGGCGTCTTTGGGCTGAAAAACCTCTTCCTAGCTAATTTATCTATTACGGGTTGCCTCCCCGTAGTAGCATAATATTTGTAGGCATGAATATATAATGAGTCAGAGGTAATAGGCTTGAGATTGTCTGTGCAGGATTTCGACTCTTGTTGATAGAAGAGCATCGCCAAGTGCTGAAAACCATGTTGTGACCAAGATGGGCCCAGGATTGCACAAAGCCTCCATTCATGGAGGTCCCAGGGTCTTCTTGCTGTCCGGTTCTAAGCCGGCTTAAGCACTTCGGTGTAGACTAGAGAAGATATGTGATCCCCGTCCTGCACTGGTATCCGGGATCATTGCTTTTCCTGAGGCGAAAATAATTTCAATGATTTAAAGAACATGAAAATTGGAACTTGGAATGTTACGACATTAAAAAATGACTATCGTATCGACATTTTGACTGACGAATTCAGACGATTCGAACTGGATTTATTAGGAGTTTCAGAAACTCATATCCCAGGGGTAGGAAGCATGAAATTAGGTGATATAGAATTTGTTTACTCAGGCAGGAAGGATGGGGTACATAGACAGGGAGTAGGGCTCATGATGAATAAGGAAGCTGCTAAGTCTTGTTTAGGCTGGGAAGGTATTAATAATAGAATACTAATTGCTCATTTTATGACTAGAAAGTTCAGGGTATCAGTTATAGTAGTATACGCCCCTGTAGAACCAACTGACGGAGATACTAGTGACTCAGATGAATTTTACTTACAGTTACAGGAGCAAATAGACAAGGTCCCAGGTAGAAATATGATGTTATTACTGGGAGATTTTAACGCCCAGGTTGGTAGAAATAAGGATAGATGGTATCCCAGCTTAGGTAAATTTGGTGTAGGAAAAGAAAACAGTAATGGATACAGACTTTTGCAATTTTGTAGGTATAACAATCTAGTCATAACCAATACGGTGTTTGGTCATAAAATGAAACATAACCTAACATGGTATTCACGTGATGGTAAGACAGCAAACCTTATTGATTATGTTATAGTAAACCGAAGACTGCCAGGATCAATACAAGATACTAGGGTATATAGGAGTGCTGTTATTGATGTTAAAAGTAAAGATCACCATCTAGTAGTGTCAAGGGTTAATTTAAAGCTGAAATATCGGAAGGGTAATTACCTCCCGGGAAGTTATGATGTTAGTAGACTCCAGGATGAGAATTTGAGAGAAACTTTCCAGGAACAGTTGAATACTAAACTTCAGAGTTTAAAATTTGACAATGTGGAAGATTGTTGGAATAATTTTAGAAAAATAATTTGTGAAGTTGCTGAAGGTGTATTAGGTAAGAAAGCTAGAACTGCAGCTAAGAATACTAGTGAAAAAGCTTTATGTTTAATAGAAAGGAGAAAGGACTTGTACAAGAATTATCTGAGTGATAGATCGCATGAAAACAAAAGAAATGTAAAGAAAGTGGAGAAAGCATTGAAATATGAACTAAGGAGGTGTGAAGTGGAGGCCATGGATAAAATTGCCGAGGATTTAGAAGATGCAGCTAGACGGCATAATAGTAAAATATTGTACTGGCATGTTAACAAATTGAGAGGTAGTAGTCAATCCGGACTTGTCCCAGTTAAAGATAGGAATGGGGTGGCAATTAGCGATAAGGAAAAAGCTAAAGCGAGATGGGCCGAACATTTTGAGAACTTACTTAACCGAGATAGAGTGGCTTGAAAAAATATAGAGGAAAATGAAAAAGTTTGTGATACCTTGGATGTGAAGGAAGATTTGTTTTGTGAGGAGGCATTAGCAACAGTACTAAAAGGATTAAAGAATAATAAGGCTCCAGGTGCTGATAGGGTGGTAAATGAGTTTCTTAAATATGGTGGCTCTGAGGTTAGAAATAAGTTATTGAAGATTATGAATATGATTTTTGAAAAAGGGGAAGTACCTAACGATTTTAGGAAAACCTTAATTAAGCCACTTTATAAGAAAGGTGATAAAAGTGAGTGTGGTAATTATCGAGGCATTAGTCTGGTCTCTGTAGGTAGCAAATTGCTTAGTAATATGATACTTTTTAGACTGAGAGATGCCGTAGACAAAGTTTTAAGAGAAGAGCAGTGCGGTTTTAGAAAAGGTAGAGGATGTGTTGACCAAATTTTCACTCTTAGGCTAATAATTGAGAAGTGCCTAAGTTTTCAAACACCTTTGGTCCTCAGTTTTATAGATTATGAGCAAGCGTTCGATTCTGTTGATAGAGGAGCTTTAGTAAAGGTTTTATCCTTGTATGGTATACCAGACAAATACATTAAAGAGATTAGTGCTATGTACGAGAATAACACTGCTGCGGTTAAGGTAGGAAATGAGATTAGCAGCTGGTTTTGTATTAAATCAGGAGTTAAGCAGGGTTGTGTTCTATCCCTCTTTATATGGATTATTTTGATGGACTTTGTTTTAAGGAGCACAGGAAAGGCAATGGGAGACCACGGAATCAAATGGGGAGGAAAAAGTCTCCTGGACTTGGATTATGCTGATGATTTAAGCATCCTAGATGAAAGTGTGAGCAAAATGAATGAAGTTTTAGAGGTTTTGCGAGTTCAGGGTGCTAGTATTGGTTTGAAAATTAATGTTAGGAAGACTAAGTCACTAAGACTAGGAATAAGTGAAGATGAAAAGGTGACGTTGGGTAATGAAAAGATTGATCAGGTGGGCAGCTTCACTTACCTTGGTAGTATTATTAGTAAAGATGGTGGGAGCAGTGAAGATGTTAAAAATAGAATAGCCAAGGCTCAGGGTGTTTTTTCACAGTTAAAAAAAGTCTGGAAGAATAGGAAGATAAGTCTGCAAACCAAGATTAGAATATTAGAAGCTACAGTGATGACAGTGGTCAAATATGGCTCTGAAGCATGGACGCTCCGAAAAGCGGATGAAGATTTGCTAGATGTTTTCCAGAGAAATTGCTTAAGGATTGTTCTGGGTACCCGGCTGACTGGCCGTATTTCAAACAATAGGCTATACGAAAAATGTGGTTCAATACCGCTTTCTAGGTCTATAATGAAAGAAAGGTTGAGGTGGGTAGGGCATTTTGTGCGGATGAAGGATGACAGATTGCCGAAGATTGTTCTTTTCGGCCAACCATCTAGGGCTAAACGGAAAGCAGGTCGTCCCCGTCTGGGGTGGGAGGACGTCATAAAGAAAGATTTAAAGGAAATTGGAATTTCGTGGGCGGGTGTAAAAAGGGAGGCTTTGAATAGATTGGGGTGGAGGAGGAGCGTGCGTAGCTGTGTTGGCCTCAGGCGGCTTGGTGCTGCGATGAGTTGTTAGTAGTAGTAGTAGTAGTATCCTGTTTGTGATAATTATCCAAACTTAGAAATCATGCTCGTTTCAAGTTTTATAGTTGCACTTAACTAGCATTTGAAAAACACATTTTAATTATTTCATCATGATCTATTCAGACTGTATTTGCAAGAGTCTATTGATAAACAAGGATGATGAGATAAAAGTCTTATCTTTTGAAATATTCAATAATTTCAATAACCATTACATTTGAAGGTCTTGTTTTATTAGCAAGATTTGCAGCGCTTTTAATCACTTGGTAAGGTACTGGCGGTTACTGCTATACTTCAAAATTAAATCTGCTTTCTGTATGGGTGGGGTTAGTCGGTATGTAATTCTTTATTGCTATAATTCTAATTATACGATTCTATTATATAGTTCTATACTTCAATATATCATCCATAAAAACAAGTTTTTTTAACTGAAAGTAAGGAACGACGTTAAAACTTAAAACGAACAGAAATTATTCCGTATATGAAAGGGGCTGTCCCCTCCTCAACGCCTTGCTCTTTACGCTAAAGTTTTTTATTGTTTAAAAAAAATAGAGTTGTGAGAAAGTCAAACCTTTGCGTAAAGAGCGAGGCGTTGAGGAGGGGACATCCCCTTTCATATACGGAATAATTTCTGTTCGTTTTAAGTTTTAACGTCGTTCCTTACTTTCAGTTAAAAAAAACTTGCTTTTTTATTTAATTTCTGAACGTTTTTGAATTAATGCAGATTTTGATTTTGGCTCACCGTAAATGAATAATTAAAACGAAGTTTGCATATTAATTTTACTTTTATTTGGTTAAATGGCTTTCTTGAAACGTATTTAATTTTATTTACGAACGTTTTTATTAGTAATAAATATACGTAACTTACGAATTAACTTAAGTAACGAACTTCTATATTCATGTATTTTTAATACATATATTAGGGGGTTCACCCCCTAGTCAATACCTTGCTCTTTAAGCTAAAGTTCAAATTTTGTTCCAATTCTTTAAAAATGACCCCTTAATCACAAAGGCCGTTATTTAGAATAAATTAAATAAAAAAAACAAGTTTTTTAAACTGAAAGTAAGGAGCGACATTAAAACTTAAAACGAACAGAAATTATTCTGTATATGAAAGGGGCTGTCCCCTCCTCAACGCCTCGCTCTTTACGCTAAAGTTTGACTCTGTCTCACAACTTTATTTTTTAAAACAATAAAAAACTTTAGCGTAAAGAGCGAGGCGTTGAGGAGGGGACAGCCCCTTTCATATACGGAATAATTTCTGTTCGTTTTAAGTTTTAATGTCGCTCCTTACTTTCAGTTTAAAAAACTTGTTTTTTTTATTTAATTTCTGATCGTTTTTTAGTTAATGCAGGGGATGTTTCCCCCCTCTTTAAAAAATCGAGTAAATTTTCTCAGGCTCGTAGCCTTTGATGAGTAATACTAAACTTAATAAAATTTATATATTTAGAATCAGCATTATAAACACATTCTTTTGATACATTTATTGACATCAAAATTCCGTTTTTAAAAGTTTCGATTACTATTGAGCCGTATCGCTTGTTTTTTTATTGTTTTTTTTTATTACGTATATGTTATTACGTATATGAGGGGGTTCTCCCCTTAGTCAATACCACGCTCTTTACGTTAAAAGTTAAAAAAAATTTGATTCACAAACCCCTGAATCACAAAGGCCGTTTAATTAGAATAGATAGCTCTTTTGAAAGCACTAAAAAAAAAACTGTAGCGTAAAGAGCGAGGTATTGACTTGGGGAGAACCCCCTCACATACGTTATAATTTCTGTTCGTTTTAAGTTCTAATATTCCTTCTTACATTTCAGTTGAAAAAACTTGTTTTTTTTTATTTAATTTCTGATCGTTTTTTAAATAATGCTTGGAAATCCGGCGCCCCCTTCATAGAAATGTCCCTTACCCCAAAGAAACATCCTCCACGGAAATATTCTCCAGATTAACCCCCTCGTCTAGCCCCCCCCCCCCCCTCCAGAAAAAATCCTTCCTGAAAATGGTTGTATACTTCCCAATAACCAATAAATAATGCTGGCAAGTCCGGT
Organism: Artemia sinica; assembly: GCA_027921565.1. Classification (NCBI taxonomy): domain Eukaryota; kingdom Metazoa; phylum Arthropoda; class Branchiopoda; order Anostraca; family Artemiidae; genus Artemia; species Artemia sinica. The sequence goes on from CM051271.1 coordinate 53,275,495, forward strand.
GCCCCCTTCATGGCAATTTCCTTCCCCCATGAAAACTTCCTTCATGAACAGATCCTCCAACATAACCACCGGCCCACCCTTGCCTCCCACTACCAGAAAAAAAACCTCCTGAAAACTTCTGTATACTTCCCAATAACCAATACTATATGTTAACATTGGGTAAAGTTCATAACTTTTAGCCCTCCCTCTGGGAACTTCGGGGATTAAGTCATCCTAAAAGACATATTTATCATATTTTCGACCATGCTGAACAAAATGGCTATCTCAAAATTTTGATCGGGTGACTTTGGGAAAAAAATAAGCGTGGGAGGGGGCCTAGTTGCCCTCCATTTTTTTTGGTCACTTAAAAAGGGCACTAGAACTTTTAATTTCCGTTCCAATGAGCCCTCGCACGATATTCTAGGACCACTGGGTCGATACGATCACCCCTGGGGAAAAAAAAAACAAACAAACAAACAAATAAACACGCATCCGTGATCTTTCTTCTGGCAAAAAATGTAAAATTCCACATTTTTGTAGATAGGAGCTTGAAACCTCTACAGTAGGGTTCTCTGATACGCTGAATATGATGGTGTGATTTTCATTAAGGTTCTATAACTTTTAGGGGGTCTTTCCCCCTTTTTTTGAAAATCAGACAAATTTTCTCAGGCGCGTAACTTTTGATGGGTAGCACTAAACTTGATGAAAATTATATATTTGAAATCAGCATTGAAATCTGATTCTTTTGATATATCTATTGGTATCAAAAACCCGTTTTCTAGAGTTTCGGTTACCATTGAGCCGGGTCGCTCCTTACTTACAGTTCGTTACCACGAACTGTTTGATAGCTCTCATGAAAGTACTAAAATATCTTTGGCATAAGGAGCGAGGTATTGACTAGGAGGTGAATCCAATCATATGCGTAATATTTTCTGTTCGTTTTAAGTTTCGATGTTGCAGCTTACTTTCAGTTGAAAAACTTGTTTTTTTATATTTAATTCCTGATCTTTTTTTAAATAATGCTGGGAAATCCAGCGCCCCCTTCATAGCAATGTCCCTTCCCCATAAAAAGTTCCTTCATGGAAAGATCCTCCAACATAAACCCCCGACCCTCCCTCACACTACCAGAAAAAATCCCCCCTGAATACGTTTGTATACTTCCCAATAACCAATACTATATGTTAACATTGGGTAAAGTTCATAACTTTCAGCCCTCCCCCCGGGGACTTCGGGGGATTAAGTCATCCTAAAAGACATAGTTATCATATTTTCGATCATGCTGAACAAAATGGATATCTCAAAATTTTAATCGGGTGACTTTGAGAAAAAAATGAGCGTGGAAGGGGGCCCAGTTGCCCTCCATTTTTTTGGGTCACTTAAAAGTGGGCACTAGAACTTTTAATTTCCGTTCCAATGACCCCTCCCACGATATTCTAGGACCACTGGGTCGATACGATCACCCCTGGAAAAAAAACAACAAATAAACACGCATCCGTGATCTTTCTTCTGGCAAAAAATGCAAAATTCCGCTGGTTTCTCACGTAGGTGAGAAACCAGAAAATGGCGAACCTAAAAATGTGGCAGCAAGCTACTTAAGAAGGGATGGCCTTTGTTTCAAGGGGTAGCCTAAGAAGAAGGGAATATAATGAAGAAGAAGGGAACCTAAAATTTGGCAGTAAGCAGTTTAAGAAGGGGTAGCCTTTGTTTGAAGGGATAGCCTAAGAAGAAGGGAATAGAATTAAGAAGAAGGGAACCTAAAATTTGGCAGTAAGCAGTTTAAGAAGGGGTAGCCTTTGTTTGAAGGGATAGCCTAAGAAGAAGGGAATAGAATTAAGAAGAAGGGAACCTAAAATTTGGCAGTAAGCAGTTTAAGAAGGGATAGCCTTTGTTTATCGTTGAAAATTAACAAGTTGTTAATGTTTGAATTTTTTCGGACAAAAAGTTATTTCAAGGGTGATTATCTAGTTTTGCTTATTTATTTATTAGGTTGAACGTGGTAACGCTTACAAAAATGTGGTACTGCCTTAAAAACTTCGTAATTTTGAAATAACCAAAAGAAAAGCCGTAAAATATCATAGTTTTTGGGTATGAATGAGCCTTAAATGAGTACAGGAGCGAAATACCAACTATTCCAACGGTATTTCAAATTTCGTGTAACAATATCTCAAGAATAAGGGCTTATTTAGGTGTAATTACCCCACACGATAAAATAGCTTTCCTCAAATGTGTGGGACGCTGTGGTCCCAGCAAATCCCGGTCTTTTGGCTTGAGTTGAATCTTTTGCCACAAAGTTTTGACGTTTGAACGTAGCGTTTCCCAATCTTAACTGGCTTATCTGCGATAAGAGGGGATCATTCACCCCTACCCTATAAAAAGAAAATTGCGTGCTTTGTCTGATATATTCTGGTAATAGGATACGTGTGAAAGAAGTCCTCCAAACATTTTTGAAACTTTTTACAACAACCATAAATACTTACTTATCTCATCCCTGAAGGGATATTGCTTCACTCCCCCTACACTCCCTCTGATGGATAAATATTTACTCCACTATATGAATTGCCGTTATATTTTACAATAACACGGCTTGATCAGCTTTAGCCATTGCAAAATGTTAGCTTTTGCCGTTTTCTAACGTAAATATAATGGCAGTATATAAAGTGGTTGTCAATTTATCTATCAGGAGGAGGGGTGAAAAGTAAAGTAACATACAAGCAGGAATTAGACAAGCAAGTACTTATTATTGTTTGAAAGCATTATAAAGAATTTTTAGGGCTTTCTTCATATAGTTCCCTGACCTAAGGTGTTACCTATAACTCTCCAAATGAAAGTAGCTTAGTTGTATAATCCCCTCTTAATATCCACTCGGTAAACCTTCAAAAAGAGTTTCAAAATTCTTGCCTAAAACGTACTTTTGAGGATTTAGTCATCCCTCTTCTCCACCCACAGAAGGAATCATCGATTTCTTCTCTAGTAGTTGATGTACAACTAGACCTTGGGCTTGGGAATTTTATGGAATATGGAAGATGTGATTCCAAAAGTATATTCAGTGTCAGAACCTTATCCGGGAAGGGGATGCTGCCACTCTTTCGAAATATTTTTGAAACTAACAAAATTGGTCTTCAAATGCAAGTAGATAAAAACCATTTTCTATTATAGACTAAAAAATTTTTTTTGACTCGTAAATTGCCAGAAAAAAATATGAAAGTACGGATTCAATGGCAAAAAATAGTACGAATCCACAAAGTAAGAAAACTTATGTATATTTTCTAAGGTTATGTCTGGGCGTATTATGGGGGTTGGGAAGCCCAATTACAATGGTCGTTTCTAATACATTTGGAAAGAGCAATAAAAGAGGAATCAAGCGGTGCATTTATTCTTTTTTTCTATTTGATTTCTGTCGTATAACTAGAATTAGCCAGGGAATACCATAAACCCCAAGATAAATACTGGTCAGTCTTTTAAATGAGCCTACCTGTAAAGACATAAATAACAACTCTTGACCGATTCAATCTTTTCAGTAAATATTTCTTCTGGAGGGGTTTCTTTTAAGGGGTTCGACCCCTCCTCCAAATGTTTGTCTGACTCTTAATAGTGTATATAAAAAACTGTTGATGCGTTTTATTTTTTTTTTAATACCCCCCCCCCCCCGAAAAAAATCCTGGATATTTCATCTTCTGCTTACATGTGCTTAGGCTTGCTTACACAGACACAAATAAAACACAAATGGCTAACCTTACGTGTAAGTCAGTATATCTGAAAAAAGCTGTGCTTTCATTTTGTGCCTCAACTAGTTTGTTGTGGCAAAATCTTTTTGCTACTTAAAAAGGGCAATAGAGCTGTTAATTTTTGTTTGAATGAGTCGTCTCTCTAAGACTATTAGTTATGTAGGATTAAAAAAAAAAGAAATACAAATGAAAGCGAACCCAATATAATTCTTCACGGTAAAAGGGAAAATTTCATATTTTTGTCAGTAGGGCTTTGAAATATATGTAATATGATCCATGATATGCTAAAGTTGATATATGAAATTCTCGCTGTTTTTTTTTGTGTGGGGGGGGGGGGGGTAAGGGTGTCCCTTATTTATAAACAAGACAAATGTTCTCAGACTCTTAACTTTTGGTGGGTGATCCTAAACTCAAAGAATTTTATACACTTGGTCATAATAAAAACCCCATTTGTTGATGTAGGCTGTATATTGCAGTTAAAACTGTTATTTAACAGTTTTGTACCGTGTTAGGAACCTTCATTTCCGTCCCTTTTGAGAGTTTTGCCCCTATTAGTAGTTCCCTACTTTCAGTTTGTGACCATGACTCTATTGCCATGACCCAAAACTGAATCCAAAGAATAGTTTTATTAGATGACTTGCAAGGGAGAAATGTAACAGAGTGCCAGAGATGGGGCTGGAGTTAGGAGAGAGTTAGTATAGGGACCAAAAAGGACCAAATTAGTTGCTTTAAACTGGATCTTGGTTCAATCCCGATATCTAAGGCTATAATGAAAGAAAGGGTTGAGATGGCTAGGGCACGTTCTGCGGATGAAGGATGATAGATTACTGAAGATTGTCCTTTTCGGCCAATCGCCTAGGACTAAATGGAAAGCAGGTCGTCCGCGGTTGGGGTGGGAGGATGTCATAAAGAAAGATTTAAGGGAGATGGGAACTTCCTGGTAGGGTGTAAAGAGGGAGGTTTCGAATAGATTGGGATGGAGGAGGAGCGTGCGCAACTGTGTTGGCCTCAGGCGGATTGGTGCTGCGATGACTTGTTAGTAATAGTAGTTATGGTAAATGAGAATCCATATGTGCGTCGGCCCTAGATGATTGGCCGACAAGGAAGATCTTTGGCAATCTGTCGTCCTTCACTGCAGAACGTGTCTTAGCCATCTCAACCTGCCTCAGTTCCCTTGACGCTGTTGACAGTTTGTATTAGTAGCAATAGATATCAATGAGTCAGTTAAAACCTACAGAGTTCAGTTAATATATTGAAACCTTTGATCACTGATTATTGTATTTGAGCAGAAATCTGCCTTCTCTGTCATCGGTCTGCTGTGGGTCTATTAAGAAAAAAACATGTCGGTAAATATATTTCCGGAAAAGATGATGGCTGGAAAACTATTAAAGTTTTTAGTAATTAAAATTGGTAGTTATTGTGGGGCTCGCCCGTCCTCCCTTTTCTATTTGCCTTTCCCATGGCATTATCCGTCTATTATAGACAATAGCCTTTGGTGTTCATGAAATTCGCCTTTTACTACCGTACTTCTAATTATCAAGGTTACATCTAACCTTTTCAGAGCAGAGATGCTTATTAGAGATTACTTATTAGGTGGATTTGGAATCTTGTCTGAAAAGCGATAGTTCAATTCCTGGTGGTCCACCAGTTTGGGACCAGTCTGGTTTGGGACGAGGGTCAGTGGCGTGACTCTGCTCAGCGGTACCAGAGTCGACCCAGCTCTAAATGGGTACCTGGAGAAATTTGGGGAAGGTAAAAAGGAAGGGTTTGTGAAAGCAAAGGATGGTTGGCCCCCATCTCCCATTGCACTTCTCGGCTGAAGTCTCTTGAGACGGAGATCAGCACCGCCGGTTCGGACTTTAAGAAGTATAGTGCCGTATCCTTTACCTTATTTATTAGCATTGAAATATGGCTAGAAATATGTTAGTCTATGCAGTTAAATAAACTAAAAATTGATTTATATAATATTTATTGGTAAAGACAAACACTAATATGCAGACGAAATTAGATAACCATCATCACGAGAACTATCCATAAACCAATTACGTTTAGTATCGACACCAGTACCAAATGTTTTATATCCTTCTTGCACTTCAATCCCTAAGGTATCGGAATTCAAAGTAAATATATTGTGCTGTACGAATTTGGATTTCCCATTTAAAACATCAATATAAGACTGTAAAGTCATGTCATTATTGGCAGGATCTGAAATACCTTTTGCCTTTTTGTGTATCACTTTTCCATGTTCATCGCCAAGAATATATTGTTTTGGTGCTAGAGCATAACAGTGTTTAATCATGGAGCATGGAGCCTCATCTTTTAACTTACCAAGCTCTGTATCGCTTAAGTCCAACTCTGATGTGCTAAAATGTTTTGGCATAAGTAATATAAAGGAATCTGTGTCCATGTAAAGCAGTTCAATTTTTGGATCTAAGCTATACAGTCGATCCAAATGGCGATACATGACAACCTTGGAAATATCGAGTATTGCAACTCCTAACCAAGGTTGTTTTGTTTCTGGAGGATCTAAACCAAATGATATTTGTAGATACTTTTCCTTAATTGTACCATGAAAGACTTTTACTTCATCCAAGTAACCTTTCTTTAAATACCTAGAAAGATTTTGATTGAAACTTTCATGCTCAGTGTCAAAAATTGCTTTTGTAGTGTACTTAGCTGTATCCTCTAACTGCTTACCATAAAGCGAGTTGTTCATTAGTTTAAAATTGTCGGCAGATGGATCTTCTGAAGCTTTACGTTTCAATCGCTCACTGTGGTTGTGTAAAATATAATCGCGATAGATAGGTTTACAGATGAATTCCTGTTTCCAAGTTATCTCAACTTCAGCACCGCATTCAACTATATAATCATACATGGGCTGCCACACTAGATAATCAGTTATTGGTTGCAAATGAGCCACCAATTTGGCAACTCTGGGATATTTCAAGTCACCGTTGAGATTTTCCCATCGTTTTTGCATTTCAGGTGATAAATCAAAGGCTCGTTTTTCACAAGTTGGTGGAAGAGCATCCAGTCTACGATTGCTTCTGAATGATTGTGGCCATGACACATTGATTTTGTAAAATGACTGCTTAGTGTATTCAGAATTTTTCAAATTGTCTACGTAATTTTGTAGCTCAAGTCGGTCTTTCGCTTCTGTTTTTTCTCTTTTAGATGTACCAGCTTTTAGCAATTGTTGTGTAAAATTTCTATATGTAACTTTTTGAATTTCTTCAAATTGATCAGATGGTATGACCGGAAAATCACCCAGCATTGCATACCCATACAAATTATTGACATCAAGATATTTAATTTCTTCTGACCCTTGACAAACAGTAAACTGTCTATTAACTTGTACAATCCCACCTCGAATACTATGCTGATATTTCCAATAATTTGATGATGTCATTTTTGTACCCCAATCACTTCTACCAATCCACAATTTATTTGTTAAAGATGGTGCAGTTGGGGATAACATCATATTCACCCCAAAATCTGTAAAAAATTCATCGTATTGAGATACTGCACAAGCGATGGTTATGGCCACATCAGACATGCAATAATCCAGCTCAAAAGCGGAAACGCTTTGGTCGTACAATGATGATGGAACGCGTTCATCTTTCAATAAGAAATATTCATCAGTATTATTAAAATTCATGCTGAAACGCCATTTCATATCCCATTTTTCTTTTATTTTGGAGCCAAATATCTGGTCCGCTATTTCTTTTCTTTTACATACTTTGTATAAATCACTTAATGTAATACCAGTACACTGCATTGCAAGTAAGTCCTGAAACATCAATTGTCTAAACTTTAGAGTTGTAAACCTGTTCATTTTTCGAATACCTTTAACTTGATCAGCATTATATTTTTCTGAAGATAATAACTGTTGTAATATTAGCGAGTGATCGAATCGTATACCATTGAAAGTATATATATGCAAATGGGTGGGTCCACACTTTGAAATATTGCAACTTTGATGAGCATAACCAATAATATTACCTGTTGCGTGGTCATGATGAATCACTATTTTTTGTTCTTTTTTTTTGTCATTCATGGCAAATTCTTGTTCACAGAAATGGCATTTTGGTAGCAATTTTGCTACAATATCCTCCTGTCTTGTGAAATGTAAAATGTTTTTCTTCTTTCTATTGTACGCAAATTCCTTATTCATTTCACATAAAAAATCATGAACACTTTCACTGTTATTAATTAGAATGGATTTTTTCCAGATCACTTCTTTATCTACCATATCGTATATTACACCTGCAACTATAATTGGTTGTTGTATGGTTAAATTTTCAGCTTTCTTGATTTGAATTGTCTCAAAATCAATACCTCCAATAAACCTCGAATGCAAATCTTTAATGGAGCTCTTCAATGGTTTGACCGTTGACAGTTTAGGATCAACTATGTTTTCCTTCATGGTGCTGCAATTGAAACAAGTCAATTTTTTCGTATTTCTAGCAAGAGGTTCACCACAATCAGAACATGTCCGAATCCTACCACGAAACTTTTCATGAACAATCTTCAACTTTAATGGCTGAAAACATAATTCAATATGAAGCGGGTTCCCTTCTTTTATGACATAATTATATACAGTTCCATCCCTTGAAATGAACTTTTCCGTATTTTTTATCTTGTAGTCAGAGTCTAATGTGTGAACAATGTAATTCCCATTTTTTTTCATAAATTTATGAAAATCTTCTAGAGTGTAACCATCAACGATCCATTTCTTCATTACTTTCTTTGTAAAATGCACAGCTTTGTTTAAGGGATTCAAGCTCTTTATATGATCTTTGGTACAATTGTATATGTTTGAACAAGGTTTATGTTTGCAAAGTTGCTGATGCATATTTGTTACTGTCAATGCAAATGATGTGCATTGATTCTTCCAACTGCTGGGAACAGGTATACACCCAGGCATAGATTTACTTGTCCGCCGTGACATCAATGTATTTTGGTCTGCTATAACCACTTTCAGCTTAACAAGTCCAAGATATATGAAAGATGAAGATCCTGCAATTGCTGCAATGGAACATTCATCGCTAAAGATATACTTATTTAAAGCGTCATATATTGTAGTAGGGAGCTCCTCTCTGGTTCTGTTGTCCATGGTTTTGGTTATTCCATCTATAAGTATCCTAGTTGTTGACTGAATGTAATACTGCCTGTTGTTGCTGAAATTAGCCAGATTTGGATAATTTTCTTTAAATTCATCTAGCAGCTTCTTAATATCTCGGTGCTCCAATTCTTTGACATTGAATTCAATATTCAGAAATAAATTGTTTCCGAATCTATAGATATCCATATGGTTACAAACACTATTCTTAAAAAACTAACTGAATAAGTCGAAAAATTTTGTTTTAATATTGATTCTTATCGCGAATATAATTTCATCCAATCAGGATCATGCTGTCATCTTTAACCAACTATTATTAAAGAAACTTATCGCTAATTATGGTTACTGATAACAGAAAAAAGTTACACGTAATAAAACATTGGGGGATTCCAAGCTCTCATTCATGTAGTGTCGATCTGAAATCTAGTCTACTGGCCTGGCATAGAACGTGATTTTGGATATTACCTGAAATTAATCAAAAAAAACTTTTTGCACAAAATAAGTTTTTCAAAAAAAAGTAAAGAACTCCATTAAACAAAAAATGAACAAAAATAGGATCAAATAATTTACCAAGCATACAACTACCACAAATCAGTATCAATAAGTAAATGAAACCCAAAACAAACAGAAATTAAAATATAATTTGTACTTTACTGAAAAAATTCTAATGAATTTATTTTTCTTAAAGTTATTAAAGTGAAAACATTTAAAAGAATTTCTTCAGTAAAGTGCAAATTATATTCTGGCTTTTAGAAAGCATAGGGAATAGAACCCTACTCAGATTAATTTCTGCTCGTTTTGAGTTTGACTTATTTTAATTTCTGTTTGTTTTGGGTTTCATTTATTTATTAATACTGATTTGTGGTAGTAGTATGCTTGGTAAATTATTTGATTCTATTTTTGTTCATTTTTGGTTTAATCAAGTTCTTTACTTTTTTTTCGAAAACTTGTTTTGTGCAAAAAGTTTTTTGATTAATTTATGTTCGTTTTATATTGACATAGTTTTTTTCAGGGAGAAAGACTGAACCTCTTCTGAAGTTAAAAAACAATCCCTTCCATAAAAAATTGAAAGGGTAATAGCCCTTTCAATTTCCAATCGAATGAGCCCTTTTTGAAATTTTTACGACAACGCTTTCTATAAGAACCTTATATACCCCCAGGGCATAACTTACAACCCTCGCCCTGAGGGCTGTGGGGGGGGGGATTGTCATCCTTAAAGATATAATTTCCAAAATTTTCAATTACGTTGAACAAAATGGCTATCTAATATTTTTGATTGAATGTGTTCGGGGAAAAGATGGGCGTGATTGTCATCCGGAAAGACCTAATTTCCAGAACTTTCAACTACGCTGGACAAAATGGCCTCAAAATTTTGATTGGGTGTGTTTGGGGAAAAGGTGACCGTGAGAGGGGGGATAGTTGCCCTCCAATCACTTTGGACTATTAAAAAGGGCACTAGTCCTTTGAATTTCCAATCGAATGAGCCCTTTTTGAAGTTTTTACGACAAAGCTTTCTATGAAAACCTTATAGGCCCCCATGACATAACTTACAACCTTGCCCTGAGGGCTGGGGGGTAGTTTCCTCCTCAAAAACATAATTTCTATCTGGAAATCAACTACGCTGAACAAAATGGCTATGTCAAGATTTTGATTGGATGTGTTTGGGAAAATGGTGGGCGTGGAAGGGGTGTTAGTTGCCTTCCAATCACTTTCGACTATTGAAAAGGGCACTAGCCATTCCAATTTCCAATCGAATGATCCTTTTTCGAAGTTTCTAAGACAACTCCATCGATGCGAAGTGCCCTGGCCAAAACCATAAAAAAAAAAAATAGATTGCCTAAATAATACATTGTGCCAACATCGTTCTTTACTTAGACAGCGCTATTGCGCTGCTTATGATACGATTCTAGTTATTGTGTCAAGCATCGAGAAAGCTAATTTTGGTAAAGCTCTTCAATATCTTAAAACACCCATGTACGTGTGAATTTGTGTATTCATTCAACTACACAAAGAAGATATGGTTATCACCGGGCCAGTACCTCCCTCCCTGAAATCCCAAGACTTTCTTGATAATTTCATATTGTTCCTCAAATGATTCATTTTTTTTTTCAAATTTAACTCCATCCCTCCACCTGGAAGGACACATTATATAGAACTACTAGACAAAATGTAAGGCATACGTTATAGGAACAAGACAATTTCATTTGAAAAAACATGTCCTTTTTATTTAATCGTGATATTATAGTCCAAACTGAAAACTTAGAATTCTCCATCCTACTCCACGTCCAACTTTGCTTATGACACATAATACCTCTTTTTGCTATTGATGGCACAGGGATAGTTGGAAATGGTCCTAAAGGATTACTTTTTTAAATATTCGCGGCCCTAAAAACATTAGCTCAGGGGTTAGTTCCTTTTTTTGGCTCCGGCTTAATATCAATGAAAATGTAAGTGATAAAGGCAAAAGGGTGCGCCTTTCCGCCACCCGGTGTACATCTCGGAGCGCCACGTGTGCCGCAGTTCCACTACGCAACGCACGTTCTCCGCAATGCTTGACACGATCTCTGCAAGCCTTGGAATAGTTTAATGACGTCTTCGGCCGTCTTGACGTCATTAAACGCTGGCTTTGATGGCTTTAATGACGTCTTCGGTCGTCTTCGATTATGCTTGGCACGTGCCACCTGGTGCCCATGATTTATGAAAGTTGGCGCCCACTTGATTAAAGGGATATTTGTCTGTTATATGTTTCGTTTGAAAGAAAATCTTTTAGTGAATAATAAGCTCCACTAAATGTTTTAGTGAATATATTTTTTACTTTTAAACTTTAAATATAGAAATTCAAAATTCTAATTGTTATAAAAACAAACTGAGGTGAATGAACTTTATTTATAATCTTTATTATTAATATTTCCTCTGATGTTTAACTAGTGATATCAATCTAATCAAGGGCGGTTTAAAGTCAAGTCGTTCTAAAAGAAAATGCGAAACTCTGAATTTTTGTCTCTCAACCTGTTCCTCTTCTTACTTTAAAATACTTAACTTATTTATTTTTTTTATCTAATTCCTGACAATTTTTTAACTAAGGCCGAGAAATCTCCCTTCCCCCATTCATGAAAAATTCCCCCATGAAAAATTTTCTCCATTGTAAATCTCCCTCCCTCGGGAAAATTACGCGGAGAATTCCATCCTTGCTGAACCCCCCCCCCCCTTCCGGGAAAATTTTGTGCGAATAATTCCGCCTAAAACATTCTCCTTCCTTTCATATGAAAAAAAGACTTGTTTCTTGTTTAATTTCTAATCGTTTTTCAAGACATGCTGGAAATCATACTGACCCCCCCCCCCCCTGGATTTTTTTCATCTAATGTGCTGAAACCCATATTGGCAAGTGTTTATTCCTCTGAGGAGCCCTGATGTGATGGAGGAGCCCTAAATGATCTCCAGGGGCTATATTTAGGTCCTATGGATCATTGATCAGTCCCTGGAGTTGTGTTTTATTTGTGTGTTTATATTCAATAAAGTCAAAGATGTGAGTTGATCACTTGGGAAGACTTCATTAGATTTGAGGTGGTTTTGCTTGTAGTCTTACAACGACCTACATTTATTAATGATAACTTGGCACGAGTTTAGACTTTTCTATTTGGCTGATTGTTGTGTTATATTGTTTTGTCTTAGGTGATTGGATAGAGGGGTAAGGTCAAGACCTTTTTCAAGTGCTTGTTTTTCTCAATTGCTAAAGTAGGAAAACAGTTTTTTTCTAACCAAATAATTACCTTTAATGCATTATATGTAAACAGAGGTCAAATTTCATAGCTTACAGCCCTTTGCCCAGGGGCTCTGGGGGTCATGTCGTCCTCAGAGTCATAGTTATTGGACCTTTCAACTATGCTGAACAAAATGGCTGTCAAAATTTGTAATGGCTGTCTTTTCGGATGTTGTGGAAATGTGGGAGGTAGGCTAGTTGCTCTCCAATCTTTTTGATCATTTAAAAGGGCACTAGAACTTTTAATTTCCATTTGAATGAACCCTCTGCCAATTTCCTAGGACAATTGGTTCGATACGATTATCTTTAGGAGGAACCCCAAATAAACATGCATTCGTTATCTTTATTTTGGCAAAAAATACAAAACCCCACATTTTTGCAGATAGTAGTTTGAGACTTCTACAGTTGGGTTCTCTGATATGGTAAATATGATGGTGCTAATTTCAGATTGTTTTACTTGTAGGGGGTGTTTCCCCTCTTTTTCGAAAATCCAGACATATTTTCTCAGGATTGTAGTTTTTGATGGGTAATATTAACATGAAATTATATATTGGAATTAATATAAAATGCCAATTCTTATGATGTATCTATTTTTATATCATATTTACATTTTAATAGTTTCGGCTACTTTTGGGTCAAGTCGCTCCTAAACAGTTCGTTATTACGAACTGCTAGAAACCCAACAACTGAGACGTTCATTTAACACATTATCAATGGCTATGGAGGGTCTTTATCCTGTTATTCTTTGTTCATATGTGACCAGGCTCATCAACGGCATACAGTATTACTTTGTTAAAATATTTGGGTTTCAATGCGAATCCCACAGATGTACAGCAGGAAAAAATAGAAGCTATTGGCCGAGTTTCTATGCCTTCGGGGACCACAGCATCCAGGCGTTTCCAGTCCTTCGAGAACCGCTCAATACCCACGCTAAGTTTAAAAGTGTCGACAGAAACAACAGTAATTGTATCTTTAGAGATTTTGTTCCCATCATTGATAATTATTGAGGGAAAAATTAGAATGCAGACACTGGTTCAGGTAGGCTGCTTTACAAGTTTCAGCCAATGGCCTGTGGTTCTGAAACTTAGGATCAACAACAGTACACATTGCAGGGAGATTCTTGAATTTAATCAGTTGATAGGTTAGGATGACATAATCTCTTCTTCTTCTGAAAATAATTATTGAGATTTTCAGTTTAATGCGCGCTCTCATTCAATCGCCTGACATTCTGTTCATCAAGGGTTTTATATTAAGTCTATCTATATTAAAACACATCTATACGCTTGTGAAGGGGGGTAAATTCCCTCCAAAGAAAGTCCAAAAGAGCTCCCTCCTGTTATTGAAAACAGTGGTCCAAAAATAAAGTTTTCTCCTATTTAGCCCGCTCCCCTCCGAGTAGTCTGATATCCCTAAGCCTAGGACTCTCTGATTTAAAGATATTTTAACATTGGTAGTTGTGGAATATTGATTAAATTATTTTAATTCTAAGCAGAGGGGGCTTCTGCTTTGACCTTCTTAAAAAAAAAAAAAAAAAAAAAAAAAAAAAAAAAAAAAAAAAAAAAAAAAAAAAAAAAAAAAAAAAAAAAAAACTAGGAAATAATCTCGCCTGTTCCTTATAAGTGTTTGTAATAATGCATTTCTACTAAACATCCAGGGAAGGAGAAAAATCGAGTTTCCATGGGATCCAAGCTACTGAGGTTGAACCTGGTTCTTAAATTATATATTTTATTTCTATTTTAGACTAAAGAGAGTATGTCAAGTGAGCCGGAATGTGTCTGTCTATCCTCATCAGACGAAGAAGTACCCAGCAAGCAACGTAGATTATCTGATGTAAGAGTCTTGGATTTTTTCTTACTATTCGGTTAAATATTTTATTTAGAATAACTTATGGTATGTGTGGGTGCTAGTTATTCCTGACTATTTTTTATGAATATTTTAACCTTTTGTTAGAAAATTTTGATTTTAAGTAGAATGAATGAAGTGAAGCTGTTTTCTCTAAGCGTAAAAAAAGAATAGTTTGTTGTCTGAAGGTATCGAATTGTAAATCTTTACCAATACTGGGCCCTTTTCCACATCTGAACACTCAGTGGGAAAATTTAAAATTTATTCCTATTATATATTTCTAAAAATCTCTGCAACTTCTTCCTATAGTTCTTATAATTTATGTTTATTTAATTCTGTAACTATTTATTCTTGTAACGAATATAATTGGTGACTGAGTATCAAATATTAATAAAAAAGCACTTTTGCATAGAACAAACTAAGCTGCTTGGTAAATTCAAAGTGGTTTAATTGGTGATGAATATAAAAAATTAATAAAAAAGCAGTTTTGCATAGAACAAACTCAGCTACTTAGTAAAATCTAAATCTTTTAATTGGTGACTGAGTATCAAGAATTAATAAAAAAAAAGTACTTTTGTGTAGAATAAACTCAGCTAATTGGTAAATTTCAAGTCTTTTAGTTGGTGACTAAGTATCCAGAATTAATAAAAAAAAGCACTTGCATAGAACAAATTCAGCTACTCGGTAAATTCTAAGTCTTTTAATTGGTGACTGAGCACCAAAAATTAATAAAAAAAATTACTTTCGCATAGAACCAACTCAGCTACTTGGTAAATTGCAAGTGTGACTGAGTATCCAAAATTAATAAAAAAAAGTACAAAACAAAAAAAGTACAACAAATTCAGCTACTTGGTAAATTCCAAGTCTTAATTGGTGACTGAGCATCAAAACTTAATAAAAATTTACTTGCATGGAACAAATTCAGCTACTTGGTAAATTCCAAGTCTTTTAATTGGCGACTAAGTATAAAAAATTATTTTTGCATAGAACAAACTCAGGTACTTGGTAAATTTCAAGTCTTTTAATTGGTGACTAAGTATAAAAAAATAAAAAAAAAACACTTTTCACTCAATCAATTAAATCAATTTTATTCAATCAATAAAATCAACAAAATACACTTCAATATAAACTCCCCCGTAAGGCTCTATGGCCAGGAAAAAAACAGGGGAAAAGAAAAAATATTATTGTTCTATAAAACTGTATAGAACAAACTCAGCTATTTATTCTTGTCCAAGTGCAACTTAAAAATATATGAGGAAAGTACATTAGAAAATTCAAGAATTGGAGTTACCGGTCCTAAACTGCACATTTTTGAGCTTTTAAACCGGTCATTGAACCTATGGCTCTGTTCAATATCTATTCAGGCTTAGATGCCATTTGTGTCAAACTGTACTATTACTGTTTGAAACTGTAAACTGTGTTGTACTTCTGAAAATACGACAAAGTCACCCTTTTTTCTAGCAAAAATTCGTTGAAGGTGCGAGTTTTAAAACAAAATTAGCTTTGAAAA
>CM051271.1:53301432-53326432 GCA_027921565.1 Artemia sinica
TCAGATTATTATAAATATGGAAAATTTCTGCTTAATTCATGACCGTGGACAAAGAATACGTTGGTATCGCGTCATTTTGGCCTTGCTGATCCCATTGCAGCTCTCATTAAGCGTCAGATGGTATTCTTAAAGTCAGTTGAGTCCAGTAGCCTCGCCATTCCGATTCGTCCTTAAGGGGTTGTTTGTATTTATGTAGTACCTAAGTTTTTCTTCACGTCTGTTTATTTATTTATTTACTCCATTTGTGGTCTTGTACCATTTTTCGAATGGGTTATAAAATTATTTATCTGTCTAATAAATATCAACAAAATAGATATCACTAATTTGTTTTTCTCCGGAACTTTATATCATCATAATCCCCACAATAAATAAATGTTTTCTTATTTCCTTAATGGTTTCTAATAAACATATGGTGGTCTTCAATAAACATAATATCACGAAATTATTCCATTTCCTTATACCTCTGTAAAAAAAAAAAAAAAGAAAAAAAAAACATGAACAGAAAGAAATACCTCACAGTAGACCTAATGCACAGTAAATCACTAAAAAAGCGAGGCTGAATATTGAATTTCCTGCTGCAGTCCAAAAATTAAACACAATACAAACAATTTACGAAGGCCTGCAGCCGGCAAGATGTTCGGCAAGTCGGTGAATTTCCTGACCAGACTGATAAGGAGAAATACCTTCTAAAATGCTTACTGCATGGTTTGGTAGAACTCTTATTGTTTTAAGGATAGATGGAAAAGCAGAGAGCCGAATACTTGAACAATAAAGTACATACGGGTGTACAAGAGAAATATAAAAGATCGCAGAGGACAGGTTTGCGAAATTAGGTATTCTTTTCAGTCAAATAATAACAATATTCGATTTAATTAGTGTAATTGGTAAAATTAGGGCAGTAATAAGTATCTGATCTCTGCTTCTGGCAGAAAAATGATTACAGAGCTTGAAAAAACGCAAAGTGTCACCACAAGCTAGATGGCACCAGATTTTCTTCTGTCGATACTAGTGCCAGTTTCCACTTTTGTAAGCTACCCAGGCTTTTTGAGCAAATCTTTCTGCGGTAAACCTTGTCTGAACGGTCTTAAGCGTTTATCTTTTTATTAGCCTATGCCGAGTGAAATATCTCCCTGTAAACCTGGTCAACCAATATAATTGAATTGACATTGAACTTTGACTTTATTGAATATAAACACACAAATAAAACACAACTTAATGGTAGTTACAAGTTTAACAAAATAATAAGTACCCTTCTTAATTCAAACTCCTTCCCACCCCATTCGAGAACATCCTGCTTCTCTTTCAGACCCAACCTGATTAACAAAATCACAATTTTTTAAGCCTGTTAACCCTTATTGGTAAACCTTGTATTAACTGTATTAACTGTCTATCGAAAACAAAGAGAGAGAAAAATCTCAAGATGAAGGAAACAAACGGACTACGGCAAGTAGAAGGAAAAGGCAAAATAAAACGACGTGGATATTTCGCCTGTATAAAAAAAAACGTCTTAACGCTAAGAAACAAAGATAAAATCTAAAATAACCTAAAATTAAATAATAAAAACAATAATCATATAAACAATTGTTGCTACTGTGATTGAGCACCATTGAATTGAATAATTTTAGTTGATGTCACCGTTGAATTGAATAAAAATAACGTGATTGGGCACCATTGAATAATTATTGGCTTCTCTGGTGTTCACTCAAGGTGGCTCAATCAAGCCACCTGGTGAAAAATCTCGCTAGATTTTTAGGTATTTTATGGTTGATATAGTAATTGTCTTCAATAATCTTTTGATTTACTTGCTGATTTAGTGATTTTTTCGATTAGGCTATGTAAAAAATCTCTAGAAATATTAATAAATCACTAGGGGTGGCAACCCAGGCTGTATAAGTTTCCACACAACCAATTAAAACAAGCAGGTATCATTTTCACCGTTCTCGATACTTAATATAACTAATACAATACTAATACTAATTACTATAAACATTACTATAACTAATAACGCATAAATTTAAATTTATATCTGGTTCTAAGGGAAAGGTGAAGAGAAAAGGCTCCACTTTCAATCAAGCATTGTATTTATTGTCTTTTTTAGTTTATTAATATAATATTTTCTTTTATATTAAATATTTATTTTTTTCGTCATCCTTTCAGCCCCCTTATTGCAAATTCAATACAAATGTAGGAATATTAGGAGGCCTACCCTCATCCATAATTATTTGAACGACATCACGGAAACAGTTAAATGTTGGTGTAAAAATGCGACTTTCAGAGTTCAGAAGTTCAGAGTATTTAACAATAAAAATCATAAAGAAATAACTACTTCAACCCAATCTCCCCCATAAGGATCCATGGCCAGGAAAGAAAAAGGGAGGAACAAAAAACCAACACAAAAAAAAAATATAAATAAGATCCAAAAAATCCAGTCGCCCACCTTAATAATCCCCAAAATGACAAGCTAGGCAGGGGCAGCGCATGATTTTACCTATTACCAACTCAATCCAGAGACATCAATTCCAAGGGAAACCAAAAAAAAAAAAAACTTAATTACTAGCTAGAAATTCTCTAACATAATTTTTGGACATACCAAACGAGTGGCAGCTTCGTGCAGACTCAGGGAGCGTGTTCCAAATCCTGTTGCAAGCTGTCAGAGGGTTGAAGTCAGACCTCACTGAGGAAGTATGAAGAATCTGTAAATTGCTGGAAGTGCGGAGATGATAAGCCGATTGATCAGAAAACAAAAGATATATTATTAGATAGAGCAGCAGGAAGATGGCCGTGCAATTGTAAAAAAATGAAAGAAGAACAAGAAAGAAAATAGAAAGAATTCAAATCAAGCAAGGATTTAAGTGAAGATCGGTTAGTTTCCTTAATAAGAGTCCTTGCTTTATCATAAAGTTTCGAAAGTGGCTTCAGAGACGAGGGAAAAGTTGACATCCAAATAACAGAACAATATGAAACATAAGACTGAACTACGTTGTAGAATAAGATTCTATGAATCGACCCTGGAAATATGTGTTTGAGGTTCCTGAGGATTCCAAGACTCCTGGAGACTTTCATTTTAATCAGGTCAATATGATGCTTGAAGGAAAGATTTTTGCCAAGCAAGATGCTTAGGAATCGAACGTAACGATTCTTAGGTCTACTTAGAGAACCTCTTGATACGTGTATTTCATTTAAGTCAGGGCAAGCCTTTGAGGCTCTGGAGAAAATGAGAAAACATGACTTTCCGGCATTTAAGGCAAGATAATTTACATGAAACCACTGGATAACTCTTTCAAAAAGGGCTTTCGTCTTTGAACGAAGATCAGACTCAGTTCTACCAGCTGTGCAAAGAGTATTGTCATCAGCATAAGCAATAGGTGCATCCGGTAGGGACGAACTCCTGTCACGATTAGTGACCAGCAAAGGGTAGGTTTTAAATTTTGAACCGTATTAATAAGCTCATTGACGTAGATTATAAAGAGTATCGGCCCAATCTCAGATCCTTGTGGAACGCCAAACTCTATTCCAGAAGGATTAGAAAAGTGTGGATCAACCGAGATGACTCGACCAGATAAATATGATAGAAACCAAGAATAAGCATTCCCTCTTATACCAATATGGGACAGTTTCCAAAGAAGAATCTTCTGTGTTAATGAGTCGAGTGCTTTTCGTACATCGAGAAAAAGAGCAGCGGTTATCAGAGCAGAGTCACGAACTGAATGTAAGTAATTCAAGAGAGTTGCACATTGAAAAAAAGTGTTTAGAATTAAGAAAATCAAGAAGTCGAGAAAGCATAGCTTTTTCAAAAATTTTACTAAACACTGATGAAAGAGATATGGGACGATAATTTTCAGGATCATTCCTTGGTCCACCTTTAAAAAGAATAATAAAGTGAGCACAACTTAAAGCACTTGGGAAGACACCATTTTCAAAAGAAAGATTGATAAGTCTCGTGAGGGCAGAAACGATGACAGGAAGAATGAACTTGACAACCTTAGTCGGAATACGGTCTGGGCCAGAAGATGAAGAATCCCTCAAACCATTGACAGTTCTGGCTATTTCAGCTTCAGAGGCAGGTTCCAATGCCATTGATTTAGGACAAGGCGGTCCAAGGTAAGACCTAAAATCATTTAGAGAAGAAGAAGGACTTACAGAAGTGGCTGTAGTTTTGCATCTTGACCTTTTAGCTCACCCTCTACATTTTCGACTTCCATCACAACACAGCCATTTTGCCTTCCATCACACATTTTATTATAATATATTTCGATTAAATTATAATATATATTAAATTGTTATATATGTATAGCTAACCATAGCTTTTTTCACATTGTACAACTAATTTGTCGTTTTTTATTACTCTTTTTACATAATAAAAACTAGCCATTCAAAACTTATCAATAGAATGGTAGTTTTTGTTATTTTCCTATTATTTTATTATTTTTTAGAACTATTTTATTCAACTTTTTTATTCTCTGCATAACCTTCTTTTTTTTCGGTCAGTCTCTCATCTAGCCAAATTTTTCTAAAATTGGTGCTTTTTAAGATCTTCGGTTAGAAGTGATTTTGTTTAATTTTAATTTTGTGCAGTTCACGTGATCGTGTGAAGCGTTCTTAACTCCTTCCACCGAAAAAAAAATCGTAAAAAATTGCACAAGTTACATGGATTAAGTCCTAATGTAAAAGAGGAAATTGGAAAATGTATTGACACTATCGGTCCTTTACGAAGGAAGAATGTGTTATTTTTTATTTCCTCTTAAACAAGGAAAAAAAAGAAAAAAATCGGTAATTTTTCTGCGTCAATGCGTAGCATTAAACATGAATCAATTAAGAATCCAAGACTCACTTCACAAGCTATCAAAACGGGATGTCTTCCTCTAATTTTTTTTTAGTACGAATCAGTTAAGGATCCATGACTCATTTCATAGCTATCAAACGGGAATGTCTTTCTCTAATAACTTGGAAACAACTGATTTGAGAACAAACAGCTTTGTTTTGAAAAATCACGAAATTTTAGTGATTTTATGGTTGATTTAGTGATTGTCTACAATGATCTAGTAATGTATGTTCGGCGAAGATATCATCTTCGCCGTTCTCGATACTTAATGTAACTAATACAATACTAATTACTATAAAAATTACTATTACTAATAGCTTATAGTTTATTATATATAATATCTTCTATTACATTATATATTTGTATTTATTGTCACCCTGTCAGCCGCCTTATTGCAAGTTTAGTACAAGGAAGATTAGGAGTCATATCCTCATCCCTATTTTTTTTGAAGGACATCACGGAAACAATAAATATTGGTGTAAAAATGCGCGATTTTAGTATAATATATTTCGATAAAATTATATATTTTGAATTGTTATATATGTACAGCTAATTATAGCTTTTTTCACATTGTACAACTAATTTATCAGTTTTTTTTTACTCTTTTTTACACAATAAAAAACTAGCCATTCAAAACTGATCAATAGAATGGTAGTTTTTATTATGTTCCTAATATTTTATTATTTTTAGGATAAATTAGTTTTGATTTCTTTCCCTTCCTTTTTTATTCTCTTTATAACTTTCTTTGTTTTTCAGTCAGTCGCTCATCTAGCTAAGTTTTTCTAAAATTGTGTGCTTTTTATGATCTTAGATTAGAAGCGTTTTTTTTTTTGTTTTTTTTTTTTTTAGTTTATATCTTCGTGTGAAGCATTCTTAACTCCTTCCACCGAAAAAATTCGTAAAAAATTGCACAAGTTACATGGATTAAGTCCTAATGTAAAAGAGGAAATTGGAAAATGTATTGACACTATCGGTCCTTTACGAAGGAAGAATGTGTTATTTTTTATTTCCTCTTAAACAAGGAAAAAAAAGAAAAAAATCGGTAATTTTTCTGCGTCAATGCGTAGCATTAAACACGAATCAATTAAGAATCCAAGACTCACTTCACAAGCTATCAAAACGGGATGTCTTCCTCTAATTTTTTTTTAGTACGAATCAGTTAAGGATCCATGACTCATTTCATAGCTATCAAACGGGAATGTCTTTCTCTAATAACTTGGAAACAACTGATTTGAGAACAAACAGCTTTGTTTTGAAAAATCACGAAATTTTAGTGATTTTATGGTTGATTTAGTGATTGTCTACAATGATCTAGTAATGTATGTTCGGCGAAGATATCATCTTCGCCGTTCTCGATACTTAATGTAACTAATACAATACTAATTACTATAAACATTACTATTACTAATAGCTTATTAGCTTATATTATTAATAGCTTATAGTTTATTATATATAATATCTTCTATTACATTATATATTTATATTTATTGTCACCCTGTCAGCCGCCTTATTGCAAGTTTAGTACAAGGAAGATTAGGAGTCATATCCTCATCCCTATTTTTTTGAAGGACATCACGGAAACAATAAATATTGGTGTAAAAATGCGCGATTTTAGTATAATATATTTCGATAAAATTATATATTTTGAATTGTTATATATGTACAGCTAATTATAGCTTTTTTCACATTGTACAACTAATTTATCATTTTTTTTTTTCTCTTTTTTACACAATAAAAAACTAGCCATTCAAAACTGATCAATAGAATGGTAGTTTTTGTTATTTTCCTATTATTTTATTATTTTTTAGAACTATTTTATTCAACTTTTTTATTCTCTGCATAACCTTCTTTTTTTCGGTCAGTCTCTCATCTAGCCAAATTTTTCTAAATTGGTGCTTTTTAAGATCTTCGGTTAGAAGTGATTTTGTTTAATTTTAATTTTGTGCAGTTCACGTGATCGTGTGAAGCGTTCTTAACTCCTTCCACCGAAAAAAAAATCGTAAAAAATTGCACAAGTTACATGGATTAAGTCCTAATGTAAAAGAGGAAATTGGAAAATGTATTGACACTATCGGTCCTTTACGAAGGAAGAATGTGTTATTTTTTATTTCCTCTTAAACAAGGAAAAAAAAGAAAAAAATCGGTAATTTTTCTGCGTCAATGCGTAGCATTAAACATGAATCAATTAAGAATCCAAGACTCACTTCACAAGCTATCAAAACGGGATGTCTTCCTCTAATTTTTTTTTAGTACGAATCAGTTAAGGATCCATGACTCATTTCATAGCTATCAAACGGGAATGTCTTTCTCTAATAACTTGGAAACAACTGATTTGAGAACAAACAGCTTTGTTTTGAAAAAATCACGAAATTTTAGTGATTTTATGGTTGATTTAGTGATTGTCTACAATGATCTAGTAATGTATGTTCGGCGAAGATATCATCTTCGCCGTTCTCGATACTTAATGTAACTAATACAATACTAATTACTATAAACATTACTATTACTAATAGCTTATTAGCTTATATTATTAATAGCTTATAGTTTATTATATATAATATCTTCTATTACATTATATATTTATATTTATTGTCACCCTGTCAGCCGCCTTATTGCAAGTTTAGTACAAGGAAGATTAGGAGTCATATCCTCATCCCTATTTTTTTGAAGGACATCACGGAAACAATAAATATTGGTGTAAAAATGCGCGATTTTAGTATAATATATTTCGATAAAATTATATATTTTGAATTGTTATATATGTACAGCTAATTATAGCTTTTTTCACATTGTACAACTAATTTATCAGTTTTTTTTTTACTCTTTTTTACACAATAAAAAACTAGCCATTCAAAACTGATCAATAGAATGGTAGTTTTTATTATGTTCCTAATATTTTATTATTTTTAGGATAAATTAGTTTTGATTTCTTTCCCTTCCTTTTTTGTTCTCTTTATAACTTTCTTCGTTTTTTCATTCAGTCGCTCATCTAGCTAAGTTTTTCTAAAATTGTGTGCTTTTTATGATCTTAGATAAGAAGCGTTTTTTTTTTGTTTTTTTTTTTCAGTTTATATCTTCGTGTGAAGCATTCTTAACTCCTTCCACCGAAAAAATTCGTAAAAAATTGCACAAGTTATATGGATTAAGTCATAACGTAAAAGAGGAAATTGGAAAATTCATTGACAATGTCGGTCCTATACGAAGGGAGAATGTGTTTACGAAAATAAAGATGGTTCTTGACGAAGTTCGAAAATGTGAAGCGTCTGTAGAGAATGGAGAAGAAAATCCTAAAGAAGCTGAATTATTATCACCCCTTGATGAAGCCTTAGAAAGTAAACTTAAAAAAATGGATAAGGCAATGACGGTAAGTTATTATGACGTAAGCTGGTAAGTTGTGATGGTAAGAAAGCACAATGACGGGGAGACAAGTTATTTTGACGAGATAATGGTAACCAAGGGATAGGTTTCAGAACTCAAGTATTATTCATGCTAATTAATTTTTTGTTATTATATTTTCCAAGATAATGAGTAATAAAATAAACTAAAATTTGCCCAAAGCCGTGCCATTAAAGCAGTTTTTCGGCTATCCTGTCTATATTCAACCCGTGGTTTTTACTTAGATTTTGGTATAGCTCCACTGGATAAAATCATAAAAAAAAATTCAACTTATCGCTTGCTTACTCTGCTTTTCACAATAATCTTCCTGCTCAACTACTAACCTATTATAATATTAATAATTCGGGAGCCCACTGTCTCCGTTCATCCAATAGAGCCTTTGTAATCCCTAAATGTGTTTCTAGTGCTGCCCAGCAATCTCCAATTTACAAATCTATTATCCAATGGAACAAAATACCCTCTAGTGTTGAGCTAGCCACAAGTTTCCGTACGCTGTACAATAATGTAACAAAACTTGACAATGATATTTTCTTAAACCACATTGTCCTGCCATAATATAAGAAAAGGAAACGATCAAAAAATGTGTTTTAAGGCCAAAAGAGAATACTGAATAAACAAACAAAGCGAATATTTCGAGAGGACAACCGCCTCTCTTCTTCAGCGCGAAACGAAATAATGTATTCAAGGAAAGTGCCGAAGAAAAAAAAACACCAAAAAACAAACGCGGAAAGTCAATGTGAAAAGAACCAAAAACCAATGAAAAGGCCAAAAACTTAAAAGATGAATAAAATTCAATAAAAGCCAAAAATTATAAAAATTAAAACTAAATACCTAACAACCATAAAAGCGAGTAATTCGCCAATATCCGCGATTTGCACAAAATCCGAAAAATTATGAACTGCCATCGACGGATACTAGCGAACAACTGAGAAATAAAAGAGAAGAAAATAATTCATTCACTCAAAAACAAAACGAACCAGCAATTAAATAAGTTATAGAATTATGTTATCTGATTTCGGATTTTAATTATTGCATTTCTTGCAGACACCCTTTGAGACCAAAGGGGTTTTTCACGTGTTTGATTGTATGATTAAGTGGTTCAAGGTTTATTTTAGGGATTACTAAGGTATCGGCTTCTCTTTTAAGAAAACCGAAATATGACTCGTTTTTTTCTTAAATCACCGGAATCTCTGTTTAAAGCTAGACCTAAATGTTGGCATTAAATACCAACATTTAGGAACTAATACCAATGTGGAACTAAATACCAATATTTAGAGCTTCGGTTTTCTCAAAAGAGAAGCCGATACTTTAGTAATCCCTGAAATAAACCTTAAACCACTTTCCCAACCATATAATCAAAACAATATTTCGTTTCGCGCTGAAGAAGAGAGGCGGTTGTCCTCTCGAAATATTCGCTTTGTTTGTTTATTCAGTATTCTCGTTTGATCTTAAAAACTCCATTTTTGATCGTTTCATTTTCTTATAACTTGAAAATATAATTTAATCTTTCAACTCTTAACCAATTTGCTTTAATTACCCGTATTTTATTCTTCTTTCTTTTTTTCAGTATCACTTTAAATTTTTGTTTTCTTTTTGTCCTTAACAAGTTCTCTTCTAGGATATTTATTGTTATTGATGTTATGTTTTATTTTTATTCGAATAAACTGAATTATTATCATCGGTACATGAAGTCTTAGAAAGGAGATATAAAAAAATGGATACTATCATGACGGTAAATATTAACGCTTGAAACTTAATTAATATTAATATTAAACTGAATTTTAAAACTGAAATGTCTTAACTAAAATTACTTAAAACTTAATTCTAAAACTGAAATGACACTTTATGTTGGCGAAATAATAGTAATCAAGGGCTAGGCTCCAAAACTCAATTATTATTAATAACAATTACTTGTTATTATTTTTGTTTGAAGTTAATGGATAACAAAAAACTGTGTACGATTTTTATCACTTGTAAGTGCAGAATGGGCTACAATGTTAGCCCCTTTCATGGTTGCAGCATCATCTATAACATAGTAAAGAATGAACTCTAGCCCATAGTAACCGAAAATTTAAAGACCCATTTAAAAAGAAAAAAAAAATACCAAACGACGAAGAATCGCCATTTGAAGCTGATTCAGGAATGGTAACTGTTAATTTCGTTAGTCTTAGTGGGAAAAAATTATTTCGAAAATATTTATCGAAATTTCGAAAAATAGGCAGAAACCCGCCGAAAATGGTGTCAGATCGAAATGAAAACTGCATCATTTGAATGGCGTATGGGGAGTGCACCATAGTTGAACACCCCATACAGGAGAATTGACAAACAAGAAAATCACTTTTTCCCAAGG
Source organism: Artemia sinica (assembly GCA_027921565.1). Taxonomy (NCBI): domain Eukaryota; kingdom Metazoa; phylum Arthropoda; class Branchiopoda; order Anostraca; family Artemiidae; genus Artemia; species Artemia sinica. Next base: position 53,312,001 of record CM051271.1, read on the forward strand.
CAATCAATGATACGTCTCTTTTTTTTTCACCAGGGGTGCTTGATTCAAACCGTTTAGCACCAGATTTTAGCAAACCAGCTTTAGTAGCATCAGTGTTACTAAAGCTTAAATGTTATTTATAAGGTTTTTGAAATTGAGGAGGGGTCATAAAACCTATAGCGAGTGGTTTTTTTACTCTGTTGACTCCAATGATATGCTTTACATTTAGGTCGGGCACCATTTTTGAAGTGTCGAGCTCTTTCAAAATTTACATATTTTTTTTTTTTTTTTTTTTTTTTTTCACAATGAACTTTAACTATTTAGGTGAACAGAAATAATAGTTGACTTTCCTCAATCAACTAAAAAGGACAGGTTTTCTCACCAGATAGTTTTCTAAAAGGACATTTTTAAACTTTCGGTTACTATGGGCCGTAGTTCGCACTTTTTTCTGAGTTGCAGCTATAGCTGCAACCATAATTATAAGCATTTTAGGGCCAAATTTGTTGTTATTAGGCATTTTAGGTTGAAGGTGATGAAAAATAATTAATAACCATAATTGAGTTCTGGAACAAATCCAAGGAAAAAAAACGCTTCAAGTGCAGATTGTTTTAAATCAAAAATCACAGTTTTAGTACCCATATTAAAGAAAAATTTCTTCTTGTCTTTTTGTTCTGGCTTTTATTATTTTCCTCCAATATATCAGTGAATCAGGGGACAGGCTAGTTCACCCTCTACGTCATTTTGCCTCAGACATAACAGCCTATGAACTCGGTAACGGCGTCGGCGACTTAGATTGCGTCATCGGTCTAAGGATGCAGATGGTGCTGTCAGTCTGAAAGAATGAAGAGATAAACGTTTGTTCATGTGGGTACCCTGGATATTATGAAATGACATCATTCTTGGATTAAAAAAAAAATGCAAAAAAACGAAAAAGCAAAAAAACTAAAAAACGAAAGTAGGGTTGTCAGAATTTTGTATACCAGAAGTTTTCTGTGTACAAGAAAAAAATCTTTTTGCTTTTTAGTTCATTTTGAGATAAAAATGCGTCTTTAAAGAATTTTTTTAATTTATAACTTACTCTCATTAAATCTTGCAATTAATTTTACTCTTCTTACTTCAATGATTTTTTCGCCTAGTCTATAACTATCCAAGGATCTTCCAGTGTCAGTGTCGGGTGCAACCTGGTAAAGAATTGTATTTGAGAGTTTTTATTGGGGCTAAAGGAGCTTTAGCCCCCCCCCCCCTCTCACCAAGAAAAAAATTACATTTTGTTTTCTGATTGCGCCACTGGTCTGTAATAGACCCTTGTAGTCAACCCCATCCAATAAGCAATGATTGAGATATTGATTCTCGCTTCTAATGATTCATGAAGAGACCACACTTTTCTCTTCTTACGACCAATACGTAGACCACAATTTTTCTCTTCTTACGACAGTTTTCTCTTCTTGGAGTTCATGTTTTAGGTGATCATTCTTTGATTTAATGGATAATCAAAGGTTTAATATTTGAACCTTTGTTTAAGCAGACACTTTTGTAGTAGTGTTTAATTAACAAAGGTTTAATTAAAGGTTTAATTAACAAAGGATAATCAAAGGTTTAATATTGAACCTTTGTTTAAGCAGACACTTTTGTAGTAGTGTTTAATTAACAATTACCTGCTTATTAAAGATTTAAGTTACATTACATTTTATTTAATCATATGAAATAGTTTATAGAATAATTAGTTAAATCAAATAACTTAAATCAAACTAAAATTTAGAAAATAGTTGCCTGCTTATCTACTGATTGAAGGTAGTCAATCAGTCTACCAGTCTACTCTACGCTGTCATTCTAAAAAATAAAGTCATCAAGTTTACTGATATACATCATGTTCGTAGAATCCATATCTTAGCTGATTATATGTAACTCGTTTAAGCTGGCTTTACCAAACTGGCTGAACCGGTTTGGAGAATTAACCGGTTTAGCTGGTTTGGAGAATTGGTTTGGATGTCAAAGGTGCACATGTCAGAGTCTCCCTGTGAATATAAAGCAAAATAATAGTAAGACGAGAAATAACCTGAGACTAAAGATAAAATGAACATAACACAAGGGATAAAAAAGAATAAAGTCTTTTTTTAAGAATTCTGGTTTTAGCTTATTCTTTAGTTTTTGTAAGATTTTTCAAGGCAATTTATAAATTATAAATATTAGAAAAATATTTGCTTCATTAATTTTTACTGTAATTAGACTGAAAAATTTTAAGAACAGACTAACCAATGAACTAATTAACTGAGCAGAATAAAATTTCCCTAATTAAGCTTAAATTACTCCCATCTATAAAAAAATGATAAGAGTGAGCGTGGTAATTATCGAGATTTTATCCTGGTCTCTGTAGATAGCAAATTACTTAGTAATATAATACTTTTTAGACTGAGAGATGCTGTTGACAATTTTTAAGAGAAGAACAGTGCGTTTTTAAAAAGGTTGAGGATGTGTAGACCAAATTTTCCCTCTTAGGTTAATAATTGAGAAGTGCCTGAGTTGTCAAACACCTTTGGTCCTCACTTTTATAGATTATAAGTAAGCGTTTGATCCAGCCGTTAGAAGAGCTTTAGTGAAGGTCCTATTCTTGCATGGTATACCAGACAAATACATTAAGTTATACATTAGTGCTATGTATGAGAATAACATTGCTGCAGTTAAGGTAGGAAATAAGGTCAGTCGAGGTTTCTTATTGAATTTGAAGTTAAAAAGGGTTGCTTTCTATCCCCATTTGTATGGATTATTATGACAGACTTTGTCTTGAGGAACACGGCAAAGGCTATGGGAGAGCTTGGAGTCAATTGAGGAAGTAAAATTCTTTTAGACTAGTATTTGGCTGAGGATTTGAGCGTCCTTGTGGAAAATGTTAGCAAAATGAATGAATTTTTGGAGGTTTTGGAGTTCGGGGTACAAGAATAAGTTTGAAAATTAATGTAAAGAAGACTAAGTCACTAAGGCTGGGAATAAGCGAAGGTGAAGAGGTGATGTTGGGCGACGTGAATATCGATCACGTGAGCAGCTTTACTTACCTAGGCAGTATAATTAGTGAAGATGGTAAATGCAGCGAAGATTTTATAAGTAGAATAGCCAATGCCCAGTGTCTTTTTAACCCTGGAGTTGCAAAAATTTTGGAAGAATAAGAAGATAAGCCTGCGAACGAAGATCAGAATATTTGAGGCTACAATTATGAAGTGGTCAAGTATGGTTCTGGAACATGGGCGCTTCGAAAGACGGAGGAGGATTTTTTTTATATTGTCTCCAGAGGAATTGTCAATAGAGTCTTTTGGGCACACGTTCGATTGACCATATTTCAAACTGTAAACTGTACAAAAATGGGATTCTATCCTGCTTTGTGGGGCTATATTCAGAGAATGGTTGAGATAGCTAAGATACGTTCTGCGGATGAAGGATGACAGAATGACGATTTCACCCAACGTTGAATGAATTAACCTCAGCCAGTTTTAAGTGCATTTATTAAATTTTTTGGACGTTTTTAAAAAACAGAATTTTCAAAAAATTGACTTCAACCCTTCTGGGCTTGTGGTAGTAATTTTTTTCAAAACAAATATCTAATCTTCTACTCCATCAGAGGGCAAACTGAGTCATCCAAATGTATTTGGGGGTGAATTTATAAGGAAGCACTAGAAGATTTGAGAAACAACATCTTTAAGTGCGGAATATACGATGAAGAGTGCTTGATAAGTATTGTTGTTGTTCATTGGAAATGAAAACGTATTTTTTTAAATGTAATAAAAAATAGGAAATCCAGTGACTCAGGCTATTATTACCTTACCTTAGATCTGCCTGTGCCTCCAGAGGCACACAGGGCATCAAGAAGGAGCCGCCAATCTTCCCGCAGGTTAGCAGCAGTAAGTATGTCCTCCCACTGAGGTTGGATTGATGCGTGCAGTTACAGAGATCTGTCTGGTACATTCGACGCAGGGTGTTTCTGGGTCTGCCACTGTGGCGTGAACCCAATGGCTGCCAATGGAGCGCTACATTTGGTAGTCGAAGATTGTCCATACATAGTACGTGGCCAACGTATCTCCATCGGTGGACTCTTATGATATATGTCACAAGAGGTTGGCCAGTCTTGTCGCGGATGGATTGGTTTGTTATTCTCTGCTGCCAACGGATGTTGAGAATTCTTCTCAGACATGTGTTTTCGAAAGCAAGTATTCTTCTCTCTTGTTCCTGGTTCAGGTGCCAGGTTTCGGCTGCATAGAGCAGCACTGGCATAACATTGCTTTTGAAGAGTCGTAGCTTTAGTCGTATAGAGAAGCTTTAAGACCGCCAAACTTTCCGTAATCCATTGAAGGCCCCATTGGCTTGGCTGATTCTTGTGAGCACTTATTTTGCGGTCGATCCGGTGCTTTCTTTTATGCTTCCCAAGTATTTCGAATGGACGACTTGCTCTATGTGTTGGTCTCCGCAAATGATGCTCAGGGGTGAATCTGTGGTAGCCATGCATTTTGTTTTCTCATTATTTATTTACAGGCCGACCGAGCCACCTCTCTCCCTCACTATGTCAAGGAGTTCTTGGAGTCTTTGCTTGCATGATTCCAGGACGGCGATGTCGTCAGCTAAGTCTACATCACTGAGGCGTATTTCTGGATTCAGCTGAATTCTGTCTGTGCTTGTACATCGCAGTATGTAATCAGTAACGATTACGAAAAGTAGCGGTGACAAGGTGCGACCTTGCTTAACTTCTGGCAGAATGCGGAAGAAACAAGTTTGGCCATCTGGTGTCTTTACACAGCACTCGCTATCTTTATAGAGCGCAACGATCAGTGAAACTATTGTTTCAGGGATTCCGTAATGCAGTAGGATCTTCCACAGACTTTGGCGGTCTACTTTGGAGCGCCACTCTCTGCTTTCTTTCGTCAGTAGCCGTAGAGTAAATATCAGGTCCGCTCATGAACGGTTCGGTCTGAATCCATGTTGCTCGTCGTGAAGGTGTCAGTTGAGCTGCAAGCTGATTCTTTGCAGTAAAATGTGCGTCAATAATTTGCTAGATATGGAAAGCATGCAGATTCCTCGCCAGTTGCCTGGGAGGGACCCGTCACCTTTCTTAAACATCCTCACAAGGGTTCTGCGGTTCCAATCCGAAGGTATTTTGACGGTCGTCCTGATTACTGCGAACAACGCTGTCCAGAACTTCAGGCAGGTCATAACAGTCGCTTTGATCATGTCCGCGGATATCCTGTGTTCGCCAGGTGACTTCCCGTTTTTGAGCTTCTTTGCTGCTGCTATAATTTCAGTGGATGATAGCGGATCCCTGCTGATATCTAGGGAAAACAGTGTTGTTGCTGGGATCTCTGGGGGATCGTCTGGTGGGGGTCTATTCAACAGCTTCTCGAAGTGGCTGGCCCAACTTCGTTTACGTCAGACTGCTGTGTTATTGGGATGCCCGAGGGGTCTTTTACTGGTCCATGTTGAATAGAGGATTTCTTTCCAATAATATCATTAGTGATTTTATAGACGGCTCTTGACTCACCTCTCTTCACTGCCTTTTCTGCCTGCACTGCTTTCCGCTCCAGCAGGTTTCTCTGGTCTTTTCTGGCACTCTTCTTTACCTCCTTATCCGGGGCTCTGTATTCATCGTTTCTGAGGATCTGTCGGTCGGGGGGTTTGTCTTTGGATAAGTGATGCTTTTACTTTTTTCCTTGTCTCTATGAGTTCCCATGTTTGGTCAGATATCCACTGGTCCTTTGGGCTCTTGCGGTACCCAATGGTGGCTTTTGCGGCATCGTGAAAGCACAACTTTATGCTTTCCCAGTATTGATTGCTATCAGCATCATCTAGTAAAGACAAGGCTTCAAATCTATTCCGCATCTTTAGTTTAAAGGCTTGGTTGAATTCTCCCACCCTCAGTTTCTCCGAGTCAAAGACTGGGTTTAAGGGAGCCTTTTCTGCGTTTCTATTTCTTTTCAATTTGAGGCGGATATTTGCTGCCATCAGATTATGATCTGAGCCAACGTCAGCTCTTCTATATCCCCTTATATCAAGTAGGCTTGATCTTCACTTCCTGCTCCAAAGACAATGATAAATCTGATTTCGGGTGGCCATCGGGAGATATCCAAGAATATTTGTGTACATCCCGATGAGAAAATAGAAAATACCTCCGATTACTAGGTCATTAAGGAGTGCGAAGTCGATAAGTAGTTCTCCGTTTTCGTTTCGCTGGCCGAGGCCATGCTCGGCGAGAACCTCTGGGGAAAAGGATCGGTCTTTCCCTACTTTCGCGTTAAAATCTCCTAGAAAACATTCTATGTTCTGCCGTGGTATGTCGTTTGCTACGGAGTTGAGAGAGCTCTGTAAAATTCGTCTTTTTATTTGTTGGTGGCGTCATTGGTGGGTGCGTAGCATACTACTACTGACAGTTTCGCATGCGCGCTGATGAAGCGGGCTTTCAGGATTATAGGTGACACCGGTGTCCACTGTAGTAGAGCTTGGGAAGTCTGTTTTGTCATCATTAGGGCTACTCCGTGTTCATGCTTTTGCAGCGATCCACTGTGTATAATGGTCACATCTCCATCTAGTTTATTTGATCCAGATCCTAGCCATCAAACTTCCGACAGAGCCAGAAGGTCCAGGTGGTAATCTTCCAGTGCTCTCAGCACTTGTTCAGTCTTGGAGTCTTGAGACATTGTGCGGACGTTCCAGAAACCAAATTTGAGGTCTTGTTTCGCATTCATAAATCTTGTCCATGGGCATGCAGAGGTCGTCATCAAAAGGGGGTTCGAAAATCCGAGGCTCAAACTTGATGTTTCGGTTGCAGTTAGAATTTCCCCAAGGGCGCCCTTGAGGTCCCGGGTGTGGGTGCCCACAGCCCAACCCTCCCTCTTTATCCTGGCTTGGGACAGGCTGCATACGCAGGCGAGGTTTTTTTTTCAAAGTTTTTTTTTTTAATTCCTCCCTTCTATATCTTTAGAAATACTTTTGTGTGTGTTTTCGTTTAAAAATATCCTTCCTTTCAAAACTCATTTTAATCTTCACGTATCATTTGACCCACACTTATCCATGCCTGTGCCGATTGGGCAAAAGTAAGCACCGTCTTGCCCTTACCTCCTTCTTAATATTTTATTGAATTTTTATTCCAGGGGATACATTCAAAAATAAAAGAACTTCGTGAGCGCGAAGTGGACTTGGATGACGAAGATAATTCAAGCTTTTTACTTGAAGAAAGGTATTTTTAAAGTTTTTTTGTAAGGAAGAGGTTTGAAAAACTCAGTGCCTGAGCCAGACTATAGTTTCACTTGTTGACCAAAACAAATTACGCACGACTACTGATTCACTAATTTGCACTAATTTGGTGAGTTGGGCCGTATTCAACTTCAGACATAATCTCTAGGACTATTTTAGGCTTTAATTTATTTATTGGAATAATGGAAGGTTAAAACGGCTTTTTGTTTTTTGTATGCTGATTATGACGAAATATATAAAAACTCTTGTTGGTAAAAAACACTTCATGATAAATTCGCGTTGCTAAAGGCTTTCCGAACAAACTACTACTACTAACAACTCACCGCAGCACCAAGCCGCCTGAGGCCAACACAGCTATGTATGCTCCTCCTCCATCCCAGGTAGTTCCCATCTCCCTTAAATCTTTCCATACGACATCCTCCCACCCCACCCGTAAACGACATGCTTTCCGGTTGGCCTTAGACGGCTGGTTGAAAAGGACAATGTTTGGCAGTCTGACATCCTTCATCCACAAAATGTGCGCTAGCCATCTGAACCACTCTCTCAATTTAGCCCCAGAAAGCGGGATTGAGCCACACTTTTCGTACAGCCTAGTGTTTGAAATACGGTCAGTCAGTTGGGTACCCAAAGCAATTTATAGGCAATTTCACTGGAAAACATCTAGCGAATCTTCCACTGTTTTTTGGAACGCCAAGACAATGCTCTTGCTATTTCAATTTTTTTTGTCTCGTCACTAGTATGACGTTATATCAAGGAATGACACGGACCATTGGTAAATCTTTGCTTTGCTATAAGTAGACGTGATTAACCTGTGGCTATGATTCTGTTATATACCGTTCTGGTCTTAAAACCCCTTTTAAGAAAGAATAGTGTTAAGAAAACCCACTCATTTAATTTCAGATATTTATAGTTTTTACTTTATCGTCCCCCTCCCTTGCATGGTAACAGTAGAGCTTTTTTTGCTTTTTTCAATTTGCCTACTCCGGAACGGTCATATATTTTTGTATAATATTGGTTGAAAATAAAATATTTTTATTACTATTATTGTAGTGTAGCTCGGGAAGAACTTTAACAACACACTTAAACTATAAAACACCCAAGCCCAGAAAAGAACTGAAGAAAATGATTAAGTTTTGTTTGATTTTAATATCACGAATCTACAGTCTGATTTAACTAAACAAATTCAGGATTTTACAACAGTTTTTTTTATTCCGTTGTCTACGTAAAACCCTTGGCTACAGTAATTCAGAAGGCGATATGTTGAGGAGGCAATATATAGCTTTTTTTCTTTGTAACTTTGGTATACTATCAAACTCACCAAGTTATGTCTGTTCGTACAACCCGTATTCTCCTATCCTATTTAGCTTTCAAGCTATTTAGAAACACCGTTTTACAAAATATGCTGTGTCGTCTTTTCTTCCTCACAAAAATGGCTATTTTTTCCTAAATTATTTTTGCTGCGTTTTTGGATACTTTAAAAAGCCTTGCACAAAAGATCTGTAGGGGCAATAAAACAAATCGAAGTAGTTTTTCCTTTTTTGCTTTCTTGTGAAATTACATACCTTATTTGGTTTACCACAGTAACCTTATGCATTGAATACCCTACTGAATTTGTCAAATAAATTTTTTAGCCCACGATCCTGATTCGCATTGGACTTGGGATTAGCTGCCCTCTGATCGCTTTGACTCTTAAAAAGGACGCTAAAACTTATGATTACCAATCCAATAATACCCCTTCGAAGTATATACGACCACCCTTTCTATAAAAACCTTATTTGCCCCCACTTCCTATCAGTGATGCTGATCTCCCTATCGAAAGTGCAATGGAGGGCTGGGGGCCATGTATCCTGTGCTTTCTTACACCCTTTGTGTTCACCTTCCCCAGAATTGTCCAGGTGGCCATTTAGAGCTGGGTCCACTCTGGCTGACCTTACAGAGTCATCCCACCGACCCCTGAAAATGAAAATGAAGAAAAATGAATATTTCGGGAGCATTGGAGAGCTATTTGGGAAGATGCGTCATGGGAAAGGATATCAAATAGGAGATCCAAATGTACCAGTACTATTTGAAGCCATGGGTGCTAATACTTGGGGTGTATCTCTGGATTCTGGCCTTTGGAACTGATTGTCATAGGTATACACGGTTTTAAGTTAAAAGAAAGGGATATCAGTGGATTTCGACTAGGAGTTCGAATTGATGAAAAATACGTTTTTTACCCTGAAGCTTTTTGAATTTTCCTAGAAAACAGCCCGCGGACCAATTTACGGACCCTCTCCCTCCCCTTTGTGGAGATTCGGTGGCAGTTGTGGCTAATATAAAGGGGTTAAGAGTCATTTCAACAGTCAAGTAAAGAGAGCCATTGATTTCTCGAATTTCTTTAGAAAAATTTAGGCCCCACCCTTGGGATCTTACTAGCAACTAATACAAGGATGTAAGTCTTATTCAATAGTCAAGCGAACAAAGTATGGAGCTATATTGGACGATCCAATATGGGATTGGAAATTGAATAAGCTAATGCACCCTTTCTGTAGAAGTTCTAATAAATAAGAATTCAGTTGGAATTTAGATGCAGTTGTAACAGATAAACAGGAAAGATCTTTTGTGAATAGAGGACTTAGCAATGCTCATGACTAAATCTGGTAGTTTAGCCGCTGGTAAAAAGGATCTCCCGTTCAAAGGCTGAGTCAAGAATTATGAAAAGCTTATAACAGTGGAAATTAGAGCTATTGTCGTAAAGAAAAATCCACGCTGTCTAATATTTGGGATTTTCTTCCCTTTTTTAGCCTAAATTAAACTGCTGCTTGTTTTTTTTTTCTGGTACTTTCGAATATAGCATAGGTTAGCGTAATTACAGGAAAATTCTGTCACCAGCAGGCCTAATAGCTTAAAGTTATCTAGGCTGCTTGACTAATCATTATTTTCCCTGTCTATCTTAGGCCTGATGCGTGAAGACTTGATTTTCACTTGTGTTTTTTGAAAAAAAAAGGAATGCTGATTAATTATCACCTACAGAATGGTACCATTTACCACTAACGGATTTAATCCTATAAGACTGTAGATTAATTATGTCAATTATATAAATTGTTGGATTTTCTCCTTTTTTAATCTAATCACCTGGCGCTATAGTTGGTGGCACTGGTAGAATCTAATTCCTACGATTTAAAATAAATTGAATTTATACTAAAAAAAATTTATACTATTAAATCGCCGATTATTTCAGCTCCTACAAGGTTACCATACTCTTTGGCCTGTGCCATAACAAATTGAAAAATAAATCACTCTCTACTGCCTAAGCAAAGAACGACGTGGCCACAATGTGTTTTTTTTTTCTTCGACAGGCACTTCGTATCGAAGGAGTTGTCGTAGAAACTTCGAAAAGGGCTCATTCGATTGGAAATTGGGGTGGCTAGTGCCCTATTTAATAGTCGAAAGTGATTGGAGGGCAACTAGCCCCCCCCCCTCCCGCGCCCTTCATTCCCCCAAACACATCCAATCAAATTTTGAGATAGCCATTTTGTTCAGCGTAGTTGATTTCCACATAGAAAATATATTTTCGAGGAGGATACTCCCCCACAACCCTCGGGGCAAGGGTTTTAAGTTATGCCCTGAGAGCATATAAGAACAATGTTGGCACCATGTACCATACATTATTTTTTTACTTTAGAGCAGGGCACTTCACATGGAAGGGGTCGTCATAGAGACTTCAAAAGGGGCTCATTCGATTGGAAATCGAGAGTTCTAGGGCCCTTTTTAATAGTCGAAAGTAATTGGAGGCCAACTAGACCCTCCCCCCCCCCACGCCCATCATTCCCCCAAACACATCCAATCAAAATTTTGAGATAGCCATTTTGTTCAGCGTAGTTGATTTCCAGATAGAAAATGTATTTTTGAGGAGGACACCCCCCCCCCCCACAACCCTCAGGGCAAGGGTTTTAAGTTATGCCCTGGGGGCATATAAGGCTTTTATAGAAGGCGTTGTCGTAGAAAATTCAAAACAAGATTTTATTTAACTGTAATATTATTTTCGTTTTCAATGCTGTGACAACTGGAAAAGAAAATATTTGCAATATAATTCGTTTTCAGTGAAGCGCCAATGACCCAGTAGGTTTTTACAGTTAAGGAAGGGGGCAGTATCCAAACTCTTGTTTGTAGTGAAACTATATTCGTCTTTAACAATTTTAGAAAGAACTAATAAATCAAACTGAATATTTGATGTATAATAATATTAATTGCTGAAAGCTCATCAGTTCAAAATTTTACTGTAATTTTAATGTTTATTTTCAATATTAAGTACAAAATAAAATATTTGTAATACATGTAGTTTTCAGTAAAGTGCCAGTGACACAGTAGGTTTTAGACTTTTACAGTGAGAGAAGGAGGCCATACCCAAACTCTTGTTTGTAGTTATTTTTGTTTGTTTTGAGCTTGATTTGCATATTCAATTTAAGTTTCACTCGTTTTAAGATTCATTTATTCATTTATATTATTACTTGTTGTATGTTTTTGCTATGATTGTTTATTTAATTTCTGGTCATTTTGGGTTTCATTTATTCTTTAATAGTAATTTCTGGTCGTTTTGAGTTTGAATTTTAACAGGTATTTGTATCTGCTGATCTTAAGTTTAAAATGGCCTTTACTTTTCTTTGAAAAACTTCTTTTTCGGAAAGTTTTTTTTAATAATCTTAAGTAACTTCAGATATTGGAATCTAGCAAAATGGAACAGTCGATTTATTAGAAATTTTACCTATGCCTTAGGTTAAAACTAATAAAATCAAATGCACGTCAAGGAGCTTTTAATACTATTACATTTGAAAAATTGATTGAATCCTTTTCTTTGCTATTAAAGCTGAAGCATATGGATTTCATTTTGGTGAATCACGAATTTAATTTCATTTTCGCCTTTATCTCTAAGGTCAAAACTGGTTTTCGGTTGAATATGCAACATTTCTTTGTTTTTGTCATTATCAGAAGTATATGAGGTTTTAGCCTGTTTTTTTTATTAAAATAATAAAGTAACTCATAAATTTTATAAATATATTTATATAACATGTATATTATATATTATTATATAGTATATTATATATTATATATATATATATATATATATATTATATATATATATATATATATATATATATATATATATATATATAAGATAAGATTTATTCATAATCAATTAATCATACAAGAAAATACATTGTTCTAATCCCCCAAAGGCTCCTAGGCCTGTAATAGAGGGGGAATACATACCGTTTAAATCAAACACTAAATCAATAGAAAAACATTAAAATAGGCCTACATTGAATAATCCAATCAATGCATACAATCCAATCACAACACTCCTAATCCCCCTCGAAAGGCTCCATGGCCAGGGATACAAGGGGGATTACAAGATGGATTTTATATATACATATATATTTATATACATATATATATATGTATATGTACATATATATATATATATATATATATATATATATATATATATATATATATATATATATATATATATATATATATATATATATATATATATATATATATATAATATATTATATATATATATATATATATATATATATATATATATATATATATATATATATATATATATATATTATATATATATATATATATATATATATATATATATATATATATATATATATATATATATATATATATATATATATATATATATATATATAATTTATTATAAAATATTAAAGGATTCAGTCTATATTGCCTTTAATCTCTATTCTGGTAACTCGCTAACGGCGAAGAAAAAAAGAAAAAGAAAAGAAGAAACAACAAAAAAGAGGATGCATCAGTGTATCCCATACAAAAAAATGATTTCATTCTTAGTCAAGGTGGGGATGGGGTTGAAAGTTTCCTGTATGGATTTTCCGGCAATGGCGATTCCAATTATATACTCTTCGGTTTGAACCGACATTTTTGGCGAGTTTCAAGTTATCTTTCAAAGTTCCCGTAAATTTGTTTTAAAAAAAAAAATTTACTATTAAGACTTATTAAAATAATAGTTACCATCCCTGAATCAGCTACAAATAGCAATAAAAACGTGTAGGTTGTGTAGGTTTGGTTACTCTGGGTCGTTTTTTTTCTATTAGAAAAATGGAAAAATTCAAAATGAAAAATACTACAACAAGAAATTATGGAAGGGGGGCCGCCCAGACCACATTATATTTAATACGTAATCTAAACTAACCTAACCAACATACCAGCTAAATATTTAAATCAAAATGTAGCTATGATGTAGTTTCCCACCGAGCCGAAGCTAATATTGTCTGGTGTAAAGACCATGAAAACCGGTTATTGTCTCATGTTCGTGGTACACGATCTTGAGTGTGGTGGCTATAATATAAAATTACCATAATCTTTAACAGGTAACTTCAGAACCTATAGTAAGTCACAGAGGATAGAAAACAGATACGGCGGTCCTCTTTCTCCATCTGTTCATTAGAGCTCTTCAGCTCTTAACATTACTTATTCCAGGTAATTGGTTCGCAAAAGCGAATTTTATTTTTATTTTTAGTATTTTTCTATTAGGCAGTTTTTTTCTAAACGCGTTATTTAACTTTTGGTTACTATGGGCCGTGGTTCGCTTTTAACTAGGTTGTAGGTATTACTACAACCATGATTTATATTATTCGTTTGTAGATATAGATAAAAAAAATTAATTTCTATTATTTCCCTAAAATTTTTGAACAGCCCACCACAATCATCAATTATTTTTGTTTGATCAAGCATTACACTATTAAACCTTATTATTTTAAACAACAGAAAAACAGAAAGACTACTTGCAAGAAGTATTGTGACAATTTTTTTTCATTCTCTCTACTGGCTTAAGATTTCACACAGCAGAACCAATCAGGTAGATTTTAACTTTCCCCTCATTATACTGGCTTGAATTTCATAGGAATAAATCAGGTCATTTATATTTATTACTTTTATGTATTAATTTTTTTTTCTCATGTTCATTATGTTCAAGGTTGACTCAGAAATTACTCAAAATCCATGCCATGTACTGTAAGCTGCTAGGAGCACCAGCTAAATTCAAGTCTTCAAAAATTAGATTTGAAGGTGAGTAATACAACCTTCTTTGATTATTCATTCTTAGGATAAAGTATGAGAGAACGGCTTACCATAAAGGAAAAGAAGGCAGCGTATGAGTTAGGTTTCGTAGCAAAACGGTCCTTTCTTTGGCC
>CM051271.1:53328932-53358932 GCA_027921565.1 Artemia sinica
CATTTTTTTTCCACTTACAAAACATAATGTTTTATTCGAATAATTTGTGATTTTTTGTTCTACGCATAGAACTTGAACTAATTGAAATGACAATCCGTCTCTGAAAATCCCTACCCATATGTAAATGTATTTGAAAATGCATTTTCGACAGGTGCCGTCATTCAACTCACTAATTTGAAACAAAAATAATATTTTTGTATTTATTGCAGTAAAGTGTGCGTAATTAACGAAACGATTTATAGAACGAACATCATAGGTCAAATAGTTCTGAAAGTAAGCACTGCATCACTAGCTTATTTTTTCACTGAGACAAACATAATAAGACCGAGGTCCTATTCCATCATTCCATGCTGGGATATTCAGGAGTTCATCCAATTGGTGAAAACCACTTTTTGATCCTCATTCTATGCTGCTCTTTTCTTTTCTTTTTTATTTTTTGTATTATTTAGTTTTTGTTTATTTATTATTATTGTAACGAGTTGTAGTGTTTTGTGATTTCATTTTTATGTTTAGCTTTTTATTTTCGTGGCTGCTTTGGCTTGGCTATTTATTTTAAGTTTTGTTCCTTTCACGTTTCATCTCCTCATTCATAGTCATATTTAAGTCATATGGTACTTTCGTATATGGTGTATATGTAGTTTTGAAAGGTAAGAAAAGAGTAGGAAGAGTGAATGAGTTTGGTTTATGATGAAAGATTGTGTGACGCTGCTCAAGCCACAATAGTGGCTTAATAAAACGTCATACGTTCTTACCATTTCTACGTTTGGTTGATAATGTTATTTAAAAAATGTGGTAAGTGCCAGTTCAGTATGATGTAATATTAGTTGAAAATAAAACCCATCTCATCTCACCTCATCTACGGTGTAGTTTGCCCTATAGTTTGCACCATATAGTAGTATAAGGTGGCTTGATGTGATTGTCTAATGATTGCTTTAGGTACCCTTTTGATTGACGGTACTTTAAACAGTAAGCTGTGCGAAAAATGTGGATCTATTCCACTTTCTATGACTATAATGAGAGAAAGGTTGAAATGGCTAGGATACGTTTAGCGAATGAAGGATGATAGATTGCCAAGAACCGTCCTTTTCGCCTGCCATCTTGGGCTGCCGAAAAAAAATATTATAAAAAGATATTACCAAAAAATGTTCTCTTTCGTGTGTTTTTCCCCTCCCCCCCCCTCAAGGTTGGACCTTCTCGCGCTTTTTTTCAGAATTATGGTTGCAGATCAAAAACAATAAAAAGGTATCTTTTGCTTTAAATGTACGGATTTTGGCACGTTTATTAGGCACACTTGTCCTAAACAAATATTCTTAGTAAAAAAATTTAACAATTGCAAAAAGCTAACAGCATGCCTTCTCAAAACCAGAACAGCTGGCTTTTGTGTCATGGAAGGGGCTTTGTAGCGACTTGACAGGTTGGATGAGGGGCTTTGTAGCGACTTGACAGGTTGGTTTGACTCTAACAACCATTCAAAAAAATCAATTCTCACTAGAAACTGAAACTTCATTAATAGAAATTTGAATAGGATATGTATATAAAATGAATCTGTTTTCCATATTGATTCCTGATACATTAATAATAAATTTACTTGTTAAAAGTTTTTTCTTTAGAAAAGAAAAAAGAAAACGATGCAGTAGTTCTCATATACTAATTATCGAAAAGACGTATCTACATTTAACAATGGTAAACGGAAGACGCTTCCAACTAGTTAGTCACCAGTTAGTCACTAATCCACGTGTCACTGACCGGGCATAGTTTTAATGCCCCTGTATTTTTAGCAGCTTGGGTAAAATCACATGCAAACCGATGTGTATGAATGCAAGTATTTCCCTTGTCGAAAATATTCCTATTAAATTTGTCTCAAATTTGCATGAGCAGTTCAAGCATTGTGACACCAGGAACACTGTTCATTGGAACACCGGGGCTGTTGTGCTATGATTTTCTGTGCTTTAGGCTACCTTATCTTGAATGTAGCTCTGTTTTTTACACGCGTGTTCTGCTATTTTAACGATGGAAATAGATTGCAACTTTGATGAAGACCGAGATGTGATTAAGTTCCCTGTGAAAGCGGGGAAAATGAAATAGGGAATTCAGAAGCTCCGTGAACCCAGTTTACGGATATCGTCTTCGGAAAAAGAAGCTCCTTCTTCAAGTGGCTGGCGAGGTTTAGGGAGGGCATGACTCAACGAAGACATCTCTTAAAATGTGATTGCGGGAGACGAAACTTAGATTTACGAGTACAATCCTGAGAATATGATGAGCCACGGACGGTAAAATTAACGTCAGTAAAATGCCACGGACGGTAATGATGAGCCACGGACGGTAAAATGAGAATGGAAAATAACTGATGAGCCACGGAGGAAAAAGGCTAGGATTTTAAAATCAAGGCGATGCTGACGGTTTTTTTTACTCAAGTAGAATTTTGCTCCAAAAATGGGGTCCCCAGGGCCAGACGGTCAATTCTGCTGACAGCCACGATTTGTGGTACGATCAGTCGTGTTTGCTTCACAATGACAATGCACCCTCCCATAAAGCCATTATCGTCAAGCAGTTTTAGCCGAAAAGGCCACAACGGTCCTTGACCCCTCTCCCTTCCTCTGATTACCGAAAGTGCCCCATGTGACTGTTTAAGCCCAAAAATGAAAGACAAATTGAAGAAAACACAACATCAGATGATGTTTGAAGCCTGCGCTCGTATTACTTTCGATATCTTAGGTTCCTTCTTTATTTGCGTTCACGTACCTGGAACCAAAAACCTATTCATCAGTATAGCGGATCTGATGTGACCAATAAGCTTGAGCTGCTTCACGTTAAGGTTCTAAAGTCAGCCCCTGGCAAGCACGGGCAGCCCCACGGGCTCATCCGTCTTTTCGTAAACTTGTAGACTTTTCGTATTTGTGTTGTTTTATCTTTTTTTCTTTGTTTTTTTTTTCTCTTGTGTTTATTTGCGGGTTAAAAATAAATAGTTATTGAAGATAAGTGTCAATAAGGCTGAACAGATGTCTGAAAGGTCCCTGCTGTGTTCGACTCCATCAAAGGCAGATTTGTAAACTGAGTTTCGGCTGTCGTTACAGTGGCTCATTCGGCCCCAGACAGGGCGTATCAGTTTAACTTTTCTTAATAATTAAAAAAGGCCTGTTTTCTAGCCCAAGATTGTTTTAAAAAGTCTGTGGAGATAATGAAACTTGCCAGAGTTGGGCAGCATAGGGATTCATTACATGGCTATGTAGATGATACGCCCACAAGCATTCCTGATCAGCTAGCTAAAGATGAAGAGCTACAAAGAAAATTGCAAGAAAACAAGAAGCTCGGAGAAGCAAACTTAGAAAAGGTAACTCTTTTTCTAGCTGTTGTTTAGTTTTGTTTTTATGTGTTCACAAAGCAAAATATTTTGGTAATAAAAAAGGTATTTTGGGTTTTGATACTAATTTTAACATCATCAAGTAGGAAAAATATCTTTTTTTTTTTTGTGGAATTGACCAAAATGACGAAATTGTTAAACGTATTCATGTTTTTGATATTAATTTGCATGTTGTTTAAGGCATTTTGGTATATTTTGACCATATTTTAGAACTTGGCCAAATTGGTTTCTTTAAAAATAAAAAATAATTCAATAGCCAGTGTATTATTGTCACTTGAGTTTTTTTTGTCGAAAATTGTAGATTAGATTTATAACTTGGATCAGATTTTTTTTTTAAGAAAAGGATCGGGAGGATTTCAGGCATCAGCTAGTGTTCCAGGTGAAGTCTGAAAATTAGTTATTTAATTTTGCCAAATAAGCGTTTTATCTGTTTTGGGATAGTAGACTGTAAGATTTTGCTGTCTTATTTTTGTCTTTCAGAGGAAAGATGCGGCCTAAGTCCCGTTTATAATAATATTTATTTTATTTATAACATTTATTAAATTTTTTTTTCTCAGAGTCACTCCATATGGACGGGGTGGTCGTATAAGCTTCGGAGGGGGCAGATTTGATTGAAAATTGAAAGTTGCTGTGCCCTTTTTAGGTGTCAAAAGTGATTGGAGGGCAACCAGCCCCCCCCCCTTTCCCCAAATGTATCCGATCAAAAGTTTCAAATGTTTCGCAACTTAGTGTCTGGTTTGTTCTAAACTACTGCATTTGCAACATCCGCGCTAAATTCACATATTTAAATTAACAAAGCGCTTTCTCTAGAAATATGTCGCCTATTTATGTATCGCTTTGTTCTATAGCATCCACCACTCGCGTGGAAAATTTCACCCTATCCTCAAAAGCTCGTAAATCGCCAAACAAGAATTTCTTTCTGTAATTGAAACACTCAGTTTTCTGCGTCTATTCACCCGATTCCTTGGGTAATAGATCCTTTACACGCTGTTCCTATAAATCACAGTATAAATATATATATATGAACAGTAGCGAAAAGTCTTATGCTCTCCATTAACAATTTTTTAAAGACATTATTCTAGAGCTCTCTTCATGACTCCGCCTCTTTGCGCACGCTCAATGACAAATGTTTAGCGCATTATGACGGGAATGATCTGGTCGAATGCCAATTAGCAACTGAACTGATACTATTGCTCTGGCGCCCTGGAAACTTCCCATTCAGCGCGCTATAATGTGTGTCATTTTTGGAGAAACGTGTCGCTACTGTTCGTATATGTATTTATACTGTGCTATAAATCCTCCTATCTATGAAGTTTTGGGTGAATAAATTGTACTAAAATGTTTGTCCTAAATTCTGGCTAGGCCCTCGATATTTTTAATTTATTAAGATATTCTTTTTTATGTTTCGTCTACCTTGTTACAGCGTAGTGTTTGGGGCCGAAGCTCCTAATCAAGGATGTCTCGGTGCTATCCGGGGTGTAGCAAGGAACCTCTTTATTCCTCCTGTGGTGCTGCAGTGGGTTTGATCTCAGCTTGGTAATACGAGACCATGAGTTTGAAACCGGATGTAGTAAAACGCTGCAGGGCTGACGCAAGGACCTTAGTAGTCAAGAACTGTCATTAATCCGATACGACATAATACAAATTTCGGGGGTATTTTCTCAATTTCTGTAGGCTATTTTTATAGGGCCGCTCTCTAGGGCTATAATTAAAGAAAGGTTGAGATGGTTAGGGCACCTTTTGCGGATGAAGGATGACAGATTGCCGAAGATTGTTCTTTTCGGCCAACCGTCTAGGGCTAAACGGAAAGCAGGTCGTCCTCGTCTGGGGTGGGAGGACGTCATAAAGAAAGATTTAAAGGAAATTGGAACTTCGTGGGAGGGTGTAAAAAGGGAGGCTTTGAATAGATTGGGATGGAGGAGAATAGATTGGGATGGAGGAGGAGCGTACGTAGCTGTGTTGGCTTGAGGCGGCTTGGTGCTGCGATGAGTTGTCAGTAGTAGTAGTAGTATTTTTAAAGGTTAAACTAGCCTTTATTTTCAGAAATTGGGTTCGAATTACCGCCATCAGTGTTAAGAGGTAAACGAGGGGGCGACAGTAACCGAGGCTTACACTCCACTCCCTATCTAAAACAAACTATACAGATTACTGCTTATGGGGTT
This sequence comes from Artemia sinica, assembly GCA_027921565.1. Classification (NCBI taxonomy): domain Eukaryota; kingdom Metazoa; phylum Arthropoda; class Branchiopoda; order Anostraca; family Artemiidae; genus Artemia; species Artemia sinica. The sequence goes on from CM051271.1 coordinate 53,334,456, forward strand.
ATATCCTTATAACCTAAAGAAAACATCTCGGAGAGGAAGGAAATCTCTTGGTTGGAATCTCCCTTTGACGCTTCTACTTAATCGCCACTTCAGGCCGCCACGCTTGGTACTAAGCTGGGCTGATGTACACCACAGATCTACTACTGAACGGATAACTTTTATCTATCCTTCAAAAACTGGCTAAGTCGTTGAGCCATATCCTGGATATCTTCCGTTGAGAGATGGCCTTAATACCAATACAGAAGGAGCGCTCTCCTTCAGCATAAATCGTATCAAAACCTGAAACCCAGGACAGAAAAAATAAATAGACACAACAAGCTTTAAAAAAAATTCTGTGCTGTTCTCTAGGTATAAAAGTGAACTCACTTTACAAACTCACTTGAAAAAGATAGGACACAAAAAAAAATGAAGTTGTAGTCTTGCGTTGGAATGTGGCAAGATTGGACATTCTGTCCAATCCGGGACCCGTCGCAACACGTGGTAAATAGCGGCCTTCGCTAAATGAATTGCCAATTGCCAATTCACTAAAAAGATACGAAAAAAGGGTTTGGGGATGAGTCGTAATCTACTTGACTTTTACTTTTAGCTTTTTCTTTCGAAACGTAAAGATTATCGCGAAAAAAATGGAAAAAAAGAAATAAGCTTAGACGGACTGCTAAAGGACCAAATGACATAATTAGGGCCAGAGAGCCAACAATGAGTTTAGAGAGAAAATAATGAACTATGATAAAAGGACATTTGTGCGACAGTTAGACCCAGAAGCCCAACGAGAGTATTTTTGGACGTTCCTGGGCCCTGAGATCTCCCTCCCCCCTCTGCGAATGTCCTTAATCTTTACCATATGTGAGGAAAGTTTAATTCAGCTAAATCTAAGCTTCTTGAAAACAAGACGACATTATTTTGACGACCGGCCTTGTGATGGAAGACTTAGAATGTAACCGTCATTGCGAAATTCCACCTCCCCACAGAAAGAGTCAACCTGCAAAGATTATTTACCGAATACAGTAAAAAATTGATATTAAGTTTCTTAAAACTGAACTTTCTGCAAAAATTATTTTGAATGCCATTTTAAACTGTAATTTTTGTTTTCTTTATTTTTTGTTGCTTTATAATTGAAGTTTGTGTACATTTGTTTTGGGGGAAGGGATGTTTTTGAGTAGTATTTGATACACATATATATATATATATATATATATATATATATATATATATATATATATATATATATATATATATATATATATTATATATATATATATATATATATATATATATATATATATATATATATATATATATATATATATATATATATATATATATATATATATATCTATATATATATATATATATATATATATATATATATATATATATATATATAATATATATATATATATATATATATATATATATATATATATATATATATATATATATTATATATATATATATATTATATATATATATATATATATATATATTATATATATATATTATATATATATATATATATATATATATATATATATATATATATAACCACCCTCGAAATATTTGTTTAATCGAAACTGGCTTAAAGAGGAGTGATGGCAATAGCGGTTATAAGCGGTATCTAAAATAAGAGAAAAAGGTATAATCTTTGAGGGTCTGTAAAGGGCTTCAAATTGCAATTCCAATTAAGCGAATATTATATTTGGAAAGAGCATAAAAAAAGGCATTGGGTGGTATGTTCACTTTATTTGTAGGTCAGTAATGTAAATTCCCCAAATTTACCAAAAATAATACCCTCCGAACAAAAATCGACTGTATCTTAAGGGGAAAGGGGGGGGGGGGATTTGTAAATTCTTGTTTTCGTATTGTGTGGAGTTAGACAATTCTAAAAATAAGCTTTATGTCCAAGAAGTAACGATAAAACGGATACAGTGAAGAATGTGTTTTATGGATTTTTTATCACTATGGATCTGAGGAATCTTGTATTTTTATCACCAAGTGATTGTTCAGTTCCCATATGTAAATATGCAGCTTAATAGAAGAATAGAACAGAATCTAGAAGCCCATCTGGTACTCTTAGCAGAAATAACCTATGAGCTATTGGATCAAGCTCAAACTCCAGCAAATCGGAACTCCTCAAAATCCCTACTAAATTTAGTTAAATTCAAGAATCCTTTTGCTTACGAGCACTTGGTAAACAGATATATGCCACGTAGCCCGGCATGGCTACTTGGCAGGCTTGTATGTGTTGATTTTCATTTTCGCTTGTCTTCTAACTACAGACAATGTGAGCATCTTCTTGATGTCATGACGGCATCATAGGTTTGATAAAACCGTTCTGGGAAAAATATGAATGCTTCCTTAAAATTGCGAACTATTTAGATCGTTTTTGTGGCCAGAAATGTCAATATGCCAGTTTTTTTTCTTAAAACTCCCCTCGCCCAGTCCCTTAGCCAGTAGGGCACAGTTTTCTGCACTCCATATTACGTTGGACAGAGTCGTCCACGTTGTCAGGCATGTCCGGACAGAAGCTTTAATCATTTCTGCTCCAATACCATCTATTCTGGAAGCTCTTCCGTTTTTCAAGCGTTTTGCAGTAGTTTTTATCTCAAATGTATTCATTTTTTGGTTAAAGAATGGGGTGTCAGGTTTTGTTCTCGGTCAACACTGCTTGGTCTGTTAAGTGTTTTTACAAAGTGGGAAACCCACCTATTGCCCACCTTTGCAGGATCTGATAATACATTGCCCTGCTCATCCTTGACCGGGGGCTGTAGATGACGTGGATCTCCTATGATTTCAGTTCTGATCCTGTGCAAGGTTCTAGTGTCCTTTTCTTGCTGCTTCCTCGGCTAAAATTGCTTTATTTTCAAGAAAGCGCCGCCTATCTTGTCTTAAACTTTTCTTCACATGTTTATCAATGTATATAGAGGTCTCCGTTTGTGATGAGGGCTTCAGAAATGGGGGCTGTTATCTGCAGACGTTTTGCTTTTTACGTTCATCAATCAGCTTCCATGTCTCGTTCGGGACCCAGTTTTTTTGGCTTGTATTAAAATCCAAGATTTATTTTTGCGGCCTCTTGGTATGTCCCTTTCTTCTTCGGGAGACTGAGCCGTAGCGTCTTCGTTCTCGAGGGCTTGGAAACGGTTCTTTAGTGACAAACTGAACTCCCAGTGGATGGAGCTAATTTAGTTTTTCCACATTAAACGGTTTGGCAACCACCATCTCCGTTTGACTGCTCTTGACTGATCTGTATCTTGCCCACCATCAGCGTATGTTCAGAAACCCGTATCTGCTCCAGGTTGGGCTTGGACATCAAAAAGACTTGTGTTCCACCTCCTACGAAATAGGAAATGGTCTTTTTGTTTCCGAGTTCTTTTATCCAGGGAGATCCATGACTGTTTGTGGATGTCTTTGTACTGGAACAGCGGTCCACCAACTACTAAAACATGCGATAGTGCGTAATCAGCGAGCAGTGTACCATTCCTGTTTATCTGTTGTATCCGTCATGTCCCAAAACTTCAGGGCAATAGCTGGGCTCAGAGCCCAAGTTTACATCCATATCCCCTACGACACAAAGGATATCATATGAAGGAATTTCCCTTGTCATTTCCTTGAGCTGCTCATAAAAACTTGTTACTTTCCTCTGCATCATCAGTAAGGGCGTAGCATACTATGAATAACACTTTCGTATTTGGTGTTCCAAATTCTGCCATTAACATACGTTTACTTATCGTTGTCCCTTTTCTTGTGTAATTGTCCTAGTGATTAGAAGTTTCAGGAGATAGTATTAGTCCCATACCACTCTGTTGTCAATCACTGTCACCACCATAAATGAACATTTAATCATCATCTAGCTGCTCTTGGCCCGAATAAAGCCATCGTGTTTCACTGAGAGCCAAGATGCCCAGTTTGTAATTTTTCATCTCCTTGAGAATGTTCTCTGTCTTGTTGGTTCATAGTCCTCATTCCAGAACCCAACCCGAGTCAATTGTTTGGCAATGAGAAATCTTGTCTAGGGGCGCGGACAAGATCTTTGAAGTGAGGTTTATCCGAGGCTTTTGCCGATATTTCAATTGCAATTAAGTCCCCACCCCTCCTCCCCGCACGGTTTTACCCGTGCAAGTCCCAATGCCAGATTACAAGCCTGCCGCTCAACCTTTCTATTTAGGGGCTTAGGATCCTCTATTGCTGCAAATGCAACCATAGGCAAAGGTGTTTAACAAGAGTAGAATTATGAGAAAAACTTCGCTGACACAAGTCGCACTTGTAAGGCTTTTCACCAGTGTGGGTTCTCCGATGCACGGCAAGAGCACTATTCTGTTTAAATCCTCGCTTACATACGTCACATATATATGGCCTTTCACTGGTGTGGGTTCTCATGTGTTCAACAAGAGTAGAATTATGAGAAAAACTTCGCTGACAGAAGTCGCACTTGTAGGGCTTTTCACCAGTGTGGGTTCGCTGATGCATGGCAAGAGCTCTATTCTGTTTAAATCCTCGCTTACATACGTCACATATATATGGCCTTTCATCGGTGTGGGTTCTCAGGTGTTCAACAAGAGTAGAATTATGAGAAAAACTTCGCTGACAGAAGTCGCACTTGTAGGGCTTTTCACCAGTGTGGGTTCTCCGATGCACGGCAAGAGCTCTATTCTGTTTAAATCCTCGCTTACATACGTCACATATATATGGCCTTTCATCGGTGTGGGTTCTCAGGTGTTCAACAAGAGTAGAATTATGAGAAAAACTTCGCTGACAGAAGTCGCACTTGTAGGGCTTTTCACCAGTGTGGGTTCTCCGATGCACGGCAAGAGCACTATTCTGTTTAAATCCTCGCTTACATACGTCACATATATATGGCCTTTCACCGGTGTGGGTTCTCAGGTGTTCAACAAGAGTACTCTTTAGACTGAAACCCCGCTTACATTTGTGACACTTGTAAGGCTTTTCCTTGGTGTGTATTTTCACATGTTGAGTAAGGTGATTATTTGTAGAAAAGCTCCTGTTGCATGTACAGCACTTGTATGGCTTTTCACCGGTGTGGGTTATCATGTGGATGCCAAGATTACTCTTCTGACTAAAACTACGATCGCATACATCACACTTGAATGGCTTTTCACCAGTGTGGATGGTCAGGTTGTGTCTACTCAGATTACTATTTTTTGAAAATCTCTTCTCGCGCACATCGCACTTGTATGACTTTCCATTAGTTTTAACTAAAAGGTGCTTCACAAGATTGTTGCTTATAGATCGTTTCTCTTCATTTTGATAAGATGTTTTATTCATCTGACTTGCTGCGTTCTTTTCATTTTCGTCTGGTAGTTTCTTCAGCTGGTGAGTCAACTTCTTTGGGGCTGGATTATCATCAAAAATGTCTACTGATGAAATAATTTTATTGGGTAGCTCAGTTTCTGCTGAGTCTGTTTGAAAACGATTGGACTGATTGGTTTCATCTGCAAAAATGATAGCATGATTAGAGACTTGTTTCTTATCTAAATTCATCTTTTTGGATGCAAATTTTAACCTACTCTACTTTTGTTGAACTTCAAGTCATAGTTAAGAGGCATTGGCAAGATTGAATTAACATTAAAAAAAAAAAAAATGTTTGCTCAAACTAAGACGATGTACTAAATTAATTCAGATTTCACGAGAAAAAGAAAAAATTCTTTACTTTAAGGATTTTGATTATATACATGGGCACATTAAGCAATTTTAAATTTATTTGTTTTAATGAAATTCGCCATTTATTACGTCATTTATTTATTTGTTTTGATGAAATCCGTTATTTATTACGAAAGTCAATTTTAGTTAATTAAGTCAATTAATTTAGTTAATGCAGTCTAGTAAAAATGACCAAAATTAAAAAAAAGTTTTAAAGCAAACGAAAAGTGACAAATATATCACATTTTACATCATTTTGGCGATTCTGAAAATTAATTTGTGCTTGTGAGAAGAAATTTTGAGAATTAAAAAAAAAGGCTGATACTACTAAAGATGTTTTACAGTAAAATAAAAGTATGCCATGGATTAATTCATTGACTAATTTTAATATTCCATGTCATATACAAAAAAAGTAATGAATGGATTAAAATAAAAAGAATAGAGAGAGTACATTACAACTATGCAATAAAGAAATTAACTGAACAGATGGACCCAAGGGTTACATCGGGTACTTCAAGCTTGTCAGTTACTTGTATTATTGCTATGTCAAGAGGCATAGTAAAAAAATCAAAATACTACATTGACTTAACATATTTCCTCTTTAAATGGGGATAAAGACCAGAACTGTAGAGGAAAGAATGTTCACAAAAGTAAAATAAAGCCTACCCAGTGCTCGTCTGTTATACTTCCATCGATCAACTGGAGATTCTCACTTAAGGGGAGATATTGGATCAAATTATTTTAAGTATATCTTTTCACTGCAATAAATGCAATCAGGGGCTTGTTCATTTATTTATTTATTTTTTACAAACGGGTTACAATAAACAAATAGACAAACTTTTCATTTAAAAAAAAACACTATCCAATGCAATACTGCACGACCGACAAAAACCCGAAAAAAAAACACCTAAAAAAAAAAAATCTTAGATTCATCTTTGAGGATTCGAATTTTAACCGACTCTATTTTTTTAGCATCAAGCTAAAGTTGACAGGCCCTGGAAAGGATATTTAATTAACATTATATTTTAATTAACATTAAAAAAAATCAAGAGGTAAAGTAAACATTCACAATATCTAAAATCAAAAGACTGGATTGGCTTAACATCCCCCTTTTTTACCCCCTTTTTGAAGGAGGATTTAGACAGAATAGGGAGATGAAAGAATTATCACAAAACAAATAGGATAAAGCCTACCCAGTGCACGTCTATTATACTTCGATTAACTGGTGATTCCCCCTTAACTGGAGATATTGGATCAAACTATTTAATATGTCAATTTCATGCAATAAATACAATCATTGTGGCCTTCAAACTGTTTGTTGTGACATTCTTTTTGTGAAAAACGGTCCCTACCTCTCTGCTGAAAAATCTGAGTAAGTTCAAAATTAAGTAAAAATAAGCAAACAAAAACCATCTGCTTGACATTTTGTCCTGCTGATGTCTGATGTCTAGCAGATGTCTGATGTCTTTTAGCAGATGTCTGGATGAACCTAATATTGAGTTTTCGTCCTATTTTCTCCCCTTCTTCGGTGCATACCTGCCTCTTATCTAAAAAATCTCTTTTGTTTCCGACAAGCATAATAATGACGTCATTTCTCCCTTTGGTTCTTATGTCATCAATCAAATAAAATTTTAAGTTCCCAAGTAATGCACTCCTGAGTTTCAACTTTTGACACCCCCGTATGCACATAACGTGTTTTGATTTAGTTCAACATTCCCCTGAAGATTCTTTGAAAGGTTCATTTGAACGCCCTTCGTCTTTTGAACGCTACAGGCCATACAGGCACACCTTACTCAATAACAAATATTGTCATAGGCAAAGCTATAACGATTTCTATAGTAAAGGCCAAATGGCTTCAAAGTTGTTTTTTTTTTTTTTTCAGAGGCACTTCATATGGAAGGGGTGATCGTATAAACTTTATCGGAGCTAATTCAATTAAAAATCGGGAGTTGTAGCGCCCTTTTTAAGAGTCAAAAGTAACCGGAGGGCAACTAACCCCCTCCCTCACCCTCTTTTCCCCAAGCACATCCAATCGAAGATTTGAGATATTTATCTTGTTCAAAATAGTCTGATAACAATAACTCTTAGGTCGACACAACCCCCAGACCCCGGGGCAAGTGTTGTAGGTTAATCCCCTGGAGGGGGGGGGGGGGGGGTAATAAGGGCAGTCGTATAAACTTTGAAGGAGGTTCAGATGCTTGGAAATTGAAAGTTTTAGTTCCATTTATAAGAGTCAGAAGTGATCGGAGGGTAACTATCCCCCCTCCATGCCCTCTTATCCCCAAATGAATGCGATTGAATTTTAGAGATAGCCATTTGCTCGGAATTGTCCGAAGGTCATGTAACAATGCCTCCGGGGTTGATATAACCCTGCTGAGCCCGGGGGCATGGGTTGCAAGTTATAACCTGGGGCCATAGAAGGCTTTTATGGAAAGGATGTTCGCTTAAACTTTGGAGGAGACTCATTTGATCGGAAATTGAAAGTTCTAGTTCCTTTTTTAAGAGTCAAAAATGATCGGTGGCCCACTTGTCCCCCCCCACGCCCTCTTTTGCCAAATAAATCTAATCAGAATTTTGAGATAGCCATTTTGTTCAAAATAGTCCAAAGATCATATCGTCAGTTGGGTATCAAAAGGTCGTTTTTCCATAAATATAAATTTTCAGAAGGTTTTTACCAGCAGTTATTGATGTTACACTTCATTTAAGGCCAACGAATTGTACTGAGGTGGATAATATTTTTCATAGCATGAAGAAATTAATCAAAATTAAATTAAATCTAAAGGTAATAAAATACATTCTACTAGAATTAGCTCTAAGATAAGTTTTATTCTTCGTTATACACACATACAATATTACATGTTATTATTCCCCTAAAGGCTCATTGGCCTGTACAAAGGGGGAAGACATATGAAATGCTTACTCAGAGATGAAAAACAAAAGAAAATTTAAAATGATCACTTACTCATATACGAAGGAGAAGAAAAGAAAATATAGATAAAATGAAAACTATAGAAAAAATAAACAAATAAACTAAATAAATTAATTATATTAAATAGACTAAAAAAAAATAAATAAAAAAAAAAATAAAAAAAAAAATAACATCTACGAAGCAAAAGAATTTTTAACATTTTTTTAAACAAACCGAATGAGTGGCACCCTCATGGAGGGTGCTCTAAGGAGGGGGATGGAGGTAGAAATTTATATAACCCTCCTTTAATTCCGGGAATATTCTTGGCCTAGGTTGTTGTTATGAAAGCAAAAAATAACACTAACCCCAAAACCTCTCCCCAACCTCCTCTTTGCGGTCGTAGTAACTTTGGAGGATATTTATGCAATCGAAGATTAAGAGTTCTCGTCCTTTTCTTTAAGTCAAAAGTAATTGAAGACCAACCAGCCCCTGTCATAGAACTGTTTTTGATATCTAGTCCTTCTATTACCCTTAGGACACTTGATCGACATTTGAAGTACCTATTTTGTAGTTTATCTGTGGCTATTCAATTTTGCATCTAAGGGAATCTTTCATGTGGTGAACTATCCGAGAGGGGGGGGGTGCCGGTTCCCCCTAGGAAGATCTTTGGGTGTACCGCCACACCCCTGCCACGCCTGAAGTTTCCTGTATTTTGGAGGGAGGGAGTTTTTCAGTTTGTGCATTGATATTTTTCTATTAAAATTGTATCCCCCTTAAACGTCACCTTCTTCATTAAAAAGCTTCATGCCATCATATTTGATCAAGCATACATATAGAGGTCCTTGGTACATTCCCTAAATCACAAAAAAAAAACACAATTTGCGTGTTTATATGTCTGAATTTCGCTTCTTGAATACCTCCTTGCGTCGGCTCTGCAGTCTTCCAGCTGAGTTAGAGCTGTGATTCCCGTTTTAACAAGCTGAGATCAAACCCAGTGTGTCACCACAAGACAAGCCATAAATTACTTTAGTAATTTTTAGTTTTTTTCATTTTTGTTTAACCCCCCTCCCACCCCCACATTTATTCCATTTTTAGCCCTTTAAAATAAATTATCGCATGACTTCTTGTCAAACCTCACACTTAAAATGCATTTTTAATAGCAGCCGTAGTTTGATAAAGCTTGATGTAACAAAATCTCTTACGCAGCAAATAACATCTAAGAAATGATCATTTTGAATCAGTTAAACCATATAAAATATTTGGCTGGGTAATCCATTTATCCCCAAAAGCTTGCTTTTATATAAGAAGCAAATAACGTTAGGGGTTAGTTGGTTTACTACTTGAAGCGGTCTGAATTAGTTGTCAGATAAGTTAATCCTGCTAACCCTGGACAGCTCAGGAAACTAAGGATAAAAATTCAATCCAAATGAAAATGGAAAAAAATTTCGAATCTGTTTCAGAGAAAAAATACTGGGAATATGGAAATTATCTCTTCTCTTGGTGCTTTCGTTTATTGCAATTAGTTTATTAATACTACTACTACTACTAACAACTCATCGCAGCACCAAGCCGCCTGAGGCCAACACAGCTACGCACGCTCCTCCTCCACCCCAATCTATTCAAAGCCTCCCTTTTTACACCCGCCCACGAAGTTCCAATTTCCTTTAAATCTTTCTTTATGACGTCCTCCCACCCCAGACGGAGACGACCTGCTTTCCGTTTAGCCCTAGATGGTTGGCCGAAAAGAACAATCTTCGGCAATCTGTCATCCTTCATCCGCACAACATGCCCTAACCACCTCAACCTTTCTTTCATTATAGACCTAGAAAGCGGTATTGAACCACATTTTTCGTATAGCCTATTGTTTGAAATACGGTCAGTCAGCCGGGTACCCAGAACAATCCTTAAGCAATTTCTCTGGAAAACATCTAGCAAATCTTCATCCGCTTTTCGGAGCGTCCATGCTTCAGAGCCATATTTGACCACTGTCATCACTGTAGCTTCTAATATTCTAATCTTGGTTTGCAGACTTATCTTCCTATTCTTTCAGACTTTTTTTTAACTGTGAAAAAACACCCTGAGCCTTGGCTATTCTATTTTTAACATCTTCACTGCTCCCACCATCTTTACTAATAATACTACCAAGGTAAGTGAAGCTGCCCACCTGATCAATCTTTTCATTACCCAACGTCACCTTTTCATCTTCACTTATTCCTAGCCTTAGTGACTTAGTCTTCCTAACATTAATTTTCAAACCAATACTAGCACCCTGAACTCGCAAAACCTCTAAAACTTCATTCATTTTGCTCACACTTTCATCTAGGATGCTTAAATCATCAGCATAATCCAAGTCCAGGAGACTTTTTCCTCCCCATTTGATTCCGTGGTCTCCCATTGCCTTTCCTGTGCTCCTTAAAACAAAGTCCATCAAAATAATCCATATAAAGGGGGATAGAACACAACCCTGCTTAACTCCTGATTTAATACAAAACCAGCTGCTAACCTCATTTCCTACCTTAACCGCAGCAGTGTTATTCTCGTACATAGCACTAATCACTTTAATGTATTTGTCTGGTATACCATACAAGGATAAAACCTTTACTAAAGCTCCTCCATCAACAGAATCGAACGAATGCTCATAATCTATAAAACTGAGGACCAAAGGTGTTTGAAAACTTAGGCACTTCTCAATTATTAGCCTAAGAGTGAAAATTTGGTCAACACATCCTCTACCTTTTCTAAAACCGCACTGCTCTTCTCTTAAAACTTTGTCTACGGCATCTCTCAGTCTAAAAAGTATCATATTACCAAGCAATTTGCTACCTACAGAGACCAGACTAATGCCTCGATAATTACCACACTCACTTTTATCACCTTTCTTATAAAGTGGCTTAATTAAGGTTTTCCTAAAATCGTTAGGTACTTCCCCTTTTTCAAAAATCATATTCATAATCTTCAATAACTTATTTCTAACCTCAGAGCCACCATATTTAAGAAACTCATTTACCACCCTATCAGCACCTGGAGCCTTATTATTCTTTAATCCTTTTAGTACTGTTGCTAATTCCTCCTCACAAAACAAATCTTCCTTCACATCCAAAGTATCACAAACTTTTTCATTTTCCTCTATATTTTTTCCTGCAACTCTATCTCGGTTAAGCAAGTTCTCAAAATGTTCGGCCCATCTCGGGCTGAACATTTTGGCCTGAGATGGGCCAAAATTAGTTTATTAATAAACTAATGAGTTTATTAATAAGTGGTTGGGTACTTGTCTGAAATCTGGGTACACACGCGAGAAGTGATGTTTCGTTAATGCTAAAGAAACAAAACAAAATAGGATGAAAATATAATAGTTTGGAAACAGATTCCGGCTATATATTTGCACATTAGGGGGGGGGGGGTGTTAAAGCATAGCATATATTAAATACGTAACCTAAACTAACCTAACCTAGCTACCTTTTAGTCCCCCTAAAGCCCGAAAAAACAAAGTTTAAATCTTTGTCATCGAGTGAGCAACACCTCACAAACCTGTGTATCAATAGCGGCTTTGAGATTTCGATGCGGTCTTTCTTTCGTGTGTGCCCAGATTCTAGACAAGTGCCAGTAATAGTTTATTTTGTGAAATGTGATGCACTTAAAGAGTTAAGTTAGTAAGCCATGTTTATAGTGGAATATACATGATTAACGTTTTTATTCGCCTAGTTCTTTGTAGCGGTTCAAATAACAAGCTGTTGGATAAGTATTTGTTGTTATATTCTACAGACTATATTCGTGGAAATTAATGTTAAGCCGATATTTTGGATAAGCCAGTTTCTAACGCACTATTGGATTTCAGAACCAAGGGACCGAACTTCCTTTGGTGAAAAGAATAATAAAATTTGTTTTTGTTATATCTTCGCAAAGCAACCTTGATTTTATTTCATTTTACTCGCAAACCTTTTTGCATGTTTATTCTGACAATATTATATAGTATTGAAAAATCCAATTAAATTGTTATATTCTTTTTGAAATTGGAATTGCAAATCAATGTTATTGTCGGTAGTTTAGAGTAATTTGTCGGTATAAATATGCAAAGGGATTTCCTAAATAAAATAAAAAGAAATTGCTTGAAGCTGTGTTGACTTAGACTCAGATCCTCCTACGCCTGGGGGCTCATAGGGCAGCGACGGTTGACCGCCAACTTGACCGATCTTTTGGCAAAGACCAAAGTTCGTCCAGAGTGGTTCGGAGACTCGTCGTCTCTTTCTCCAGGGATCGACCAAGTGTGCTGCGTTGTCTTCCACTTCTTCTAAAGCCGGGTGGGGTCTTTCTTTTCAAACTGTATTTCTTTTCACTAAGTGAAGCTCAGTTCCCTAGTACTCGTGATACCATTTCAATTTTGATTGAAGTTCCTTGTCAGCACAAGACGTTTTCACAAAGAAACTAGTCTCTTGTTTTCGTTATGGCATTTCATTACAATTATCATGTGTACAAACAGTCCAGGTGATCTCATTTAAAGTTTCCACTACACCACCTCACTGTCATCTGTTACAAGCATTTGTGATCAGTGGTCTCTAGTTCTAGTCAGGTGACTATTAATGAAAAATATTAAGGGTATTCGGAGGAATAAACGGATTTCCCCAAAGTTGTGACCTATCTTCACCGTTGTTTATATACTGGAAAATGGTTCAATGTCAATTTCCAAAACAACTTTTGGTGCGATTTTTTAGAAAAACTTACATGTGTACGTGTATGCACATTTACAATAATTGATCGCTTAATAAGATAGATAACCGAAGCAGATTTCCTAGATCTGTAACAAAATTTTACACAAACACATAGTTCCAGTTTTTCAGTCATTTCGCACTTTTAGCAATTCACGAAGAAACGTATACCCGTACTCTACAGGTTGCCAAGCTGTATTTAGCAAATATATCTTGGTGCTTGCTTCAACTCCTGTGAAGCACACAGCAAGCCATCTCCTCCCTACAAATGGAGAATAATATCTAATCTTCAGTAGTAATGGTTTCTAATTATTCTTTGATGTGGTTTCTAACCAGAAAGCAAACTTTCTTATCACACCTGGTATGTATTTATGTATTAGTGGTTTCTAATTAGAAAGTAAGCTTTCTAATCACACCTCGTACATATTTCTATATTAACAATTCCTAAAATTCCTTAGATATTAAATGCGTATGCTACTAAACAAGAGGAGCTGAAACTAGAACCCGAGGAGTATGATAGCGGTGAAGAAAGTCCAAATGATGATGAAGATGAAGAAGAGACTAATGTTATTGATGATAAGGAGAGTGAAGGTGGAGAAAGTGAGATTCTCATATTAGAAGAAGAAAACGAATTGAAAACTAGAGAAGTTAAGAATAAATGTTTTGAAGAAGAAGATAAAATTTGGAAGAATAAAGACAAATTAGAATTGGTGGACGCTTTAGAATTAGAAGCTACGGTATGTGTATTTTTGCTTTGCACCTGACCTTCTTTTCTTTCCTCTTTTTTCAAGATTACTGTTTTTTCTGATTGCATGCAAAAGATTAGAAGGATTTGGGGAAACTTAGACGTGCAGGGACTTTTCGTCACTGACCAGTTTGAAAGTTTGAGACCCACATTCTCTCCAGAAAATGGAAGCTCTAATATTTTTTAAGGGTTGAAAGTAACTGGAGAGCAATATACTCCTCACCCGTGCCTGTCCTTGCTACCCGGTCCCACGTAACCCCCACGATATAGGATAAAAATTTTAAGATATCCAGTTTTGCCCAAAATTGTAGAGAAGTCCCAATAAATGTGACTCTTGGGGTAACACGACCCCCATTCCCCTTCTCCAGGGCCCAGAAGGAATGAGCCGAAAAAAAATTTGTCCCTGATGAGTTTGAAACTTAGAACCTCCCCCTCCCCTACAGAAATTCAAAGTTCTAATGCCTTTTTTAAAGTTAGAAAATGATTAGAAGGCAACCTGCCCTCCCTCCATGCCCATCCTTACTACTTGGTCCCCTGTAGCCTCCCATGATGCTCGGTCAAAATTTTAGGATATTCTTTTTTGTCCGAAACTATTGAAAATTCTCAATAAATATGGCTCCTGGGATAACATGACCCCTCCCCCAGGGCCCAGAAGAAATGGACCAGAAATCGTTTTATCTCTGATCAGTTTGAAACTTATAACCCTCATCACCTCCAGAAATTCAAAGTTTTAGAACCCTTTATAAGGTCGAAAATGATTGGACTGCAACCTTTCCTCCACCTGTGCCCATTCTTGCTAGGATACTCCCCGCCTGTAACATCCATGGCATTGGATTAAAATTCTAAGATGTCTGTTTAATCCAAAATCATTTAAGGCCCAATAAATATAGCTCTGGGGATAATATGACCTTTGGGTTAATAGGAGTTTAGTATATAAATAAATAAAAAAAAAATCGGACCATAAAGTCCATTGAAAATGAGGCCCGAATAAGGACCAACAAACATTTTTTTCTAAACAGGTTGAAGCTTAAAACTGTGAATCTCTAGGTTAAAGGAATCCTTATGTCCAACTGTAACTTTAGTTTGATGGTATGGGCTTCGCGGAAACGGCATCCAGAAACAGTTAATTCTCTTCTGACGGGCTTAAAATATATATATATATCGGCTTGAAGTCCTTGGCAGTAGTTATCCCAGTGGACAGAAAAAATTGAAAAAAATGGGTTCCCCTAAAAATGGGACGAGGAAAACTCAAAAACCTTTTTATTTTGACCCTAGACTCCTTAGAGTGTGGAGCCCGAAAATGGTTCAAAAACCTTTTTCCGATTGATTTTAAACTTTCATGGGCCCTTGTCTTAGCTAGGGGAACCGAACAGTTTTCTTTTGGAGGGACGATTGCGTTAGGCGGCTTGGAAATTGGCCAAAGAACTTGTTGCCTCCGAGCAGTTTACTTACAACGGTAAGTCGCTAGACCAAGGGGACCTAATCTGTATGCATGCTTATGCAATAAAGAAGACATTTCCAGATTGGCTTAACATTATATGTAAAAAGAAAACCTGAAGAAACCAAGAAAAAATGAAGACCGAAAATCTAAAAAAAAACTTTTAATCGATTCGTTACATCAGAAAATAGGCGTATTGTTTTTCTGCATATCTTCTATAATTTACCAGAGATTAAAGTATATTGCGTGTTTAGTCAAATGCGACTTTTTCTTGAAATTAATTAAAAAAACTTTTTCGACTAAATAAGTTTTTAAAAAAGTAAAGAACTCCATTAAATCAAAATGAACAAAATAGAATCAAATAATCTACCAAGAATACAACTATCACAAATCAGCATCAGTAAATAAATGAAACCCAAAACAAACAGAAATTAAAATAAATAAGAGTCAAACTCAAAACGAGCAGATATTAATATGATTAGGGTTATAAACCCCAAGCTTTCTAAAAGCTTGAATATAATGTGTACTTTACTGAAAAAAATTCAAATGAATTTAATGAAAAAATTCTGCATCGTCAGTTTAGTATGCATATGCTGATATTTATTCCTTAAAATCTTAATTGATTTTTGAATTCTTAAAGTTAGGAAAGTGAATAATATTTAAAAGAATTTTTTCAGTAAAGTACAAATTATATTCTAGCTTTTAGAAAGCTTGGGGTGTAGAACCTTACTCATATTAATATCTGCTCGTTTTGAGTTTGACTCTTATTTATTTTAATTTCTGTTTGTTTCGGGTTTCATTTATTTATTGATACTGATTTTTTGTAGTTGTATTCTTGGTAGGTTATTTATTCTATATTTTTTCATTTTGGTTTAATAGATTTATTTACTTTTTTTAAACTTATTTTGTTGAAAAATGTTTTTTAATTAATTTCTGTTCGTTTTATATTGACATAGTCTTTTTCAGGGAGAAACTCTGAACCTTTTCTAAAGTTAAACAACCATCCCTTCCATAAAAACCTTAAATACCTCTGGGCATAGCTTACAACCCTTGCCCCTAATCTCTGGGGGTTGTTTCAACCCTAACAGCCTTGGTGTATGATATTTAGACCATTTTGAATAGAATAGCTATCTCAAAATTTCTATTAGATGCATTCTGGAATAATACGACGTGTGTGTATATGTGGGTTGGGGGGGGGGGGTTGTAACTGCCCTCCGATCACTTTGACTCTTAAAAAGAACACTAGAGCGTTTGATTACCAATCCAACGAGCCTCCTCCGAAATTATGACCACGCTTGCTATAAAAACCTTATATGTCCCCAGGGCATAATTTACAACCCTTACCCTGAGGGCTAGGGATTTTGTTATCCTCAAAGACATAATTCCCAGACCGTTTTGATACGCTGAACAAAATAGCTATCTCAAAATTTTGATTGGAAGTGTTTGGGGAAATTATGGGCGTGAGGGGCATTTGCCCTTTGATTACTTTCTACTAATAAAAAAGCCACTAGTCTTCTCAATTTCCAATCAAATGAGCCCTTTTTGGAGCTTCTACGACAAAACTTTCTATTAAAACCTTATATGCCCCAAGGGCATAACTTACGACCCTTGTCCTGAGTGCTATGGGGGGGGGGGATTGTCATCCTCAAAGATATAACTCAAAACTCCAATCACTTTCGACTATTAAAATGGGCACTAGCCCTTTCAATTTCCCAGACCTTTCTGATACGTTAAACAAAGTAACCATGTTAAAATGTTGATCAAAAATGTTTGGGGAAATGATAGGTGGGGGGATTCTCCCTCCAAATACTTTCGACTTTAAAAAGGGGAATAGCCCCTTAAATTTCCAATCGAATGAGCCCTTTCGGAAATTTTACGCCAATGCTTTCTATAAAAGCATTATATACCCCCAGGGCAGAACTTACAACCTTAGCCCTGAGGGCTGTGGGGGGGGTGTCATCTTCAAAGACCTAATTTCCAGAACTTTCAACTACGTCCAACAAAATGGGCTGAGAGGGGGTTAGTTGCCCTCCAATCACTTTAAACTATTAAAAAGAGCACTAACCCTCTCAATTTCCAATTGAATGAGCCCCTTTTGAAGTTTCTACGGCAAAGATATCTATAAGAACCTTATATGCCCCCAGGGCTTAACTTACAACCTTTGCCCTGGGGGCTCTGGGGGGTTTGTCATCCTCAAATACATGATTTCCAGAACTTTCAACTACGTTGAACAAAATGGCTATCTCAAAACTTTGATTGGATGTGTTTGGGGAAATGGTGAGCGTGAGAGGGGGGTTAATTGACCTTCAGTCACTTTCGAAAGGGCACTAGCCCTTTCAATTTTCAATCAAATGAGCCCTTTTTAAAGTTTCTTCAACAACGCTTTCTATAAAAACCGTATATGCTTCCAGGGCATAACTTACAACCCTGGCCCTTAGAGCTTGGGGGGGGGGGGCGTGTCATCCTCAAAGAAGTAATTTCCAAAACTTTCAACTGCGTGGAACAAAATGGCTATCTAAAAATTTTGATTGGATATTTTTGGGGAAAAGGTGCGCATGAGAGGGGGGTTAGTTTCCCTCCACTGAAAAAAATATTAATGTTTTACTTTTTATAACTTTAATAAATCAAGTAATATTAACATTTTGATTACTAAATATCAGAATATATATATTAAACTGACAATGCATATTCATTTGTATTTTTTTCAGTAAAGTGCAAATCATGTTCTGGCCTTGGGAAGGCATAGGGGTTTTGAGCCCTACTCATGTTAATTTCTGCTCGTTTTGAGTTTGACTCGGTTATTTATTGTAATTTCTGTTCGTTTTGGGTTTCATTTATTTATCGATGCTGATTTGTGGTAGTTTCACGCTTGGTAGATTGTTTCATTATATTTTTGCTCATTTTTGGTTTAATGGAGTCCTTTAATTTTCTTTGAAAAAATTATTTTGTGGAAAAAGTTTTTTTTTAATTAATTTCTGTTCGTTTTGTATTGACATAGTCTTTTCAGGGAAAAAGAAAATAATACTTTAAATCTTTTCGTTTCTTTTAAGACTTTATAGTTTGGCCTGCTATTTGTATGCTGGAGAAAAATTTTCAGCAGTTTTTAACAACATACACCGTTTTAAAAATCTGGACACAAATAGTAGTGTTTAATTTAGTTTTATACCTCCTCTAGTTGACCTGAAATAGAAAACTTCATACCATTCGCAAAAAAAATCTGTTTACTTTCTTTGATAGCTTGGATACACTTACGCTATTTTGATTTGGTTAAATTTTGAGAGCAGAAGTAGCCCCGAAAGTTTGAACATAATACCCTCAGTCGTTCGTGGAATACTGCTGAGATGTCTTATTGGGAATTAGCACAGTGCATTTTGATTTAATCTTAAGGCAACATTTAGTTTTTAAACATAATGGGTAAATGGGAGGGTGAGGACAGGGGTGGGGGACTAGTTGCCCTCCAATCATTTTCGACTATTAAAAAGGGCATTAGTCCTTTCTATTTTCAATCGAATGAGCCCTTTTTGAGTTTCTACGACAACGCTTTCTATAAACACCTTATATGCCCCCAGTGCATAAATTACAATCCTTGCCCTGAACGCTGTGAGGGGGTTGTCATCCTCAAAGACCTAATTTCCAGAACTTTCAACTATGTTAAACAAAATGGGTATCTCAAAATTTTGATTGGATGTGTTTGGGGAAATGGTGGGCGTGAGAGGGGCGTTAGTTGCTCTCCTATCACTTTCAACTATTAAAAAAGGCACTAACCCTTTCAATTTCTAATCGAATGAGCCCTTTTGAAGTTTCTACGACAACGCTTTCAATAAAAACCTTATATGCCCCCAAGGCATAACTTACAACCCTTGCCCTGAGGGCTAAGGGGGGGGGGGTTGTAATCCTCAAAGACCTAATTCCAGAACTTTCAACTACGTTGAGGAAAATTGCTGTTTCAAAATTTTTATTGGATGTATTTGGGGAAATAATGAGCGTGAGAGGGGGGTTAGTTGCCCTCCAATCACTTCCGACTACTAAAAAGGGCACTAGCTCATTCAATTTCCAATCGAGTTATCCCTTTTTGAAGTTTCTATGACAACGCTTTCTATAAAAAACCTTATATGCCCCACGGAGTAACTTACAACCCGTGCCCTGGGGGCCTTGAGGGGGTTGTCATCCTCAAAGACATAATTTTCGGACCTTTCAACTACGTTGAAAAAAATATCTATCTCAAAATTTTGGTTGGATTTGTTTGTGGAAATGGTGGGCGTGAGAGGGGGGTTACTTGCCCTCCAATCACTTTCGATTATTAAAAAGGGCACTAGCCGTTTCAATTTCCAATCGAATGATTCTTTTTGAAGTTTCTACTACAACGCTTTCTATAAAAAAAAAACCTTATATGCCCCCGGGGTTATTACTGCAATCCTTGCCCTGAGGGCTTTGGGGGAGTGTCATCCTCAAAAACATAATTACCGGACTTTTTAACTACGTCGAACAAAATGGGGAAATGGTGGATGTGAGAGGGGTGTTAGCTATCCTCCAATCACTTTCGACTATTAAAAAGGGCACAAGCCCTTCTAATTTCCAATCGAATGAGACCTTTTTGAAGTTTCTACAGCATCTCTTTCTATAAAAACCTTATATGCCCCCAGGGCATAACTTACAACACTTGGCCCGAGGGTTCTGAGGGGGTTATCATCCTCAAAAGACCTAATTTCTAAAAGCTTTAACTACGTTGAATAAAATAATAATCAAAAAATTTCGATTGGGTGTGCTTAGGGAAAAGGTGGGCATGAGAGGGGTTTAGTTGCCCTCAAATCAATTTTGACTATTAAAAACAGCACTACCCTTTGAATTTGCAATCGAATGAGCCCTTATTTCGAGTTTCTACGACAAAGCTTTCAATAAAAACCTTATAAGCCCCAGGGCATAACTTACACCCCTTACCCTGAGGGCTATGGGGGGAGTGTCATCCTCAAATACATAATTTCCGGACCTTTCAACTACTTTGAACAAAATGGCTATCTCAAAATTATGATTGGATGTGTTTCGATAAATGGTGGGCGTGGAAGGGGTGTTAGTTTCCTTCCAATCACTTTCGACTATTAAAATGGGCGCTAGTCATTTCAATTTCCAATCAGATGAGCCCTTTTTGAAGTTTCTCTGACAACGCTTTCTATAAAAACCTTATATGCCCCCAGGGCATAACTTACAACCCTTGCCCTGAGGTCTCTGGGGGGGGGGGGTTGTCATCCTCAAAGACCTAATTTCTAGAACTTTCAACTACGTTGTACAAAATGGCTATGTCAAAATTTTGATTGGATGTTTTTGGGGAAAGGGTGGGCGTGAGAGGGGGGTTAGTTGCCCTCCAATCACTTTCGATTATTAAAAAGGGCACTATCCCTTTGAATTTCCAATCGAATGAGCCTTTTTTGAAGTTTCTACGACAACACTTTCTACAAAAACCTTATATACCCCCAGGGCACAACTTACAACCCTTGCCCTGAGGGCTGTGGGGGAGTGTCCTCCCACTATCCATCCTCCTTTTGCTGAAAGTGTTACTCCCAAATATTTAAAATTTTTGCTCTCTTTTACTTTTTCACCTTTATAATAAAATTCTACTTTTTGATCATCTTTATTTGCGGTCTTTTTTATATTGAACACTAGTTTCTTTCTACCTAAATATTCTTCTAATATACTCAATAAGATCTGGAGCTCCTCTGGTGACTTACCTATCACCGCATCATCAGCAAAAAGCACCAGAGATAATGTCAGGTTCCCTAATGACACCATAGGCGCCCATACCTTTTTAAATGGTCAACAATATCATTTATATACAACGTGAACAACCTGGGCGAAATACTGCTACCCTGTCTTACTCCTTTTCTAATTTCAAATGGTGACGATAATTTTCCCTAAAACTTTCACTATACCAAATGTCTTTCTATACATATTAGCTAATATCCTAACGAAAAGTCTTGCTAGGCCTACCTTTAACAGTTCTAAGCACAGGAGAATCCTATCAATACTGTCGAAGAGACCTTTTCTAGATCTAAAAATGCAAAGTACAACCTATTCTTCCCCTTTGCAAATTTCTCTACAAGCACCTCTAGGACTAAAACCCTATCAATAGCATTATATCCATCTCGAAACATGCTCCTCCTTCAAAAATACTTCCGATAAATTACTTCCGATAATTACTGTGATCCGCCGGGTCTCCTTTTTTGAATAGCGGCAAAATCAAGGATGTTTTCTACAGCGAGGGCCATTCTCCAGAAGCCAGAATTCAGTTGAAGATAGCCAAGAAGATGGGCATAAATAGAAGTCGGAATTGTTTCAAGATCTTTGTTGGGACTCCATCGCTACCAGGTGCTGATCCACCTTCCATGGCGCTTATGCATTCTTCGATTTCTTCTTTCGATGCGGGTTTTATCAGATGATAATCGTGTTCTTTCAGTGGGAGGCTGATCTCCTTCTCTGTATTCGATAGTTCGTCGCTGAATCAGCAGGCAAAAGATAGTCTTCCTGGACCGCGTCGTTGTAGTATGTCGGTCATGTTTTCGGGTCAGGTACTTTTGGCTGGGTACTTTTGGTTTTTTTATAAAACTGGATCGGCTCCTCATTACCTTTTTGAGTAGCCAGTCTCTTCTTCTGTTTTAAAAGGCGTTTATACTCCCGGCGAACATTTTTAAACCTTCTTACTAGTCTAAGCCTATTTTCCTCTTTTTCTTCTTCCCTCTAAATCTCCAATTCTTTAATCGATTCTAATTTTTTTATTCTACATTCCTCATCAAAAAATTCTAAATCCTTACAACCTCCTTTATTTCCTAGAACTGGGCCTGCTATTTCATTTAAAATATCCGTGAACTCTTCAATCAATCTATCTTGGTTATTTACCTTCTCTAAATCACTTAGACTTATAGCTACATCATCCTCTGAAAACGCTTCATTTAATTTAACTTTTTTTTCTCTCTAGACATTCCCTAGGTATCTGACGTCTAACATTTTCAATATATATCTGATTTTCCCTTGAAATATCCCTCCTATGGGGCGCACTTATTGATCTAATTTCTAAAAATACCGGTAAATGGTCCGATCCTACTAGCTTAAGCACATCCACATTAAGGTCCACATTCACTTAAACTTGCGTTAGCCCCAGATACGCATATAAACTCTCCCGAGTTTTATCCTATCCAAATCTTCCATTTCCAATCATCAAACCCGATTCTGCGCATAGTGTCAGCAACCTTCTTCCCCATTGATTTATTTTTTGTTTTTCATCCCTGCTTACTCTGTGAATCCTGTAGACGGCTGGGACTGCGGACGGAATGCCTGGAATTAACACATCTTTTAACTCAACTTCATCACTAGTATAAGCATTAATATCAACCCATCTTTTCAGAATGAGCTCCTTTTTCTTCTATTCCTTTTTCCAGCAAATTCCACGTATCTTCATTTCGGTACGAGCTATTTTGAGGCGGAATATAAATCGATCCTATTACAATACACAGTCCATCCAAATATTCTAATCTAATCCAAATCACATTTTCTGATTTATTTTTCAGCTTTGTATAACTTTTGAAAGACTCATCTTTTATCAACACTACAAGGCCTCCGAAATAACGATTGTTCGAAGCTAACTCTCGCGATAAACTTTCCGCACTGAAACCTCTTACTTCTGGAGTTTCACTAGGGCAATGCCAGGTTTCTATTAATGATAAAAAGTCAAAATTTGACAACTCAGTTTCCACAGAACTTAACTTATTTTTTATACCCTGTACATTCCAAGATACAAACTTCAGGGTTTGTGTATGGCCTTGTCGATGCTATTGGGCTCCGTAATCACTCGGGGGAAAACTCACCGGTAATAATCGTCGCTCCTAGGCCTATTAATACCCCTCTACTTCCAAGGCTGGTTCTCTGTAGCTGCCTGAACAGGGGTGTGTATTGTCTGTAGTTTGGTGGCCAATTGCCACCAGTAACCCGGCTTGTCGATGGTTCGTTGTTTCTTTGCCGTACATTTCTAGCGGCGCAACTATAAGTGTTTTTGACGGGGCTAATCTCGCTGCTCTTACGACCTCTCCTTGTTCCCACTATTTTCGGCAAGTTGCTGTTTCTTTCTAAGTATGACGTAGATAATTTCGGAGACCACACTGCCTTTCCATGACGATAAATAAATAAAAGTTCAAATAGGGATAAAATCCTTTTAATAGACAGTGATTTTCTCAAACAGTGATAATATTTCACAAAAAATGCTAGATATTTCATTCACATATGCAGTGACCGTCATCAGTAGTAAAACTAAACTAAAACAATTAAAAACAATAGTTTATATTCGAAATAAAATAAAATACATATTGTTTAAAAATCTAGTTCTTTTCAAAGAAGAAGCGGAAGCTAGTCTGTTTGACCTTCTTGGAACCAGTTCATTAGCTTTGAATGAACTAACACTTGGACAGAGGTTAACTACATTGGGTGAATTGAACTTTATCAGATTTTAATAAATTATCGTAGATAGGGTCCAAACCAAATTCACTTGTGTCACGATCTAAAGCTATATTCTTGAATAATTTTTGTTTTATTTCAAGAGTTTCACGAAAATTTTGCTTTAAACCCCGGTCCCTAGAAATCAAACAGACATTATCGAACAAAATAAAATGGTCTGTAAAATTAAAAATATGTTCCGAAAGGGCTGAAGTAAAATCTTCATGCTAGAATCTTGCTTTAAAGCCGATGAAACAGAATCTTTATGCTGTAATAATCTCATTTCCAAATTCTGGTTATTACGTCCCACATATGAGCTTCCGCAAGTACATGGGATCTGATAGACCCCACTTTGTTGCCCCAATGAAGTTAGATCCTTACCAGAATTTAGAAAACTACCCAAAGTATTATTATTCTTTAAAGCTACCTTACCATATGTACCCGGGCTAAGTGAAAAACTTAAAATAATTGTACAGAGTAATGGTCTAAGGTAGGTCTTTCTAATTTCCTAAACTGAAAAATAGCATTTTGCTCCTCGTCCAAACCATCATTC